>JAPSES010000001.1:10342677-10363268 GCA_029822895.1 Maxillicosta whitleyi
CATCAGAAGTTATAACAAAGTGATAAAGTATAATAATAATAGTTTGTAAAACAGTATGTAAAAAAAGAAAAACATAATAAAAAAATAATAAGATATTCATTGATTTATACTATTTTTGCCAATGAGAACTGATAATTTTAAGTAGATAACAAAATAAGTTACCAAAATACACCAAAATAAATTACCACACTGTACCCACCAGTTGTTTGCTTAGATTTCTCTGTTACTACTTGACAGTTATTTCCTCCTTCTTGGTGCCCAACGTGTGATTAGGCCTAATACACATTTAAAATTTTTGCAAAGTTGCAAAGTCTTAATAAAAGTAATTAAACATTAAAAAATATAGCATAAACATAAACCAGACAGTGTAAAGCCGTACTCAGCAATTCCAACACTAAACAAATGAATCACACTCACCTACGTATGTTTGCAGCACCGTGTACTCACCCATCGGAATTTAATTTCACATTTTTTATTTGCATTAACTGTAATGATTTAGAATTGTATAAAATTTTAATTGTAATTTAATGATGTTACATGTATGGTAACATGTATGGTAGTTATGTCCCAACTTTGACTATTGGTCACTGGGTATTAACCTGGATAGTGAGAGTTTCAAACTTGAGAATTATTCATGTCATTCTGTAGTTTTGGCTTTTTGTTTTAGTGAAAGGGGTTGGACTCTTGTATTAGCAGCAGATTTCATTCCACATAATACTATTTATTAAACATTTCTTCGTTATTGGACTTGCAATAACATACTTGAAAATTCACCACATTTCTGGTATGATATACAACCTGATTTGTTGTCCCCGATCCAAAATCAAGCTAATGGCACCTCTGGTCCAGCATGTCATTAAACCTTCCTGTTACCTTTAATTAAGGGTCACTGGTTTTGCTTTTCACCACTTTTCCAATTTACAAAGCATTTTTTTTTTTTTGGACAGATGATTATTTCATGAACTGACTGCAGCTTAAATATGTGAAAAGGTGAAGTATAATACAAAGTCCTGACACATGAAGCCCTTTGATAAATCACTTACTTATTAGTTAGATCAGAGGGTTAATCGTGCAATAATCAAACAACCTAGGAGTCCACCCAATAAGGCTCACTGGTTGAAGGCTTATGAGAGGCGCTGCCGTAAATGATTTTAATCCTATTATTACTGGCACAGGGGAGGGCAGGAGTCACAGCAGGTGACCTAATTTGATCTCACACTATAATGAGGATAAAGATCTGTCTAGGAGGCACAGCCAAGTATCATTACAGGGCCTCTATGGCAAACTTCAACAGGCTCCCAGTGACGGGCCTATTACTGCCTCTCCAACAACAGCTAAGTGTAATTCTGTATGTCTAAGAGCTCCTGCTTAACACTGAGACATACCGTATATAAACTCTTGAAGTATGCCTGTCCGTCAGAGGACAGACTTTAAAGTTATGTTGTTGATTTATAAACCTCTGAATGGTTTAGGATCAAATACATCCGTGACCTTCTGAACCAGTATGAACCTCCCAGACCCCTCAGCTCATCTGGATTCAGTCTGTTGTCAGTTACCAGGTTCAGAACCAGACACGGAGAAGCTACATTCAGCTTCTATGCTCCACGTGTCTGGAACAAACTCCCAGACAGCCTCAGATCAGCGGAAACACTCAGGTTAAAGACCTACCTGTTTGGATTCATCAGATCAGATCTGCACTGTGTCTTTTAAGCTTAAAGCTGTTTATCTGTTTTATCTTTTTTTTTTTTTTTTTTTTATGCAGGCCTATATTTTTTACTGCTTCCCTGCTGGAATGCTTATAATGTTTTATGTAAATCACTTTGAATTGTATTGTACATGAAATGTGTTATGTATAAATAAACTTGCCTTGCCTTATTAATGTGCATACCACTCTGTTTTGATGTCCATTTGCGCTTGGCATCAGAGAGCGGTGGAGTCATGCTGTACATGTTAAAGGTTACCAGGGGCCTACGAGGCAGAAGCTCAGATAACATCAAATATCCTCCTGTTGAGACACTATTAATTAATAAGAGTCGTGCAGAAGAAGCCTCTCCCCCATACCACATTGTGCTTACTTGCTAGGAATCGATTTGTGTCTCTCCTGCTGCCAGTATGTCTGACAGATTCTTTTTTTTTTTTTTTTTTTTTGGCAGTACAATGTTTATGAACAGTGTCTGCAGCTGAACTACACCAGGACAGATAAGAAGCCTTGAGTTGTCTATTGGGGTTTCTATATTAAAAAAACAACCAAAAAAAAAAACCCACTTTGCTGCTTTGGTCTTCACTGCAGGGAATGTTGATAGGTCACAGAAATCCAAGATGTAGTATTAGATACACTGCAGCTGAATAAAACATTGATCTCATTCTTGACCACATGTGTACTGATTGTAATCAAGTCAGAAACTGTGGCTCACATGAAAGGCATCTTTTGTTTTCTACCCGTGCTAAAAATGCCAAATTTGGAGTCATTACTTATTGCTTAAGGCAGCACAAGGCAAGGTTTCATATAATTAAACCAGGTGTGTAATTATCTCATCATCTTCAATCATGAAATAGAGCCACAGCAGTGAACTGTCTCCTCCCTTCTACTTTAGACTGTTTGCCTTTCACCTACTCACCACACCAAAATTATTACATTAAACCACAAAAATCTGCTTTTATTACTTTAATTGTCATTAAATACACTTAAGTAATGCTGTGTAAATTCAACAACACACACACATTCATACCACATATGTAGCATTAAATTACAACCTTTTTTGTTCTGTGTAATTCATCACTAATCATGATGTTAGTTCTGATCCTTTGCATGTATACATGTACTGTCAGTGCAACACTGGGATATGACAATAATTCTGAAAGCAAGGCAAACTTTGAATCAGTTCTAAAAGGTTTGGTGTATTTTATAGTGGTTAACGTCAGATTCCAACTAAAAGAATATGCCATCACCGTCCACTGCAGTGGCCAAAAAACATCCTGCAGGGTCATAACTGTAGTCCACACAGATAGAGCAGGTTATATAGTAAAGTATATTATTAATGCTCTGCTGCAAAAAAGGAGAGGATGCTGTGCCAAAACTGTGGAAGAGGATTCAATCCCTCTGTAAATAAAAACAACTCACTTTACAGTAAAGACAACAATTCTCATTTTCATGTGATTAAAACATAACTATAAATATTATACTAATTTTTTGCTGTTAGATTTCCAAAATCACTTGGATTTAAAGAGCTCATATTTAGTTAAACCCCTCTTTTATTAGTCTTTGGTTCATTTATTTATGTATTTGAACCCTAGTAGTTCCCTCCAGGTGCTGCAAAACTATCTTTATCTTCATTTTAATTCATGCTTAATTAGTTACATCTATAACTAGTTATGTCACAACATTTGAACATATACGGTCAAGACTTTTGACGAACATTTCTCCAAGTACGCCATAGTTTGTCAGCAGCAGCAGTTGTAGTCCATACTGAAAATATATACAAACTTTGGGGTGATTTCTGGTGACGTACAATGTTCAGTTGTGGGTTGAACAAGACAGAGCAGCACAGTCAACAACCTGGTAGTGACTCATTTACATTTAAAGGGCCAGCGCTCAAAACCTCCTTTCTGGTGTCATTACCCAGAAATAAGGTTGAAGATGGACCTGTGGAGTTGAATTACTGAAGAATTCAGACCCAAGCAGAACATTTACAGTTTATGTAGAGCACAGAGAAATGTTTTAAAATGTATAATTCCATTAAAATAGTTAAATATCAATATGAAAATATGGATGACTTATAATTACCTCCGCCAGGAGTTAGCAAGTTGACTCAAAAAGTTATGAACAGATTTTAATGAAAACTTCAGGAAATGTTTGCTCTAAGACAAGGAACAGATGATTACATTTTGGAGGTGATCCGGATCATTGTCTGGATCCAGGAATGTTTTTTAAGGATTCTCTATTAGTTATTATTATTGGCATTGTTGTAGTACTCACAAATGTCCACCTGATGGCAGTGGAACTCCTGTTTTCTCGGGCTGCGCTGACTGACCGTCGCACAGAAAGTAAATTAAGGCCCCGCCTACCCTGAAAGTTTATTGGCTAGTTTTGCTTATTGCTACCAATCAGCGCTTTCACTGGCCAGCGCTCGCTCGAACAGACACACATGCAGTCACACACAGGTTCCACCAACACACACTCGCACAGTACAAAAAAACCCCCAAACATCTCACATAGTCTAAAATCTGGGATATTTTATCCGACTCACAGACATCAGGGAGT
Source organism: Maxillicosta whitleyi (assembly GCA_029822895.1). Taxonomy (NCBI): domain Eukaryota; kingdom Metazoa; phylum Chordata; class Actinopteri; order Perciformes; family Neosebastidae; genus Maxillicosta; species Maxillicosta whitleyi. Next base: position 10,346,939 of record JAPSES010000001.1, read on the forward strand.
CACCAGAAGGAAGACTCCCGGAACTTCCGGGAGATTTGGGATGTCTGCTTTACCTTCTTTGTAATTCCGTTTGCCTTGGCGCTGTCCTTGGCAAACTTTTTTTTTTTCAAAGATGTCAGCCACAGACATGAAATAGATAACAATCCAATGCGGGAGTAAACTTGCGGGGTGTCAGTCACAATCTGTGGGGGAACTGTGCTGCTTGGCGGAGGTTTACGCTCTCTGAGTGCTTTTCTAGTTATAGATAAATCAATTTGATGAGCAACCTTTAAATGTACAGCAGAAACAGATCTCTGTGTGCAAGCACTGCACATCCATGTTGAATAGAACTCAATCACTCAATCATTTTCTGTTTTGTGTTGTGTGGATTCCATAAATGTCTGGGTTTACGCAAACAGATGAGCCTAATCATACTTTAACAAATGCATCACCTCCACCAGGTGGCTCTTCTATCTGTTTTGCCATAAACACAACCTTGCAGCAACAAGCAGTGTTGGAAAATCCAAGAAATCTTTGAGCAGGATAAACTGCTCACATTGTTGCTTCTTGTCACATACATAGCATTCTCACACAACAGTAATTCTGCTTAATGAGGATAATCCCTTAAATCAGGCTTGTACTGTCAGCGTTGAGCTTATTCCATTTTATTTCCTTATCATGCTGATCTATCCTCAGCATGTTGTGCTGATAAACATCAAAGACACAAAGGAAAAGGATTATGGATAAATTGATGAGGAAGAAATCAAATTAAATTATACATGGTGCTTAAGCTCGGTATCTCTACTCAATTTACTCTGATACACTGGCAGAAAATGGCAGCTTGAAATACAGTACAGTACAGTAGTAACTTCTATATAAGTTAGTTTCTATTACACAGAAAATAATCAAAACTTAAAATATTGTATTTCATGACCTTGTTTTGTGTACACAGCACATTTCTCTGTGGTTTCATCCATGTGGGCATAATGCAGCAAGGTCAGGCATGTTTTTTTTAAGTTCATTACTGCACTCCTGATCTGTTTTAGGACATTTCATCAAGTTGCTGGTTTTCATCTCACATTCATGGTTTTTACACCTGATTGTACAGATGCATTTGCTTCTGCTTGTCTGTTTGTATTTAATATTGTATTTCCGTCTCTTCAGGTTTTCTTTGGGTTTTCACAGGTTTGCCCACTGACTGCAATAAAATCTAACCATGTCCATTAATACTGTATCTACACCACAGTGGTTTAACCTCATGGCAGCCAATTTACCAGCTCTGTTGCTACAGTAGACTAGATTTCAAGCAACAAATAAAGTAAAAGGCATCACGTTTGTCTTCCACTCTTCATGTGTTGATCTGAAGAATTTATAGGAAGTTCAGCACATGAATATTTCATCAGAAGTGTATATAGACACACAAAAACTGGGTGCCTACACTACAAAACCTGGACTGGCTATTGGAAATGCTATACATAAAAGAAAATAAAACAAGCGTCCACTCTGCAGTCAAAGCAGGAACACAGTTTGGACTGAATGTGGACATTTGCACCAGGGTCCAGATGGACCTTTATGAACATAGCTTTGTGGCTCTGTTCGCGATCTGTGACTAATGTTGGTTTGGCAGTCTTTTCCACTGACAACTGGCTTTTACAATAACAATAAGCTGACTCTGTAACTGAATTACTACATCCCCAAACTGATATTTGTGCACACTTCAGTCCCTCTAAACCAAACAGCCTGAGTAGTTGCATTAAAAACCAACTAGCAAAAAAAAAAACCCAAAAACAAATAAATCAAATATATAATATATATCTAATCATGCAGAAATGACTCTGTCGACCTCATTTAATGGTATTTAGATTCTTGTCATGTTTTACACCTTAATGATGAACAAACATACATTCCAAGGGCAGGGTTTGTGTTAATGCAAAATCAGGTGTGTTGATCCTAAATAATAATGTCATACGATCAAACCACGGATCAAATGACGGTCTAATGTGTTTATTACCCCGTGTTTATGCATGCCATACATCACTTTGGCTTCCTTGGTTACAATATTAATGACGGATGGCGGAAAATAATTCAGGGGTTGCTTTTTCAGTGACTTCCAATTATTCCAACAGGTTAAAGATGTGTCATGTTAAATTATGCCTCTGATTCACACAGGCATAAAAACATCAAGACTGATTTATGTTATTTGGAGTATATTGTGCTGATTCTGCCTTAAAGAGTAGATTCCAGGAACAGTATTTTCAGTTTGGTATGAGCAGAGGGCATGTTTTTGCTCCTGTTTACAACATAAAATGATAATAGATGCTTAACTATTTAAGGAAAGAGAGAAAAAAAATAAAACTTTGTGTTTCTGCTTTTGGCTGCCTGAAATTTTCCATTTCATCTACCACATACAGTCACCAAAAAAAATCCTTTTAAGAGGAAAAATAGGCTGTTTTGTAGCAACATTCGCACGACAAAATCCTGGAAGGGATGACCAGAGGTCTGGTTCAGGTGGGGGATCCTCAGTATTTGTCTAAGGGTCAGGCACCAGGGGACACATGTTAGACAGAGGTCACAACAGACAGCGGGTCATAAATACGGGAGACAGGCTGATGTGGCCTGTGACAAGGAAAGGGCGGCTCTACTGTAATGGGTAATAAATGTCACAGCCTCCCTACAGCCTCAGATGAGCGATTGTTAAGCGGCTTCTCTGAGCAGGAGTTGCTAAAGCCTCAAGACAGACTGACAAGCAGTAGAGGAAACATTTACACCAAGAGAATGGCTTGTTTGGATGACCCCCTCCCTCCCTTCCTTACCGTCGCCATAGGCAGAATGAGACAGGTGATTAATCAGGTTGTTAGCATGTTTGATGGAGAGGAGAGGAGGGGTCTATGTGCTAAGGGAAGAGGAGAGTGTGAAAGGTAAAGGCAAAGTGGAGAAGAACGCTCCGCCGCTCTGATTCATATGGGGTTATTCATCCTCTGGGGAGCAATAATTCTACAAGTAAAGGGCCTTGATTGCAATAATGTCCCCATAGCAACTATTATCTTTAATGACTATTATTATGACTGTCATAAAAGGGAGACTGGAGCAAGTCTTATTAAAATATTGCATAATGCAACTGCGCTTTTGAATGTTTCTACTGGTTAAAAACTTTTTTTTAATGCAATTTTACAGACAAAGAAACATTACCATGTGAATATACACACTGTACTCGACGTGAAAAACATGTCCACTATCACTGACTTTCTTTGGCTTTTGTTTTGAACAGAACAATGTTAAATATTCTCATGTGCCTTTTTATTGAAAAGTGTAGTTTTTATCAACTAGGTGCAAACGTATTAATGTATTAAGTGGTTCCTAGTTCAGTAAAATTACAAAAGAGCTTCAACTTACGTTTCGACACCCTGGAGACTTTCCTCTTTACTTCGCCGCCGCCTGAACCAACGCAGCCGTCCTCGTCATCACAATCTCCGCTGTAGCGTCCCTCTGCGTCTCCACTTCCTGTTTCTATCTGATCCAGTGTCCCCAGTTTAGGAATGGACTTTCCCTGCAGCAGCTAAAGGGAAAAAAGTGCACACAGAAAATAAAACCTTTAAGACTGACAAAAAATACAGTAACGGCTTCAAAATAGTTTTAACTGAGTTTTCACATGTCAAGAGATGCTACCTCTCCTGCTGTGAGAAGTATTTTATTATTTAATTTTCTTTCATTCACAGTGGAGCACAGTGATCAAGGTCTTCTCATGGCAAGTGTTGTGTGTATGTGTTTCAGAATATGAAGGAAAAGCAAAAAAAAAAAAAATTGATTTTTCAACAATTTCATCACTGTCCTTCATGTAAGGAGAAGATATGTGAAAGCACAATGTCTGTACAGCATTTCTCACTTCATTTGAAACATTGCTTTGCAGATTTTGGTGTGTTTTTGGAGCACAGAATATTTGCACTTCAGCAAACGAAAACATAGCCTACCCTGAGGTCCAAATTCTAAAGATTGCATTTAAATGAGTCCATAGTATGAGTTCCATGTGTCTTAACCTGGGTTGCAGCGGCCTGCAGGGCAGCTAAACTTTCTGCTTTATTGCTGTGCAGCAGAATCTCAATCAAAGACTTTGTGAACTCGATACCAGGGGAAATGCATACGCTAATTGGCTCATTTAAATTCATAGTGCATCATTGGAAACAAGAAAGAAAGCTTTGTGTTGATCAGAAAGGTAGTGTCTATGCTAATTAGTTACTCTTGTGGTTCAGTGCAGGGGAGCAGTCGTGTCAGGGATGCTGCCATGGCTAAGCTGGGACATATCTGTGCTGATAATGAGCCCGTCTGGAGTCGGTACTTCTCAATAGTGACAGGCTAGAAGATAGAGAACCCTGATATTTTGGCTCCTTCCATTTCTGTAATTACAATGATTTTCCTTCCAATTATGTAAGAAACCTGACCAAATGTACACATTATTTGTAATAATGAGATTCTGGTGCCTGGTCTGGACACTGAATTTGAAATTTGAGCTTCACTGTCCACAAAGTTTAGCAGGTTATCAGACAAGTGTGTGGGATTTAAAGCCTGCAAGATCAGTGCAAACAGCCTCTAATAATTAAAGATATATGAGCCTGAGCAGTTAGTTTCACTTGTTTATAGTAAAGTCAAAGTTTGCAATAAAGTATTCTGTGTAAAAAAAAAAAAAAAAAAGTACTACTAATAATAATAATAATGAGGAGGAGGAGGAGGAGAAGAAGGAGAAGGAGGAGGAGAAGAAGAAGAAGGAGAAGGAGAAGGAGAAGAAGAAGAAGACCTCATGATACGATACATATCCCAATACAGGGGTCATGATATGATATATCGTGATATATGTGCATTCCAGTACAAGGTATTCAACACGATATGCGTCCCGATATTTTAGGCTTTTTTTTTTAAGTATTTACTTAATATTTTAAAGAAAACAGACACATGTTATTTTTTGTATTTTGCTGTAGAGCAACAATTCCACTGTAGTTCATGTAAAACACTGCATTAAGAACTTGGCTGGAGTGCACAAATAAAGATGGCTTTGTTAAATTTAATAACATGCAAAGTCAGATGCCATTTCAGAAACTTGTTAAACTAATTGTTTGTTGCATGTGAAATACCGATACTGACGCCTCCAAATCGATTTGCGTATCGTGAAGAGGCCCACAACGATATATCCCTGTATCGATATTTTGAACACACCCCTACTGTAGAGCTGATTTTACTTGAGCACTGTTGACTTAAAACCTACAATTGAAACACACTCAGAAATATGCTTTCTGTTCAAGGCTCTCTCCTATAAATGACACTGTATGGCACATTTTTTTTTAAAGAAACCACAGTTATTGTGCTCATGAGTCAGAAACAATACCATCACTTTAGCAACACACACACACACACACACACACACACAAAAAACCCCAAAAAACGGCATTCTTAATGTGAGTGGCTGTGTGTGTGCCGCCTTTTTCATCAAACAGCACTAGTGTAATAATCAGGCTTTGTTAGCTGATGATATTTTACAGCAAACTCATTTGAAACCAAAGCTGAAGAAACATTCATCATATTTGAACAAGACCGCTAATCAGCAGACGACGTAATTCTTCCACTCTTCAGGCCCAGGGGAGTATCTGCTCTGTGTTTGATTGTGTTGAACAGCTGTACTACTCTTTCTGACATAGAGTGAAAGGAGGCTGAATAGTTATTAGCCCTCATTGTATGAACGACACAGGGCTTTGTCTAACACTGACTGTGAGGCAGGTGCTCCGCTTCGTTCAATGCGTCTCCAGTTGAGAAGCTGCTTAGAGTCATCACGCTGGGCAGGCCTCTGGCTGTTTTTCCAATGTGAGGAGCATTAATGAACAACCAAATAATACCAGTCACTTTTTGCACAAAACAAAAGTGTCCACATGATAAAAAATGGCATGACTTCTCAATTAAGCTGAATTTTCTACACACACCTAGTTCTTCTAATTTCCTCCTTTGCAAGATCACGCTAGGGAAGATAATGAGTTGAAAGAATGTAGCAGAAGTCCTAAAAACAAAAACAGAGCACATAAGAACACATACACTAACCATAATCTATACAGCACCTCCACTGTTACCCTTTACCTCACAAACTAAGTTAGGGATGTCTCAAATGGGCCGGGTCGGTCAAATAAAAACATAATAGTCTATAAATAATGACAACTCCAAATGTATATCTTTGATTTAGTGCAAAAAACCCTCCACTAAATTATGAAAACATTGACATTTACGAACTATCCAAACAAAAAAGATGTGAATAAACTGAAAAACTTAAATTTATTGAGAAAAATAAGTGTAATTTTACATTTTGCATTATGGATCAGATCTACAAAGGCAGAATATTGTTAAAATTATAGTTAATTTTTTTTTGATGTTGTTAAAAGATAGTTTATCACTTTAAATATGTTCATAATTTAATGGGGTTTGTTCCACTGAAACAAAGAAAAATTTGGAGTTGTCATTCTCTGTAGGCACAATGTTATATTATCTTCACATTAAACCAAGAACAAAATTTGGAGTCATTACTATAGGTAGGTTATTATACTGGTATTTTACTTGAAATCAAATTGGTCTGCATGTGGAACTGGAACTAAAACTAGTTAAACACCCTTGACTGGTAATATAATCAGTGTAATTTTTACACCTTGTAAATTCATCCTGTGGGTTGGATTGGAACCTTTGGTGGGTCACATGTTTGAGACCCATGCATGAAGTAATGTCAAAAAAAAAACAAAAAAACTAACAAGTGATGCCAGGCCTGAAAAATTCCGCCCCTTGTATGTATTGTAGCTTATTTTATTATCCATGTCAGCATATGAGTTTGAATAAAATTGACACAAAATTGATGTTTTTATAGACATTTAAAATGTTGCCCATTATAAGTAAATGGGGGGAAAAAAAGATTTTTTTTTTTTATTTTTTTTTATGTGAACTTTGACCTACTTTTCCCAAAATGTAACCACACCTATTCTGGGTCACTGGTGATCTACAAACCCAATTTGGTATGAATTATTAAATCAATAGTTTTGCTGCTACAGACCTGAAATTTCACCTATTATAAGTAAAAAAAAAAAAAAAAAAAAAAAAGATTTTAAAAAATGTACTGAAAATTGTAAATGTGTCCTACTGTTCCTAAAATGTAATGACATATCTTCTGGGTTCCTGGTAATCCATAAACCCAATTTGGTATGAATTCAACATATAGTTTTGTTGCTAGAGTGTCAACAAACAAACAAACAAATGACCCAAACCAAGTTGGTAGAGCAGGTTGTCCAATGACCAAAAGGTTGGCGGTTCAAATCATGGCTTCCAATGTCCACATGTCAAAGTGTCCTTGAGCAAGACACTGAACCCTAAATTGCTCCCAGTAGGGTCTGGCATGGTAGTGCCTTGTATGGTACAGTAGCATAGTATCTGGTGTGTGTGTGTGTGTGTGTGTGAGGCTTTGTAAAGCGCTTTCAGTACCAAGGTGTAGAACCATAGAAGTGCAGTCCATTTACCATTTACCAAAAGCAATACCCCTTGCCTCCCATTCAGGGGGTGATGTAAATATACAAGAAGTAAAACAAAGAAGAAGTGCAACAGCAACAACAACAACAACAAGGACAGGAGTGAGAACAAAAGGAAAAAGAAGAACAAGGACAAGAAGAAAAGAAAAGATTGAGAGTTTAAGACAAGTATGATCCAAAATAATTTAAAGAGTTGATACACCTCAAACACTGTGAGTTTTTTTTCAAGGAGATCAAGCTTTGTACATCAGCAATCTGTGAGTGACGTCTTTATGATTCGAGGGACAAAGAAAAATGGATATTATGTTTTTTCTAAGCATGGAAATGAAAGCTGATTTCACATAAGGATGATTGAAATGAAGACATTTGAAGATAAACTGAATCTAATGAAACTGACAATAAGATAAGATAATAATGAACATATTTGAATGGATTCACTTCAGTTAACAGTGTGCGGTGGTGTTATATTTGAGGAATTCAGCACAATGACCATGAATGGACGACATTTCCAGTCTGAGTGAGTGATGTTGCAGACAGCTGCATATATCTGCCTGTGTATACTGTCTGTGGTAACATAAAAAATTATTTTATATATAGGAAAACTCCACAGAATAACAGATCACACAAAGCATATGGTAGGGAGTATAGTGTCATATAACCTGGATATTTTTTAATGAGATATTTTACATACTGTACATTAAACACCACACACCCTTCAATCATGGTAAAAGGCCATTTTACAGACAATGGAGGGTTTATTTTAGTTCTCATTTACTGAGTTAATTTGCTGTAACTGCTGTTAATGTTAATGAAGTTTCAAACACATTCCCCATCTGTTTCAAATTAAATTATATCTAATTAGAAGTATTTAGTCAAAGACAACCAGAATTAAACTACTGAAAACTTTACAACAACAATCACCATGTCCTTGCTCCAATTTCCTTGAGTTGTTCATCTGTTCATTTCATTCCATATAAATAATTCACTTTTTAAGTACATATTCAATATTACAGCAACAACTACATCATTATCCACCCTGAATGCAAATTTTGACTGAAATTACAAGCCTTTAACACCAAATTTGAGTATCAGGCATCATCCCAAATGCATTGAGTTTTTTAACTTAAACACTATTCATATTCAGTATTAGTTTTGTTGGCTTCCTGCTCGTTCTTGCAAGTTTATTCTGAATCTTAAATGAGATATGTTGCTGGTTTGTGTTTGAAGTAAATGCAAAAGTGATCTTCACATACTGATTGAGAACGCTTCAACATAACAAACGGCATGACTTCTCAATTAGGCTGAATTTTGTACACTCACTTAGTTCTTCTAATTTGCTCTTTTGTGAGATAAAGCTAGGGAAGATAATAAGTTGAAAGGATGTAGCACAGCTTCTAATAACACAAACAGAGCACGTAAAAACACATACACTAATCATAATCTATACAGCACCTCCACTGTTACCTTTTACCACACACACCAAGTCAGGGATGTCAAAAGTCAGTTCCTTTTAGAGGCCACATTCAACCCAATTTGACCTCAAGTGGGCCGGACCAGTCAAATAATAACATTATAGTCTATAAATAATGACAACTTCAAATTTATGTCTTTGATTTAGTGCAAAAATATCCAAACTATCCAAATAAAAAAGATATGAATAAGCTAAAATATATATATATATATATATTAAGAAAAAATAAGTGTAATTTAAACAATATTATGTTCATTACAGATCAGATCTAGATCAGGCACTTAACCTTAACATTGTTAAAATTGTACATTTTCTTTAGATATTGTTCAAAGATAGTTTGTCATTGTAAATATTTTCATAATTTAATAGAGTTTGTTGCACTGAAACAAAGAAACATTTGGAGTTGTCATTATTTATAGGTATGATGTTATGTTATTTATTTTAACAATGATCCAATCCAATGATCCTTAAGATGAAACTTTGGTGAACAAATATTTTGCAGCATCACTGGGCAAAAAGCCTATTAATGGTTGGACACAACACTGTTTCGACTGAGGAATATGTGACACTAACTATACTGTTAATATTTCATTAAAACAAATCTGAAGCGTGGCTCATCATAGATATGGCATTTTGGCTTTTCAACAGTGGTACAACTCATCAGTATATTTAGACTTTTGATGTGGACCAAGAAGACAGAGCACAGGAAGGATGGTGTGTATATTACAGTATAAGCTGTGTTCTTTGGTTTCTGCCTGTATTGTACAATAATCTGAGCTTTGCAGTCTGTAAATATACTATTCTACTACGATTAGTAGTCTGCAGCCATGCTACCACCTCCATGAAGCTCAACATATGGAGTTAAAGCATTTACTATATACACTGTGTGGGTGATGAATAACAAACAAGACATGACAGAGACAACAAAGCCCACCCCTCACACATATATTGTAGCTTATTTTGGCATCGAGCCAGCTGATGTCATGAAGTGATGTCAGCATCTCTCTCTCTCTCTCTCTCTCCCCATAATATATATATATATATATATATATATATATACCAAGTTTGAAGTAAACTGAAACAAAATTTATTTATTATTTATAGACATTTGAAATTTTGCCCATTATAAATAAATGGGAGGAAAAAAAAGATTGAAAAAAATCATTAAAAAAAATGTACTTTGACCTACTTTTCTCAAAATGTAATCAGATCTATTCTGGGTCACTGGTAATATATAAACCCAATTTGGTATGAATTAAACCAATAGTTTTGCTGCTAGAGTTTTAACAAACAAAAAAACTGGCAATACAAACAATACCCTTTGTGACTTTGACCAGGTCCATGTTGTAACTGTGATGCCTGAGTTAGAGCATCTCCACAACTACAGGTCTTGTTGTTTGTTCTACGTCTGCAGTGGTTAGTACCGCCCACAAATGGACTAAGGAAGGACATTCCAAACTCAGACCATCTGTGGGAGATGATGGTCAAAGACATCTGATCCATGGAGGTCCACATCTCTATTTCAGGGTTCTGCTGTTAACATCTTGGTCCAAATACCAGAGCAGAGGTCGCGTTCACCGAAAATATTTTGTCATTGACAGACTTTGTTTTTAAAGATGACGGAAAGTTCTGAAGGTCGTCCGTCATTTGTGATGGATTAAAATACTGAGGGTAATCCACTAAAGATAGTTTTCATACAACGCTGTGAACAGAACCTGCTCACAGGATCACGGGTCTGTCTGTTTCTTAATGCATCAAACAGTCCAGATCAGTATCCTACCTGTATAGAACCCTACAGCGCCACCGTTCACAACTACACTGAATACAACACTGACTCTGTTAGTTCACCTGTAGTACACCCCCTGTCCAGCTGATGGTGAGTTTGCATATTAACCAGTCATTGTCAAAACTTGTCTCGTTGTTCATATGCTGCTTTGCTAGGTGCAAAATATCAAGACACCTGAGTCTCCTTAATTATTTTCAAAAGCCCAGTAAATGTGATGGTATTGAGAAATGCGATGAAAGAAAGACTGCTGCGGTGGAAGATGAAGGACAAGTAAGTAATGTAACAGTTCTTATGGCATTTGTTGTGCTATACATACACATTTTATACATTTCATGTGTTCTTCAACAACATTTGATGGCATGTCAAGATCTCCACTTCACATATCCATAATCCTCAGTGCATGGTCTCTGACACGGCATGAACATACACATGGAAAGCTTATGTACAGATAACATGGCAGTTCAAAGTGACATGTATGTTTGTGTGAGTCATTTATGGTTTTGTGGAAAAAAGGATTAAACTATACAATATTTGAGTGGTAGTAATAATGTCCTGCTCACATAGATGCTCGATTGATGGAGATCTGGTTGTTGTTCTTTAGATACTTTTGGTCAGTACCAACCACTTTACTCTGGGAAGAACCGACAGGATCTGGAGATGCTTTGACCCAGTCATTTGACCATCACAACTTCATACTTTTGCCCATTTTCCTGTTTTTACATCAAGGGTTAAATGTTCACTTCCTGTCTGATATACCCCACCCACTGACAGGTCCCACTGCAATGAGATAAATCCAATTAATACCGCTTTTCCTGTCAGGGATCATGTTGTTATGGCTGATCGTGTAGTTGTTTGGCAGTGTTTCAGTTGAGTATCTGTCATTTTGGGTATCCTTTTTCATACAAACAATGTGGTTAGAAGTTGTTATTACCCCATGTCCTTCTCACGCAAATGACTGGTTGCATTTATTCATCAGGAAGCTCTAAAAAAAATAAATAAATAAACTTTTTCCTCCAAACAAATTAAATTAAACTTGTTCTTTACATATTTTATACTGATTACTTCAGTTGTTTGAATTTTCTCAAATTACAATTAACTTCTCCATGGATTTACTTAAAAAAATAAAATACACGGATGTAAGTTTTTACCAGGTTGTTCAGGATATTTTTTATGTTTCCAGACAATGTTATCGCTTTCATTTTCAACTTCCAAAATTGCACCCCTGGCTTCACAATTTACACCTTTCTTACTTCACGGCTGTACACATCACAAACTGCCTCCTAACACCAGTTTCTTCCTTAGGAAACCACAACAAAGACAGTAGTTCTTGAGGCGTATCACAAGATTTGGCACGGGATGTGTGCCTTGGCTTAACTTTTATCACCGCACAAGAGAGAATATTCTGACAGACTGCATCACATTATATGGTTAGGCAGTTTTGACAGTACAGGACTCGAAACAGCAGCAAAACACTGTACAGCCAGCATCAGAAATTACTGGCACCAGACATGCTACAGCTCTATGATATCTTCATTACCCGCTGCATAAGGAAAGCCCAAAGCATCATCAAGGACACCAGTCATCCAGCCCACACACTATTCTCTCTCCTGCCATCTGGAAAACACTGCTGGAGCATTAAATCAAATGCCGCCCATTTCAGAGATGGTTTCTTCCCACAGGTAGTCAGAATAATGAATAGTACCCACACATGGACATGCACACGCAGACACTGAGCATAAATGCCATTTGTTGTGTATTTCTATTGTGTCTTAATTACATTAACACTTCACTCACATGTCATCTCTATTCCATGACGAGAATCAATTAAGGTTCAGCTTCATCTACACTGACGGAACAAGGTGACTGTACTGTATTATACTTCATATCTTGTAAGTGTAAGGGCATTGATTCTACTTGTAAATAACCTTTCAGCACACATTTCCAACACAGACAAAGCCGTTTTAGTCCAAGTGACATGCAACAGCATTTCATTATGGTCAATTAAACTGCAGTGTAGACGATACTATAAACGTGTGTATAGTACGTTTCCTCAGGATGTGTAGGGTGTCAGGTGGCAAAATGAATCACACCTACAGCAGTCCAAGAGATGATTCAAGCTTTGTGTGGATTTTTAAGCTCATTAGTATTCTCTTTGAACATGTTCTACTATCTGTAAATAGAGGGTAGAGGAGAGATCTTACAATGATCATATTTGCCAGTCAGAGGAGAAAGCATCAGGATGTGAATCTGCTCCCAAGACACATGCTGTCATTCTCCATTTCCCTCACTGCAGCAGCTACACTGACAGGGTGTTTATCTGGACATAGTGCAGCAGCAAGGTGGTAGATCAGTGAGAGTGGGGCCAAAACAGAAATTAGACTATAATGGGGATTTTGGAATACATTTATTGCTTAATTTAACCCTGCATGTAGCCAGTGAACATCCACGTAAAAGGCTGTGACTATCATGTACGTACTTGTAAGGTAAGTGAATGGGAAACAGCAGTCTGATGTGTTTTTATGTTACAGAGGTGGGTTTCCTTAGCAGTACGGCCAGATTAATATGCGAGGACTGATGTCCAACTTCAATTACAACAAGAGGATTATGCAAGTGGATTTTTATCTTGGCTAAGCAGGAACAATAATTTCAGATAAAATTATTATCTACAGGTATGCAGCTCAGTTGGATTTGTCTTATGTGAATGTTTGTATTTATTGTAAGTTTCATATGTGCATAAAGAATGAGCATGGCTTCAAAAATAAAGAATTTCTCCGCAGGTTTTGGGTTTTTTTTTTTTTTTTCCTGTCACGGCTCATTTGCCCAGTCCTGACACATCTGACTTAAGAGATTAGTTATTGGATATGAACCTGAATTTATCTAATGACATGAATTTGTAAGTCACACAGACGTGCAATGGTGTTGTGTTAAATGTATTATTAATCTAGCGAACAGGGCAACACTTATGAGCAAGATTGTGTTTTTCCTTAACTGGACTTCTGTCACAATCAAATATATGCACGCTTATCAGCACAACAAATTCATTGTGAATATATTCTAAGTGTTAACCCTTTGGACTAAGAGCAGAGGGATATGAATAATTCAAAAGCAAAACTGCTGGTCAACCACCACATCAATGACTGGTAAATAATTCAGCCGGCAGACTGGGTGAGGAGCTGCTTGCCCCTGATTTTGATTGAGAGACACGGGGACAGGGCCTACTTATAGATTCTTGATGGGTTTTACCACATCAAGAGGAGAGGACAGGCAAGGAGGACTGGAGCCAACAAATAATTCATAGAAAAGAGCTGCTGATGAGCAAGATGATGAAATCCAGAGTTTGTATGCTCAGATTGCATGATGAATTTGTCAATAGCTGCATTGCTGTTTTGTGTTTTCCTGCAGTCTCTGCTGTGGAATAGTAATGATACATTTCCATTTGGTTCTTGGAAAACTGGAAGCAGTTTTTGCACTTTAGTTAGTCAAGGTCAGGGGCAAATAAATGAAAATAGCAAAGTGCATTTCTGATATGTAGATGAAAAACATGAAAAAACAACATTTGCATGGACACATCATTCTTATCCTCATAAAAATGCCCAACAGTGGGGTTTTCAAAGGTAATAGAATTTCACCTTTTACCTCCATACTTCACTGTTACTCTCCACTTTTATTTTTTATTTTTTTACACTCAGACACACATTAAGCCATTCACCCACACGTGCATCTTGCAGAAAGTTTAATTCCATTATGTGCAGCCATGTGGTGGGGATTTATAGGATATGTTTTAAAAATAACATCCTCTGTGACGTAAATTGAGATGTGCACACGACTCCTTGTGTATAATGAATTAAATGTGTGCACTGGAATCTGTAATTAATGTCTTTGCTGGTCATAAAGTGACTCCCTCCACAATGTACGCACGCATCCACAAATTCAATTAATTTAAATTTTAGAGAACCACCATTTAACACTGACAGCATATTAAATCATCCGGTTTCTGACCCACATATCGTGCTCCAGCTCCAGTTTTCATCCCAAACAGCCATTGTCGCTGAATGACATGATTACCACTTCCTGGGACACCCTTTGGTGCACCGTAGTAAAAACATGCCTGAGTGGCTCATAACGTGTGTGTTCAACGCCTTTAAGGCAGCAGAGGAATAAAATATGAGGGCTGAAAATGGAAGTTAGATGACAATTCAGGTCAGACACACACAGGCTGGCACTTCTGCTGCACTTCACCAGCTAATGAGATGCCAATCAGAACTATTTGCAAATCAGACCCATTTGCAAATCAAGTCCCAATGAGATGATAATGCAAACTAGACTCAAGAACTGTGAACACACAAGCTGTTTAATGAATCATACCAGATGTATCACATAAAGGTCTGCAATTCCTAGACACAAGTGTACTTGGAGGAATTTTCACTCCCCACTGAAAAGACAAATGTATTCTATATTTTTGACTAACCAGGGTAAAACAAGCATATCTGTTCTGTGCATGTTGCCTCACACACTAAAGATTCCCATTGAAGCCCAATATGTAAACATCTATAACAAATGATATACAATAATACTATTAAAAACATGTGTCAGACGCTTTGGAATCAAGTATGTGAGTCGGCTATGAAAAAGTCTACATGTGAGTGCATTATTTAATCAGTAAGACTTATTAGCTTCAATCTGACCTAAAGATTCAGTGTAATTTGGCTTATGTGTGCACAAGATGTTGCTACAATTAATTTTTGGCGATTTGCATCTCAAGTTCCCACAAAATCCAACAAAGCCTCGGCATTAACAAAATGAAGCAACACCTCATTGAGCAGAGGATCGTCATGGTTTGTGATTGTACAAAATAGACAAAGTTCACTGTGTTTTATCCTTCCTCTGACTAACTGTGCTACAGGCGTTACTGGCACCGAGTATGTGCATTTGGCAAACACCACTTGCAGAGGGTCAAATAGTGGATTTCAACACCAGTGGATTTTTTACAATAAATCACACTTTTGAGAGATTTTTCTTTTATATGGATAATGTTTTTACTTGTTTTTCTCTCACAGATTTTGATGCCAGCAGTGAAGGAAAATATTTGATGGAATTTTTGGCACTGAGAGGCTCATATTAAAAACAAAAGAGTAGTTTGATGACATTAGACCCATTTCCACCTCACGAACTTTTTCAGGAACTTTATGCATTACCCTGAACTTTCAAAAGCTGTGGTTCATTTGCACCAATAACTACCCAGGTAAATGACTTTTCCCCAGCCCCAAATTTACCCCAAAGTTCCTGTAGGGAGGAAATACTTTTCAGATTACCAGGAACTCTTAGGCTCTATCCAGACGAGTACGATGCGGCGTTTTGTTTGAAACCGTGTCAACAAGACGCTACGTAAAATGGAGGCATCTCAGTACAAAATCTCCGTCAGTACGAATACGGCACGCTTGCCTGATACGCTGCAATTCATACGCCACACCCCTATGCGCACTGTAAGCCAGTCCCACCAGATACAAGAGAACAATAGAAGAAGTATTGCGCATGCGCCCACACCCCTATTTCTAC
>JAPSES010000001.1:10365609-10379452 GCA_029822895.1 Maxillicosta whitleyi
TTGGGGTACCGTATTCACCGTCCCCATTTTGACGAAAGGCCAATACGTTAAGAAAGTGAGTCGAATTCACGTGTATCCGTATCCGTGGGGATGGGGCCTTAGGGCAGAGCTGTGTGCCGTAGAACGCTGATCCACTCAGCCGCCATGAAGCCACGTACATGGAAGCAAACTTGTTGCCTTTTGTTTACTACAGCTGCCTTCATTTGAAATATTTAACTTTGGAAAATGGATCCCAAAAAATAAAGTGGACGGATGATGATGTCCAGGCTCTTTTAAGCATATTCAGTGAAGAAGAAATTCAGAGAGAGTTGGAGTCGGTGATGCAAAACGACAGCTTGTATTTAAAGTTAGCAAACAAGCTGACGAAGCTGAACAGTACACAGTCATACACAAATTCTAGAGAAACTGAAGGAATTAAATCAAAACAATAAAAAATTGAAGGACCACAATAGCTGAAGCATATCTGAGTAGTACGTCATCAAACTGATTTGCATAAAAAGGCCTAATTTGAAATAGCAAGGTATTCAAGCAGAAATCTCTTTTCAAAAAATAAACAGTATTTCCATTTGCTAATTGTCATTCTTACTCATGAAATGGCTGCAAGCAACTTTATGTTTAATGTTAATATATTAGATAAATCAATTCATTTAATGGTAAAAGCTATTAACTGGTTGGTGGCTTGCTTAAGACATTGATCACACATCAGAGTAAGATAATATGAAAGCAGAATAAATGCTATATATGGCATGCAAATATATGCATTGTGACAAATTTATTCTGCTTTATTAATTAACGCTGCAGTTCTCAACAAACACCTGTAGAGTATCGACATGAATGTGCAGCTAATTAATGCTCCCTGTGGTTTGAGTGCACCTCGTGCGTGTATGTTCACGTGGATGGATTCTTAACGCATAGAAGTTAAGTTATGTATAAAAGTGAGCAGGATGAGGCCATGACTGAAGCTTTAATGTCTAATGAAGTTTCTATACGTGTCCATATATGACACTTTTATGTGACACTGACAGGCTGATGTTCTTGAGCAGATTTTGTAAATGCAGTCAAAATCATCCCAAGGTTTAAACAGTTTTGGATTTTTCATTATAATTTTAACTCATTTTCTCTAATTCAGTTAGTTTTATTTAGTATTTGGAGCAGGTTTGCTCGTTTTTATTGGTTTTTGCGCTTAGTTTTAGTATTAGTTTTAGTTTTTTTTATAACTTTTATTTTCCTTGCTGTTTTATTCAAATAAATTTCATACAGAACTCTGCTTTTTTTCTCCCAACTTTAGTCTTCATGTTTCCAGGTAGAGTGAAGATGAGGAGCCGAGTCTAAACCACAAGTGACCAGAAGTGACAGACTGTGAAGCGCCGTATGGCTAAAATTGCTCAAGTGAAATAAATTCATTTCATATGAATCAAACATAACATAGACAAAGATGAAAACTAAGGGAAAATTATCCATAATTTTATACATTTTAGTTTTGTAAACAGACAATACAGTTTCAATGAGCTACCATTTTTGTCTTTTGATTATAGTGTTTATTTATTTCAGTTAATGAAATTGTTTTTTTCTAGTTTTCATCATTCCGTTCCCGATAATAACCTTGGCAGATTCATGAATTGTTTTGATTGTGGGCAACTGGGGAAGTCATTTCTAGACATTATGTAGAGGATGTGACTCACAGAAGGCTTAACACTCATGATAAAACAAATAGAGGATAATTTTTCCCTTCCTACCAGACGTTGTTTTGTGTATTAATAAACTATAACTCAGCTTTGGAAAAATGTTCCTACAAGAAACTGCACTCAGACGTTTTTGACAGAAATCATACATCTGTTCTGTTATTTTTGCACCATTTCAGGTTTCCCGTTCTTTTCTTCAAAAATTTAACACCAAGTGCAGGTGAAACTGAGAAACTGAGGCAAGAAAATACATCTTAGATACATTGTTACTACTGCACTGACTATTGTACCAACTGTGATTAAGAAAATGTGAAAATGAAAATTTCACGTTTGTTTCTTTTGCTTTTTTTTTTTCCTTTCTTTTGTCACCCAGTAGAGATTTACATGTCAGACTGATGAGAAACCTGATAGTGACATGCAGCGCAAAACAAACATGACATTAATGTTAAATCTATTTGCAGCAGCACAAAGAAGTTCACACAGTGTCTCCCTTTAAAATGATAAAACAAAGCAAAAGAAGGAAGAAGACAGCTTTAGCTTAAGGCATAATTTAACTTCTGTCAAAGTAAACAGAAAAGCAAACAGATAAGCAACAAAGAAAAAGAAAAAGACAAAAACAATACGCTCAATTAGGACAAGTTTTTATAACATTAATATGAGTTGGAATAAAACTTTTTTTTTTTTTTTTCAAGTTTTCACTGAGTTTCTTAATGATGTCATTTGACATTGCATACACCCCTGGCCTATTTTTCTATGCATTATTGACACAAACAAAGCTTTAACAGTTAAAACCACATTAGTCTTCTGTATATTCATGAACATGCCTGTTGATAACACGTGTAATAGTAGCATTAGCTTTACAAACTTCATCTGTGTCAAGTCAAAGGTGCGAAAGTTAACATTAATCAAGACCAACTACACAAGGACAAAAAGAACAGGTTACAAGCTAATGATGCTGACGAAAAGACTAATATTATCAGAGAGTGAAGTTAATGAACTCAGCAGCTGGACTAACAGAAGTGTAAGTTTTACTCACTGAAGAAGTCGATTGCAGCAATTATAATTGTATTACATAATATGAGCTCAATTAGTGATCAAGGCTTGTTTCACTGGGAAAGTGTGAACATCAGATAAGCCATGTCACGCCAGAGGGATTTCTTCCCTTTTCCTTAAACAAAAATCTCACTAAACCACAAGGACAAAAGAAGCACATTTAAGATATGAGCAGCAAAAACACAACATACACAGTGAATGTCAATGAGGCAGATCAGGGGCTCTGAAATGGTTATGATATAGATTTATGTGCTCTGACACCCCACAGATGGTGTGAATTAGTCAGGTGGGGGTGCCAGCGCGAGGTCAAGAGAATTGACCTGGCCTTCAGCCTGCCATTTGGGAAACCAAAGCAACAGACACGTGAAGCTGCTGCAGTGCAACAACCCACAGGATGCTCCAGCAGTTGTTATTAAAGCTACAGAAGGGAAAGTGCTCCCATATACTACCCTAATCTTATCATCCTAAGAGATAAACAGCACTGAAAGGAGCCACAGCAGCACAAACCTGCGTAAAAGCAGACTGGCTGATAGAAAAGCTACATTGATTTTGACAAAGAGCAGAAAAGGAACTTTGTAAATAAGAAGACGCAAAAAGCAGATCAAATGGGTTCCTAAACATGTAACAATTGATTTCCTGTTATACCTGGAGCTGGTTTAGCTCTTGAGACTAGTTTTCTATTAGCTGGTACTTACTGACACTATACGGAATGATATAAATTAATTATCTCTTTATAAAAAATATTTAAAAGGAGAAAAGAAAAGCCTTCAGCTTTGTTAGAAGTAGTTTATGTACTAGCACACTGCAAGAATTGAAAGAAATTTCTGAAAAAAAGATACTTCATGTTCCAATAAACTTGTAACAAAGAAGATGAAAAGATTTGTAGGAATTTACCAAATACTAAAAGACTGCACTATGAAGGGTGAATATAGGGACTTAAAAAGGGAAAAAAAGACCTGAAGGTAAAACAGATAGAAGGAAAACACACACACACACACACACACACACTGTAAAAACTGAGAGAAAAAGAAACTCACCTGATTGATGTGTTTGAGTTTGTCAATAATCTGGTTTATCACAGGGTCTGCTTCCTTCACTTTAACTTCAGGGTTGGTACTCTGAGCCTTGATCCCATTGCCCACCACTCGAAGGGTATAACTGTGAACAAAGTACATAAGACAAAGAGGTCTGTACGGCAGCCAGCTTTACTTTAAGTATTCTCATCTATCTTCAGGCCATGTTAAGACATAACATGAGGAACACATTGGCAACGTGTCGGAAAAGCAAACTCAACACTCTAACGCTGAATAGTCAGTTTTTTCTCCTGCTGGGGCACAAATGGGAAAGAAATTTTCAATATTCTAAACCCACATAAAGGTGATGGCATAATTCATTTGCAGGCATACAGACCCTGAGGTTAAATCTGCATTTGCATGATTCACCTGCGTCGGCACATGTGTGCACCAACGCGTATCCCAGCTGAGCGAGTAAAGCAGCAAATTATGTGTATGCTTTCAAGAAAAAAAACTATATATCAGGCCCATTATGACTTCCCTTTTAAATGAAACTCAAAAGTAATCATTTATGATACGCACCTTAAGGTTTCAATATGTAGCATCAATCCTTATTTCATTGTTGTTATAGCTTTAATAGCTGTAATGACTATGGCCCTGACCGATTATGAACGAGCACAATTCACTCACATTTCAATACTCACTTTCTGTAAATGATTTAATCAAGGTAAAGTCATGGCAGCTCAGACTAAAATGCCAATGAACTTTTAGTATGAAAATTTTAAATAGTACAGAGTAAAAAAAAAAACAGTCAGTGTGCTGTTTATCAGTTGAGGCAGATGACACAGATTCGGTATGCTCTTTAAGCAACACAAGGTCAAGACGAAAATGTATGAATAATTAAATTGTATGAAGTATGGCTGCTTAATTTATTTAAAAGAAAAGGTGGATGGTAGAATGTCCTCAACAGGTAATTTGATATTAATTTCCTACTGACTGCTACTAAATGTGAGGTTTTTTTCTTACAAAAAAATACAACCACCATCAACATCCTTGAACTTTCATCGACAGTTAAGCAGTTAACTTCATTTCTTTGCTCGTGTGGCACTTTGTTCTTTTTTTTTTTTTTTTTTTTCTGGCCTCCGTCCCTTCAGTGTCTGCTGTGGCTGCTGTATTTCTTCTGGCAGCTCCGTCAAATTAAATATTAAAGCGAACATTTAGAATCTGTCTGCTGTAGTACTGCTTTGTATATCAACATCTGTTCTAAGACTTACTTTTTTGTTTTTTGTTTTTAATAAAAATCGGAGAATTTTGTCCTGGTATTTGAGCTCAAGGTTGATATTCAGATTAATTAAAAGAAGTTAATCAGATTTGAGTAATGACGGCATAGAGCGTTACTTGATGGCATGTCTGGAAAGCCTCTGAAAACTAATGTGACCGCTCATTCATAATTTTTTCTTCCATCTGTCCTGTTAAAAAATTTAAATATGTTCTTGGGTTTTACTGTCCATACCTAAGGGAAAACTGGCACCTGCCACAGCATGTTAATCAAACTGAAGCCAGAATGATAAGCAAATGATTATTATTGTAAAAGTCATTCATTTTATTTTTTGCTGTCTACAAAAATAAAAATAATTTAAAAAAAAAACAAAAGACATGTTTCTGGATAAAATAGTCCAAAATTTCAACCCCCAAGAACACCGCTCAAGTCTGTGTAAGTAGTGACATTTCAGCATTGGTCCTATGAGAGTTGGTGTTTGTTAAAGGAAAACAAAAATAGAAAAGTAGAATTAACAAACACAAAAAAATAATTTTTCTGATGTTTGTCATCTGCTGGATAGAAATGAAACAGTTTTCAGTGGTGCCTTATTACTGCTGGGACATAACGTGAAAATTCTGTTTTTACTTCATACTCAGTGTGAAGGGAATTCACAGTGAATGTGGTAGACCAACCACACTAACTTTACAAGTATATTCTTCCTTATTTTCTATTTTGCAGACAGAAAACTGAAACAAAATCCTGTAGCTGCCTATAATCTCACTAAAAGGCAATATTAATTATTAAAATCTAATTCTTCAAGGCTGAAGATTTCAATACTGATACTGATAAACTGACTGCAATACCTGTTCCTAAACTGCAGTTTACAGATTATTCAGTCCAATTCATCCCAAAGAAAATGATATTACACGTTTTAATTATAGCTTTCAGCCCTTCATTAGAAGTAACTCTCAATGAGGGATTATAAATTAATGGGATTATATGAAGTATTTACATTCTTCACTTGCAACAGTACGGGGATATATACATATACACCACCAACGAATCAACACTATACACACACATTGCATCACAAACTGAATAAAGTATAAAGTTCATTGTTTACACCCATCTGTATTATAGTATCATCAAGTTTTCTTCTTCAATGAAAAATCATGGTCAATTATTTTGACAGTTGCACAAAATAACACTGCGTTGTATAATCTCCACATGCAACAGCTGATAGTTTACATTAGAATGGAGATATTTATTGTCTACATTGTGATAATTCATATTTGGCCCCAACAAATAACCATTTATTACACAAGCCTTCATAGCCTGTACAGCAGACACATAAGACCTTCACACCCCATGAGCTTCGACACACAAACTAAGCATGGATCAAGTGTCCCAATATAAATAGCAATATTAACTGCAATGCTAAAATAATGGTAATAAATAAGATTCAAACAATAATACTAAATACGGAAATCAACTCTACTTCATATTCTTTTGCCGTGTTTCCACTTACGTGGAACCAGCTCGACTCATTGCTCCGATGCTGCACATTACTTCCGTGTCGTCTGCGCAGAGGTGCTGAAAACTCGCTTGTTGCATGTTTTCCACCAAATTCAGTCTTCCACCAAAGACTGAATTTCCTCAACTGACCAGGGTGTAGTTTTGTTCTGTCGTCGTGTGGATTCATGTATCACTATTTAGTGTCTACTTCCACATCTGATTTTTGTAAATCTGCGGTTCACAGAGAAAGCTGTCCGACCAATCAGTGTCTGCAGTGGTGATACGTCATGGTTTAGTATTGCTTGGAACCACAGCAGAGGTGATACCAAAAAAGTAGTACCAGGTACCAGATTCCAGGTACTTTTTTATAATGGAAACGCAAAAGAGCAGAGTCGAGCTGGTACCATGTAGTGGAAACGCAGCATTAGTTTTCTTGTCCAACAGAGTGACTCACTACTGCCTCTAGTGGACACATAAATCCTCTGGCCCATCAGTGTAAATCAATTCAGTGAATATTTCCTTAATGCAATACAATGGCATCTTTTGTCCAACTTCAGAGCTCTTTACTCTAAACACTATAATAATTTTTGTTTTTTGTTAATACTCAAGTACAAATAAACTGTGGATCACTTTTCTGTCTGATCCCCCTTGACTCAAATAATTTGGCCTTATGTGTGCATGGAAATGTACAGATGAATGAAAATCCACTTCTGACAGTGAAGACCTTGTTTGTTGTGTACAGTACATATCTGCCCGTGTGTTGAGATGAAGCTCCAGCTGACTTCTATACCATATACCTGCTGAAATTGGTCTTTGTTAAGGTTATGCAGCTATACATTTTTGAAGGACAATTTACTAAAAAAATAAATAAATAATGGGAAAAAAAATCAATAATACAGTCAGATTACATTGACTTCCACTTTTAGTCTTTTGTTTTTTCATAGTCTAGTTATATTTGTCGAAAGATGCCATCCTGTGGAAAGGAAAAATGCACGAAACCCACCTCTTCATGACCTTTACTGCAGTCTTTCCCCTCCTTTCTGTACAGCATGATTAATAGCATATTCAAGAGATTATATCACAGCCATCTGTGCCATTTCTACCCAGTGAAAATATGTAAGACCACATATCCACGTGAAAAACAATGTATGATATTGCCTGGGAAACGTGCATACATTTAGATATATTTCAGTGTAGAAGTGAATGGGAAATATCTGCATTCATGTGCACATACAAATATACAGAGTTCTTCCTGCATTTATAAGAAATCTCAGAAATGTATTTCATTATGCCACTGGGATCCATAACTTGAAACACATACAAGCTCTTGTAACATCCTGCAGGCTGGCAATGCAACACAAAGACTCTCAAGGGGTTGCAATACCAGAAAAAAAAAAAGTGTGCTTCTTAAAAGGTGTCAGATATAAAAAACATTGATCATAGTCATCATATATTCTTCAGGGTGCATATAAAGCGTAGAGCGGCACCAAGCACAACTTACAAGAGGGTATCAAACAGCTGAGTGATTGCCTGTGTCTCTGTGGACCAGCAGCAGGATCCTATAATCCATATCCTTCTCCCACAAGGGATGCTTGGTTTGCATCTCATCTCTGCTCACAGAGCTTTTCAGCCAAAGATTGAAAATTTCAATCATTTTATTCTTGGCTCTTAACCCCATCTCATTCAACAGTATGTACGTATGTGTCTGTAAGAGCAAAACCTTCACTGGAACAAAGAAATTTGAGGCTTTGCGTGTCAAAGTAATTTATTCTGCTTCTAGCACAGAGACACATATCCTCAATTCAGCGTACTGTAACATATTGTGTTTTTTGCATAAAACAGTGATGCAAGTTATTGTGCAACATTTAAGCTTTCATTTCAGTGTGATAGGTTATCCGAAGCGCTTTGATAATGGCCGTGACAAGAAACAGATGAGAATTATGCTGAACTTGACCGTTGTATATTATAGGAACATTTTGTTGCTGTGGTAATTTTATGGAAACTTTAGTGGAGATTAAAAGTTTAGAAGTTTTTCAAGTTAAATTAAAGGCAACACTTGTTAACTGTGTCACACCTGTTCCAATTTCAACTTTTGGAAGCAGTTCCCATATGGCAGCTAAACACGTCAAACACCATTTAATTCACAGTTCACTGAGTTCTCAACTATTTTTAAACCACTAATGTGTATTCTGCCGATGTAACAACCATGATTTATATCTAAGTCTATATGATAAGTATTAGTAGTCATATGATCTGTCTCTTTTCATGTGTATAGTAATAAGCATAAAAACATAATTAAAGCTGTTGCTGCCTTGTTGTCTATGACACTGAGTAAAGGGGAAAATAACATCAATGAGAAAGGAAGGTTCTCACAACAGTAAAATTTTAGTTGGTAATTAACTGTCATAGACATAATTATGATAAATTATTTAACTACCTTTTTCTCCAGCTAATTTTTAGGATTACATTATTGGCCTATTAAACTTGCATTGTACTACATACATTTGTAGAAGTAGAATCTATCGGCACTAAATAAATGGCATAATTCAAAATAAGAAACACCTAGTTATGGCAAAAGTACCGTACTTTCCAGACTATGAAACGCTGCTTTTTCTTGCTGTCATCCGTTATACAAGGATGTGAAACAAGTATGGATTTTTATAGGCTAACAGCTCTTAGCAGGAAGTGCAAAAACGAGACAGAACGGTGGAAGAGGTGATGAAGAGGAAGACGTTAGTTACTCATTCACACACATGGAAAACACATGAACAAATGCATATGTATTTACACTGAAGAAGAGGAGTTCAGTGGTTTCAGTGGCAGGAGGAAGAGGGAGATAGCAACCAATGACTTTTATGGGTTTTTTAAGCAGCTGTTTTACTGCTGTTACAGACGCTGTTTGGAAAAAAGCAGTGAAGGGATGGAAATATTATATATAATTTAAGTAATCTGTGTGTTTACCATCTTTCTCAGTAAATATATCATGTCACAATGTGGACACCTGCAGCTTATAGTCAGATGCGTCTTATATCCCAGAAAATATGGTATTTTGAGATGTATTTCATTAGATAGAATGAAGGAAGTTACTGACAGTGACAGGTAACAATACAAATATGGTACCACAGGTTAAATAATTGGGGAGGAAGAAGAAGGAGGCATGACAAAATGACGACATTAAAGGGTAACTTTAACTGCACCTACACAGTCAGAAAGAGGCTGAGATGGAGGTGATTTATGTCCTGGTGTGGATCTGTGACAGCAGTAGCTCAGGGACAATCATATGACAGAGAATCACAACATACTAATACAGAACCACATCAGTCTCTCAAAGGGTTACTTTCAGTTTTTGTACTTGTTTTACCACTTGAGAAAGACCCATCTGAAAATCAATATCCATTTACATGCATACTATATTTAAAATACTTTTGTCACTGTCATACAGGCATTTCCTGTGATGAAGTGAAGCTCTTAAACCTACCTGACTCCAACGCAAAAAACCTAATTCTGCTGCCTGTGATGTGTCACTACACTGATTTTAACATATTTCATTGGACGCAAACAGCAAACAGGTGTGAATCCTGTGGTTCATGTCAAAGTGGCTTCAGGGTTTTGCAGAATCAGACTGAAGGACAGATAGATTGAACAGCTCTGATTACAAGTGTAATATACATTTCTTGTTGTAGAGTTCTACTAAAATAATATGACAGTAGGTCAACATTGAAATAGGAAACCTAAAGAAAGTTTTCAAAGAGGAAGTGGAGCTGTTTTCACCTAAAAACCATACCAAGGTTGAATGGTGTAGTAACCCATCGGTCCCTTTTGACCATGAGGGCTGTCCTGCACCTATACGC
Source organism: Maxillicosta whitleyi (assembly GCA_029822895.1). Classification (NCBI taxonomy): domain Eukaryota; kingdom Metazoa; phylum Chordata; class Actinopteri; order Perciformes; family Neosebastidae; genus Maxillicosta; species Maxillicosta whitleyi. Next base: position 10,375,985 of record JAPSES010000001.1, read on the forward strand.
CTGTTGCCCCCATCCCCTCACCTCATCTGTACTAGTTTCCTGTATCTGCCCCATGATCATGCACTGACCCCGAAAGACCTGAAATATGTAGGTCAACATTAGCATCCAAATTTCAAGCGTTGAACCCGATTTGACCTTGAAAATAAAGTGGCTGATGGCAGAGGGGTAAAAAGTCAAGTTATATATTAGGTTTTATGTGTGTTATCATCAGCATTGATGTGTTTCATGACAACTACATTATATGATTCAAAAAGATCAAAAATACACTGTAGTTTAATATCACTTTACTTTAGGTAGTTTAACTTCAAATAACGACCAATGCAAGATCTAACATTTGTTTTAATCCACCAGTTTTTATTAGTGCTGTCAAACAATAAAAATGTTTAATCAGATTAATCACAAGGTTGCTGTGGATTAATTTTTTATCAATAACAATTAAATATCTTTTCTTTTTTTTTTTTTTAAATTTTGCATGAGCAAGCAGACTCAAGAAAGAAGGGAATATATGCACTTAAGGTGTTTATTAAACATCTTCAATAGTTTCAGAAAAAACATCTTGAAACAACTGTTATGTCTTGGGGTTTTTCTGTCCCCATATTTCCATCCAGAAGGACAACATGTATAACATTTAGTGTTTTCCATCTGTATGGGTTTGGTTCTGCTGCCTGTCACTACCGGATCAACTGTCCGTTCGTTCATGTGCAGCCGTAACTCTACTTGGATGCATTGGAAGAAATGTTCTGAGTTATTATGCGCTGCAGATGGGTTAATTCTGTAAAAAAAAAAAAAAATCAGATTAATCATGATGATGGATTAATCTGCATTAATTTTGACAGCCCTAGTTTTTATACATGTGAATTATGACAGATATGATTGATGATAGGTTAGCTGTAATAAGAGCTATATTAATAAAAATCACAATTCATACCAAGTGATTTTCATTGTTTTTTGTTTTTCATTGTTTTATTTTTCCACAGAGTAAAAAAAAAAAAAAGAAAAAGAAGGAATTGTTTTCTGCTGAGCCTTAAAACACGCTAATCAAAATGTTGTGGAGACAGAAGTTCACTGGTTCTGCAGATGAAGGGGGTAAACCATGCACACTGTTCATGGTTGGCTGAGTGAGAAACAAAGCAGGCATGTGGTTAGTAGTCCATAAGGCTACACTTGCCTTCTAGTTGTCACAGAGGAAACTCAAGTCCTTCTGCCCCATTGCAGAGCACAGACAGGATGTGGGAGAGTCCACAACTTCAAAGCAGTCTGTCCATGTAAGCTTAACACACACACACACACACACACACACACATCAGCCAACATATGCAGTTGAACGTGTAAAATGAAGACAGGTGTGCTTCAAACTAACATCTGTTTGGTACACTAACCCAGAGTTAATATGGTAATAAAACAAGCAATATGACAAGATATAATTTTCCTAAAACTTACACTCGGTCTGATATATTCACGAATTTATATGTGTACCAATTGTGAATCAGATTAATTGACTGACAAAACTTATTCGGACGGGTTGAAATAGTCTGACGGGTTGTAATAAGGTGTTTTCATAAAGGATTATTCTAATCAGGATTACAAGGTTTGACAGTATATGTGGATCTAGAAGTGTGTACCTGTACTGAGAGCTGTGACAAAGCGGATAATACAACAGCACTCAACACTGCCTCTGGCAAAGATTTAGCTCCAAACATCACAACTGCCATATTTGTTCCAATTACTAAGAAGCCCTGAGCCCTGCAGTTCTATTGACTTGTGCAAGGCAGGCACTATGGAATTAACCGGACAGAGCTGTTTGAGTAAGGTGGCAGCGGTAATTAATATGGACTGGTAGCTGGTCAGTGGGTAATGGGCATTTTGTGTTGGGATCTGGACTCACTCTTGGACTGAGGCGCTGGGATTTGCTCCCTTGTAGACACGGATTAATTACACTTTCATAAATCCACGATTTTACAGGACAGAGCAAAGGCACTGCAGTGGTAGACTGTATTTGAGCTGGTGGAGTAAACTGTTTTCATTTAGGACAAGTCAAGATGTGAAGCACATAAAACACAGTGGAACATGTGATGTGTGTGTTTGTGTTGGATTCCATACAGTCATGTATAGACCACAGGTATATACTGTCCTTCCTGCCTCTGCTCACAACACAAAGGAAAGAGAATGTGCAATATCCTTAAGTGCAGTTTGTAGAGAGACTGGCCCAATCCCAATCCACCCCTTGGCTCTACCCCTCACTAGGGTAGGAAACAGGAAATATACCCCTATGAAATGAAACAACCCTTTGAGACTTGTTACATCATCAGCAGTCATCGACGCCGCTATAAACAGATGCAACACGTTTGTTTGTGAAAGAATTCAAAATGCCATCAGCGGCTATAACCGTCTCTGCTCCATGGGCTTTGGCATTTTTTTGTGGTTATCAACACAAACTACAGAAATATGATCTATAACACACTGAAACTGCATTAAACACTTGATCAAATGATTAAGATATTAATGTAATGATTTGTGTGTTTCTTTCATCACACTGCTGCACTTTTTTTTATGTATTTACCGCCATCTTACCAATGATTCGCACAGTATTGTGGGAAATTTCAGTTTGGTTCTGAAAAATCTCCATTTTGAGGTCCAAACTGACCTCCCCCTCAGCCCATCCCCTCCACCTCATCCAGAATTGAGACAACCCAACCCCTTCACGTGAATGTGTAAAACAGAAGAGTAGGGGTAAGGGGGAGAGCCAAGGGGTGAATTAGGAATTAGGCCGAGATGTTATTGTCTTGTAATTGTTTATATACTGTCACATTGTTTTTATACTACTTATATCTTGTGTTTAAATTATATCTTGTATTTTTTATTCTTGATTGTATCTTTTATACGTGTACTCTAAGAGACCTCTGCATAATAATTTTTATGTACCTGAATGTGTACAAATAGCAAATAAAATATCTTATTGTATAGTTCGTAGTTGTTTGCTGATATTAACTCCATTGTTGCACACTGTTGCTACTATAGAAGACATGGACAAAAAGACCTGACCCCTTCACTTAGATGTCAGTGTTTAAGATGTTATAATGGATCTAGGAAACCATGAAGGTAATTAACTTAAAATTAAAATTATTTAATCTGATTAATTCATTCTCAACATAAAATACATGCGTATGGAAAAATGAATACATGTTTTATATAGCTGTGGCTGAGTTGATAGAGTGGGTTGTCCAATGGTCGAAGGGTTGGCGGTTCAAATCCTGTCCCTGAGCAAGACACTGAACCCTAAATTGTTCCCAGGAGGGTCTGGCATGGTAGTACCTTGCATGGTAGTATAGTAACCGCCTACTGGTGTAAGAGTGTGTGTGTGTGAATGTGAGGCTTTGTAAAGCGCTTTGAGTACCGAAGTGTAGATATAGTGCTATATAAGTGCAGTCCATTTACTTTGGAATGAAAACAGTTTTATTCTGTATTATT
>JAPSES010000001.1:10382472-10395851 GCA_029822895.1 Maxillicosta whitleyi
TTTTTTTTAAATAAAAGGAATACCTGTGGTATTTCAAATTGGAAAAAAAAAAGTGAAGTACTCACTACTTTTGCAAATCACTTGTTATGATGAACAATTTTGTGCCAGGAATTGTGGCCAATTATACAGCCCACGTTTGATCCCAGCCCCTCGTCAGTCAGGAATGACAATGTGGCCCCCAAAGAAAAAAGTTTGGGGACCCCTGGTTTAAAACATTACATAGACTCTACTACTACTCTACTCAAGGGAGACGTTAATAGGTTTTTAACTGATGTGTCTCCAGTTTGCAACCGGTAACTTGACACACTCCATCTGGTCAGGCACTAAACTTTACTCATTCTGGACGTGTATTTTTCATTGTTTTTCATTGCTGGGATCCAGATCCTCTCATTGCCATCATTAAGGCTTCTAGCGCTTTACCATCAGCCAATAAATATGAGAAAGTTTCTGTTTTGTTTGGTTTGGTGATTGTTAAAAAGTTGATCCTAAGAGTGTGAAAGAAGAACTCAGTGCCCATGTTCGACCTTTGGAAGGGGGAACTGGCAAAGACACTACATCTGGAAAGAAGAAGGTACTATAATAGAATAGAATAGAATAGAATAGAATAGAATAGAATAGAATAGAATGTTCTTCAATGAAGTGACTGATGTGGGCGATTGATCTTACTGTTTTCTGCATTACGTACAATTTTCTTTTTCTTAAATTTGATAATCATTCATTCATTCATTTTCAGCCCACGCTCATTTTTAAATTCCCCCAGTGCAGGGGTCACACACACAATACATTATCTAAATGTCATGCTTTGGTTGAAGAACAAGAGGTGTTCCTTTTACATAGCGTTCCGGAATCATCATTCCACTTATATCACGGCTCTGTTTCTACCTCCAGAGGAGTCACAGAGCCACGGTAAAGGTGGTACCAAATGATCCCACCATTTTGTTTATGCAGAAGTCGTTCCGGAATATAGGCAAAATATTCCCATAATAGAGGTGCTGTGGAAAAGGCGTTAATGAGAACTACGGCTACATGATGTGGTGAAAATTATATTATTGTAGACAACTCTGATTTCTGTCTTTTTACTTGTGAATCATAGAATATGCACAGACTGCTTTATTCAATTCAAAAATAAAAAAGTGTTGTAACTTTCTCATATATTTTACAGTACCGCTGTGATACGGAATTCAAAATTGAGCCTTTACAGGTGATATAATTACACAGACTAAGATGCAATTCAATTAATTGTGCAGCTCTTGTGGGATCAGTCTTCATGTGTGTTGTGTCCCGGTTTTAAAAGCTTCATTAACTCATTAAGTAGGCACCTTGTTCAACACTAAACAGTTAGTACAAAAGCATTATCTCCTTCATAAACGTAGGATTTGTGGCATAGTTGGTACATTAGTTTTAGCTACGTGGAACTGGAGACAAAATCCACAACTGACTAAGCCCTATTTGAGGTTAAGCTGAGAGAAAAAGCCCTAGAATACAGTAGGTTTGTTTAACATTTTGCTTTTATGTCATATCACAGATCTTCCTTGAGAGACAGTGAAACTATTTGGTCTAACTCAATTTTATAGTTGACTGATCACATTGCTTCTCTCCCTTCATCCTCTGATAGGCTTATCTGTGTTTATGTTTCCATGTGCTATCGGCCCACACCCGCATCAGTACGGCAAATCACAGGAGAATAATACAACTGCAAAACTGCACCCCTAACTGACTGGATGCCTCCCTCAAACCTCCGCAATGATCCCGACCATCTTTCAATCACTCTCTGCTGTATGGTAAATGAGTCATTATGTTTTCCCCTCAGGTAGGGCTTACTGGCTTCTGCAATTAAAGACATTTCCAACCAAACTCCAGCCTTTAGATGCTGTGCTCACAGCTACAACAGACTAGTAACGCCTTTAAAACAACACATTTATTCATTTAAAGATGGATGAGAAGTGACATGTCGAACAGTAAACAAACAGTGGAGAGAAAACAGTTGATGCATGAGCTTTTGTAGCTAATTCTGTATTAGCATATTCAACATTCAACAAACAGCCCATGCTGTTTTTCGGATGGTGTGTTCACAGCTCCAATGCACCATTGTACAAAGTAAGATTAAAGTTACATGTTTATTCATTTAAAGAGCACAAATTGGCCTGATCCTTATTAGCACAAACTACGATATGCTTCTTTGTTGACTATAGATTTTAGGGGAGAAAGTAATTCATCTTCCCACTGTCAGCTTTGTACAAATAAGCCTATCCTACCTCCTCTGAAGATCAGAATGAGTGAACCAAGAAGAGATATTTAGAATACGACTATTTATTTGAGTTTGAGAACATGTTAATATATATCACCTCATGCCCATTGCCTTTTTTTCTCCTCCCCTACGGGTTGATGAAATGTTAAAATAAGAAACTTTAGGTCTTTTGGTGATTATCATGTTCCATGTTACTGTGCTTTTACAACACGCCCTCAGCGCTGGGCACAGCAATTAAAATTCAGTTGGTTCTCAAAGAGACTAATTTACCAATGCCACAAGGTTCTTTTACAACACTATCGTGTCAGTGCAATTAAAATGTCAAAACAATGCCTCAACTGTTGTTTCGCTTTGGAGAGCAGAATCATTTGCACTGTAAATCCAGATTCTACTTGACCTGAGTGTTAAAATAATTACAAAAAAATTTTTTTTACTATGCTAATTATTTAAGATTAATTTAATGATCAAAAGTCTGTCAACAAAATGCTCCTTCCACAAGTTTGTAAGTAATCATCATTTCCGACATTTTGTGGTTTCAACTTGACCTTACACTTCCTACACCTTTTGACATTTAAGTCAAGAAACCACACTGGTACAAACTTAGTGATATTTACTGATGTATCTTTAGACCTTAAAACAAAGTTCACTCTAAGTCAGAGGTGCTTCCCACCTGCACACACATTTGTAAAGAATATACGTAAAAATGTAAAAGTAAAATGGAGCTCAATACCTAAAGCATTCAACACCCTTTGAGCCTTGGAATTTTAAAAATTCAAATGAAAAGAAAAAAAAAATCCATGCACGCAGCGAGAATTTTACCCTGTAAATTTTAACTGCATGCAGGAATTTTTTCACAAAAATACATCTTTATTCTGAGACTTCAACTTATTTTATATCACACAAAAAGCATTCCCCTGTGCAATACTGTAAAATGTCAGAGTGACAAATGGAGCATACAACGTATTTGGGTTTGCTCATTTTTGACTGAAGCAGGTTTCCAGGCTATGCAGCAAGTAGCGGCGCTAATCTTCACAACCTCTTCACACTTTTTCAGCTTGTGTCAACAGCACTGTGAGTCAGTTAGCCATTCATATGCTGCTACAGATGGTCCCATCCCTCTTCTTCAGCTGAGCCGCTGACATGATTCATGGGGCTCTGTGTCTTGATTTAGGGTCTCTTTCATATTTCTTCTAGCCTACAGCAGAGAAGCATTTCTCTAACACACCCCTGAGGCAATGACCCTGGTCTGCCTGGCCTGTCTGCCTGCCCGAGGAAAAAAAAAGAGCTCTGCTGGGCAAAACTGGACTCGACACACGTACACACACACACATGCACACACACACACCTACACACACGTACTGTATATATAGTATGTAGATATACGCTGATGTGAGCTTACATGAGAAAAGGCAAACAAGTCAAATTCTTTGCCTTCTCTATCTTGCATACACATAAGTAGCCTTAGTATAAATAAAATTATGGGTCAGAATTAGACGAGAAACAGAAACTGTGCAAATATGCACTCATTTGTTGACACAGCCAATAAACTCATTAACAAATAAGACCAGACCAATCAGCTGCATTTTCCACTTCCCATACGTTGTTCACTTTCTCAAAGTAAAAGAAAATGCATGTTTCTAAATACGAAAACAGCAGTCACCAGTGATTGTTTCCCCATTCAATCTCTGTTTGTTGAATTTCTATTATAATAACCTAACATGTTTCCTTTCTATCTGGAGTCAAAATTTTCCTCCAATTTAGTCTCTATGGGCCACAGATTGCCCTGTCAGAAAGCACTATAACGAAAGACTGTGCGCACCACTTCCTTATCACTACCAGTAAATTACCTCAGGATCAGATACAGGCTGCCAACTCACAGAAACTCCTCTCAGCAGACACAGAGACAGGAAAAGAGGAGATAGAAAAGAGAGAGAGAGAAAGGAAAAAAGTGTCAAGACATGACAAGAGGAGGAGTGTAGCCCCATGGAGACTGATAGTCTCTGCTGCTCTCAAAGGTCATCTGATGTTATCTAAAGATCATCTTCAGTCACCAACACTCGCCTCTTACACTCAACTCAACAGCTGGAGTCAAGCACCTGTCAATCAAAACTTTCATAACCTGTAGCCGCAACACGGCGCCTGCAGTTTTCACTTCCCTATGAGAAAGTCCATTCTCACTGAAGTATTAACACAAGCACCAAATGAAATGAAATCAGGAAAGAGGGTGGGAAATGTCACCAGCAGGAAATTATAAAAGGTATCTTTTGTCACTTCTATTTCATGCACTGTTCAACAGGAGAACATATGAAATGTTCAACGTATAGAAAAAAAATCAATGAGAGAATGAAAAGAAAACATGATCAGTTTAACTTCTGTTGTTTACACTGACCACAGATTACCATAACTAAGCTCACACCTTTAAGATTAAGGTTACTACTTTTATCCAAGATAAAAAAAAAAAAGGATCTGTTTGCAGAAATGTAACATCATATTCACAATTATATTTTCGTTAGCGTATAATCATATGAAAATCACTGTCATATTTTTGTTTCCTATGGAGGAAGCAGGTATTTTCTGTTCAAGTTTTTACATGAAGTGTTAAGGCACATTACTGTCACCTATTGGCCAGAGTGGATATTAAAAAAACTATTTTCATTTCTTCAGCAGCATGGTAGGAGTATTTAATTGGTTGCAGTGTTTAAAATCATCACTAGAGGCCACTATTTCGAGCACACTGTAAAATACTTCAAAATGTACTTCCTGTATTTGACTTCAAGGTGAAAATGACAAAAACTGGCCTCACATGACAAGTCTGAAAACATAATAATCGATTGTGTGTAATGCAAATATTAATCAACCAACCACGACGATTAATCAAAATTTAAGTGCAGATGTTTTAAATGTATCTAATGAACTGAATTCACACATTTCCTTTGTATGAACTTAACATCAAACTGACTCAGTTTTCTTTGTCTTTTATTATAAATTGCATCTACCGTTAATGCAACAACCTAGTTCACCCACTTTTATATACAAATTGCAAAGCAGATTTCAGTGATGTCATATTTAATTCAGGACCATGTATATGGGCAAGGCCATTCTAATTAAACCAAAGGGGACAATAACATGTATATGTTTGGAAATTAAAAAAAAAAAAAAAACTATGTTGAGCTATAGACTAGTAAGCCTTTTTGGTTGAAAATTTTCTATACTGAATTGTGATTGTCATTCTGTTTTCCTTTTATTAATTTATTTCTATACCTACAGAACACTTCATGAAGAAGTGTTTTAAACACGCAGATAGACATGATTGAAAAGTGCACTTCTGTTTGCCTTTTAGTGTTTGTACAAACAAACTGCACAAAATAGATGTAAATAAGTTACTTACTGTACATGAAGCCTATTACTGAAGTGAACAAAGAAATTACTGATTATGACAATAGAAGACACTTGACAACAAACGTTTAGTGCCTTGATGAAGGAGACGCGATGAGAGGGCGTCCTTAAGAGGGTGCCAGTCAAAGTGTGGAAATGGAGGCGTAAATATGGCATTTCTGTTTTATTCAGCTGTTTCTTATACAGGTAAATGGAAACAATCACCACAATTATGCTAAGTAACTGCCTCAAATAATTGCATTTACATAATAATTATGACAGGGCTAGGAACAAAGATTGTTTGCTGCTCAATGAAGAAGTTTTTTTTTTTTTCCCCTATTATTAGTGACTGCTTTCATCACAGTGAGTCATCCTGGTCACTCAGGTGATATAAACCAAGTGGCCTCAGAGAGTAGTTACTTTAGTCACTTGAGCTGTAAACGTATGATTAAACTCAAGGCGAATCATCTGGATGCAAACAGCGGGAGCAGTGCACTTTTTCACAACCGCCGAGGGACACGCATACTGTGGTGCAAACGTGCTTCGACTCCACTCTGCAGCATAGTGGGGCGCTGCTCCAGCGTGGTGGAACCGAGCAGATGGTGAACGTATGCGCCGTTCATGCATGTCATCATCACCTTTATTAGCTGAAGGTGACATATGACATCATCTGGCCCGTGTGCATTATGGGGGCCAGAAAGAGTTGTTTGCTTCTTTTTTCTTCTTTTATTGCAGCACAGTTCAAGGTTGTTGATGGGAGGTATTGTGAGTAATCACAATTCCCCCTCACACACACCTTCCGTTAGCTACTCCTCCTCAAGCCTCCCCCGTTCCCACCACCTCCCAGCATTAAGGTAAATAAGGGCTTCCAGCAGAGAGCCAATGAGCACGGGCCACTGAGCAGAGATGCATGTTTGTGTTGCCTTCCTCCCAGGACCCTGCTCGTTTATCTTGGCTGTCAGGTAAAGGGCAGACTCAGAGAAGGTGAAACTTTTTTTTTTTTAATAAGGCCGGCTTGGTTTCCTTGGAAACTGCAGGACAACATTACGGGGACAATGATAAGAGAGCAAAGCCTGGACTCGGGGCATCCCACATTGTGCCACATTGTTGTTGGAGACATTTGTGTTTACGTCAGAGAAATGAAAGAGCTATTTAGATTAATTCTCAGGGAGCCTCCAGACTCAGACCTTTTACTGCGGGAGGTGAGATTAATGAGAGCATATTCACACCTAGCTTTCAGCTGAGGTCAGGAGCTAAAAGGTAGGTTTCCACTTATAAAGAGGTGCTGAGTCTTCTGTGGGTTCGAAGTCCCTGATAAAGGCAGAATTAACCTCCGATGACTGTCATGCTTTTTTGATAAAGGAACTGACACTGCACAAAGTAATATTTGAAGGATAAAGAAAGGATATGGGAAACTTCATTGACTGCAATAGTTTGCAAAGTAATAAATAATAAAAGACAGAAAAGCATGAAGGTTGCCTTCTCAACTTGTCAATATTCCAAATGCAAAGTCTCTACGCATTCGGGAATTTCTCCAGGCGAAAAGTGCATAAAGAAGAAACAAATTGCACAGGTAATGAATACTTAATGACTACTACATTTTTCACTTTGTGGCAGTAAATGGGAAGCATGTTTGGTTAACAAATGAGTGGAAAATCAAAATGAACAGACGGTACCACACAAATTGTCAAAAGCCTGCAGCCGTGAGATAAACCAAGACAATGATACAAAGATATGAGGCTTTTCTTCCAACCACACACCCGTGAGAGAGAAATTAAGTCTCCTCTGGAGCAGAACTCAACATGGATATGGTCCACATGTAGACAATATGAAGTAAGGCGTCCTCGATAAGGCAGCACACAAGACTAATTGAAACTAATGCGAACACATGCTTAGGGCTACTGCAAGAAAGTAAGGGATTCAAGATTAGGCAATGAACCTTTGTTAAATATCCATATAAACTAGTAAAAGAAAACACTGCACCAGCCATATACAAAAAATATATACTGTGGGTATTAGTGTAGGAGTCCATTATTGAAATTGTTCTGTCGCATATTGCTTTTCTACTGTTGTGTAGGAATGTCTCAGCTAAAAACTATGAGAAGCAGCTTCTGCTATCCAAGCTGCATTGCTGTGTCCGTGCACTTAAATCACAATGTTGGACTTTTCTATCAGTGTCTCCAATCCTTTAATGTTCTTTTATGATGAAATAAACAGTTCCCTCTCACATTATGGGTTTTCACAGCAAAGACATGCAACTCTTTTCCTGTTTTATGAGCATTAACTTCGCATTTTTTCCCAATGCTTTGTTCCCAGTTTGTCAGCAGGCTCTGATTTATATGTGAGGTAAAGAGGAAGAATGCTCCACCGGGACTGAGCGCGTGCACTCGACAGCCTGATATCACACGAGGGTGAGGGTGTGCTCTGACAGCTCATCAGCGGACAATAAGGCCTTGGCTGTTAATGTCCTGCTACCTGGCACACTGCAGGGTCACAATCTGCTCCAGATGCTGGAGGCATGCTTCCAACTCAGAGCAGGGAGGAAATCAGTGTTGGAGAAGCAAAAGGGAGTGGACTCACTGAAAAATGAATGGGACCAGATAGACACACACATGTACAGCCAAGTCAGAATTTACTGTCTCTTCTGCAGAGTGGTCTCGCTGGATGGGGCCGACAGTTACTGTAGCAACATCAGGGATAATATCTGAGCGCAAATAAATGAAATATCTCTTTTCCAGACAGCTAGATTGAAAATTTATCTGCTGAGAGCAATCATGCATAATTCGAGAATGGCTTGGCTAAAGTAGACACAGGGACATGCATGCACACACACATGAGAGGGACTTATGAACTCAATTTAGTCAGATAGACATAGTTCTTGATTCTGTCACTTGGGATAATCGTCAGGATGTGGTACTTTGACCGAGCCCTACGTCTAAACCCAGGCAGGATATAAGGTCATGTTGAAGTGCAACTCTAGCCATGCAGCACCCAGACCTCAAGTGCTCCAGTGGTTTTGTGGTTATCTGCAGTAGCCAGCTGTCGCAATACAGAGGAGCTCTTCAAGAACGTCCCCTCTCCCTCTCATCTTTCTCTCCTCGTTCTCAGTCAAAATCGTCCTAACCACCCAGCCATCTCTGTCTCTTCTCTTCTATTTCAGGGTGCGGAAATATACATGCTCCAAGTTAATTATTGTTGTAGTATTTTTGTGCAGATTAAGCTATGAAATAAATCACATTCGTCTTTGGAGTCCTATGACCAACCGTTATATTTCTCAGCTGGTTCCTGCACAGAAAAAGAAAAAAACAACGGTGCTATATTTGTATTCAAGTTTATAAACTGCTGGTTTGTCTTTGAGGAATCGGGATTCTTTGCCACATTTAATTCCAGTTGTTTTTCACGGTACGCAGGGAAACAACTCTTACTTTCTTGCATGAGAGTGACTAAGAGGATAGCTATGCATAATATATTTGACAGCGCATGTTTAAAAGGTTATCCCTTTCTGTTGAAAATTAGGTCAGTTCATCACTGCAAACCATCAGAGGAGGAGGCAGTGAGACTTGATGTTCTGCTGTGAGTCTGTTTATCATTTAAATTTTGTCTTCTGTCTGTCACTGTCAGAGAAAACGCGGATAAGAACCACCGCTCTGTGGCACACATGATCAAAACTGATGCAGAGAACCAGCAGTCTGATATGTCGCTACTTTGTGCAGAATGCAAAGTACTGAGCTCCACCTGCTGGCCAAAGTGGGGTATAGCAACACTACAGCTGCACAGGCATTCGGATTTATGACTGTAATGACCACAGTCATTTTACTGAATATAATGCTATAGCTTGGCCAACAGATTTATTAAAGCAGGAGAGCCACCATTGCTATAAATACTAAAAATAAAATAAATAAATAAACAAACTGTAGGATTATGTGTATTGACGACTGTACATAAAGAAGTCTATAGTGTAGTGAAGATAAAACATTTCTTTTCAATATACATGTTATATTATATTATTCATTGTATGGCTTTTCCCATTGGTAAGACTGTGTGGATTTTGCATTGAATTTAATACACCTTCAAATGAATGAGTCTCTTCCCGGAACAGGCTGGGATTACCTAAGCTCTTGATGCTTCTTCAGTGGATTCCTATTAGCAGAGCTTAAAAGCTGTCATTTCAGTTAAGCCAAGGCAAATTACCTGAACTTCACATCTGGTGGTGGGGGTGGAAAGAAAATCAGGTGAATAGAATAGAATAGAATAGAATAGACCTATGTTTAAAAAATCAGTCATTTCCTCTGATATTAGACCAGACTTGCTGGTGAAATTCAGGCTATGGCTCCAGGGCTCTTATTACTATGTGATTAACCTCTTCAGGATTATTCGGGCAGCAAAGACATGGGAAAGGTCAGAGGTCAGCACTCAGACAGCCGCTCCAGCATAATGGGAGGCCTATTAAAACATAAGGCCATGCTCAAATCAGCCCATCTGTTTTCAAGCATCTTTTCGATACGAACTGCATCAACCATCGCTCCGTACTCCCAACTCCAACAGCAAACAAGGTCAGTTGTCTTATTATCGTAAAAATGAGAAAAACTGTTGTAGGCCTACTCAATTAGAAAAAAGGCACTTTGGAAATATAAACACAATGCCAAACACCTGGTGTGTGTTGGCAGCCATGAGACAGACTGCAGGTGGGGATGAATTAAAGCGCATCTACACCGAAGGAGGTAATCATGAATAAAACATCACACTCATACTTGTTGAGGCTGTAGCTTTTTAGTACAGCTATAACTCCAAGTTGTTGTCTTCCATTGGCAGGGAAAGTGGGGAAAAAAAGGGAATTTTATTATAAAATACATTCTGAAATAGATTTTCCATCTTACACATGCTTGCACATATATGTTTTATGATTGGGTGCCAAACTAAATTAGCAAGTAAATGAAAAACAATGAGAATCTCCGTAATCTCTTCCCATGACTAATGCTATTTAGTTTTTGTCTGACTGTTTCTCCGACACAAAAGATAAAGGACAAGGTAGCTGAATCCATGGCATTTCAATTGTTTTCCAAGTCGAGCCTGGCACCAAAACTGCAACGTGAGTGTGTATGGACTTATAGAAAAAGGGCAGCTTGGAGCAACTAGCCATTACTACGCTGTCTATGTGTGTATCCATGATGGATGGAGAAAGCATGTGGGAATGTGTTAACCTTTCTGCCCAGATGGGTACAGTGTCTTCAACCAGAGAAGATCAACGTCCTACCACAGCTTTATGGTTTATCTCTTGCTCTTCTTTGACATCAATCACAAGAATTTTTTAATCAGTTGTGCAGCCAGACCCTGAGGGCGTACAGTCACAATCCCAACATGTATAAGACACATACACTGAAATGGGATGGCTGCTTTTCAGGTCATAATGAAAACAACTTCAAGACAAAAAAAAAAAGTCTACATCATATAAAACCTTATATTTTCTGTGACAAAATAAAAAAAAAAATTTGAAAAGAAAATATTACATCCCGCCATGAAAGATCTTAAAAATATAACTGACTGTCTGATTTGAATGATCATATATGTGATCAAACGCAGCTTGGGTATGGCGGGCTATCAAATCGATATGCGGGAAACAACATGTATCAGAAACTTAAGTACCAGACATCAACCATTTCTGACATTTGGTGGATCCGACAGATCGATCTGTACTAAGACAGGCTCAAGTTTAATGGCCAGCCATAACACATAGAAAAATGGAGAACATTCCTCAGTTTCAGAAAAAAGAACAAAATACCCATTACACCTGTGCAGATACCTATATTATTATTTTTAATTTTTTTTTATCTCTACATATTTTTTTACTTGGTTTCCTTGGTAAATAATGTTGCACCAGCTTGCACAATCTTACATTTCGATACAAAAGGCCCAATGAACAGTTTTTACAGGTAAGATTTCCCATCAGACTACATGACAAAACTGTCAATAAGCGAAGCACTAAGCTGAAAACTCCATGTCCAATCTCTATTTTTCCCCCTTGTGTGAGTGTGAGAAGGAAACAAACAGAAAAAACATATTTATCAAAACTCCCCTGAAGCGAGACACTATCATCTGCATTCATACAGATGATGAAATGACGGTGAGCTGCTTGTGTTCTTCTTTTGCAATGTTGTCAGATTGTTCTTTATCTTTTTTTGTTTACCAAGGACCCAGATGTGGACATGCATTGAATCCACGCTAGGATCCGGTGTCATGTTTTAAGTGTGTCCTTTTTTCTTTTTTTCTTTTTTTAATTAAATAAGGCAAAGCTGTGGAACATCTCACAACTTCTTAAAGACCATTAAAAAAATCTGCAGCAAGAGAGTGTTATAAAAGGCATCGGCACAAGCTTAAATATATAGTTTTACACACATACACACAAAGGACCTGAGCCAATCGTCAGGGGTCTCCGAGGCCTCCATAAGCTTCTGTAAATCAGCCACCATCCGGCAGTGAGTTTTATTCCCTTCTCTCTCGGTGGATGTTGGGTTATGACCCGTAGGCAGGAGGTTATTTATTGCTTTTGTCTCAGCTTGTGTTGCCTCCCGGCCACTCATCTATGGTTCTAGGCTAATAGAAAGCAACACAGGGCTGTAGATCTACAGGGAGTCTGCAAAGCTGCAGGGACCGAGCTCCACGGCCTCTTTAGAGCCTTTCCTCCTTCAGATTCCAAATGTTTTTCAATTCCTCAGCGTTTTTTTCTCCTACTTTCTTGGTAATGACCGACTCAAAATGAAAACCCAGCGAGTTAACCTGGGGTGAAGGAGCGCCCATCAATAAGTGTGATGAGGAAAGTAAGAAGGAAGGAAAACAGGAGGAAGACTTACAGAGCCCACAGACCGTAAACATTTCTCAGAGGCAGCTGGAGAGGATGATAGACAGTCTGCAACCTGCTGGTCTGCATCTTTCTCCAACACACAATAAACATCTCTATTCTCAGAGACGTCTTTGTAATGAAAACGTGACGTGTTGTGTTAGAAAATAGCAAAGATGAAAAAAACTAAATTGTCAATGTTGGGTTGAAACCTAACCTTGGTAATGGGTCTCCATAGTGATGCCATTTTTGACAAGCAACACCCGACCACACGTCCTTAAGAAGCCTGTGCATCTCTGCAGTTGCTCTGAACACTATGAAAGACCTTCCCCTTCTCTCTTACATCTTTCTTATTCTCGCACAGCAGCTGTGAAACAATCTCAACAAGGCTGTCATCCTTTACAACGGACCATCTAACCTGAAGTGGCAACTCCAACCTCACTGTAGTCTGAAATACTGGCCCACCTGCCATTTCAACAATGCTGACAGCGGCTGACAGTTAAGAGGAACCACCACAGGCTGAGGATATATGAGGGGGTCCTTGAGTAATGACAGCATGGGCAAGATCGAGAGCTGTGATGTAATGGAGACAAGGCCACTGACTGATACTGTGAAAGAGGCCGTTTTGTCTGCCCCGGTTCACAACCATTCATATCCAAGATGTATGTGCACTAACAGCTAATTCTACATTGATGTTGACTGGTTTGTGAGGATGTAAGTGAAGGGTGTTAAAAGTGTTTGCAGTAGACAAAGGTCAAGCAATGTAGAAAAAAAAAAAAAGAACACCCTGCACATGTTGTCGTCGAATAGTAGACAGGTTCAGTCTGAAAGAAAAAGTTTCATTTCACTGTTATGAGAATATCTAAAGCTGGGTTTTTATCGTGTTTACATGTTCGTACAACACGTAATAAACACGTAAAA
>JAPSES010000001.1:10410311-10429505 GCA_029822895.1 Maxillicosta whitleyi
CTTTTTGAGTTATGTTGTACACAAACCAACAAACAAATAAACGCCGGCAAAAACATAACCTCCTTGGCGGAGGTAATGAAACGTACTAATGTACCAATAATCCAACTGTGCTATTTTAGTCCCATTAAGTTTATTTGAGCCTACAGGAAACCGATATTTCAGAGGGACAAATCAGACAGAGGATTAAAGAGTTTATATCAATTAGTCTTATCACTACACTGAACTGGAGTCCCACCAGTAAAACAACATTCATTTGTCACTCATGCCAGGACAGTAGTGATAAGCAGGACAATTATGCCATTATATCTGCCATGTAAGGAGGACAGACAGGATGAGGGGGGGAAGAGGAGAGGAAGGGAGACTGGGAGCAGACAGTAGACTTGGTGTGCTGCTGTGTGTTGCTCTGTTTAGGATTTCATCGCCCAGACGACTACGGGCTAATCCCTGGAGACTCCTTCCTTACTTAGGAAATACTTCCTTCCGTCAGACTGACAGAAGAAGTGATTTCTTCTCTCCAACAACTATAGTGAAACGGAAAAGCGGAATCCTGAAAAACACATCCTCATCCTAGAGAGGAGATCCGCATTGATGTTGTCATAAATAGTGCAATATGTTTGTGCTGAAATTCTAGACGTTCCTCCTTAGTTTTTATTATGGAAATGCTCTGGCAAAAAAAAAAAAAAAAAAAAATCTGAAGTAGCACAGTAAAGTCCTAATTTGAGACTGCTCTGCCCTCAAGCTTGGGCATTTAAATCATTTAAAGAATTCTGGGCAACGTCCAGAAAAAACAAACTATGATGGCTGAACTTGTTCACTTTAACAAACCACCAAATCAAAGTATCGTGTTTTTCGTGGAAAGCTGTAAATGCCAAGTCAGTTTTTACCATACATTGTTAACAGTCGTACATTTTTCTCTTGCACAGTCAGCTCTCCTACGCAAACATCACACTGGAACACTACTCTGCTGGTCTCCTCACACCTCGACATTATAAATCTCCAAAAAGGAAAGAAACTGTGTAAATCTGTCATAAAGATACAGCTCCTGTTTGTGCTGTATCATCTAATCGAGAAAATGGCCCTAAGACAGCAGCCAGCAGCCATAAATCTCCATTTCAAACGGGCACACAGGAGACAAACAATGTAAAGTGCTGACAAGTGTATGTATTTTTAGGGCTCATCTCTATGCAGTGGAGTGGCTGCAGAGTGGGGTTGTGTGTGAAATTTGTGTGTGTGAGTGAAATTTGTGTGTGTGTTTGCAAGAGACTAAATGTAAGACAGATGCAAAGTGAGAAAAAAGTCTGTGTCTGTGTGTCTGCATGGTGTGCGAGTGCATAAGTGCTGCTGTCCACCCCGGGGGACGCAGTTCTAGTCCAGGATTTGAAGACATGTGTCAACTGAGCTGGGTCTTGTGTGCAGCAACAGTAAACTGTACACACTGGCAGAATGATAGAGAGTCAGCAATTAGGTTCAAGTCTGACACTGTTACAGCACTCAAGAGAAACCTCGTGGAATGCCAGATGAGGATGCTGGGTATTAAAAGGTTATTTAAGGCAGAAGACAATATAAAACTGCAGTTTGCATGCTTTAGGTTTCTGTGGTCGGAGACATGACATGTGAACTAAAATAACACAAAAGAGCGAGAGACAAATACTTTTGCAGGGAAGGATTTGTCAACGAAAACGCATATAAAGAGCATGTCATTAGGTAAGGGGAATGACCAAGATTAGAAGTTACACGAAAGCAGCGTGTCTGACACAGTTGCAGCAGAGAAAACCAGCCATGGTTCGTCTGAGTGTGTTGTTTCATCAGAGCAGCCCAAACGTCTGGATTGTTGAAGGGTATTGACTCTGAATAATCCTGCTTCCCTCTAAATCCTCATCCTCTGACTTCAAACACTGTGCAAAAGACTTTCAATAGAATCTGGCATCCTCCCAACTTTCTCTCCATGAGTCGTTCATTCTTCTTCTTCGCATTCTTTTTCGCTCTCTGTCCTCCCCTGGATCAGTTGTCCAGCCTTGAATCACAAAGCCAAGCCCAATTCTGTGGGAATCTCGAGGAGGCCCCTGCACTGCCTGGCACACACACACACACACACACATCCACAAACACACACACGTACACACTCCTCTTGTAAGGGGTGACAACAAAGAAGGCACGGTTGTAGACCCTGTGGACAAAGAAAATGAAAGGTCCCACACAAAGCAGCAGAGAGCAGGTTGGAGAGGATTTGAAGGCCAGCTGTGAGAATAACCTATGAAAAGTCCAACCACCGCTCAACACATTCAATATTTGCAGCTATTAATCACACGGTCCCTCAGTGAATCAGCGTATTCACATAAATCAGACCTTATAGTCACTCAACTAACAATATACTCTGGTGGTTTCTACCACTTTACACATAAAAGGGAAATAAGCATTCCTCCTTGATGTGACTAATGCTTTGCTAGTGGGACTCTCTTAGTAATAATGACACAGTAATGCAATGCAATCACAATATGTTCCCCACAATGACACTGGAATCACAATACACATTATTCCCATGATTCCCTGATACTTGCAGTCGTCTACAAGAGTAGCACTGACGCTGATGAAAGTAAATAGTAATATATATCCAAAGTTGGATGAAGTACTCACTTTTTTTATTTAAGTAAAAGTACAGATAAGGGGCAAAAATTTATTTAAGTAAAAGTATCAAGGGAAAAATCTACTCATTTTAGAATGTACTTTAATAGTAAAAACTAAAAGTAGGCTATTTGATCCAGATTCAACTGTTATACTTAATAAAGCGAATACTGATTAAAAGTGATAGAATTTGACATTTGGTAAATATACAAAGAAAGAACCAGCATTACTGACAGCTCAACTTATTTAATACTGAGCACTGTCAACAGAAGCATAACAACTTCTGGTCTCAAACTATGAATAGCATCCACAATAAGCAGAAACTTCTGGCATAGTAACCAATAGGCCACACATTTCTAAATCTGAATATTACCAGTATTTATAGTACTTCAAATGGAGTTGATTTAGAATTTTTCTTTTTTTTTTTTTTTTTTTTTTTAGTTTAATGAGTTCTGGAGGAGAAGATCAATCCTACAGCTCTACAGCTAGATTACAGTGACTCAAAGAAGAAAACCAAAATAGCATATAACACAAGCACAATTCAAGAAGTAGGGGAGTAAAAAGCACCCCTCCATAAATGCACTTAAGTAAAGTACACATACATAAAAAATGACTTGAGTACAGTAACAAAGTACTTTTACTGTATTACATTACACCACTGTATATAACTACATATTTATCAATTCTAAGTGACCTCTAAAGTAATGAGAACAGAACCATTTTGATACAAAAACATTTTTTACATGAACACAAACACTTTTTCATGGGATAAAACCACTCCCTGTTGAAATGAATAAGATTAACAAGAAAAACAACAAACCTGCACACGTTTTTTAACAAAAGACATTAGGAAGTGTGTGTTTGCCCCTACATCTGACACCTTTAACAAGTATCTGAGAAAGAAATGACACATGCAGGTGAGATGTACTTTTTATGGCTGCATGATCTGGGGAAATACCACAAATAAATATTACCATTTCAGTCGAGTCTATTTGCTTGGATATCACTGTACAGGCAAAGAAACGTCCCCACTGGAATATGTTTCAGCTCAAACAAGTTCAACGATGTCTATAGCAGACACATCCTATGGTTGATGGTTCAAGGGACTGAACAGCTGATTAAGTTATTACCCATCATACATAGGGCCAACAGTACAAACCTGTGGGGGCAGTGTTATGACCTGGGGTCAGGTCTAGGTTCAGCAACAGTGTGTGTCCAAAATGAGATCAGCTGACTACCTCAAGATACTGAATGGTCAGGTCTGAACATCAGTGAATTTTTTCCTCTCTGACACATATATTCCAAGATGATGATGCCAGGATTCAACAGGATTAAACTGTCAAAGAGTGGTTCACATGGACTGGCAAACACACAGTCCAGACTTGAAACTCACTGATTTGATACAGTGGTCTAACTCTCCCATCCCATCCTGCAAATTTTGGTGAAAAATGAATGCCACTATGGAAAAATGTTGTGATGCGGTAAAAGCATATTGAAAGGAAACCTAAAAGTGGTTCAATCAAATATTAAAAAGTCACTTTTTTGGGCTAAGCTGTGTAACTGACATTATGACTATGATTCAGTCAACTGTGCAGCACTAGTGCTGTTGTATTTATTCCTGAATAACACAAATAAGCACATGTACACAGTATGAGTCATTATTTTTCTACCACATGATACCACCAGACATTTAACAGCTGCAACTCTGTGTGATACACCAAGAAATGTGTATCATGGATGAAGAAAAACACACAGGAGCAATGGAGTATTTAAAGGAGTATGTATTTGCTCAATGCACTCTGTCAATTGACAGAAATGATGTACAAAAAACGTATTAGCTTAGCTTGGTCACAAACACACACACACACTAACTTATGTTCTTCATGGACCATGGTTTTTTTTAACTTTGATATCTGACATGACTTCAGTCCAGATAGTGAAATGGTATAAATCCACAAAGTCTCTTTACAATTTAACAAATCAGTATCACACAGGGGAACCACGGGTTCTAGATCCTCTGATCCAGTTCATTCCTTTACTTTCTTGGTCAGTTCCACTGGCATTTTTAGTTGAATAACCTCTCAGCTGGCCTTTCTGTTGCTGTACATGAAATCTGACACCATGGCAATGTCGCCATAGTTTGTATGTGTTGCTAGGTAACCCACTTCAATGATGATTCTATGATTCTGGGCGAAGCAAGATGACTGCCCTTTGGCAGGTCACCGTATTCCAAAATTACTAATATCTCCTAAAATATTGGTTCTATGAACTTGCCATTTTCGCTAGTGTCTTCCTTGAACAAAAATCCATAAATCTGTCAAACTGCAGTAGTCATCTCTTTTCAGATTTTGTGTGATGCCTGAGACATACAGACAAAGTCCACTTCTCTTTTATATTATAGATTACTAAAGCAACTGAGATATGTTAATCAGATTTGTTCTGTTCTGTTCAGTGGTAATCAAAGGTTTTTATCACATTGATCACATGTAAACAAATCATTGGTCAATTATTTTTCAACAAGAGATCAATTACTGCAGATATTTACTTTGAACTTTTGACTGAATATATGTCACCACAACTGGATGATCTTTAACCAACCATCATTTTCCAGATAGATGGTGCACCACCACATTGGGGACTGGGTGTTGGCAGGTTCCTAAATCAAACATTTCCAAGCCAGTGGATTGGAAGGGACGGCCCAATTCCCTGGACATCTCTTTCACCAGATATGACTGCCCTGGAATTCTTTCTGTGGGGTTATGTTAAAGGTATCATGTGCTGAACAAAGGTACAATGACCTGTAGTAAAAGATCACTGATACATTGATGAGTCTGTGACACAGAAAACATGGAAAGAAATGCAGTACGTGCCTAATGGTGCTCATATAGAGGTGCATGAAATGAGGCAAAAAACATTTAATATCTACTTTTCCTTTTGTAATTTCCCACAGATGTGTCTATTCATTTGCTTTAGGAATGAATTTGTTACATTGTAAAGAGACTTTATGGACACCGTGTATAACTTTGAAAAAAAATAAGTATAGAACAAACATAAAACATCAGTGTATTTCTGTTAGACGGGTACATTTATGGAATAATCTGGATCAGAACTTAAAAAATGTGTACATTATCTGAACAAGTGAATATCTAGTCATAATATAGAAGAATGCATAAAATATTATAGTATATTGCCTATTTGATTATCATAATTAGGAGATATTATCAAATTTATTAATAATTGTATTAGTAGGATATAATTAAAGTGTATATAAATATTCTAGGCTATATTGAAAATGCTGATTATGCAAATTTGATTGTGTGAGGTGACCAAAACAAATGTACGGTTAATATTTTCATGGATGTTTTGTGTTGTTATAATGTTAAAAAAAAAAAAAAAAAAGTCTGAATGAAGCCAAGGAAGTGGAATTAATTTAATAATTAGTTTGTCAAAAAAGTTATAAAGTTATACTTCTCACTCCTTTTCAAGCACCAAAAGTTTTTTGTTTATGTTGTTTTTGTCCATGTTGTATTGTTCTCTTTATTATATTTTATGTGCTCAAAATGAAACTTAATGGACTGACTAACTATATGATCAAGTTGATATAATGTGCACTTACTGGCACAGTGGATAGACAAATAAAAACATGTGCTTCACAGTCTCTTCTCAGTAAACCTTTTTTTCAAATATCAAATAGCATGTTTCATACCCACTGCAGTCATTTTTTTTGGCCTGATAAAACAAAATTCCAATTCCATAGGAGAGAGCCAAGGATTTATTGAAGGGTATGCAGAACTCATATTCAAGGAAAGACAAAAGATCCTAAAATGCAGCGTCCTAAAAAAAAACTACATATTTTCTCTGACGGAGGCAAGCGGCCAGTTTGTGACCAACATAGAAACTTTACTGGAAGAGAACACTATGTTACTGTAGTCAGTGATGCAGTTCTGCTCGGGCCTGGTCACAGCACAATATCTGTCCTTGGCAAGAAATTACTGTTTTGAGCTTGAAATTCTTGGACTGTAAAGGAGTGGTTAGGTAAGTGGCTGCCGCAGCTCTGCTTTTAGAGCTCATTTGTGCATAATATGCCTGGAAGAAAAGCCTGGAATTCACACAGGACAACAGAAGGAAATAAGGTTGTGTGTTTATTGAAAATCCAGACTCTGAAATGCACCGAGTCAATGGCAGAACTAAGCCATAAATGACCAAATGCAGTGATACGTTAAACAGTTGATCCAGAAAACACAACAGCCACAACTGATCAAACTCCATCTCCATTCACATATCTATCCATCAGAGGTCATCGTGTATGTCTGACCACAATGTTCCAGTTAAACAACATTCCACTGCAAAACAAACAGAGGTTTTGGACATTTAAGCCCCAGTTCAGGACCTGTTGAAAAGAAAATTTAGGATTGCTAAAATGAACTACAACATGTAACATTAGGAAAACTGAAGAACACTGTGAAGGTATAAATTTGATGTAAATTTAACATTTGCATAAAGCTAAGGATAGCATATTTTAATTACAATAATGTGATGAATCAGCTGGTATCAGATCTGTGTTCTGCTGAAATCAATAGTTTAGAAATCACCAAAGTGAAAGATAATATTACAACTGCAGAAAACTATAAACTTTAAATAGAGCAGTAAATAATGAAATAAATTCTCTTTATTCTCTTTAAATTCTCTAAAATCTAATTAACCCTAAAGTTCTTTTCAGTTTGAGAGTTGATCGGTGAAGAGATTCATTCAGAGTACAGTAGAGAAAGTAAATAAATGCCATACATCATATGCTGAGAATCACAGACATAATGAAAATGGTGCTCGTCATGTGTCTGTTACACGTACAGTTGTTATTTAAATTATTCAACCCCCACTAAAATTAAGTGTTTGACCAGTTTGACATCAATTTTGATCAATTTAGTCATCTTATTTACCATTAAATCAAAGAAGCACTTGAAATTTTACAAATATAACACAGCATTTATACCGAAATAACCACAAATGTCTTTTCTGTGCTCACATCATTGTAAGTTTTATTCAACCCCGAGGTGGAATTCATTTTTAGTACTTTGTACAACATCCTTTTCTAGTTATTACAGCTTCCAAGCGTGAAGCAATACCCAATACCTGATTGAAAACACTTGAATGAGGCTCTGCTCTCAAGAGTGGTAATCTTAAAGGGGTTGAATAATTGTGTCAATGAAGAAATCACAAAAAAGCCATTTAATAATAATTTAAAACAATTGATGTCATTTTAGTTGCATTTGGTTCCTTGTAAGATTTCATTATGAACACAATTACAAATATACACTGGATTCCCTAAAACCCTTTACAGCACTGGGGGTTGAATAATTTCGTGCACAACTGTATCTGGTCTTCTCTAAATTCTTAATCGGATCAGATTCACAATAACACATCTATCTATGTCGTGCTGCTCCTTGATGTGGTTCAGTGTTTTTGGGGGTCAAGGTTTAAGTTTGTTTTTGTCTGTCGTATGATTTCTTTCTTCTTTGTATCCATGAAATTAAAATCTTTATAGGACTCAAACCCAGGAT
Organism: Maxillicosta whitleyi; assembly: GCA_029822895.1. Lineage (NCBI taxonomy): Eukaryota > Metazoa > Chordata > Actinopteri > Perciformes > Neosebastidae > Maxillicosta > Maxillicosta whitleyi. The sequence continues at coordinate 10,418,492 of JAPSES010000001.1, forward strand.
GTTGTGGTTTCAGGGTTATGGGCGTTAGCCAAATAACTGTACTGGACTCGACTAAACCAGAATTTATGCACAGAAAAGAATCTACAAAAACTCTTAATATATCTTCTGCCTAATGGGCAACAATCAAAACATCTTTACTACCACCCCTACTGGGAAGTCCTTGTTCGGCACAGAGTGTGTTGGACTAATTTGACAGCTGACTATGGTCTGCTCTCAGTCAAGCTGTGAAGCCTCTGCCGTCAGCTGAGTTCTTTTTTAATTCCAAGAACAGGAGACAACTTTAAAAGGCAGTAAACAAAAGCAGTTATGAGTGCAAATAGCTGTCCCTGAGCACAACAGGTCAACTTTTTGATACCAGCACTCGGGCCTTTTCTGTTTAATCTCAGCATCACTGGTGTTCTTAGTGAAACAGTAGTTCACACTAGGCAGTGCAAATAAAAAGGTGGTCCATCTTATTGTGTCTGCTGGACTCCTGAATCACATGGTGAGTACAACTTTTCTTTTTCCAAGGCTGGAAACCATAATGACACATTGACTGGAAGACAGACCACAAACCACAAAGTGTTAATGGCTCTGACAGCTTCATGCCTCAGACGTGAAGCTGTCGAGTAGTGAGCAGGGTTCAGTTTGTAACACACGACCTGAGCGTGCTCATCAAGCTGTCATGTAATTGTAATGACTGTGAGGTAAAAAATTTTATCCGAGAAACATGTTTTTATATGACAGATATCCTTTTCATGTCTTAAAGTTCAGATATTTACTTCTGCCAAATAAATCATGTTTACAAGAGTATCTGGCCATTGATTTGTCTGTCAGCAATATAATGTAAAAAATAAATAAATAAATAAATATTGCACCGACTGTCATGAAACTGAAAAGATTTTGGAGCAGATACAGAAAAAGTGTTTTTTTTTTTTTTTTTATCTGCCCTTCTAATTTAACAATTTTTTTTTCCTTTACATCCCGTACAACCTTCATGTCTTGCGTCTTAATAAAATGCGAACACATTTCTAAGCCAACAGGATGCCACTCTCTCCCTCTGTGGTTAGTGCATTTCAAAAAGTCACTTCAGACAAAATATCAAGATATGTATCTGCAGGCAAGCAAAATATGATGGGATATTATATTTGCCCGACCTGAAGGCTGTGAAATTAGTCTGTGCAACATTTGCAGATACTGCATAGATTGAAACTTTGGGTAAGAGTTGGATATGAAGACTGAAAGAATTCCTATGTCTGTTCAAGAATAAATGTGAAACAGGAGATGATGTGTATAACAGGAGAGGAGCCTCTTTCCAAAGGTAAACAAATCTGTCTGTCAAAACTCCTAAAAACTCTAATTACACCACTGTGTATTATTTGTTTAGTCAGGGAACAAATTGAAATATTCATTTGGCACCAGTCAGGCAGGAGTCTGTGCTGGTTGCCTGGCAACCTTTCCACACTGACTGGATGCCACGGCGCCCATTGAGAAACTAATGTTAGAGTAAGTAGAACACCTAACTTTCTTTTTTGTAACTGAGTGTCAGGTCAGAGGCAGCTCAGACATTAGAAAGCAAGCCTTCCCTCCTTACTGCCTGTATTACATGAGGGAAAACACTGATCGTTTTATTTATAGACGACATCAGTTCCAAGACAAGCATCGCTCTCCAAATAAATCCTCAAATCAAAGTGTTGCTCCAGCAGAATTCTCTTCTTTGATCTGATGATCTCAAAACATTTTGCTATGATTTGAGCGTCTCTTCTCAGGTACTGTCTCTGGCGTCTCAACAGCTGATTCATAGCAAATCTTATTCCTATTTTATTTGACGACTGCCCTGTGGGGTGCTGGGATAACACACGTTGGTTACCATGGATGTAAGACAAACCTGTGCAGGATGAAAAAAAAAATCTCCCCTGAAGCTCTGCTCAGCAGGCTGCATATTTGAGCATTGTGAGGACAACTGGTGAATGAAAACATGTAGTCAGGGGAGACTTACTGACAAACCAAGAGCAAGGGGGAAAAGTGACAAGCTGAAAAGCTCAAAGCCATGTGTCTGACAATATTCCATCAACTTAGACTGTGTCCATTCCAGTTATTTTTTCCAAATTGTTCAGATTTATCTTCACTGTGAAATGACTTTTAAAAAGTAGCAGTCTGGTTCATTTCAGGACGAGACATTGAAATGTTGTGACACTGCTTTGAAAAAGAGGAAAAATGCAACGAAGCATTAGGCTGAGATACAGTGCGCATTGAAGCTCTGCTCATAATTAACAGCTCCAGCATTTGTTTTGCCTATTTTTGTTAATTTTTCTAAGGTATTAAGTGCTTTTTCTAAGTTAAAAAAAGATTCCCGTCAAGATTTTTTGTGGCCAATTACAGGAACAAAAACATAAGCATAAATTCCTGCAGGAGGAAAACAGTTTAAATAGCATTATATGCATTTGTTTTATTTTACAGTGTCTCCTGAGTGTTTCAGACCATTATCCATCTGCATTCCTCTAATTTCTCCAGCCCCTCTCCCCTCAGCTGCATCATATAAAGATGCCTAATTGAAGGGTTTGCGCAAAACAAATGACCACATTAGCCAGCCCCCTTTTAACTCGTCTGTCTTCCTGTCTTTGTTGTAATGCATTATACACTCCACTTCTTCTCTGTTGTCTCTCAAATTACAGTGCAGGCAGCCAGTTAAAACAGACTAAAACTAAGGGACGGATTTTTCTGCAAACCCAACCCTCCAAAAAAGAAGGATTTTTTTTTTTAGTTCTTATTCAAGTTTTTGGGGAAGCAATAAGCAGCAATATGGTTAAGAATAAGGTGTTGAAGGCAGATATTTAACACTATGGATGATACTGATACCAAGTATGATACATCAGTTACAGTATTTTTAACTGACTGGTCCGCTCTATGCCCCTCAAAAGTTGTGCTGTCAAATCACACAGATGAAGAGCAAATGTTCTGTAAATGTTCCCTCATGTCTGACTAAAGCTGTGAGTAGAATTAAGGTAATAATGACAGAAAAAACATCATAACGGAAGCTACAAATTACATGTATGTGTATGCAAGCGCCTGAGACCTCTCTGTCTGCTTCATAGCCAGTTCCGAATGTGAAATACATTGTCCAAAGTTTGTATTTGACTACAAGATCATTTGTAAACTTGTTGGCTCAGATCCACCCCCATTATAATCTGAAAACACCCACATCAAAAGCCACATTCACACAAGATTAACAAGAAACAATTCAGTCACTTTAATTCAGCATCAGTGAACACTCCCTAGATAGGAAAGACACATTAAATGCTTGACTTGTATTTCTTTTATGTCCACACATGAACAGAAAAACAGCTCTTTTTCCACTCTGGTGAGATCCAAGAACCTGCCAGACGTTTCTGTCCCTCCGTGCTTCCCATACATATGGTGCCACAGTGAGTTTTCGCCATGTGACATAGGCTCTTAAAACCTCCACGGCCAAAAGAACAATGCAGCGTGGGTGGCTCTCGCTTTTTCTTTTTTTTTTTGGTGTGTCTGTGTGTGTGTTTACAGAAGACTGCTAGTTAAGGGGAAACATACAGGGAAACTTTGTCATAAATGTTTGAATTAAAGTTAAGCTACAATATCAAATCATAAATGTTCCTAATTGATTTATGAATTTCATTTTACTAGGTTTTTTTTTATTACTGTAGACAGTATGATAGGTTTATATTTAAAGTTTTGTGTGGTCAACGTTATTATTTTTATTTTATTGGTTTATTTAATATTCCTATATTGTAAACATACATCCATTTTTGTCATTCAGGCCTGCAACACTTTCATAAAATGCTGTAATCAAGGCGATTACGCGTTACTAATGACATTGAAATACTGAAAAAAAATTACTCGATTTGAAGTCACAAGTGCAAATTGAGCCAAGGATCCCTAATGTACCCACCCTTTTGTGAGAAAACTCCTTGAAATGTTTAATGACCAGAACGTTCAAGGATGGAGGATCATCCAAAGTCTCATAAAAATGGAAAAGTGATGTTTTAAGGTACAGATATTAGCTTATTTCACTGACCTTCCCCACTGATAATATAAAGGTTGAGTAGTTTCAGATAAGGACACATGAATAAATCAACTACATATTAAAAACTTATAATAATGTCAAACACACAAAATGAATGGACAACAAACATAAAAGCAAAAAGGGACCACTTCTATGTAAAACTGATGAATTGTAGGAAGTTCGGTAAAGAAAGCTGAAAATGGCACTGTTATGCCTCATAGAAAATATGTTGACAAAGAAATGCTGAGAACTATATCCCCATGTATCAGGGGGGGAGAACAATGTCCCTCAAAGGTAGAAAGGAATCTGCACCCTCTGTGGTGCAGAACAGAATTCAAAGATGCAAAGAATGTGGAGTAATTTATGTGCATAAAGAGCAAGAACAACTGCTGCACGACTTTCACTACCTTTCACAACAAAAGCTCTAAACATATGCATGGTGTGACTGAACCTCCCTGAGAGCATTTCATTAAGAGGTAACTCGGTAAAAGAGATTACAGCTTTATCCACATCACATACAATGATGTATATTCTAGTCTAATACCCTAAACATTAATGACAGCTGAATACAGTATAACACCAAATGAAACATGCATGATTTCATTTGAAACTCTTGATAGAATCTAACTGCACAAGTTAAGAAAATACAACAGAGACCTATTGCATTTTTGATTTTTTAAGCCGGAAATGCTGCATAAAGTGGCTGTTTAGAACAGTTCATAATGTCACAATAATTACAATATTCAGTGTAGTTATTCTAATGCTAAAATTCCAAGAAATGGGTTTAAATTGCTGAGTGTCTATTGCCACTTGTACAGCGCAGCCTTGATGTTGGAAGCAGCCGCCAATGTTTGTTGACTGATGAGAGCTGATGTTGACAGGGAACTCTGTTTGGTTTGGCAGGAGTGCACACTGGCTGCCATTCCACAGATGAAACCATGTGAGTGCTGCACTTTCTGAGTACTTTTCAAACTGCTACCAGTTCCTGCAGTCGTATTTGAGTGCTGCCCCTGTGTGAGCAAAAACCTCAACCTAAATGTACTGAGGAAAAAGGAAGGGATTTCTGGAGTTTTCCTACTTTTTAATATGTTTTCTTACTGTCAACAAATCTTTGAAGAGATGAAAACATAGTATAAGTAGATCCAGTTAACAAGCAGAGTCATTTAAAAACACACAACACAAATTATTCATCCAGTTTTCTTACATTTCATGACTTTTTGCACACATTTAAGTGTACGTGCTGATAAAACGGCCTATCATAAATGCATGATTCCTGTTTCGGTAAAGTTTGCTAAGAGCAAGATGGAGCCTTTTTAAGACATGAAACTATATCTGTGACCTATATTTTCAAGATTTACTCATTCAATGGGGAGAGATGAATGTGAAGATCCACAGAATCCGCAGCAAGACACACACGACACAGTTCTTATTTGATCTTTACATTTTCAAAATGAAATTGTAAAGTTCTTAAAGCCTAAAAGTCTAAAGGCTTCAGTGAATCTTTATTACGACAGCATTAGAACTTCCACCCTTCCTACCAGATTTACCATAAACAATCAGTATTTTAGTTCATGTGCAGAGCCTGAGCAGACAAGTGAAACATCTGAAAAGAGGGCAATGCCCCTGCAAACCACAACTAGAACACTGTGATCATACCAGACTCTCCTATACAGCATTTGAGTTCAGGAGGAGGATAAGAGCACATCTTTAAACTAAGAGACATCGTTAGACTGAATTGGCTTAATGATACGTCTGAGACTGTACATTTAAGTCATAAGCTCTGTATTTGTTGCCTACCCAAATGAGCCGTCATATGATAGCTATCAGCTAGAGTGGGAGAAACATCCCACATTGGGCAGGGAGTGTGCACAGACAGAGGCAAGTTGTTGCCTGCAAGTAAACGGTCAGTCACTGCTGCAGAGAGATAGATGGAGAGGAATGGAAACAATGACACAAAGAGGTTAAAACCTGATGCACAGTATACGTCTGGTTTACAGTGTGTCTATAATGGGATAACTGCTATCTGGGACAATTTATGTAAGCATTTGATGTCCTTATCTGGACACTGCACATCTGTAGGCCATCTTGTTCTGCAACAGAAGCATTAGTAAAGGGCTGAGACGTCCCTGATAGACATTCACCCCCACAGACGGCCTCTGAGTCTCCTACAGGTAAAGCCAACCTATCTAATCTCAAGATCAGTGTGTTGTGTTAGATCTGGAAGGAGGACAGACCATGCTCTGTTTGCTCCAAAGCGAATTCTCAGTGAACATACACACACAAACAACTGACTCATCCACAGCTTTTGCAGCACCCACACAAACCCTAACTACTAACTGAACGTACACTCCAGCCCAGAAATACACACAAACACACACAAACATACAATTACCCACAAACTTTGTTGCCCTCATCGCTTATACACATGACACCAAAACTCACACACTACAGTAGGTTATGGTTTACCTTGAAAAGCAGCCACGTTACGTGAGATGAGAAACTTGAGACTGGAGCTGGACATCTGAAGGAGGTTCTGGATGTCTCTTCGAGCTGCAACCTGGTACTTCTCCTCCATCTTTTTGGTGCAGCAGGTCAAGTTCTTGGATGTACACACCTGAAGGTCTAAGCCTATGAAACCACACAGAGGACATGTTATGAACTGTATGAACTGGGACGAGGAATAAAACATGTTAGGTACACACTGCTCAGTCAATCCTCAGTCAAGCAGTGGTGAAAAAGGTAGAGAAGTGTCTTTACGTACTAATAGCACACTGTGAAAATACTCCCCTACAGGTACGTTCTGCACTAAAAACCATCAGTAAAATGTTTTATTGTAAGAAAGTGATATGACATTAGAAAGGTCAGTAAAGATCTGCCAATACTGCATCTACTATGGAATATTATATGATTTTGCATTCTTGCATGTTGATTTGGCACAGGTTTTTACATCAGATGCCCTTCCTGACATAACCAGGCTTGGAACCGGCACAATGAGGCTTACGCCCCCTTGTGGCCACATTGGGATATATATATATAGCGCAACGAAACTTTCCCAAGGGATCACCTGGGTTTCGAATCGGCCATCTAAAAAGTGGAAATATATGTTTCGTTTACATTGAAGCTGGGGTGTACACTGTAGTCTACACTGACAGTGTTATTGCTCCTATTTGTAAATATATAATTTTTGTTTTTAAGAAAATAACCTGATAAGTATAAGATGGTGAAGTCAAACCGTTTCACAGCTGAGTTTACAGAATGATTATACAATCAGATACATATGACATGTTAATTTTTACTGTTTAACCTAAAACTTCTAAAAGTATGTAAGAATTATTACCCAAATTGGGGTTATAGTGACCCAGAATGTGATGTGGTTACATTTTGGGAAAAGTAGGTTAAAGCTCAAAATTTTTAATTGTTTTTTTCCCATTTATTTATAATGGACAAACTTCCAAATGTCTGCAGCAGCGAAACTATTACTTGAAATCTCACCAGACTGGGTTTATACATCGCAGGTGACTAATAACAGATGTCATTATATTTTGGGAAAAGTAAGCCAAAGTTAAAAAAAAAAAAAAAAGTATGAATTTTTAAAATCTTATTTTTTCTCTCATTGCCTTATAATGGGTGACACGGTGGTGCAGTGGATAGCACTCATGTCTCACAGCAAGGAAGTCCTGGATTTGACTCCAACACCAGTCAATGGGGGTGGGACCCTTCTGTGTGGAGTTTGCACTTTCTCACTGTGTCTGCGTGGTTTCTCTCTGGGTACTCCAGCTTCCTCCCACCATCCAAAGACATGCACTGATAGGTTCATCTAAATTGCCCAAAGGTATGAATGTGGGAGTGATGTTTTGTCTCTATATGTCAGCCTTGTGCTAGGGTGTACCCCGCCTTCACCTATAAGTAGCTGGGCTAGGCTCCAGCGACCATAACCTTAGTGAGGATAAAGCAGGTTCAAAGAATGAATCAATCAATCAATCAATGCCCAAAATTTTAAATGTCTATAAAAGCATAAATTTTGTTTCACTTTACTTCACACTTGGCACATATACTATAATGTCAAATGATATGCTGACATCACCACATGCATAGACGTGATGACATCAACTGGATCCATGCTAAAATAAGCTACAATAGGTGAAAGGGGCGGAGTTTGTTGTGTCTGACACCACTTGTTACCAAAAGTGATCACTGTGCACTAACATGGCCTGTGTCAGCGTTCTACTGTGATATATGTTTTTCCATCCATATCACTTCTGTAAACATGTGTACATTCCATTTTAGTGATGGGCCTCTTTTAGGTTGAGCTCATTTTAACTACTTTTTGTATGGTCAAGTAATTTATTCTACATTAATGCCTCATTTTCATTTTTTCCCCAATTCTTTTTATTGGTATTTTACATAGTTCACATATTCATTCACATAGCAATTCACCATTCTCATCCAATTGAATCACAGAGATACATATATGACTTCTCAAACAATACAAATAAGGATGGTTTTTCCTCCATCGGCAAAGCCAAAGATATAATTTTTACAAACATTAATTAAGAACTAAACTCTCTAGAACAGGAATGCTGGGATGCACATTTGTGATATTTACAAAAATTAATAAATAAATTCTTTTTTTTTTTTTTTTTTTTTTTATAAAAATCATTTATACAAAAGGGTTTAAAATGAAAAAATGGGGTGAAATGGAGATAAGATATGGTTTTAAACAATAAACAATGGATGTAGTGGCCTGACATATTCTGTCTTTCCCATCTTTTCAAAAACAAACCTTCTTGTAGAGATCCCTTGGATCTCGTATTGAATCAGTTAAAATGGTTATGTTGCTAAGATCAATGCATCTTTTTTATAACAACATCTAATTGTCACTGTCAAGGAAGAATCACATGAGCTTTGGGACAACAGCATTAACAATGCATCCTTAGATGTAACATCAGCACATGTGGAGATGTGTGGTGTTGAACAACTGTTATCTAAGATGAAAAACAGCTGTCAACAAATGGATTTGGACTGAAATAACAAGGTACATAAACTTTATCTATCAAAAATAAATCACATTAGTCACTTTTCCATTGACCCTCAAATTGTGCAATTATAACTTTGCACATACAAATTTGCCTAATGGTAAAATGACAATTTCACGAAAACTCTCGTTTTTCAATGAAAATTTTTTTGTGCTGATAAGACGTGTTTTTTCCACAGTTGCGCAATTAGTATATAACTCAAAACTGCAATGGAAAGAACTTTTTCTACAACTAGTCACGTGACTTTAAAAAAAACAGATGTTGACGGACGTTACAACAAGCAAAGAAAAAGAGTTTTAAAAGAAACATGGTGCAGTACGTGTGAACACACCAGGAAACCCAATCTTTTTTATTATTATTATTTAGTACAGGATAGAGGAATATTATATAATAATAATGAATATATCTGTAAATCAACATGATATTAATGTTCATCACCATGTTTATGGAACGCCTTCTCGTGTCATCCTACAATAATAAATAAACAAATAATTGCATTTGTGATTTAATGAAAAAAAACAACATTACTGACTACTGTTTTTTCAACATTTAGTAAATATCAGTAAAGTTTTGCACAGATGTCAAATGGAAAGGCCACTATTGTCACAATCATTTCATGAAAAGAGGGAAAAAATATTTTATTCAAACTTTAGGGGTGGTGAGTGTAGCACTTGAGTGAAGTACTTTTACAGTTTCATTCCATCAGTGAAGGCTGGTCAGGTGGATCCGACACATTAAACTGCCTTAAGGTATGAATGAGAAGGAGTGTTTTTAACAGTTTCATACCTTATTTGTAAGTCTGACATGCTCATCCAACACTAACTGATGAAAATCAATCAAACCCAGAGCAAATATCTATATTCTTCAAAATATGAAGTGATCAGATCAAACACACTTTACTGGAGCAAGACAACCAAAACATGTACAGAAGATATGAAGTGTTGATCTCAATCAAACCGCTGTTATCAAGTGATGCCTCAGATTTTCCCCCATGAACAAATGTAAGCAATCTGCACACATACGGGGAAAATCAAAACACGTTAAAAGGGACCTAAAAGTCAGTAAAAGCCTCTCTGACATGTCTAGGCAGAGTATAAAAAGAGCTGCTGCCAAAGACGCTATCAGCTCCCTGCGAGGTTCAGAGAGGAGACAGCGGCGCAGGCGATGGCACACGTGGAGGAATTCAAACTCCTCCAGATAAGACAACATGAAAGAGCCCCAGGTCTTGCTTTTTTAACCTAAATGCTTCCCAGAACTATTTCCACTTCCGCAGACACAGCTTTTGGGCCAGTGTGATAGACTTCTGACTTGCTGTGTTCTGACCTGAACTGAAGGCTGCCACTGCACTTCTTATCAGACAGGCAGCGTCAAACGTGGAAACAGCTCTCTCTCGGATTCCTGGAATATTTGGAGGTTGTTTTTCTTAAGTCCACACTCAATTATAGATAACTTTTGAAATCGTGCTCATGTAGTAGCTTAGTAGCTCCACACTATCTAATCTGTTCAGTGCACTATAATCTTTATCCATCGCACAAATGATTCAAAGCTTTCTAATGTCAGGATTGCAGTAGCACTTTTAAACTAAACACATCCACCAAAGGTCAGTGCAGGTGCTTTTTTTAATTCAACAGTACCAAGTGTTTTTACAGGCCACGAAAAACAGGAGCTTATCATCACTTAAACTAAAGGAAGCACAATGCATCTTAGTGAAAAACATTCCACTGTGCATTCAAATAGCAGTTCTGTGACTTAACCCTTTATCCGGCGAATGACTATTTTTGGTCATTTCCACATTAATTATGAAACAATCACAGGTCCAGTAAGGGCAGTGAGTCAACAATCTCAGGTCCAATGTGGTCAACAGGGTCTGTAAGGTATGAACAGTGAGTGGATCTGCTTTGTTAGGTACCATGAAGTAATGGTACTAATGCAATGATGAAGTAATGGTACTAATGCA
>JAPSES010000001.1:10429605-10443982 GCA_029822895.1 Maxillicosta whitleyi
TGGTACTAATGCAATGATGAAGTAATGGTACTAATGCAATGATGAAGTAATGGTACTAATTTAATGATGAAGTAATGGTACTAATGCAATGATGAAGTAATGGTACTAATGTAATGAATGATGTTCAAAGGGATCATGTGGACTGGATCAACACATATGTTGGTCTAATGTTCTAAAAGTCATGTTCCTTTCGCCTTACATGTTTTTTTCCTTTATTTCCTGAATTTGTTTTTGGGGGTTTTTTTTGCCACTTGCAGGTAAGGCAGCAAAATGTTAACTTCATTGACCTTGACTTTCTACACAACAATAAAAAATGTTTTAAAACATAAGTCTTGTCAGGGCCTCCAGTCACATACTGAGCTTGACAATTTGAATTTCAAAGTATTTCTACGAGTGCCCTGTAAAGGGTTAAAACCACACAAACTCATTTAAGGGACAGAGTTTGGTGATGGTACTTAGGGTTATTTGGAGGTTTAGGAGGCATTTGGGGGTCAATTAAATCTGTTTCCTCACAGCAGCAGAGGAAAGAGGTGATAAGGGGGGATGGGGAAAGGGTGTAGTTTGTGGCAGGCTGGTAGTTAACACGATTAAGACTTACTTTTCCATGAGTACACAGAGCTCCTCAGCACCAAGCTGTCTGGTCAATGACAGCCCACATGAAATATCCACACCCATAATTCCCTAAAATCTTGTAAAGCATGCCTCATGTGGTATCATATTATGGGTGGTGTTCAGAAAGTTAAGTGACGCCTAGTTTACCTAACTTTACACAAAATAATTCCTGTTTATCCCTACAAGCTGCTTTGGGAAGATGAATGTCCAGACAGGAATTTCTTTCTGGTCGCAACCAACAAGTAATCTCCAACCACATAGTGCATTTATTTTACAGGATATACAACACATAACACAGAAACATCAACATTTATAATAACAGCATCATTGGAAAATGAAAAGTTGTGCCTTTAAGGTGCTGTTTCAGTACAAACACAGAGAAATCTATATGTACATGTATTTATTTTTGCTTCACATTGAGTGTTTTATAATGTGATGGACATTTTTAATTTAGTAAGAATCTGACAAATTGCATCAACATATTGTAAGGTTATTATTATGTTTACTTCTTAATAAAGAGCTGACACATTTACCTCTGAGGAGGTATAAAATGCAGTCTGAGCAGCTTTAAGAGTCCCTATGGATTAAATGCAGTATTGTAATTATAGCCACACATAGACAAATCCAAAAGTTGCTGTACTGTTTTAACACCCCCTCCCCCCCCTTCAAAAAAAAAGGTAAAAATAAAATCAAATAAATAAATGGTTATAAAAGTTCTTCAGTTTCTCACGTGTTAAAACTTGATTCTTAAAAAAAATATATATAAATAATATAATAAATGCTGCAGAGAAAATACATGTTGGTAGTAGAGTTTGGTAAAAAAAAAAAAAAAAAAAGTACAGCTACTGTGTGAGGATTAAGTCCAACATACCTGGTCTGGGGCTTAAAGGCGGTAATTGATTTGGTCCAATTTGCCTGAGTTGGAAAACTTTACGCACTTCGTCGCATCTGTTCGGACTTCCCAAACCGAATCCAAAGCAACACGCCAGGAAGAAAACGCAGTTCGTCCAGAACACATCCATCCTGGTGCAACAAAACCCGGATTAATCCCTTAAATGTGCCGCGTGGAAGTTTAGGTTTACGTTAAACCTCTGGTCCGCTCAGGTGAGTCCGGTCCACATGTCAGGGTCTCAGGGCTCACAGACCACCATGCGGCGTTTCACACTCTGGCTAAAAGATCAGCCGAACTCAGTCAGGGGGAAGTGACAGCGGTGTGAGGAGTCTGATCATACTCGGCATATTGTCCAAGTTGGTTGGACCGACAGTAGAGGCGGTACCGTAATGTTACCTGCACTCTGCTGGAGCAGATCCGCCCCGGGACCGCAGCCCGACGGCGCCATCTAGTGGACATGACTATACACTTCAGCTTTTTCATATATAGGCCTATTTGAAATGACTAATGTGGATAAATAAGTCTGAATTTGGGAACACATGCACACATTAAATTAAAAATGTCCCGTCTTATTGTATCATAGTATTCTTTACTGACCTTCCAGTAATTAGAATGTCTTTAATAGATCTGAAAATAAAGAAATCAATGCTAATCACACGTAGTCTATATTTGTAATGAAAAAACCTGCCGTGAACAGAAGTTCCCTGATAAGCCCTTGTTATAGTGTATATGATTATATTATGCATATACATATTAGGCAGTTACACAAACGAATGAAAATGTTAAGAGTGGTTCGCTTGTTTTAAGAAAGGCCTAATATTTATATAGTAGTTTAATATAATGGTTACGGAATGTGTCATTACCTGATTTCTCCACTTAACTGTACTCCGAACACTTTTTACCAAAGTAACAGGACGAGGCCATAGTCTCTTCCAAGTAGCTCCTACATTGGGATGCTACACCTAAAATACCTAATTTCAAGTTATCTGTGCATTTCAGTGCAACCCACATTAACTAAAACGAAACTGGATTGCGGGGCAAACCATGTAACCTGATCAGTGTAATTGATTTACCAACATGGCGGACTTGGGTCACTGTGACACAATTAAGCCGAATACTGGAAAGAGTAGAAAACAGAAAATGAAAATCACTCTAAATTCACCAGCATCACATTCCGATTTAATTAAATTTATTGGCTGCATGTCAGTGCTGTTTGAAGTTTTAAATGGGTGACCATTTTAAAAACATGACATTTTCTAAATTAAAACTCTTGAAAGCCATGCCAGAATCACTTCTGTAAACTGTCAAATTTAGCCTAAACTAAAACCAACATTGGCAGACTTGACACCTGCAGCCACAAGGCCCTTCACCTACAATATGTGCTTTGATTAAAAACTACTAAGAGATATTTGTGACCACAAAACAATTTTAATGTCAAATTCAAGACATCAGAATGACAAATACTTGTGTACAGAACAACCGGGCCATAATATGAAAACACTTGTTTATACAGCTTTCTGTGCACAGTGGGGTCATGGGTAAGGTCAGCGCCATCTCTCTACAGGCCGGGACAAGTGCAATACCTCTAGGCATCACAGCATTGCTACAAATCCCCACCTGCACAGAAGGGACAGTTCTAGATCTCCACGTCTAGAAACACCAAGACCAATATGTCAAAGAAAACTTTATATCGACATTCCACTTGATAGAATACAGTTCATAAACTTAGTCAGTTTTGCATGGATTTGCACAGCGAACTTGAGTAAAAGCTGAAGCAAACCAGCAAAACTGACCACGTAATGATCAGCAGGTAAACTGGCATTAATTAAAATGTATGAGCATCAGTGTGATGCAGTTAGTTAGAAGTACTTCAAGTGCTTACATTGCAGTAGATAGAAGAACACTACCTGCACTATAAGCACTTTAGTACTGCTTAAACTTCAGGCCACTTGATGTCTACTGACAAATACTCACAGTTGGTGCACATTGTTAATGTGTTTAAATGCAATCAGATTGTAGATGATGTGACACCCCCAAACACCAAAACTCTAAACAGGTGTAGAGCAAGCAGGCCACCATCAGTTTTGCATAGATTTGCACAACTCATTTATTCTTGTAGTGCAACTATGCAAAACTAGCAGAGAACTGCAAGAAATTTGGGCCCAATTGGAAATTGAATTGCTCTGGTGGCGCATATCACAGCCCCTTATGCCAGAAGGAGCACTTAGGGCAGTAGGTGCTAGTCTATTTCACTATCTGCACTAGATGCACCTTAGCACAAAGACAGTACTTCAAAAGACATGTAACATCAAAGAAAATGCATGTCAGTGTCAGAGTATTGCTTTAAGTGCCTCCACTGCAGTAGGTATTACATAGAACTACCTGCACTGTAAGCACTTTGACAATACACAGACAGATTCCAAGTCCACTGCTCCATCTCTTCAGCAGCATGGATACGATGGTTACACCATGCATCCACACTGCAACTTCGCCTCGGGTCCTCTGCTCCAGTGAGGCTGAAATAAAACATGGGAAATTGCTTAGTGAACACATGTGACTTAATGGTGCAACAAGTTCAACACCTCAGATTTATCAACTGAGCTCCCGTGTAACTAATTTCTGAATCAACTCGATGCAAAAAGCGAGCATTTCCCACAGTAAGGTGTGCTCCATCTGCTGCAGTTAATCGATACTTATACGCGGTTGCTGTTTGGGTACAAGATGTTATGATTTATTACAGCAGCACGAGGTCACTAGAAAACATGAATGAGTATGAAAGCCTGCGGCCCGCGTTCCCTGCGACACGGCAGCGCCTGCGCACCGCACGATGTTGATCACCCCTCCCCCACCGTCTTTAACATGGCGCTTCGAAGTGCGCCAACCTTAGCATAAATGACTTTAAACTGGTCAAGTTGAATGCGAACGTAGCATTTAACAAAGAAATCTGAATTTGCGTGTTGTTTCTTTAAAAGGGAAAGCCGTTGCGTGCGGTTTTGGACCTCGTAGAAAACAAGGCTACCGTCCATGTAGGAACAGAGGCTAGCAGCAAACAGCAGCCGTGCTGCGCTGGTTGAGCAGGTAGCTTAGCGTTAGCCGCTGCGAGCTGGTGTTAGCTTGACGAAAACATGGCAAACCGTGTGGCTGGATGCACCCAGTGATATCGATAATAGTTAACATCCACCTGCTACATGGGGCAGAGCTACCGGGATGGGTTTAAACACTGCTGTTTCAGTTACATTTGTGGTTTTCATGATAATAAAACTGGAATTGAGTTTGACGACACTGACTAGCTGGTTTGTTAGCCAACAACAAACGTGCACACATTAAATAAATACATGAGCGGTGATATCTTAACTGATTTGTTTGGGTGTCTTTTAGTGCTGAGTGTACAGTGCTGTGTTGACCTCAAATGGAGATTTGAGTTTTCCCCTAAAAACTACTCCCAAAGTTTACACGGCTATGCTAGGCTAGCTAGGCTAAATCGCGCGGCCTAAAACTGCCCCATGTGCTGCTGCTTTGTTCTGGGGGGCACTTTAACTCACACACCACTGCACTCGAGTCTGAGCAGCGAATTAACCAGATTGACAAACTTACTTTTTAAATATCGGACTAGCAAAAATATACAAAGTCGGTAGTGTTGTTAACGTGCCAGATGTTTTTCAACTAGTTGCTAAAGCGCAGCGGAGAAAGCTCCGGACAGCTTTTCAAATCTCCCTCATTCCCTCAATGGTGGAGCTGAGGGGGCTGCCATGCGCCTCACGTTACACTGTTTTCATCGCCAACATATCATTTATATGTTAATGTTTTAATATTCACACAGACGCGAGTGTGAGGCGCGTAAAATTCAGAGTAAAACACACAGGTGATGATTTGATACATGAAAACATAGGTAAAAAAATAACCCAAAACCCGACTTCCTTGCCGATAAACATGCGCTCAGTAGACACTCACCAGCCGAAATCCACCATCTTCGCTCACTTGCTTGGGCTGCAGTGTAGTCTCTTACCGACAAAAGAGGGAAATAAATACGTAACTATTCCGAAAACTTTTCTACAGGCGGATAAAGACGAAACATAAAGTAAAATCCGAGCCGACCATGAGTCAATTTATAGCCCAGATACGCTTGGTAAAAATGATTGCGGGGTTAGGAAAGTGGCGCGAAGGCGACCAGTTGGTAACCATGTGGGTGAATGAAGGGCGGCTCCCACTGAACGTAAATATCTAGCTACAACCCCCAACTCCCCCTATTAGCATACATAAACTACGGTACTTCCGACCCACATCTCCAACCAAGCAGCCTCCACCTACCCCAAGAAACGAGAGGGAATTCAACCGGACGGACACTGTTTTCACAACCTTTAATATTTATTTACTGAGTCTGAAACGTAAAGCCTGTGTAACGGAAACAGGACGAGTATAAGCATACACTTTAAAGCACATATAAGTCTTATTTAACAAGATACATAATGGGTTTTTTAAAAAGGCATTTTTTATTATTAATGATTAAAAAAAATACTCTCCAATAGTAAAAGTATTCTGTAAATTAATCATTTTCCCGTTAATCTTTAATGTTTTAATCCTATAAAAAAAATAACTTAATTTACCTGTTGCTGCTTTACAAACATTTATAACATTTAGGTTTTATTGTATTTGTCTCAAACAATTTCATTTAATCGGCCTACAGGAAAAAATGTGTTAATTTTATGTAGGTATTTAGAGGTATTTTTGTATTGTTTCCTTTAGACAAACAGTGGTAATTAGGCTACAATCATTTATCATTAATTTATCTTTTATGATTTATAATTGTGCTTTGTCTTTGTTCTAGTTAATGTGACAGAAATGAGAGGAACACTTAAAACTAAGAGTTTAATGTTGTAAAGTCAGCTTAAGAGCTTTTTTCCAGAGGTAATATATTTTGCTTCTAAGTTGCTTTAAAGAAAAAGAGAAGGCTGTTGTTTCTTTAATAAAATCTAAATCTGTTGTGTTTTCTTTAGTGATCTCTTCATATAAATTCAGAAACATGTTTACAGTGGTTTGATAGTTCAACAAAGAGTTGAAAGACATCTGAACAGGCTTTTAAGTAAGTTAAAATTAGCCTAATTCTTATTTTGTACACAAAAGTGCTTTAAAATATTTAATTTTTTAACATTAATCTATGAGTAATGTTTTTTGGAAATACACCTTAATTATTGCCATCTACATAAACTAACTGCCTGTTTAGTTTACATGGTGTGAAAAGTCATTTTCTAAATCTCCATGAAAACTAATAATCTTGCCTTACAATGTTGAAAGCTTGTTTTGTTTTTTGTTTAGTTTTTTAGCTCCACATTAAACTGAAACCTTACATGCTTACAATATGTCTTTCCCATTGAGATGTTTTCGTCTCAGGATTAAAACAAAGGAGCAGGATATTGTGGAGACATTATGACCAAAGGCATAAACCATCAACCACAACAGAGAAGCAGTTGAGTACTGCAACAAATCCAGAGCCCATTGACAGGACGCGGGGCCCAGATTAAACACACAACACTAAAGCTGTTTCTTGTCAAAGAAATTCATCAAAACAATTGAACAAGCAGCAGACAATTTGGAAACGTATAAAGATGGGGGAAAAAATCAGATTTTATTGTGAAACACATGTAGATAATTCTAAACATCAGATACCTTCTATAGTTTGTAAGGTTATGTTTGTGTTTCTGGTTATTCTTCATGTGTAGAAATGACAGAATCATCTCAGATATGTTTTAATATATTCAGAGAAACAGAAACTTAGCCTCAAACTTCAGCTAATTATTTATAATTTTTTTAAAAATGGCTCCTTATTTGCAGCATAAGCTTAAATGGTTATTTTACACCTTCTGCCTGTATATCTGGTCTTTTATCCCATTGCATACTGTGCAACACTCATTAACTTTGCATGTGGGTTTTAACTATGAAGGAAAGAGAATATTTCTAGTGCAACTCCAAATACACAAAAAAATACAAAAAAAATGGAAGTTTTTTTTAACACCAATTAAGGTATTTACATTACAGTTCAATTAACACAAGAGATGATCTTTTCACGAGTCTCCAAATTAATTACCACCCTCCATCGATTCTATTGACTGTGACAGAAACCTTTACTTAAAACACCAACCAAGTTAGAAATTAATCCATATGTTATATTGAGAAGTTTACATACAGGTTTTTACCCACAAATCAAGCAATTATATTTTTTTATTATGAGTCTGAAAACCTCCTCCGACAGTCTACTTTCATATCACCCATTAGAACATGTCAAATTCTTACCAACATATAAGCAAGACACAATATTGTTGCTGGCCAGCAGAGGGAACTAGCAAACTTAATACTGTATAATGACATGATTTATTTTCAACTGTAAGAGGAAGCACTAACCCAAACTTCCCCATCACTGGAGTTTCTGTTGTTTAAAAAAAATCATCTAATTGTAACAAAGGAACAGTGATGGACTCATTCACTCCCAGAAGGTGATCAATAGATTTAACATGATTAATTATTTACAGAGGCAGTGTTTGCTCCATGCTGATCCTGCCCTCTTTGTCCACTAAAACAAGAGTTATGTGGGTAATTTGTTCTGTAATTCACAGTCCCTCAACTGACCAGCTGTCCAAAAGTTTTGCCTCTCAGACCAGAATATTTGCTCTCCATTTCTCTGTGCACACTGTGGGAGTGGGAGCGCTCAGTCATGACCCCCAACCTCCTACACAAAGCCAGCGGTGGGGCTAGTTCCTCTGCATATGGAAGTGGGGTGGGGGTGGGCGGACTAGTGAAGCAGTCATCTTCACATCGTCCCATGGGGTCAGATAAAAGCTTATGGCTTTGCTTAGACCCCCCTCCCCCTCCCTCCCTCATCCTCTACAAGCTTTATGCTCCAAACATAAATGATCAGGTACTGACATTGCACAAGCATGTAAATATAGAGTTCTTTGCATGGTACCATACTTTTATTTAATAAAAGCAAATAAAAGCAGTCATACTAAAGGCCAGTAGCACCTGCAGGTTTACAATTACTGCATGAGCTTATATGTAGGTTATGAAAATCAACTAAAAAATTACATACAGTAAAATGGAAAACTTAAACTGTTTTGCTGCTCTTTCTTGTTAAACTCTAACCTGTAAGATAAACCCACAATAACTCCTCTGTTGCAGCGCCACTTCTGCTGTTTTTTTTTTTTTGTTTTTTTTTTCTAAAATGGCCTACCACGGCCAGGCTCCACCCACAACAGGGGCCATGAGCCTGGGGGTCTCTGTTTTGTTCTTCCTATAGAAGCCTGACGACCATTGTCTCTGAGTGACCCTGAGGTCAACTGAACTCACCTCACCCGACCACGACCCATTCAGCTGTGAAGCTACACATAGGACAAAAACATCTCACGAGAGCAAGGAATAGTCCTACTTCAAGTGAGGGGGTGGAGACACACGCACATGTACACAGACAATGAACATGCTCTCCTATGTTTCCAAATCACAACCTAGTTTGTGTTTTTTTTTTCTCCATGTAGCAGTGTGTGTGATATTTCAGTACAGCCTCCAAGGTCAGAATACTTTGTGTCCACCTTTTTAAAAAATGAGTGGTTGCTGAATTTGGCCTAGATGTTGTGTTTCTATTTAAGCGTTCAGTTAAAGAATGTAGTAATGAAGTTATCTTTGACACATTTTCTATTTTTACCCCCTCAGACACTTTAACTACATATCTTGTCAGAGGGTGAATTGTATATTGCTGCAGGATAAGAATGAGGTCGTTCATGTCATCTGAGCTTTTGTACTGGGCTACACTCCTACAGGAAAAGTGCCCCGTTGAACACTCCCACAATCCAGGCAGTTCAATTTATGACAAGAATGTGAGAGTGTTCCTGTGTTTGATGCAGAGCACACGTCCTGAAGATCCTCCAGACTAGCTTCTTGCTTCCAGAAGCAACAGTATCCCTGGTGGAGAGGAAGCTCATGGAAGCTGACAGGTTGAAAATGCGAGGCATGATGTGGCTGAAGGAGCATGAAACATGCTCACCCATGGATGCTGTATACAGAGCCACAGGAGAGGCTGTGAGACAATTAAGTGCTAAGTGTTTTATATTAAATGGTTTGTTTCAACTTTACAGATAGCTTCACATGTTTTTATCACATTACAGTGAAGAAAATGACGATCAGATTATTTTGGAAAAAGTCACATTTTTTTGTCTTTTGTCTTATGGTCAGAAGGTCACTGGCATATGAACTGAAATTCTGCACTTGAAAGCTTATAAAAATGTTACTTAAAACTGTTTTTTTGTATTTTAGCATCTAATCAGATAGGGGGCCGCAAACTAATTTCAGCCTGAAACCTTGTACGTTTCTGTCACATTGCTTCTCCTCTGATGCTACCTATGATACATATGCATTATTTAATAAGCAAAGGCATAACCTTTATATCAGTGATCATTTAACATTTAGTTTTTTTGTCCATTCAGTCCATGTTGAAACACTCACCACGGTGCGTTTACCTGCAGAATGACAGTCACTCTCCCAAGAGTACTATTAAAAATAAATGAAAGGACGAAGTCAACTAAGCAATGCCTAATTTTATGCATCCAGCTTCCAAAATTCATACTGAAACTTTGTGTTTTGTTTTACATGGCTTAACCCTCAAACACCTAAACATCTGCCAGCAACCAAAAGCACCTACTGATCTAAAATGTTCAACAACTTCTTAGCTATTAATAATCCAATAATTCAGGTAAACTGAACATGTAAAACCATCATCTTCTTCACCATTGACTCACCAATAAAAACCCATGTAATTTGTCAAAAACACTTGTTTTTATGCTCAGTTAATAATAGATTTTCCTGAAAAGTTTCTCTCCTGATAGCATATCCTTTGAATTTACACTGAGTATTTAAGAACATTTAAAGGTAGTTATAGGAAAATATCTGATTTTCACCAAAAAATACAGTGGAATATATTGAAAGAAATGGTGATAAATAACTTAGTAAAGGCTAAGTGTATAGGTACATTTATTTCAGTCACCAGAAAACAGTTCTAGGTCTTTAAGGATTAAACAAATGAAACAGTAAATAAATAAGTCATGTGAAAACAATGTAATTTATTCATTAACCAGTGGTTTGATTTTCTTAATAACTGCTAAAGCGGAGTGACATAATTAGTTGAGCTGCATTAACTTGGAATTAAGAATCATTACACACTCTGAGTCTACTGCCTATTAATTCTGTAAAACCACGTGGTGAGGAACATGGATTCTACTGTGATTTAGAAGCTGTTCGTTCTGCCTGAAACTTTCATTTCCTGTTTTTAGTACTCTTCCTCTGACTTTTTTTTTCTCCACCACTTTTAGCTCTACTGTCACTGGTTTAGAGAAACACAGTCTGATTAAAAGATAAGTATCTTATTTAATCTATTTTATAAACCACTTCTATCATATCAACCATGAAGAGGTTTGGGGCAAAAACAGTAAAAAAAAAAAAAAAAAAAAAAAATAGATACATAAAATGAAATGAGGTAAAATGGAATGTAGGATGAAATAAACACTAAATATTTGAAAAAGATAAACAAAATTTGGGGCAATACTGATCGGTGACTTGTTTAGATTGATTTACTTCAATATGAAACACATAATTATTAAAAATCACAACTCAACAAATCAATAAATAGCATTTCACACACAGACGAAAACACAAAAATCAGCACCAAAAAATGTTTAAGTTCTCACAAATTTAGTGTGTTTTCCTGTATACTTTCCAGATTTCTCAATAAAGTGTCTATGCTACGTTTTTACTGTACAAACAGTATGATGCCATATTAAGTGACAATTAAATACATTTTCCTCTTTAAAAAAAAAAAAAAAAAGATAAAGGACATAAATTATAAAGATAAAAGTACTTCATAAGATCTGATAATTCTTTGATTGTCTTTTCACTAGAAAAAAATGTGAAAGAAACGATAATATTTTATACACTTGGTTCTGTGTAATAAACTTATTATTTATGTAATACAGCTTGGTCACACTTATAACAAATCATTAAACTGTGCCTTTATGGACCTGAGTGTCTCCTTTAAAATTCAAAATTTAGAATTAATATAGTATTATTTTTTATAAAAATGGCACGACTTCAGCCAACTTTAGACTTTGTAGTAGATGTTTGTGGCGCTCTGGGGTGTTATTTCCTGAACTATGTACACAGGGGGGCCATAGTCACTGCTCGTACGCTCATAATGACGGCAGATCATGCCGTCAGAAGCTCTCAGAGGAAAGACAACATCACTGCGGTCTGAGCCCATGTTGTCACTGCTGATGCTGTCCCGTTTCGGCACAGCCAAAGTGTTGAGGGACACGGAGGCCGACTGCTGGCTATCTGGGACACAGCGACGGCGGCGGTACCTCCACAACAGGACAATGACAATTATGATGACCAGAAGGAGGATCACACAGCCGGAGACAACCCACATGAGCAGTCCTGGCTCAGAGCCCCCGTTGCCACTGGGGTTTGTTTGTCCCGTTTCTGAGCTCGCGTCTGTCATTAGAAAGAAAGGAGAGGCAGAAAAGGAAGGAGAAACAGGGATGAAAGATTAAATTAGGACAAGCCACACATAGCTGTGAAAACAATTTCACTCATTTTACACCCTGGGACAGCCTGATTAATGTTAACATAAAGAAAACCAATGTCAAATCCAGACACTGGAGAATATGCTTTAATCTTTAGTGTCATCCTGGAAAACAGCCTGGTGCCTTTATGCGACAGTGAATGAGGCAACGACTCATGATCAGTGTGAATACAACAAAACACTGAAGTGGTAATAACACCTCATCTCTTGATAACTGTTTTTATATTCAGGTTATATGATATTGCACATATGCAAAAAAAAAATAGATGCTCAGACTGATCTGAATATGTCACTGTGAGGATTATGTTATTATCAAACTAAAGAGGAAGTACATACAATAAACATACTGTATAAAAATGTAAAAACACATGTATAAAATGTTCGCTGATAGCTCCAAATGGAACCATGAAACTGGTCGTGCTGGCTTTAATTAAAGTAAAATAATTAAAGTAAAATGTAAGTTCAATCTTTTCCTAACCTTAGAAAACATGAGTTAAAACTGTGTTAGCCTTGCATCACTGAAATTCACTTTTCAATGTATTATTCTCAGTATCAATTCAGACTAGGCCTAATTGAATATACAAAAACAGTGTTAACTTAAAATATAATAAAGTCAAAAACATACTGGTGTAAAGTCCAACAGTACAACATATATCATTACTTTTCCTTTGTTTGCGTACCAGTTTTGCTTTTAACATCCTTCTGTTTTGTGGTAGGATCCTTGGCCTTGGACTTTGGTCGTGTGGGTGGGAATCTAGTGGGTGACTCCTGCAGTGTTGAAGGTGGGTCTGAAGGGCCTGAAAACAATTAAATGCTTTACATAAAATCACATCTGTGCATACTGTGTTGTGTTGAGTATGTATTCAGTATTGTTACCATGTAAATTGAATGACCCGAATAACAATATCTGCTGTTATGTAAAAGCTAATGGAGAACAACAAACAATCAGTAACATTTCTCACATTTTGCTTAAGCTAAATGAGGTGATATAAAATGAAAATGTTAAATCCAGCCCCTTGCAGTTTTTTTTTTTTTAATTATTATTATTAAACAATCATTCAGGCAACAACATATCACAGAAGAAGCACATTAACCATTTTATGACCTCAATAAATGAGAAAAGTTCTGTTCTGAGTCAAAACCGAGACTTGACTGGAAAAACTGCATCTAATGTCAACACTTTTTCAACCAACACATGCATTAGACATAACTGACAACAACGGATTCATACTGCGGTTTTGAAAAGGGAAATCAGAGAAATGTAAGAAAAAAAATCACAGACTTAAACAAGGGAAGATCAGAGTATTGAAATGACATGTTAAAGGAAAAATGGGAGGTTTACAGCAAATAGGAAATCAGAATACGTTAAAAATAACTGAAACTGCAGAAACTTTGTAGATTTTTGAGTTTATTAGTATCATTTGTGGTGTAACCAAATGATTATCGAGAACCAGAATTTTCAGGATTTCACTTCAAGTTATCAGATTGTATATTAATGTCCTTTCAGCAGATGTTTTTTTTTAGGGTCATCATCATTACAGAGCATAAAAATGACACCTATTACGTATTTGATTTTTAAAGCTGTTGTATCTGTATATGAATATAAACCTACAAATAGCACTTGTAACTACTGTGACATCCAAATGGACTGACGGCACATTTAATACCAGGACAAGCACGGAATTACTACTAAATCTGACTTATTAATCTCATCTGTAAATATTTGTTTACACCAGTTATGTTTGTAAACACAGGAGGAAAACTGCCTGACACTTTCATGATTAGATGAGAAACACACGAAATGCAGATTTTTCATCTCTGAGTCAAACTCCTGAATTATGTATATGAAGAATCCTTAGAGTTTTTTTTCTGTAAAATTACATCTTACAGTTTTCAGCAGTTTCAAACACATACAGTAACATGGCATCCCGTCTTACTTCTGTGACCATGTGCAGCTCAGTTCACAGAGTCTTAATTTTATTGGTATATTGATTTTAAAAAGAACATTGAATAAACTGTATATTGGGTAAATAGTGGAAAAAAGGGATCAAGAAATCATTGAATTGAGTGGTGTGTAATCCATCTATCTATTGATCTGATTTGTTTTTTTACAAACTGAGATGAAGCTAATCATGAGTAGAATAGAATAAGTATTTTTTCACAGTTACACAAACTATGATAACTATCTATCTATCTATCTATCTATCTATCTATCTATCTATCTATCTATCTATCTATCTATCTATCTATCTATC
>JAPSES010000001.1:10447717-10472614 GCA_029822895.1 Maxillicosta whitleyi
GCCACAAAAAAACACTGGGTCTTTACAATAATGAATGTTTAACCCATAATTTCATTAGTGCTATTCCCCAGGTACCATTTATTGCATATTCATTACCACAGAATGACTCCTTTCTAATGTCTGCAGAGGGAACAATTCATCTTCTTAAATGAAGACATCATTTTATATTAGTACATTTCTACAGTGGTCATCTATCAACGTTGCAAATAGTGGTTTTAGTTTGAACTTTAACTGAGTCAATAATGTTGTGTTTTATTGCCGTTTCTTCAAGGAAATAGTGACGATGGGTTTTCTGATTGTTTTCAATCTCAGTAAATGCCAGTAAATCTGACATAGTGTACTTCTTAACCCGTACATATTACACAGGTCAAATTTGATCTTCAACAGCAGTAAAAAAAAAAAAAAAAAAAAAAAAAAAAAAACCTTAAGCATCATTATTATATCCTGAACTTTTTCAAAACTTTGCCAAAATACACAAAAATGTTATACTTTTGTACATACAGGTGCTACAGATTTTTGGACACTGAGGCTGGTTCAGGTCAATTTTATAAATCATAATAGATAATTGTTTTTATGGGTTATGTAAAACAGGACATGATAGGCTACTGTGTGATGTTTTTCTCTAAAAGTGAGTGTTGTAAAACTTTTATAAATATGCTCTTCCTGCTCTGAAACATTATATTTACATATATAATGTGGGATAGTCTATTTTGACATTCTAATAAATCTGTAGTTCTAAATTTGGTATAGCCACTAAAACAAAAAAAACGAAACATGCTAATTAAATATGGACAGAGCTAACCAACTCTTAACTGATACTCATTAGCATGAGTTAGCTAGTTAGCATAATTAAAGACTGCTTCATTACCTCCCAGACACGTGATACGGGTTACTCATTCCTGTTGTTCCTCAGGTTCTTTTTCCAACAAAAGAAAGGAATTCTATATTTTCATAGACGGCTATAAGGTAACCGTACTCCAAGAAATTATCCTACAAAAACTTTGCCGTTAAAGCCTTTCCGCCGATGGTTGCCATAACAACGACGTTGCGGGAGCTCATGTTGTAATCACGCGGGAGTTGCGTTGGAAGTGTATAATTATTAACTAATAATTTCTCATACAGGTGAATTGTAGCCACCAGAGTGTACAAATCTGAAGGAAAGTAAATGTTCGTTTTACTAAAAACAAACAAACAAACAAAACACAAAAGCTGAATTTTAAATGAACATAACCCCAAGTTTCTGAAAATATAAATGAACAAGAACAATGATATAGAAAGCCAGTCTGGAAAGAGCACAGCATAAAACAGCATTCCAGTTAAAAGACTGTTTGATAAAAGCAATCCTTAAAAAAGGGATACAGTATTCTACAAGTACAGATTCATCTCATACTCTCATACTGACAACAAATGAATTATTCATTATTAAGTGTTAGATGTGAAGGTTGAAACTAAGACTCAATAAGGTAATATTATTTCATGTTTATTAAAATGGGACGGATTTACAGTTTGTACACTCCATCCACATTGGCATCAATTTAGAAAGCAACAAATAGGTACAAATGCAATATATACATACCAGTTTACATATATTTAAAAATACAATAGCATTTTCCCCACACAACTGTTTAACTATTTTAAATCATTTTAGGTTATGGTTAGGAGGCCTTAGTTTAAAGCAAGCTTCACTTTATTTTCAGACAGAAATATGATGTGCATTAGGCTATATGGATGCCTGTCACTGAAAGTGATATAATTTTGTATTGTCCTTGCTAGAAAAATAATATTTGCAGAAATGGGTTGCAAGTAAAGAAGGCTAGCATCAACAGTACAGGCATCAGCAGAACAGGCAAAACCCACCACAGACATAAAAGAGGACACTTTCAAATGTGATAAATATAGACAATATGGGAGACACATTGTTTAGCTGTTAAAGCGGTTACTCACTGTTTTCTTGCAGACTTTGAGAAGGATGTGGAAGAAAAATAAAGTTTGTATTTGTACGGTCAGTGTTTCATGTATAGTTTTTGTGAGAAACAGCCAACACAGTTTTTGGACAAATGTATTTAAAAAAAAAAAATGTTAGAACCAGATACAGAACATGTTAACCATTAAAAAGTATTTGTATAGAGCAGCTTAACAAAACCGTATTTGGTTTCGTTTTGACTCAGTTATTTCTTTGAATTCCAGCTAGTCTATTAATTTAAGAACATTTCTGAGACCAAAGCAGCAGTTTCTCATTCTGTTACACACATGTAAGTTGGAAAATTTGTTGAAATAGAACTGGTTCGTACTTCTTGTGTTTGTAGTGTTGTCTGATTGGGTTTAGAATTAGAGCTGCAAAACCCAAGATAGTTTCTTAATTGTTGGGTGTATGATGCACAATATCTAAAAACTTTTTTGATTGTTTTTTTTTTTTTAATTAGTTTATTAAACTTTGTTTTTAGTTTGATAAACCTTGGATGAATAGATCAGAAATAGGACTGGGTTAGACTAGCTCAATTTTCGAATGATCTAAAAGAATTATCAAGACATTCAGTGGGATAAAACCAACCACTACAACTGTAGTCACGTTCCCCATAGTGTTTCAGGAGTGGACAATTTCAAGACTATCACACATGAGCGCCATCTTGTGTTCATTCATGTTTTATATCTCCTTATGCCCGTGAAGGAGGAGCAGGATTCATTGCATCTACATAACAGTGTTCTGCAACAAACAAACCACATAGATGTGTGATGGTCAGTGGCAGTGAAGATCCTTCTTGATTTATTTCATTTGTGACTCAAAAGCAGATAAAATTTATGCAGTTTGATTTCACATGAGCTTGTGATACTTCACATATCTGCAGCACACTGCATAACTCTGCCAGTACATTTGCTGAAATGTTAAACTGAGTCGACTGAAATATCATCAGTGAAGATTATTTCATTTGTGCAAGGGCCAATCGTGGTACAGTCTGAGTAGTGATTTGTTCGCAGTTACTTTTAATCATGACAAGTGGGGAAATGGAACAGTTCACATAGGGATTATACTGTTGTTGCTCCTCATATGATACACTGAGCTTTAAAACCAAACACTCAAAGCCAGTGGCTTTAGTTAAAAACTGTTACCAGTGAATGACAGAAATACTGTAAATACAACATCCATTGCTGAGGGGACACAAAGCAGTGAGACCAAATGTCAGAGTGAAGTGTGGACATAAAAGACTGCCTTTCAACTTGTACATCTTCACATTAAAACCAAACACTGCTGTGTACAGGTTAAGGCCACACTAAAACTCTCCGCGTGACTTTATCAGACCAGAACCGTAAGAGTGGATATTATGTTCATGCATCAAAAACATTTGCAACAGGGATCAAATGTGGTATGTCTCGTAGTCCCAAGCTGTTATTCAAATTCCAGTTTAAAACTGTTAAAGCAAGGATGGGAAGATTAGTGAACCACCAGATGGGGAAATCATTCATTTAGTCTCACTTTAAAGTGATAAAGGGCAGAGTGACTGATATTTTCCCCTTGATTAAAACTTGCAGTCTGAAAGTATGGTATATTTGCAACGCAGGAATAAACACCTAAAATCCTCTGTTTCTCCTGTGCACCCCCTCGGACACTTTCAGCAGCTTTCTCTTTGTGTTTCTCATTACTTTCAAGTAGATTCTTACAACAGCGATAGGGTGTTGTGTGCTTTTTGTGATTCCTACAATCTGTAGTCATCCAAAAACTCAGCCTGTCCTGCTTTAGTTTGGTGCCTCTTACATGACAGGGTGGAGGATGAAGTCTCACGTATGGTTACTTCTATTAGTTAACTGTCTCTTTGTGGGAGAGTCTCTTACTCTCTGGGCAACACAATGAGTATGGACAGGCACTCCCCCCGGCAGGCACACCACATCAGGCTCACTGAAGGTGTTGTGACAGAGGTGGCATCCCTTCTTTGCTGACACAAAGACTGGCTTCTTCCGCTCTTTCAACTGTGGGAAAAATACACAAAAGTACACAATTATAATGAAGTTATGCTGTAAGAAAGAGCACTATGATGCATATGAAATACACTGAATAACAAAAGATACACAAGTAGGTGTGTAGAAAGATCAGTTTCATCAGTTGTTGTAGAATCATCTCTACAAACAGCTAATGGTCTATTCATACATTTTTAAGTGATATATTATACATTTTCAAATCAGCAACTGGCATGCCAATAGTTCAGCTACAAAGATTTACTAAAAACGTTGTTGAAATGTACCAAAGAACAACCTTCTTTATTGAGCAAACTCCTTAAAACAAAAGCGCCAGTGCCATTGTTTACACCAATATATGTCTAGTTAAAACAGCCCAGACCTGTTACTCATTAAACATGTCCAAGCATATAGTGGGGTGTGTCTGTGGGATTTAGGCCATTAACTGAAAAGCCGGTTTGTTGATGAGTCGACGTCTGTGGCACAAGTTGCCGTTACTTTGGAGGAGTCGACACATTGTGTATTATTCTCTCTCCCTCCCACAGCACTGAGCTTTCATTCAGTTCATGTCAGTACTCTCATCTTTTAACATGAAAACAAGGAGCACAAGGTAGTGATACATGGATCACTACCGGACCCAGGTTGAGTTGGTGTGGGTCCAAAAAAATGTTGCTTTATTTTTATGGGGCGGGTCAAATAATTCTATAATAGTGGGTAGAAAATAAATAAATAAATAAAAACACCCTTGTATCACTAGTACAAGGACTGTGAAGGAACAAGAAAACTCACAGTAGGATTTAAACTGATCTAGAAAAACTCTGGTCTAATAATGTTCTGTGAACCACGGAAGCACCAATACTGAATAATACTGTGGGCACAGTGTGTTTGGGTTATTCTGTTCAGTTAGTTCATGAACACAATGCGCTCTTTCCTTTAATGGTGCGTCTTTCCTGCCAATGTTTAACCTTTTTCCACTTTATGTTGTTCACTTACATTTAAAAGAAAATTCGAGGCGTTAACATACGTATGTCTGTTTTGGTTAAAATGTTTGAGCAGGACTGTTGATGCTTGCGTCTTTACAGTTTTTTATTCTGCTCTTTCCTGTACATTGTTAATGTTCCAGTCAACATTAGTACTAGTTGTTCATTGTTGAACAGTTGTGCGTCTGTGGTGTTCCTTTGCTGTGTGGTGGTGTGTGGTGACGTCATCACACGTCAAGTCAACTCCATTTCGACTCAATTGACAAATAAGCCAATCTGCAAAAATCTGAAGTCACTAATGCCCTAATGGACATATACCTGTACAATGTATGAAATGTACTCATATGAACTTAATTTTGTTACAAAAACTGTTCTTTTGTCAACCTATATTGTAATATTTTTGACAAAAGAGAATAACAGATTGAATAGTTATGGTAATTTTGAGGGATTTCAGTGTATTAGTGGAGAGTTTATGTGCTGCGATGTTTGTTTTTGTTGTCTGATTATAAACTATATTTTTGTATAGTAGCTCAAACAGACATGCAAAAAATGCTCTTTGAAAGCAGTTATCAGATTTGTGAAGAGGGTTATTTCCAGAGTAAAAATAAAAACATATTTCTGTCTTCTAATGGTACTGAAATCACAGATTCTGATATGATTTGTGAGACTTTTTCTGCATGATATGAGCTATGATGAGAGGTCATGTAATGGTAGGTACAACAAACAATTCTACGCAGTCTCTAGAATAGAACAGAAACACATATTTTGCTCCGTTTCGTACCCTGTCATGCAGCAGCTGAAGGTTTTCCGAGTGGGCTAAACCCAGAGCGATCTGGGAGGTACGGCAGGCATGCATACTGGCTCTGACGGCTCGACCCAGAAAGGGTCTGAGCAGCTGCAGAGACCAGCCTTCAGGGAGCATCCTCAGTACCCGAACAGCGTCGAACACCTCCCCGTGCCGATTCAGAAGGTCCACTGCTGCCATTTCCAGCTCTCCACTGCCGCTGTCTGCTGCAATCTGGGATTGTCCAGGGAGGCTACCGTCAAGGTACACCCCGAGGAGAAGATGAAACAGCTGCTGCCTGTAAGTAGAATCCCGACGTGAGGAGGCCCATATACAGAAGGCCTCAGCAGACGGGAAGTCTCTGAGTTTGTGCACTAGTATGTGGAGTGCTTTCTCATTCTCCTCCAGTTTTCCATGTAATGTTGCACGCTCTAGCAGCAAATGTTCACAGTTCTCCATTTTACCTAAACAAAGCAGAGGAATTCAAACTTTTAAGTGTCAAAACTGATAAAGGATTCCATTCCCTTAAGCACATCTTATAGCATGTTAGTTATTTAACATTTACAGGCAAATAGTAGGATCAGACCTGAGAATAATTATATTTGTACATTCAGTCAACAGACATGTACCTCACCTAAAAGATACTGTACACGGTATAGGTTGGACTCCCTGAGCATAGCTTGAAGCCTCTCTCTGGCTTTCGTCAGCTGCTCGTCATCTGTCTGTGACTCTGACAGTAACGATAAGACCCTCTCCAGGTACAACACAGCCAGGTGCGTGTGAAATGTCTCCTTCTGTAAATATGCCACAAGACAATAAGAGAATTTTACAACATGGACTTTTGATAGGTTTTCTTAAATTTACAACAGTTTCAAAGCAGTATTACAGGGTACAACAGGAAGGCATTACTGAGGTTGAATACCAGAGGGAAAACTATTCCAGGTTTTTACACTTTAAAGTAACAAACTGATGTCACCCTCCCAGTTCTTGTCATGGAGTCAAATTTTTCTATTAATATCAGTGGACCTTGCAAAATCCTGTAGCTTTACTCCAAGTTGGTTTTTAGCAGGGAATTTTGCATTTTAGAGAAATAGAAAAGTATGTGTCTAAGCTTCCCCAATACCTTATTTTTCCACCAGATTGGGTTGAAATTTGTATCTTGTATCCACTGAATATTCCACCAATGAAATAAATCCACTGAGTGTTAAACCACAGCAAGTGAAAAGGTAAGTAAAACAAGCTCTTTCCAAAGAATTACTGAAAGAGGAAGAAACATATCTTTCAAAGCTTGTATATAGGACAAATATTAAGACTTTCTAATTAATAAAACAGTTCAACAAATGCAACTGAGCTTTGAAGTTTTACATCAGAACTAAAGGACTAACAGGAGTTACAGCTCGAGAATTTTCCATAATCCCAGGAACTTAAAAGAAGCTTTGACATACATTTTTAGAAGCAAATACATGGTATGAACTGGGAGGTCATAGTTGAGTTGATACAGAAAGATCCAGTTCAATAGCTTCAAAGCCATAACTGGAAGGCAGTGCTGAGGTGGGAAACCAGAAGGAACCTGATACTGTAACCTAATAAAGAAGAGAACTGATACTGCAGGGAAATTCTTTTCTTTCTGCTTTCTTTCGGCTCCATGTACAATCAGCATCAATGTGCACCGTCTTAATTAATGACAGTCCGGTTGAGCAGAGATTGTATCCGTTTCCTGTACCTGTATCTGGCGGTCCAAAACCAGGTGTTCCATGTAGAGGAGCAGTGCCTGCTTGTGTTTTCCCAGATAAGTGATAACATCATCAGGGTTCAATTCTGGCAGCTCTTTAGTGACAGGCCTCTTCGTAAAGATGCAGACACCTATCTATGATGGATAAAGAAAGGCTGGGTTACCAGTGGAACTCTTCCCTTCCACACCAGATATCAAAAATCAAGTATTTAATAAAACAAGTGCAATTTATACATGACGCTAAAGATTAGTTTAATAGATGAAGAAAAAAAATAAGATAACTGGTTGCTCTCAGATTGAACATGTACTTGAGAAGTGAAGTTACAGTTTTAAGATAATTCCAGGTCTTGAGAACATACAGTGGGATCCTTCCGTAAAGCCCAGTCTGCATACTTCCACACGAGATCCAGATTAGAACAGGAGGAAAGAAAGTCCACAATGTACTCATATAGGTCAGATCTTGTACAGTCTTGCAGATCCCCGTCTGCTACACGGATCCACAACTGTCAGAGAAATACAGAAAAAGTGTGCATTCAGTATGAAAACCTTGCATAGGTGTTATCTTTTCTGACAGCTGCTTATATATTTACTTTACATGTACATACCTGGAGTGCCGATGAATCCTGGCCATTGTAATGATAAAGCAGCCCTAGTGCAAAATATCTATATGAAAGGGAGGGAAGAAAGGCATCACAAAACAAATCATCTCCCTCAAAATGTTTGTAGATGAAGTAATTAAACTGCCGTGTCTTATCTGGATGAAGTATTTAAACCCATGCCCAGGTGGAAATTAACTGAGGGACACTGTATTTACCCAACAAAGCCTCATCTTATTCAGTCCCTCCAGGAAAATTCTCATTATGTGAATGCAGTAATTAATGGAAATTGAACTGATCCCTGCAGTGTCCATGACTATATCTGTTTGTCTGGTAATGAATACAGTTCCAAACATGGCATCAAATGAAGAGAATGTTTTCAATTTCCATTCATTACTCTTTTAGAAGCAATTACATAATAAAAATAAATACTTCATCCAATAAAACTGAGACTTTAAACAGTGACTTTTTTGTTTTTTTAAATTGACAGTAATATACATACTTGTGATATTTCTCAAGCCACGGGACACTGTCTGCTAAGAGGCAGGAATTATCTGTGGCTAGCAGGTCTAGAAGGCTGTCGTGATCCTGCTCCGCGTACAGCTTCAACAGTGCCGTGTCAACATCCTCCCTGCAGCCGTTTGCCACCTCTGTGCTTCGTACCTGTGAGAGGAGTGCAGATACATTTCTATAAATAGAATCGTTAAATTATGAGAGCTAAATCCTCTGTAAAATCTAAATAAGAAAAGCAATGTCTCTTTTTTACCTCTCCTAAATAAGTGATGAGAAATTTCTTGCATCGCAGTACTTTTTCCTGATCTCCCTGTGCCAGGTGGTTGAGATCAGCAAATTCATGGAGTGGAGGATGGCAGCGTGTGAATGAAGAGGAAGCTGGCAGTAACAACGGGTAGAGAGATATCAGCTCCCGAACATCCAGCTGACCCTTTCTGTAAACAAAAAATAAAGGTAAAACTGCATATGAGAAAAGCAATCAGGAACTAGAATTCTGACAGTGTAGGAATGACAATTCAGTGAAGTAGCTCCCACAGGTTCATAACAAGTTGTCAGGCACAACAAACCCCGCCCCTCACACATATTGTAGCTTATTTTGGTATCGATCCAGCTGATATTATCATGCATGTGCTGATGCCAGCATGTCAATTGCCTTTATACATGTGCCAAGCTTGAAGGAAATAAAAACAAAATTACTTTTTATAGACATGTGAAATCTCGCACTATTGTGAAAATATATATGGAATAAAAAAAAATATATGTAAAAAATGAATAAAAGATTTATACTTTGAGCTACTTTTCCCAAAATGGAATAAGATCTATTCTGGGTCAGTGGTAATATATAAACCAAATTTGGTATGAATCCAACCAATAGTTTTGCTGCTAGAGTGTTGAAAAACAAACAAATCACACCAAAATCAATATCCGTTGCCTCCCCTTCAGGGGAGTAGAGTAAAAATGTCTCATAATTCTGAAAACAGGAAATGAGCTACATGTATTAGATGGTAAAAACACAGAGGAACCACAGACAGATTTAGATTCAACCAAAAGCTTCAATTTTTGTTAAGATGGTTTGGCACATTTACAACATTTACACATCGCTTCACTTCATTTGACCTACACCACGGATATTCCATCCTATACGCTTATGATTCTTTCAAAAAATCCTTCTTGGAAAAAAAAGCATCTTCTAAAGACAGAGCACCAGTAATACTACACAGAATCAGAATTTGTGAGAAACTGAAAAGTAGTGGAGATGAAACACTACAATTTCCATGATTACATGTTGAACATTTTCTTAAGAGCTTCCTTGACAAACTTGTACTTCATCAAATATAAAAAATGACATTGATAAGGCTTGAATGACACAGTAATGAAATAGCGCTTCCAAACTATTTTTTTCTTAAATGGAGCTTTAGGATTTTGCAAGGTCCAGTGAAATTAACAGAAATGGTAACTTTTATTTATTTTTGCAAGAAAAAAAAATCTAATTTGGGAAGGCTAGGTAACTTGGTCTAACTTAACTCAAAACCACATGATCAGAATGACCTGATGTTATACACAACAGTGGTTCTGACTCAAACACAGAGGGGAAAAACTAATGCAGAACAAAAACTTACCTGAAGTGTTCTTTTGCTTCTAGAAACTGAAGTTGTCCAAACTGTATGAAACCTGCCTGCTGGAGGATCCTTTTGTGCAAAATCTGAGCATGAAGAGAAAATGGAAATGCATTATTGGGACAGATTTTCTGATTATTACTAATACTGGTGTATAGCAAAATAATCACACTTTTAAATATCTATCCATGTAGTTACAAAAGTTAAAGTACAGCATTATTACCTGATACTTTTCTTTGGGAATATTTCTCTGCGCTCCCTCAGTGAGAATGAGTGCTTCTTCAACTCTGTGACTGACCAGTAAATCCTGGATCTGTCTCTCCAGAGGTAAGGGTACCAAGACATACACAGCTTTAGTGGAAGCCAGGATGACCTTTCCTACAACACGCAAAACCCATAGGTCAAAACACAATCTCAGATAAGCATGTTGATATGTTTTATAATATGTGGTGTAAAAGAGTCTGCCTAAGGTGACAGTTGTTTGTGGATACCTTCAAAATCTTGTAGAATGTGTCCATCCCTGAATGAAAGTGTCTGTTTCAGCTGCTGATCTAGCATGCTGTGAATCGTAATGAAGCTCTCATCTAGAGCCACAACATAAGGAAAACACACAGCGGCACCAATCACACTCTCAGACCAGTTGACTGGAGCTCGCTGAGATACACCTTCGGCATTGGCAAACATCCCTGGAGAACACAGGGAAATAGCTATGTGTGAGGGCGTCTGGGTTTTATGGTTAACAGAAACCAAAACTAAATCAATGGCAGTGACAGATTAATTTTGTTAACAATAATAAAAGTGAAAATGTCAGTTTTCAATAACACAGACACTAAAAAACAACAAGGTCTACAGCAGGGGTCTCAAACTCATTTTCTTCCAGGGGCCACATTCAGCCTGATGTGATCTCAACTGGGCCAGACCAGTAAAATAATGGCACAATTACCTATTTATAATGACAACTCCAAATTTTTGATAGAAGATATGAATAACCTAAAAAAAAAACCTGAATGACTTAAGAAAAATAAGTGCAATTTTAACAACATTATGCCTCAAATTATCATTTATACACGTGCATTATGGATCATATCTACAAAGACACTAAAACCTCATGTTGGTCATATTTGTTCAGGTTATTCACATTTTATTGTTACGGGATAGTTTGCAAATGTAAATATTTTCATAATTTAATGTTATTTTTTGCACTAAAACCAAAACAAAAATTTGAAGTTGTCATTATTTATAATCAAAATGTAATATTATTTTTTGTAGGTTACTGTGCTATTATTTTACTTGAGATCATATTGGTCTGTATGTGGAAACTGAACTAAAATTTCAACAGCCTTGACTGGAATTTTTGCTCTCTGCAAATTCATCCCACAGGCTGGATTAGAACCTTTGGTGGGTCACATTTGGCCCTGCATGTTTGAGACCCCTGGTCTACAGGCAAGTAAATAAATGGAAAACATAATGGTAAAGAAGAGTAAAATGGCAATGAACAATTTTAATTAAGATTCATTGTTAATAAATAATGGTTTTGTAAATCAGATTTGATGTCAAGCATTTTTTTGTAACTTTCTCAGCTTCTACAAATCAAGGCTTCCCTCCTAAAACAAACTAAGACATAACTCAGACCAAATCCTAAACTAAACAAAAACCAAAGCTAATGATATACTCAGAATTCTTCAAAATTCTAACCCTGAAGCACTTGGTTTAATAACAGAGCTTTAACTGAAGGGAAACAGTTGTAGAGTTACAGATGATTGTTTCAACTGATTACTGAGTAACTATTTGGTCTTTAAAGTTTTAGTAAATGGTAAAAAAAAAAATCCTTTATCAAAGGTCTAGTTTGCTCAGCAATGCAAACATATTCACTGTGTGATTTTAGAGGAGGAAAGAAACCAAACAATAATTCACTATAAAATAGTAAAACAGTTCTTCTCAGTTTAACAGTTCTTGTTAAAAGAACATTTCTGAGTGTCAGAAGATTAATGAAGTTTGACAGTGCCAGTTCATACCAACTTACCAAGACCACCAGGTGCTGCCAAGAGAAACTCCTCCCTTCCAATCCTCTTCACTATCGGTCTTCTCTCCTCACTGTTGTAAGGGAAGAGGTCTTGGTGGGCTCCGGTGTTGTAGTTTAAGATCATGTATTGTGTAGCAAGGGCCAGGCACAAGAAGTAACCATCAAGACTGACTGCACAAGGCTGCTCAGGTGTGCTCACCTCTTTGACCAGCTGTACCCTGTCCTCATAAACCATAAAAATCTGAACCGTCCGCCTTTTGGAGGAGAGCACACCCATTTCCACACAGAAGGGGTCACCTTTTACAGGGTTCTCATTTATGCAGAATGCAGTCACACCTCTAATCTTGGCCCCTCCCCCTGCCGCAGAGGGCACAGTCTCCAGGGTCACCATGTCAACAAGGAACACTACTCCATCGCAAAGTACGATCAAACGCTCCAAAGCGGAAGCAGCCCGCAGCTCAGCGACTGGTTTCTTGAGGCCCAAGTATTTGTGTAGCAGCTTCTGAGCAGAGTAGCTGAGTTTCCCTTTAGCAGAAGTGACCTCATCTAGTAAGAAATGGTGGATGAAGCAATCGTTGGTGCCTACATACAAGTGTTTTCCACAGCATTCTATGCATTCGATGTTGATCCGAGCCTTGTCCCCCATGAGGAGATCTCGCTCCACAGCGGGGACTAGCTCAAAAGCCTTCACACTCATCTCGGCCACGGCATCTACACTAGATGAGAAAAAACATTCAAGTATGAACACAACTGGAAACAGAGGACATCAATATACCATTTTAATGACAAACATGAAGGCCTACTCTATTATTGATATACTGACATTATTACTTAATACAGAAAAATAGACATGGGTGTATCCCTCATTCAGATCATACTCTGTAGATATACTCCTTGAAGATGTTGATTCCAATGATGAATTTTCAGTAATGCACTAGTTTGCCTAAACAATCCATTTAACAGTTTACCATCCTTTGGAGTATTGTAATATTCGTTTTGTGAATCTTTTTGACTTAATAGATCAATCAATCAGAAAATGAAATGATGAGAGGATATTGTGATATAACCTGGGCAGAGCAGATAGGTCTGTTTGTGGTCAGTCAAGACGTATACTACTGTATCTTGAATCAGTGCCACAAAAGAGAATAAAATACATTTCATTTTATATTCATACATGTTTGTAAAATGTAAAGGATTCTGTCAGATTTTAAACAGGACTCTGTGCGTTTAGATAATCCAACTTCGCCACCAGTGTAAAATCCTGAAACCGTTTCAGTGATCAGAATAAGACATTATCGGTGATCAGTTAAGCTCTGGGCAAAATGAAATCTGTAACAATTTTGTCAAATTAAATTCTCTGAAGTGTAATGCTGCAACAGTTAGCTAATGGCGTTGCTGGCTAGCCTGCTAAACGAACTGAAACTAGCAAAACAAAGTTCGCTAATAAACACTAGTTTGTATGGAGATGAAATACCTTATCAAAAGGCTTTAACAGACTCAACATGCAAGGATGTCGTGATCGAATTAGTTCATTAATTGGTTAGTTATTGGGCCACCCAGCTATGCTAACATTAGCACAAGGAGCTTGCTCACAGTATTGCCAATGTTAGCCACTTAATTATCGCTATTATGGGTCTTAAATACTCGTAAGGAATGCCTTATCAATATTAAAATAATCCATA
This sequence comes from Maxillicosta whitleyi, assembly GCA_029822895.1. Taxonomy (NCBI): domain Eukaryota; kingdom Metazoa; phylum Chordata; class Actinopteri; order Perciformes; family Neosebastidae; genus Maxillicosta; species Maxillicosta whitleyi. The sequence goes on from JAPSES010000001.1 coordinate 10,461,592, forward strand.
AAAATGCAGTGTTACATTACCACAATCTGTCCCCAAAAAAGCCCTTAGTTTCAAACGGCCTCCCCTCCTTTGAGATGATGCTCTGCGCACCAACTCCCTCCCTAGCGTTAGTTTTCCTGGGAGCTGTTAGCAAGAACCTACCGCTACAGACGGGGCTGGAGACGGCAGGCCGGGGATCACCACTCACAGGCGAACCCTACTCCACAACCAAGTTCCATAACGAATACATACGGACAGGCGGTAGTATAGGCATATTGTCCGGCTCGGCACAACACTGACAAGGGGAAATATGGCTTGTAACGTTTTGGTCTTCCTGTCTCGCATGAAACGCCGCCCGTTTTCACTGAAGTCCTGCTGCTCGCAGGTGACACAGTGCTGCGTTCAAACCTGGGTACAAAAATTTTGATAGAAGCACTCCACGTTGCTCAGATTGAGTAATTCATTTGTTTGAAAAGTATTAATTTGATTTGATTTATTTTGGGAAGAAGCTATTTAGACAATGAGATTATTTGATCAAGTGGCAATAATAAAACAGCTTAGCTTTACTTAAAACATGCCATCTGTTAACTGTCATATATTCTAATAATATTACATATTTATCACTTAAATCAGTGTATTAAAAATACATCAAACAAATAGTAATTAAAAACACAAGCAGTGAAATTCAAAATTGCATTAAAATGATTAAATACTATAATTAAATACTAGGTCTAACAAATAATCTCCGGTCACTTTTTTTTCTTTTTTTTTTTTTTTTTAACAAAGTCTAAAATAAAGGTTGTAAGTTCTTCAAAACATCACAAGCTTTCAAAGCAATGTAAAAGAAAGCCACATTTCATTTTTTTTAAATAAAGATTCTGAAAGTACAGTCTGTCAGTGAATGCAACTCCACTGCTTTTCACCCAAGATGCACCTGTCCAACTGAACTGTCTGAGAAAAGCCATTTTGTTGTGCTAGCTAGCTATGTGGGTAAAGAAAGCCATTAGTTGTATGGGTCTGTGATACCAACGCTAACTATGTCGCCTTTATGTTTTTGTTTACAACTGCAACATCCAAAACTTGTACACTTTATTATTTGTAAGTAGTGAACAGTGGCATGGTGTAGCCATTAAAGCTAAAGCTAAAGTCCTGTGAAGAAGACGAAAACTGATAGCTAAAGTGAGCTGCAGTTTCTGGTAACATACTGTTAGCTTGCTATCTGTTTACTTAGCTGGTGGTAGTTATATTTTCTGTTTAATTAAGGTTAGTAAGTGTTTACATGTAGATGTGTATTAAATAGACTAGGGGACCTTTGCACTCTCAACCAAAGACAACGGATTCAACAAAGAAGCAGAGTTACTGACTGAACAAACGACTAAACTGTATAACGTTGAACTTAGCAAAACACTTGAACCATACAGCGTTAAGCCAAAGCGCTAATCTGATAATGGCAGAGGACACCCGACAGGACAAGAGAGCCAGCTTCTCGGCTATAACGGACACCAACGGGATGGCCAGGACCTCTGCCTTGGCCTCAGGCAAAACAGGCGCTTCAAAGAAATTAGTCATCAAAAATTTCAAAGGTACTGTCACCAATAATCATTTTCACTGGGATTCTATTGCAACGGCATCGGTTGGTATTAATGCCTGTATCACATAGTAACTTTCAGACCATGCACGATAAAGTTGTGTTGCTCTTGGTTGTTTATCTTTTCTGGCAGTATACAAACTGCTGCCAAGTTATCTCTGATTAGTGTGTACTTATGAAGGTTTACATGACAGATTTTACTTGCTAATTTAAGATGCGTTTGTGATGTCCTAGTTTTTATGGAATGATTTCCGAGTCCCGTACAAAATTCTCCATATTAGAGATATAGATTTTTTTTTTCAAAAATCACCCTTTTTATATGAATTATTATGAAATCTATCTTGTCAAATAGATTTATGGTAGGTATGTTACATTGTTACCTTGCTAGAAATTCATAATAGAAATTGTCATGTCAGTTGATAACAATGATCAACATGATAAATGTCAAAGCAGTGTTTTCTATGGGTTTAAATGATGATTTCTATTCCTGTGTAAAAGTTGAAGAAAGTAGAGAGTTATTAGGGTTCATTGTAGAATACAAAAAACTATTACCTTAATAAAATATTTGTCCAGCATCAAAATATACATGGAATTAAAATTAAGTAAAACAACAACATTGAAACATTCTGTTTTATTTCACATTTCAAAATAATAGGCTAGTAGAAAAGAAATCATGGTGATTATCAAGATATCACATGATATGACCGTAATCATAGCTGCAGAGTAGAATAAGTAAATAATTATGTAATTATATGGTAAAAACTTGTAATGTGATAATTATCATTGGCATTTTATTGTCAACACTAATTGACAATTAATTCTTGTATGTAATTCATGTGGATAAAATATATATGACAATCAGTTTTCTTTATGAATCCCAGGGGGAAGTTATTGGGTGTATGTAGGTTCGTACTACAGGATACAGACTTGATGAAAAACTGTTAGCAAGTTCTGTTGTAAGCTGTTGGGAGCATACACTTATTATTGTTTGCTTTTTGTAACAGACAGGCCAAAACTAGCAGAGAACTACACTGAGGACACATGGCTGAAGCTACGAGATGCAGTGGGAGCCATCCAGAACAGCACTTCTATCAAATACAATCTGGAAGAGCTCTATCAAGTTTGTTGCCTATTTTTATCATCTGCAGTTTAATGATCTCATCCTTGATTCTACGTTCAGCAAAATTTTCCTATTCCATTCTGCAGTACATATTCATTTCATTCAGTGCATGTTGTTAAACTTGTAAGGACTTGAACAGATCTTTTGTTGCACAGAGGTGGTTTCTGCTTTTTACTGTGATGTAACTAGACATTAATATGCTTAGCCTAGAAATTCTCTGTTGCATTTTACATAACAAAACATATATAGTTGTAAAGAATGTATAACTTATTCTTCTTTCTTCTCCGTGTCTCTTTCTCCTCTGTTTTACTTGAAGGCTGTCGAAAACCTTTGTTCCTATAAAGTTTCCCCAACACTGTACAAACAGCTACGGCAAGTCTGTGAAGATCACGTTCAAGCTCAGATCCACCAGTTTAGAGAATATCCTTTTGTATGCATGTCAGGTAAACGGAAAACCTGTACAGATGATATGGTGAAACCTGGTGTTGGTGATGCATGTGTGTGTTTCAGCGATCACAAGCAAATGCACTACATTTTTTATTCAATTCCTCTTATTACAACTGCAGCAAGTTAGCGGGTAATTACTATGTCAGAAAATTAGGTGGTGGAATTTTTCACTTTTTTTTTTACCTTTTTTACACAAATAATCATCAGACAAATAGATTGAATTATTAGTTGCAGCCTAAATGTAATGGCAGGGTTAAGCTTGTTTCAATGAAGTATCGGCTCTGCTGTCACACTTAGGTCTTTTCTGAATACGTATGAAAAGGTATGGAGTTCTTCATATGTTGAAATCTCACAGTGGAGTTTAACAAACAATGAATGTGGCTGTCATAAGATGCTTGACATGTTTTACATACTAATTGAAGTACAAATTATATTTTTCTACAAATAGCTGTAGTAGTATGCTTATGCTAAACTGTTTTAAATGAATGAACAGGATGCTTTTCCTTAACAATGAATTCACAGAGTCCTTGGACAATCTTTCATTCCTGAAGAGGATGAATCGCTGTTGGCAGGATCACTGCAGGCAAACTGTAAAGTTTGACTCATCAGATATCCAACTGTTGTTTTGATGAACAACTACTACACTGACGTTTTTTGTTTATCTCTCTTACAGATAATGATCCGTAGCATCTTTCTCTTCCTGGATCGTACCTACGTGCTACAGAACTCCCTGCTCCCCTCTATCTGGTAAAATTATGTTTTATTCAAAGTATTTTGTTCATTAAGGTGTATTATACAGAGGGGGCTGAAGGGTTTTTTCGTATGTTACAGGGACACTGGGCTGGAACTGTTCCGTATTCACATTGTGAGTGACAGTGCTGTTCAGAAGCGGACAGTAGATGGCATTTTGGAGCAAATAGAACTTGAACGGAATGGTGAGACTGTAGATCGTAGTCTACTCAGGAGTCTGCTGGGCATGCTCTCAGACCTGCAGGTACTTTATTACTTTGTTATCGGACTTACTTGCTTTTTGGACTGAGTGTGAGATAAGTCAATGTCTTTACCTCCTCAATTGATTTTGTCAGGTTTACAAGGATTCATTTGAGGAACAATTTTTGATTGAGACCAATCGGTTGTATGCAGCAGAGGGACAGCGCCTGATGCAGGAGAGAGATGTGAGTGAAACCCACCATTTATGGGCTCATAATTACAGTGTTCTCATCTCATGTGGTCATTATTCCATAGTAGATTGATTCCAAGAATATGTTTTGTTTTTATAATTGAGTTTATATCATGTGTCTGTATGCAGGTGCCTGAGTACCTGCACCATGTGGCTCGTCGGTTGGAAGAGGAGAATGATCGTATCATGAGCTACCTCGACCAGAGCACTCAGTAAACCTTTAAAATACATTTGACCTTCTTCATTTTCATCTACTTTTTTATTTATAATTTTATAACAATATTGTGTTGAATAGTATCCAATCACCTATATATAAAAAAAATTGATAACTCACTTTCAACCTGTTTACTAACCTCAAAAACTACAACAGATTTATTACAACACTTGTTGATGTTTTTCTTCTTGTGGTAACACCATGAACACAGTGCAGTTATTATTATTTTATTTTTTTTACCTCAATGTCAGTGATTATGCAAGACTCTCTGAAAAAGTCAGGATGTGAGACAGCGTTTGCAGACATGTTCATCAAAGCACAGACTGAATGTTATTGCATTTGTACTGTGTATTCATCCCTACCTTCTCATTCCCTCTTTGTTACTTTGCAGGAAACCACTTATTAGCTGTGTTGAGAAACAGTTATTAGGAGAACATATGACAGCAATACTACAAAAGGGTATGGCTTAAACTATAACTAACATTTATTTGTTTTTAGATGTACATGCCTTTAAATAAGCTTGATTATCTGTTATATGACTTGTTCTGAAATGACTGTTATTTTACTGACTTAGTTAGAAATGTATTGCACAACTATTTTCTTTAATTGTGGATTTGATTTAGTTGTAAAGAATGGACCTTTAAATATATCATCTTTTTTTTTTTTTTTTTTTTTTAAACCTGGATAAGTGCATATACAGTATGCCATACTTTGTGCTATTTTATTTTCAGGTCTTAGCACTCTGCTGGATGAGAATCGTGTCACAGAGCTGGCTCTCCTTTACCAGCTCTTCAGTAAGGTAAAGGGAGGACTTCCCACACTGCTGCAGTTCTGGAGGGATTACATCAAGGTACACACCTCACAAAATGCATAAAGTTCAAATGAATCTCATAGAAGATGATTTTTTCTGTCTGTAAAAACAATGTGTTGCAAATGGTGTTGATTGCAGTCTTTTGGTGGAGAGATTGTATGTACACCAGAAAAGGACAAAGATATGGTGCAAGACCTGCTGGATTTCAAGGACAAGATGGACAATGTTGCACAGAACTGCTTTGCACGAAATGAGGGTTTCATCAATGCGATGAAGGAGGCGTTTGAGACTTTTATCAACAAGAGGCCCAACAAACCTGCTGAACTTATTGGTAGGTCCTGATCATTCAACATTCATGTACAGTCTTAGAAACAATTATTAGACCATCAAAAGTCATCAAAAACAATAGTTATGCAATTAAGTTCTAACTCCTGTCTTTATCATGTGACTAAAGCAGACAGAAAAGAAAAGCACTGTTTTTGTCAGTACAGAGACTTGGACATTGATGTAAGAACTGAAGTAATTTTGGTTGTTATCAAGAAAATGTAAAAAAAAAAAAAAAAAATAGGTAGATATCAGCTCTTGAATTAAACTCGTACGATCTGTTTTTGTTGTTATGATTGCATTTGTACAAACAAATGTACCTTTAGTTGTACCAGGTATTAACATGAAGAAGAAATTGAAGAAAACAAGAGGTGGTCCAATAATTTTTTCCACAACTACATATTCACAAAAATATGTTTGGGAGGTAAAACTGTGTTTTTTATGTCTTTTATTTTTCTATTTTACCCAGCTAAATATGTGGATTCCAAGTTGAGAGCAGGAAACAAGGAGGCTACAGAAGAGGAGCTGGAGAGAATCTTGGACAAGATCATGATAATCTTTCGTTTCATTCACGGTGTGTTTATTGTGTGTGCAGAATGTACAGATATAAATGTGCAAAATTGTGTGTTAAATGCAGATGTTATAGTATTTGCTTTCACAGTCAGTGTTACTAACCACTCCAAAGTTTTTTTTATACTTTTGATCCATCTCCTCTCCCCTCAGGAAAAGATGTGTTTGAAGCTTTTTACAAGAAAGACTTGGCCAAGCGCCTGCTGGTCGGCAAAAGTGCTTCAGTTGATGCAGAAAAGTCTATGCTGTCCAAGCTCAAACATGGTGAGCCTCAATTCATGTCAGTACTTAAAGTATTGATACAATTATTAAAAATAATTTTTATAATATGGGAATAAGTCGAGATATTTCTTTATTAGTCGCACAAGGGGAAATTCCTAATTTACAGCAGCAAGAGTGGAATACAACAAAGCACACACAAGTAAAAAAGAGCATTCAGTTAGTACAATATGAAATATAGAAATGTAACTTGCAAATCAAAAAAAGCTATAAATGCTCTTTACAGCTGTTGCGTACATGTTAAAAAAATATTACAGGTAAAATAGGGGAAATATTTAGATGTAACGTATGTACACATACCTACATATATAATTATGTATGTGTACAGATTTACATATGAGTATAGTTTATTGGACAGATTTATTGAAATATGATTTGATAGGCAGGCTTAAAGACAGGACAAATACTTGTTGTTTACAAGTTGTTCTGGACTACTCTGATCAATGTAAGCGAATTATGTTCTGTAAATTCTATATGGTAACATACTAATAATATGAAGTACACTAATAATTCCTCTCACAGCATCATAAAGGTGTTATATTTGTCCCTGTGGCATTAAAATAAGTAGTTGCTGGGACATGACTGTTTGTTTTTTATTTGTAATGCGTATATAGGGATGTGATGTTGCCATTTGTGACATTTTGTGTATGGTTTGACATTCTCCAGAGTGTGGAGCCGCATTTACCAGTAAACTAGAGGGGATGTTCAAAGACATGGAGCTTTCCAAAGACATCATGATCCAGTTCAAACAGGTTTTCACAATCTTTTTGCAGTTAAATTCACATACAATCATACGGAAATATCAACATAGTGCATATCTGGCTGTGCTCTGATACTTAAAACTAAACATTGTGATTTTACTTTTCAGTATATGCAGAATCAGAGTGAGCCCAGCAACATAGAACTGACAGTCAACATCCTTACCATGGGCTACTGGCCTTCATACACACCCATGGAAGTCCACTTGCCCCCAGAGGTGGGTGTTTGTCCTGATTTACTGCCATCCACTGTTTAAATATTTGGTTTTTTTTTTTTTTGTGAAATAAGAGCTTCAAGCCTTTGTGATTTGAGTTTTAAGGAGGCTATTTTTATTACTTGCGTTGTTTTGTTATCTCCATTATCAACTGACATTTAACATATTACGTCACTTCTTAATGTTTACATAGATGGTAAAACTCCAGGAGGTATTTAAGCTGTTTTATCTGGGGAAACACAGTGGGAGGAAGCTGCAGTGGCAGCCCACACTGGGCCACGCTGTGCTTAAGGCTGAGTTCAAAGAGGTGAGACCAGTAGTAAGTACATATAAAACAAAATAGTTGATATCTGAACTGTATGTATAACCATTACTTGTTCTTGCAGGGTAAGAAGGAGGTGCAGGTCTCGCTCTTCCAGACGCTGGTGCTGCTCATGTTTAATGAGGGAGAAGAGTTCAGCATAGAGGAGATTCGTACTGCTACTGGCATAGGTGAAACATCCTTTTTTCTTCTCAGATATGTTGTACTTTTAGCAAAGGTACATGTTACGTATCAGAGTCTTTGTCATATATTTTCTACAGAGGAAGGTGAACTCAGGCGCACTCTGCAGTCCTTGGCCTGTGGAAAAGCACGAGTCCTCAACAAGAACCCACGGGGGAAAGATGTGGAGGATGGAGACCGTTTCAATTTCAACACTGATTTTAAACACAAACTGTTCCGCATCAAGATCAACCAGATCCAAATGAAAGAAACGGTAAAAACCGAATCATTTTTATCTCTGTAATATTTTATCTCTGTGATAAAATCATTTAAAAATAGACCCTTATGCAACTTCTGGTGTGTGTTGCTCTAATTTAGCCACAAATTTCAGTACAAATTTGATTATCATTTATTTTTGCTTTATTTACTTTAGAAAAGAGGAAGGTGTTTTTTATTAATTATTAAGTTAAATTTGTTAGAAATGCAAATCAAGGACTTTGTAAGATATTGGTGAATCATTCTCAAATTATAATTATTCTTAATTATTCTAAGTTGTTCACTTGTTTATTATACTAAATTTTGACTTATAATAGATCGTCTTTAGTACAACTGTTAGTGCTTTGGTCTCCTTGATTAGCAGTAATTAGTATTGTTCCTGAAAAAAACTGCATCAGTAAACTCTGTACCATCATCTTAATTTTTTTTTTAACTTAAAAAGAAAATCTAAATATTATACAATTTTGAAGTCCTGATAAACATTTGTAAACACCTTGTCCTTTCAGGTGGAGGAGCAGGTAAGCACCACAGAGCGGGTGTTCCAGGACAGGCAATATCAGATCGACGCAGCCGTGGTTCGAATCATGAAGATGAGAAAGACTCTAAGTCACAACCTGCTGGTGTCGGAGCTCTACAACCAGCTCAAGTTCCCCGTAAAGGTGACGAATCACATGCACACACCGAGGGCTGTTAGCCAAGTCATATCTCACCTAAAACAAGCGACAAATTGGACAAAAAGTCCTATGTGTGTTTTACCACCAGTGTTACTTTGCATTTTAATGTGAAACATGGGTATCTGGGGACTCTGAACAATCCATGGAGTTTGAAAAAAACAACCCGTTCAGCTGTCACAGAAAACAAAACAATTACATCAAATTACTTTGAGTGTTGATGATTTAACTAAAATAAAGATGTAATACACTTATGTGAAACCGTGGGGCATTTGTTTCCGGTCAAAATCCTTTCAATGTAACACAAAATAATGGATTAACTGATAGCAGAAGCTTCATTCATGGAAAAGCAAGTTAAAAGTTAACAGTAAAAGTAAGACAAAATAGGGAATCAGTGCTTCATAATGCAACAATTAGTTTTTTGGTTTGTTCAATGAGTTTTAGCATTAGAGAAATAATACTTGTACTATTGGATCTTACTATTAGCCTAGGACTGCAAAGTTTGTCACATTGGTCCGTTTTATGTAATTATTCATGACATACACTCATATTGGACCGTTAATTTGTTCATTGCTGGTTGTTCGATTGTGTTCTGTTGTCTGACAGTGAAATTTGTTGAATATTTAGCTGATGCTCTTCTGCTTACATAAATGTATAAAGTGTGTATATTGCTACAAGCGTCACATTGCATTGCCACGGCAACACAGATGGAACTGTGGGCACTATAGGCAAGTGGGCTTATGTGGTTACCCAACTGTTTTTTGAAAATATGTTACAGATGTCATAATAATAATGTGGAATTAAATTTTAATCATTAAATGATCATTAAGGATATTTATTTAATTAGTAATGTGTAAGTGTGCTTCTGCCCTTTCTGCACCAGCGGCTTTATTTCAACGTGATATCATGAAGTCATGTAAATATACTCGCCACCTTTAATTGCTGTGTTATCTGTATGCATTATAACCTTTCCACGTGTATGTTCATGCCACGTCAAATCTCACACACTGAGGGTTTAGGGCTTAGGGCTTGGGTTGGGTATTCCAGATAAGCGAACTGGAGATCTTGACGTAAATTGACACGCGATCAAAAGGTGTTGAATAACACACAAAAGGATGAAAATGGGTGTTTATAGCACATCAAATACCATGAGAACTGACATGATAAACATGACATGACAACGCAGTTTTATGAGATCAGTCTCTCTATTGTGTTGTCCTTTTTTTTAATGAGAAACTCTAAACTGATTACCTCAAGTGTTTCCTTTTTGCAGCAGAAAGCCCATAAAAACAGCTCCAATTTGATGAATATGTTCCCATTTCTTCCAAAATGTCACTTATGGCCACAAGCATCTCAGCTGTCTTTGCTTTTGTTGCAAGCACCACATACAAAGCTCATGACCCTACTTTTTGTTTTGTTTTCCTCAGCCTGGCGATCTGAAGAAAAGGATTGAATCCCTCATAGACAGAGACTACATGGAACGTGATAAGGAGACTCCAAACCAGTACCACTATGTTGCCTGAGGGGGCGCCGCTGTCACTGCCATGCTTTCATCACAGCAAGTATACAGCTGGCCCCCAAAACAACTACAGCCCTTCAGCCGCCCGACTCTCCTCTGGTGCCCATCTCTCCCTTCATCCACGGTCCTGGGCGTAGCCTCCGGGCCACGCAGAGCTCCACAGAGACGAGAAGCTCAGCTGTACTTACCCCACTCTGTGTTATTTTCAGTGGGTCTTGTCTGCAGTGGGGCTGGAGGAGTGGCCTGCGTCGTCGATGGTTGGTTCATGTGACTTACAAATCTGCTAATGCAAAACTCAACTAAAAAAAAATAGCACTTTTTTTTTCCTTTTTTCCCCCTCCTTGGGATTAGGATTTATTTTTCTTCGTCATGTCAAACTCAAATCACTTCTTTTCTACCATAGTTGGTTTGTCTTGAGTTTTAAGTTGTTTTATTTAAGTTTTTTTGTGTCAGAGTTCTCTTTATGAATGGCTGCATAAAGTGCTGAGTGTAAGCCTGATCAGTTGCGTGCTTGGCCTGGCAGATAAACGGCTCTTTACGATGAACATGTGATGAGTGAGAGGACACTTAAGAAGGATGACACGAGCAGCG
>JAPSES010000001.1:10473101-10497748 GCA_029822895.1 Maxillicosta whitleyi
ATTAAATATTTTGTGTATTTGTAGATCCACTGTGATCTGTACATTATAATGAACATGTGAAAATGAGGAACTGAGGCTAAAAAATGGCATAAATTGTAAGAATTGCACTTTGTTCTTAATAAATTTCTTTTTGTTCAGGGTTCATGTTTTTCTCATGTTTTAAAGGATAGTTTGCAGATGTAAATATTTTAATGATACAATTTTACTTTTTTCACACTACAACAGAAATTACACATATAATTGTGGAATTTATATAATTTCTATATTATTATTTTATTACTTTAATGATCCAGCCCACTTCATGTGTCGTATTGGGCTGTATGTGGCACCAACATGAGTTTGACACCCCTGATCTAGGCTATAGCCTAAAACAATAATCAGAATTATTAAAATAAAAATTTAATATTGTTCTAAATAATATCTATTCTTATAATATCTATTTTTGTTTTGTCTTTAGTTTTTTTTATTTACCATGTCTGCTTAAGGGCTTATAAGATGTTTAAATTGTGTGTTCTTTTGCTTTATTTTACATCCTCAGCATTAAGTTAAATGTTGAATGCAAGTCTTTGTCATGTTGTGACCTTTAAAAAGTTTACAACCAGAAATAATCATTTTGCTTCTTCAGTTTTTACAAAACAGCTTTTGATTTGAAAAAATGATTTGAATTTTAAAGAAATGACTTGATCTTTACTCTGTAAATTACATTTATCAGCTGACATGAATTTGTTTTGTCATTTTTGGCCCCTCGAGTTTCACATTCAGTGTAAGTGTGAGCTGTTGGATATTCAGCCACAGTGGAAGGATCACAGTCTTGAAAGAGGCACATTTGTGTTAAACTACACATTCTGCAAGTGTAAAGCAAAGAGGTGAAATGGTTGGAATAATACATTTGTGTGATCTAACACTGGTGCAAAACACTTCGTAGAATCTGACCAGTAATTGATAAGTACATGCGTGATGAATAGCCACTGTGGTATCCGAACAATATGAGGATTAGGGCCACTATCTCACACACACAGGTACATAACAGTGACTCTGCACTTTCTAGGCTGTCACAGTATTTTTAGCCTACAGTGGAAGTCTGGAAGCTGCCACTTTGGCTCCACTGGTGATATTCTTACTGCTGAGGACAGTAGTAGCTCTGAGTAATGAGCTTCACAATTCCCCGAAAGAAAAAAAGAAAGAAAAACATCCAGAGGTGGAATTCATCATCTCAGTTTTTAGGCATTTGAAGCCCTCTGGTGGTAAGTAAGTGAACTGCATTATCGTGTATGTGGGGCAAAATATCATGTAACACCACCTCCCATGAGGCCACATTATGTAGTGTGAATCACTGCAGTAATACAGAATAACACACACCAGCAGCCACAGGTCTACTCATATGCACGACAGCCTAAAATATGCACTAAATTATCTGCAGTGGAGAAAATATTTAAATCTTTTCTTGGATGTTCTGTAGTTTGAACACATGCAGAGATTTTGTTTATGGGTTTTTTTTTTATCAGCTAAAAATACAGTTCAATTCTGTATTCCATTTTTATTACAAAGTTCTTGAGGAACTTTGACTTGTGTGTCCTGTCACTGTCTGTATTCTTTATACTGATGATTGACATGTATGGTAAATTTGCAGATGTCTTTACAATATTCAGTCTCATCCACATCCATGATAATGCGTTCCTGTTGTTAATGACATACTCTGGTAGCTTGAGTGACAAAAAGTCAGTTTTAATTGATCTGTTCTTCAAAAAGGAGCCGGCATCAACTGCTGTACCTTTTGTTAACTATCACAGATCCATGCTCTTAACAGTTATATCAATATGAGGGTTTTAGGATCACTGCGATCTTGTTGCACGATATTCAAGACTGTTTTGACTGTGAGGATTCATCATCACGCACAAACTATTTTATTACCCTGTCACCCTGCTGCAGTAGACGTTATGCTGTTGGGGTAGTCTGGGAAGTGTTTGTAAAACACTTTGTTTAAACTCTATGTGAGTGTAGTTAAATTATAATAATAATAATAAACTTTATTTGTATAGCACCTTTCATACAAAAACTGTACTCCAAAGTGCTTCACATTGATTAAAAATTCAAATACAATTTTAAGACAGGTTGAAATAAGAAATAAATAAGAAATACATTAAGATTTTATAAAAAAAAAATATGGTAACACATCTTCCTCTCTGGTCTCAGTTAAATAAACCAATTAACAGTAAATTTCAAGATTTCCTCCAAAGTATCTTCACTAACCTGTATAACAGAAAGATTTCTTGTAGCAACAGATGAAATAATTTCCTCTGAACTCATTTGAGCTGATAGGACAGTAATTGTGGTGTTTACTTGGCTGATCACATCCTCATCAGAATCAGCATTTATTTGTCATTGTTCAGCAGTATAACGAGATCACAAGAAAAAATAAAAGTAACAATGGACACTAAACATGACACAGATGTGAGTGTTTTGTCCACTTTTGCTGACAAGAGTCTCACAGATTTATTTAAAAAAAAAAAAAAAAAAATTATTGTTATGATGCTGTTTTCACACAATTCTTTGATGCAAAATAAGAAGAATCTTGTACTTTCCTAGGTCTTGGGAGGATAAGAATCAGATTGATATTTATGAAGATTGTCATAACATTTCACAATGCTGCCAAACTACGTCAGTTTTATTTATGTTGTTTGTGTTTTGCATATTTTGTAGCTTATTGTAGTCTCTTGCGGAATCTCAGCAGCTCTGTTACAAAGCCAAAAACATGTAATCTTTGTTTTAGGCCTTAAAAATGTCTTAAATATGATGTTGACAAGTCTTAAAATGAATTAGATATAAACTGTATCTGACTTAAATAAAGTTGTTTTAATTACGACATAAGAGAACTACAAACCAAAACCAATATGCAACCAGCAAATGCCAAATGTGTCCTACCGCTGCCAGCAAATAGATAAATTAAATCGCTTTCATAGTAGTTGAGGTAGTTGGATTGTTAATCAACCCTTTGCATTCTGTCCTCTGCAGGCTGCACCCAGGCGGTTACTCTGGAGGTGAGGGAGGGAAACTCCACCTGCATCAAGGCTGACCTTTCCGCATCACTCTCCATCACATATGACGCCGCCAGCAGCACGGTACTTCAGTTCACAGCAACAGAATGCGTTCAGTCTTTAATGCATGCTCCTACATTCTAATAAAAGAGCAAGAGATTCCATTTAACGTATTAGCAGACAAGTCAACAGTGTTTGTTTCCTCAGAGGACGGTGCAAGTGCCTCTGCCCGACTCCACCACAGTGGATACAGGCAGCAGCTCGTGTGGCACCGACAGCGTCTCCCCATGGTTGGTGGCCGTGTTCGGATCGGGTCACGCGCTGGGCCTGAGCTTTTCAACCAATGGAAGTCTGTACAGTGTCGCCAATCTGACGCTGCAGTACAACCTCAGTGACTCCTCCATCTTCCCTGGCGCCAACAGCTCTGGTGAGAAGAACCAACACAATTAACCAACACAACTGTTATGCTGCCTTCACATGCTATCGGGATGATGATTCTCTCCATTTGTGAAATCGAAATTACAAGAGTGTTGTGTTCAAGTGCCTTTGTTATTATAATGAAATGAAAAATGGTTCAAATACCATTTTGTGTGACCTGCTACTTCAGTAAAATAGTTTTGGATGTGTTAACTCATCTGCTACAGCATTGGTTTTCACAAATTGTGTATGCTATAAATGTACAAAAGCCTGAGCTAACAGCAGCAGAATGTGAATAAAAGCATTGTTTATCATTTGGATTAGTTACTCTCCACCATATTGATAAGTTCAAGAGTTATTTTCATTTCAGCAGCATGTTATCAAATATTTTCCCAGTTCTCCAGTGGAAAATACAATTTGAGTGGGTGTTCATGACATGAGCAATTTTCAAGTTCATAACTAATATTTAGCATATTTCCCATAGCACATGAAGGCAGCATTAGTTACCATAAGAATAAAAAATGAATGTGTCTTTAAAGTTACAGTACAAGCTTGAAAATGAAGGATAGTTGAGCCGTGGTTTCATGGGTGTGACTGATTTGTTCTGTTCACATGTGTTCTAGATGTGGTTACTGTGGTGTCAGCTTCAGTTGGTATCTGGGCGTCGGTCAACACCACGTATCACTGTGTGAGCCCCCTCACGTTTAGAGTCGGCGGAGCAGCTGTGACGTTCTCCAACATGAGGCTCGAGGCATACATGCCTGGAAATGACCTGAGTCCAGCTGGTACGAGTCTGATTATGTGATAATTTTGCTTTTTATTTCTTAGCTTTCCTTTTAATCATATTTATTGTACCCTGCTTGTAGCACTTTGAACTTTTTTAGCAAAATTGTAGAGTGCATTATAAACAAAATTTATTATCATTATTATTATTATTAATCAGACTTTGAAGCTCTGCGTTTACCTGATAACCTGTTTATTTGTGCTTTTCATTGCAGAAAGTGTATGTACAGCAGATCAAACCAGTACCACAGTTTCACCTACCACTGCTACTACTACTACTACTACTACTACTACTACTACTACTCAAGCCCCAGTACCAACTCCTCCAGGACCGCCTGAACGGGGATCCTACTCTGTGTTGCGGAATGGTACTGCATGTCTCCTTGCTCAGATGGGACTGCAACTCAATGTTTCCTATTTCTCCCAGTCTCACAATCAGGTAACTAATGTGGAAGTTCATGTACAAGTCAATTGAAAATTGCAAATAAATCCATTCGCAAGTTGTAATAATATTTGGAATAAACTGGATGTGGTTTTTCCTTTTTGCCAGACAATTCAAGAATTAGTCAACTTGTTTCCCAATTTGACGACTGTGTCAGGATCCTGTGAAGCCAGCAGTGCTACACTAATTCTCACCCAAGGACAAACCACCACACTTACCTTTACATTCACTCTGGTAAGTCCAGCCCTCCGTTGTGTACTGTGGAGATACACAGATAGTTTGTATTTGCGTGAATTTAACCCCTCTCCTCCTACCTGCAGAACTCTACATCCAACAAGTTCCATTTGGCTGCAATAAGTCTTCTTGCAAACTGGTCTGATATGACTGGTATGTCAGCTACCCTAACCTTTTTAGTTTATCTTTGTTTTTGTCTCTGTTGCTTAACCTGATCTGACATACACATACTCTTTTCACTTTCCCCAGCTCCCTTCTCTGCCAGCAACACCAGTCTGGACTACCTTCGGAGTTCAGTGGGCCGCTCCTACATGTGCAATGCAGAGCAAACTCTGGCTGTGGTACCAGCTTTTTCTGTCAACACATTCAGACTACAGGTGCAGCCTTTTGGGGTCACTACCAACCAGTTTGCTACAGGTATGTTTACTCATCAGAGTCAGAATACTTAGTAATCCCAAAAGAAATTGTTGTTACAGTTGCTCCGTGCAAGTATAAAAAATAAATTTAAAAAAAAGAATAAATATATGTTCTGTTCTGTTTAGCCTTATATTTCCATAGTGTCGTTGATGATACAGCCTTTTTTTTCCCCCTTAAAAATAGAGATCAAGGGTCCTATAATCCAATGGCATATTTAAAGACATTAATTGACCTTTGTTTAACCTTTCAAGGTCAAAGGTCATGGCACCAACTGAAAACCCATTTGTGACTTTCTATCTATTGCCAATAGTAATTAGATCAATATCTTCACCTGTTTTAAGTTATACCACATTAAAATAGTTCCCATTATAAACCAATGGGCATTTAAAAAATGTCAAAAACTCATAATGAAAAAATTCAAAAATGAATATTTCTTAATTCTTTGAACAAACTTAGTAGACCTTGCCCCAAGGAACCTCTGCTATGAATTTCAATTGATTACCAATAGTTGATCAGACATTCAGAGTTTGAATTTCAGACCTTTGGACTAAAAATGAACAAAATGATAAGCCAATGTAACTGATTCTCCTTTTCATCTTTTTATACTATGCTAATTTCTCCCTGTTCTTAACTTGATAGCTAACTTGGTGATATTGATATTTCATCTATCTGTAAGCATGTGTATAAACACATTTCTCAAAGTGTTCTTTTAGAAAGATGTGTCCAGACTTTTTAGGTCACACTCCCTGTTCTACATCCTGAATAAGTTGATGCAGGGAGAGGATTTGGCCTTACACACCAACAGATTTACAGCAATACTTTCACAATATTTATAATGTATATAGAAGTAAGGAGCTGCTGTACTGGGACAGACTGATACAGCACAGGTATCTGCTCCTCCAACAGGACTGAACATACACAGAGCATGTTGTGTAGGATTTAATCAGGACTAAACATTATTAAATAAAATTACTTTAAATTGAGTACATTGTTTTGTACATTCTATGCATAGTGTGATAAGAGTTTCCTTTGCTTTGGTATGTATCCATAGTTGCAACATACATAATTGGTAACTTGGTAACTAAAGGACAAAGCAGAAAACTAAAGAATAAATGTCCTGTAAATATAAGGTATACAGGACCATGTACCTATGATGACACATTAAAACTATAGATACTCTAACTTAATCCCAGTAAGTGTTTTACACTGGTAGGATTTGAACTTCTGAATAAATGACACACTTTGACAGTATTGCAGTGTAAACAGGCTTAAAACAGCTGTGCATCCAGTAGGTGAAGGGTCAGAATCACTTCAATAATCCCTCTACTCTGAGTGCATCTCATATGTGGGGATATAACTAGGAACCACTGTAGTTATCATCCATGCAACATGATGGATGCACTTCACTGGGTTTCTGTAGAAATAGCTGCTGTTAATGGGTTTTTCATCTTCTTCTTCCACTTTCTTCTCTTTCTGCAGCTGAGGAGTGTCAAATGGACCAGGACCAGATGCTCATCCCCATCATTGTGGGAGCCGCTCTGGCCGGCCTGGTGCTGATTGTCCTCATTGCCTATCTAATAGGCAGGAAGAAGAGTCACGCCGGATACCAGACCATCTGAATGTTCCTCATTAAACCTACCCTTGATAGACTAAAATATGAAAGGATGACGCTGAGTGATTGAATGAGCAAGTTGTGGACTGAACATGAGCATGAATGGATGGAAAGCGCTGTCAAGTGCATGTTTTTGCATACCCCATGTGACCTCTGGATATTTGAGTTTCCTTTTACTTTCTCTGCAAATGATGAAAAGAGGCCAGAAGTGCTGGCTAACTTTACATGGTGTACATTTGGATGAAGCCCAAGAGGACTGAGCCTTCATCTAGTAGTGAGAACCTGCTGTAGCAAGTTCTCCATCTGCTGTTTGGCTACACATCACCCCCGTGCTATTCTTGTTTCATTATGTTTTAGGACTTGGTTAAATTCAACTTTAATTGCTGTTGTGTTGTTTATAGCTTTGTAACTATTTATAACGAATCGCTGAATACCCCAATGTAATTAAGTGAAGCAGTCAAAGAAAAGGGAACATTCTCACATTTGCTTCCATATTTCTTTGCGGTGGGAAGTGGTGAAAGGTTGAACTGACCCAACACTGCAGTAAGACAGATGAAGAGTCTAACCATTTTGATAAAAATGTGGTTTGCTGTTTTCTACAGATTGTTAATGGTGAAGATTGTTGTGCGTAATTTAAACCGAAGACAACACGCTGACTAATGCATTGGTTATGTTTATATGATTGATTTTCCCAACACAATGTTCATATGAATTGTAGTGATTTGATCTTTTATTTTTATAGAAAATGGTTTGATCTCGTTTTCTATTATGCATCATATTAAGAGGTAATAAAATCTTGAAGATCTAGGCCTTTTTGAGTTTTTTTCCCCACCACATTACAGTACGTTTTTCTCTTGTTTTGTCTCATCCACATGGCTGTCCACATGGTTGAACTGTTAAACAAGGTGTGCATTACACAGAATACTCAGAGCTGGGATCACTGCCAGGGTTATTTCTGTAGCGCAACAAAATACCATGTCAGTACTACAACTGATTACAGGTCCTAAAACATCAAGACTAAAGACTGAAGACACACTAAAGAAAAAACAGCCCAAATGTATCACCACTGTGCACAATAATTAATGAACAAAAAAGCCTAAATACAATTAAGTGAAACAGACATTCGTGAAATGTTTTAAGGTCAATATCCCCATTAAATACATGGTACTGTCAGTCATGAAACTACTAGTCATACATTAGGATGGATGTGCTCAGAGTGCAGAACAACTTAGATGACATTTGGTATAAAACATTTTCTCTACTGTGACATGAAACTGATTAAAGTGCTAATTTCCACATCTCAATAATAGAAAATACTTAAGACAAGCTACAGCTCAGCTCTAAGTGGAACCGTCACATTTCTATTCCCATACAATCATATTTACACTTCTGTAAAAGCATGTCGTAGTCACTGTGACATCAAGGTAATAGAAAAAGGTGCAAATGCGTTCATGTGTGGAATGTGTTTAGGCAACAGAAATGTGGTTTGGGTCAGGACTCTTCTGCAATGATCCGTGCTCGACATGTTTCCCGCAGCTTTACCAGGGTTGTCATGGAGAGACTTCCTGGTTCAGTGAAGATTTTCTGGGGGAAAAAAAAACAAAAGAATAAGATTAAAAGATTAGTAAATGAAAGGAGGATGTCCGGTTTAAACATATTGTTTTCTACCATGATATGACACTTGTAAGCAGGGATGAGAGCGTTCTTACCTGCATGAAAATGTGGCATTCGTCAACAAAAGGTCCATGGGTGATCTGCTTAAAGATTTGGCAGATGTCTGGCAGTGACTGGGCCTGTTGAATCTGAGCCTGGTGGTGGTGGATCAGTGTCAGAGCCACACGGAAGAGGATTTTAGAACCCTCGTAGAACAGACAATCCCAAATCCGCAAAACTGTCTGCAGAAAAGCACCAAAAAATAAGCACCTCCCACTCACAAAATAAACCTGTATGAAGTGCATCTGAGTGTTTTCACAAGTAACACCGATTAGCTTGACTTTTACCAGGTAAACTTTGATCAGTGGGTCTTATTAACCCAACATGAAACCCACTATTTGTTGTTCCAGTGTGTTATGTGGTGAGATAGGTGGCTTTGCTTACATTTCAACTGATCCAAACTACAGATTTTAGGGCTTTCTGTTAATGGGCTAAGCTGCCTTGACTGTTGGCAGTACCTTCTGAACAGACATAACACTGCTATCAATCCCCTTATCCTACAAGAATTATGAAAATGTATATACAAGGTGCAAAACATGCAACTGTTCTTGTACTGAAATTGGATTCATTTTTGTAAATATGTAGTTGAAGTCTGCTCATTTTCTTTCCTTTTTTTCTGTAAGAGTATTTTTTCACGTCTAAAGGAACCATAATAATTCTACTGAATGGATTTCAGAGCTTTCTTCACCTGTTTTTTTTTTTTTTTTTAAATAGAGATTCTGTGTTGGCAGAAAATGCATACATTACAGTGATATCTATAAACATAGTTTAGCCCTTACTGCAGATACCATCATGAGAGGTGCGCACACGCACACACACACCTCTACAGGCAGGACGTCTATGTAGAGACAGATGAACCATCGGGAGACCACCAGAGTCCACATGACATTATGATCCACCATGGTCTGCCAGACCCCAGGGAGTTTCAGTCTCACCAGCTCCCCCAGAACCTCCTGGTCAGTCTTCAGTCCCAACATGGCTGGACTGTAGTAGTCTGAAAACACTCACATTGTCAAAGTCATGCTCTTTAAAGAGGGTTCCTACAAGTTAAATTTAAGACTTTTGAAACTACTAAGAACAGAATGTAATGCCTACTTTAAAGCCATACTGGCAAAAAATGACTCCTGGAATTTAGGAAAATGTATTCATTTACTCCAGCGCCTTGATTTCCACCGTTCTCAGTCATTCCTCACTGCAAACGTTAGTGATAAGTGGTTCCGAATTTCAGTATATGTTGGGTTGGAACAGGGGAACTAAGACTAATGTTACTTTCTTTGCAATTTGGACATTTCCCAGACAGATTGCAAGACATTTTTAGCAGTATATGGCAACATACTTTAAAAGAGTGATATGTTGCTTTTTTCAAAAAACAGAATTATACACTTTAGAACATTTCCCTGTGGTTTACATAAACTGTAAATGCTCTGCCTGGGTCTTAATTCTTCATTAATTCAACTCTACAGGTTCATCTTCAAAACTATTTCTGAGTAATGATGACAGAACGGTCGTTTTGACTTGTGTTTGTTAATACAACCAACATCTGAAGATTCTACAATTAATCATAATAATTACATCAGCTCAAAGTTTGGACATATTTTCAGTTTTTACTACAACCCCTGCTGCTGATTAACAATGTTCCTCTGAAGTCCTGACCTTATATGTACAAATGTCGTGATGCAACTAGTTATAAAATGTAACAAATTAAGGAGGAATTAAAACAGGTTGTAGAAATCCACTTGATTTTCAAAATGAATATAAAGATAGTTATGCAGAACCTGGAGGGTTCAAATACAAACTTTGTGAACTATTAGGGTCCAAATACACAAATAAATGAACCAAAGACTAATAAAAGTGGATTTAAATAAATATGAGCCCTTGAAGACCTACCACATCAACTTTTTTTAAAAACAGTATTAAATGCAGATGTGTAAATTCAAAACTTCTAAGACTTTAAGACTCTACATAAACCCTGTTTATATGTGCTCGAGGCTGTAATGACCATGAAAGAGTATTTAACAATCACTTGTTTTACAAATAACTTCCAACAAATATTTGTCATTTCCTGTTCATTTGATGTGACTTGTATAGTACAAAAGGAGCGTAAAACCAACAGGTTAATAACACAGAGGAATGAGAAATGACTCATTAACAGAGTATCATATCTCCTTAAGTAATAATGAAGGACATGGTAAGAGACATGTTTTGGTTTGTTTCTTCAGCTGTTTTTGATGAGTTGACTAAACAATTATGCAATATGCACATGATCAGCTCAGGTAATTGTGACCAGATTATGTGATAAATGGAGGTTTGGGAGTTTGATCCCCGTCTCAGGTCTACCTGTTATAGAACTAGACACTGAACTCTGTGTTACTCGCGGTAACTGTAATATTGGTGGGTGTTTGTGTGCAAATGATTGAATGAGACCAACCGTGAGATGCTTTGAGAATAAGTTTCATAGAAAAGCTCTATATACGAGTCCATTTACTGTTCAACAACAGAATGCAGCACAAACAGCAGATAATTACTGTACAACAAACACACACCTGGTAAAATTCTTCCAATTAGTGCGTCCATCAGCCAGAAGGACTTCTCTTCATCCTTTGTGATGATCAATAGATACCCAGCTATGAAGTTCATCCCCTGCCACCAAAATAAAGACATTTTTAATTAAGTATCTATTACATATCCACTTGTGGGTGGCTGTGGCTCAGATTGTAGAAGCGGGTTGTCCAATGGCCGAAGGGTTGGCGGTTCAAATCCTGGCTCATACTGTCCACATGTCGAAGTGTCCCTGAGCAAGACACTGAACCCTAAATTGCTCCCAGTAGGGTCTGGCATGGTAGTGCCTTGCATGGTACATTAGCATAGTATCTGGTGGTAGTACTGGTGTGTGGGTGTGTGTGTGAATGGGTGAATGTGAGGCTATGCAAAGCGCTTTGAGTACCAAAGTGTAGATATAGCACTATATAAGAGCAGTCCATTTACCATTTATGATGTAAATGATAACCCGAGTATGGACAGAGATTAAAGATGAGTTAGTTTGTAGGAAAGATGTCAGTATCCATAAGGACCTGCTTCCTGTTGGAATCAAATGACACTACCCATGCTCCTGTTGATGAAATTTGCCTTTCAAATATCAGTAATGAAAGTCGGTTTTATACTGTGTTTACACTGATAGTGATACCTGTAACCTGTCTTTGGAAAGGTGTGTGACTAAGCCTGACAATATAGAATAGCTATTTATTGTCACTGTTCCAGGAATAATGAAAACCGGTTAAGCAGCTTCGTTCTGTTGAGGAGCAGATTTTTAAAATGCAAAAAGAAAGACTATATAAAATCTTTCACACAAAATCACACAGAAAATATGCTGAGAATATCCCAAAAATAATAAGAAATAGTGAAAAAATACAAAAGGCCAAATCAATACCAAGACAGTGGACATATTTATGAAATATAAAAGGATATATACAAGATGAAATTAACAACAAGTTGTATAAATCATAAGTATTGCACTGAATAAGTGAGTATTGCATATTGTGTTGGATAAATGACATTTTTAGCCAAATTGTGGTATCTATGTAACTTCACTCTCCTAACACTGCTGTTTCATTTTACACAGATATCAAAAAAATTGACAAGGGCAATTATGCAAGAGGTTAACAATATGATTCAAGTCACCAATGATCATAGCCAGGGTTCTTTTCACATCTTAGTCACTCTCATACACTCCATTCTGAAATCATTCCATCTCATTTAACTTTTAAGTAAATGCACTTCTGCCCCAGTGTTAGGCATCATCAGACTACACTTTAGATTGGATCTTCAGTAGACCAGTGTTACCTGACAGTAGCCCACAGATGGATTATGGTGGCCATAAGCCAGCAGCACATCGTACAGAGATTTCTGCATGCATGGGTTGGATGTCTTTCGGAAATTGATGTTGTCTGGAAATGTTCTGTTCAAGTCTGCAAGACAGATAACAGACAGACAATGCACTGTTTATCATTTGGTTGTATAAAACAGGAAGATCCAAGTGATATAGAAGAGACAGAAATGCATTTGTGCTTTTTACAATACATTAAATATAACAGAGCTTGTGGTAAGGATGAGAATTTCAGGCAAAGCGCAGTAATCACTGGAAACTCTGCATATAAAACTTAGAATGGTCCACCATTTGGTCAGGACAGATTAAAAAAAAAAAAAAAAAAAAAGACTAACAAGTGGCTTCATATTTATGCATAGTCTTTATATGCCGTTGTATTGACATTCAGCTGTCTGACATGAGAACAGCTGGATTCATATACAGCATGTGGGCGCACATACAGACTTTATGAACAATGACTGATTGTCTACAAATTCTGTGAAATAGCAAAACAAGACTAAACTTTGTTACTTGTAACGTTGATAAGTTCATTTTATGCTTTAGGTTAAGTCTCCACACCAAAAAATGGCTCTTTTTGCAAAAAGTTGGAAAGCTAAAGGTTGCTAATCTTGCTAATTAACTGCACTGGTTGTTGTTGTTTAGCATGGGTGACATACGTAGCACATTCTTATGAACAAATTGAATGACATGCAAACAGAATCAATTCATTTTTCCAAGTTTGCCTGATGGCCACTCTTAGGCTACGTTCAAACTGCAGGAAAATGTGAGCTAAATCTGATTTTTTTTTTACCCATATGTGACCTGTATCTGATCTGTTAAAGACACTTTGAACAGCACAAATCTGATTTTTTTTTTGTTTT
The DNA here is from genome assembly GCA_029822895.1 of Maxillicosta whitleyi. Lineage (NCBI taxonomy): Eukaryota > Metazoa > Chordata > Actinopteri > Perciformes > Neosebastidae > Maxillicosta > Maxillicosta whitleyi. The sequence continues at coordinate 10,486,498 of JAPSES010000001.1, forward strand.
TTTATTCGAAACCTGGCCACTTTCATATGTGCTCCTAAATCTAATAGGCATCTGATATTTTGCAAAGCAACTGAACAGCCAGGTCACTTCTATCTGAACTTCACGCCATTGAAATGCAGCAAACATCACTATTCTGCGTCCCAGGAGGAGGAGCAGTGGGAAAAACCTACTTACTTCCGTAAACACAGTGCATGCTTGCATGGTCACATATTATATCAGAACCTCTTTTGCGTATGTGGGTCGCTTCGGGATCGCATTTAGTTCATACGCAAAACTGATATAAGTTGCATTTAATATGCTAACGTGAACAAGCACACACACACACACAAAAAAAAAATATATATATATAAGAATATAAAACTGTCACATAAACCTATCATTTTACCTGTGATGTACTGTGAAGCTGGTATTAGTTAGAGTTGCCACCGCATAAGGGATTCATAGGGTTAATGGAAAGTTGTTCATAGCCTGACCTGTGCGGATGGTCTCCACCAGTTTGGGGTCATGTTGGGCTCCTAGCAGAGACTGGTAGTAGTTTGGGTTCTTCTCTAGCTGGTCTTGAGCCCCGCTGGCAGTCATCCAGATCAGAGCCCGGTGCTCATTGGGAACCCCCTTCCGTACATAACGTTTTACTGAAAAAGAAGTAAACCAAGTTCAGTATGCAGTATTACTACAGACTCAAGAAAGTTTGGTTTTCACTTACCCTTTACATTCTTATGCACTTTGCTTTTTCCTTTCAGTAGTTTGGACCACTTGATAGATCTCCGGGTGAGCACAACTAGATATTCTGACATCAGCTCTTCATATGACTCATAATTGAAGTCCTCAGAGCGCTCGAAGCCATAAGGATCCACACTATGGAAAAAAAAAAAACAACAGCTATGATCAAGATTTAAAATGACTGTCTTCACTTTACTGTAAACCTGTTTATTTTCATTCTGTATCAGTACCAGTGTCTGTTTCTGCAGGCACTCATTTGAATAAAACTATTAGAGCATAAAAAAAATAAAAATTCAATGACGACACTTTCTAAAATAACTACAGCTATTTTCTGCTTCTGTATTAAAAATATGCGTGCGTGTGTATAGCTCAACCCAATGCCCCCAAGATGCTTAGGTAACACCATAATCCTCTTCCAGCTTAAACCTTTCACAAGAGCACAGACATCGATGAAGAAGAAACGCACCTTCAGACCAGAAATGTGGTAGATGAAAAGACCTGTTTTCAGTCTCAGCACAAAAACACCTTCTACCAAACCACTTCACTATATATCAAACAGTCTGGGCTTTAATGAAGTGGCTGTGCTAACACTACTAGAAAATAAAAAGGTATCATCTTGCAAACCATATTCCTCAGTGGTTATTACGTTGCCAAAACAAACACTAAAGAGTATAATTATATGCATCATTGTGAATTGTGTGGATTTCTGGTTCTCAACAATTGTGTGAGCTTAACAATTGAATTCTGTTTTATTGTAGAGAAAAATGTTTGCATTATGGATGAATCTATTTTAATCAGTTTTAGTTTCTGAGTAAAGTAACTCCAGCTAGAACATAATTCACAAATAATGGTCTTCACTAAAATGATATGATTTAGTTGTGCAATATACATAAGAAACAAACAGTACTTGACAACATGCACCATTTGTTGAGAAATATAAATAAATCAAAACAAAACTGAGCACCACTCACAGGAAATGACTGGAAAAAAAATGTTCACGATAAAATTACCACAACAAACATGGTGCATTTTAAATTTAATTGAGTAAGAAAGACCTCCATGAACGCATTAATCTAGATTTTGGAATTTAGGCATTCTATCAAGACTTTCAAGCAGCTAAACTCAATTACAAAGATCACCTGAACATTTTAGCTGATGGAAGACACTGCTGTAACTTGACAATTTGCATTTCTATAAATAATGCTGTGTATTTTATTTGAGTTCAATTACAACTAAATTCCCCTTAGTTGTTGAGTGAACCTGATTTCATTTGTTTTATCTAATTAATTCTAAAACTTATATTTTTAAGTTTACATTCAGATGCCAATTTCATATGGGGGGGGTAGTTAAGTATCCAAGTAATTTGTGGTGTTGACTTGTATTACTCTATCCTCAACACAAGCTTATACTTAATATTAATAAGGAAAAAATAAATCAATAAGTTCCCACCCTGTCTAAACTGTAAACAACTATATACATTATATACAGTGTGTAAAAACAGATTATTAAATATCAGCAAAACTTATCTGAGACACTTTGGAACAAGGAGAGTATCTAAGGTATGTTATTAATCTTACACAAACATAATACAACTGTAGGTGGTAATAATTTGAATTACTTTACACCGTTTCTTGTTATTTTTAACTGGTTAGCTAACCGACGGTTTGACTGATAGTACTGTAGATGGTTAACTTGATAGCTAGGCTATTCCTCCACGAGGGGATGCATATGTGAGGGGAAAAAGTACCAAGCTACACTTAGACTGACTCAGAAGGTAATATTTTACTCACCTTTACCTGCCAAAGTAAACATAGTGCAAGTACGAAAACATTTATCACATAGTACACCATTCGAGACCAGTATTATGTTTGCTAACGTTATCATTACCTGCCCACTCTGTCTTTAGCTCTGCCGTCGAAGTGGCTCCTGTTCTTCCTCTCCATTGCCTCCTCTATTCCACTAAACACTCAACCAGCATCCAAACTGTAGTTTTCATCCACGAAGGTGATAAATAACCCAAATATATGAAGAAAATCTGTGTCTTCAAGTTACACCGATGGAGCGTTTGGTAACTTCTAACTCTGTCGCTGTTGAAGTAGATGGCTGGAGGGAAGAAGGAGTGCTTGCAAAACAACCTGGAAAGTAACCGAATCCATTCTTTTGTCTTTTTACCGAAACCAGGAGCTTTAGGAGTGTTATTCGGATGTTTTCCAGACCCGCTGTTTGGAGACACCGAGGTTTGCGGCTTCGGGTTTAATCACCATCCACATGCACCTGTCGCCGGCTCCTCTCGTCCCACAGAATAACGACAAACTTTACTCTCCGTTTCGTCTCACAACATCCAGAGTAAAATCCCGGTTGGATGGTGTCCAGCGGGGTCCAGATACAGATCTCTGTACACCTCTTGTTCCACGGACATCGAAGTACTCCTTAAAGATTTCGGACTCGTGACGTCTGCCCCGGGACACACGGACCTATGATGCTTTCAAGTGCATCTGTGAAGCTCCGACATTACGGCGGTCACCGAGATGTTAGATAGAACCTGAGGCACGTTCAGGAAACTACTGAGAAAATATGAGCGGCTGTAGCACTAAAACAAAGATACTTGAATAAATACAAATAAAATGGTCACTTTCTCGTGAGAAGAAGAGCACTTTCATTAAAAAAAAAAAAAAACAAAAAAAAAAAACAGAAACAAAACAAAACACTACACTCTCTAAAATCATGGTATTTACCGTTTTTTGCGGATGCTATGATAAAATATGATGTATTTTTTATATTAAAAAGGTATTAAATTATACACAAATGTTGAATAAATAAAACAATCCAACCATAAACTGACAGAAAAGGAATGAAGTGATACATAAAAGTTTGATGCTCAAAAACTTTTTACCGCAATGTGTAAGTAAAACCTACATCCATGGTGCTAACTTTCATGAAAGTAATAGTTTTCAATGTTTGGTTCACCTGATAAAATTATACACTATTATACCTATTTTTAATAAATAGTTTTATAGTTTTTAGGCGATAGATGAACATTTCCACATGACACATGAAGTAAGCTAATCATGTTTTACATTGATATCAACTTTTATCTTCCACACTATATAAATGTGCCTCACATCTGCAGATTCTATGATCTGAACGGAAGTCATGCTGTTTCCGTTGGTATTTAAAAGCAGCAAAATGGAGAATGGCCACGCCCTCCTCAACACAGACACGTATCCCAGGTAAATCCAACCATCTGTGTACCTGAGCCTCTGCTGGACACAACACTAAAATACACATTAAAATAGCCTGTGCAGTGCAGCTGATTCAGGCTGTCACTGTCTTTAAATCATTATCTTGTTCATATGTGTAAGATTATACAACCCATGATTTTATAATTAACCTTGAAAATACAATGTTCATTGTTACTAATTGAAATAAACATCTGAGACAGTCAACCAGGTTCAGACACATACAATTAAAGTTACTTTTTGTCACCTCAAGGCCATCTCTGAACACATACTGTCTCAGTTACATTGAATTTGTATCTAACAGAATGGCTGTTTCTTATTTTTCAGTGCTATGTATAGTCAGGGAGAAATATTGGATTAGTTTAATTGTATGGAGATGAAAAGGGGAAATATTGACACAGTTACTCAAGGTGTTTTATATTTATATTTCAGAAAGTCTGTTTTGTTGCAGATGAGAATGATCAAAAATAAGAACATTTTGTTGGAGATATGACATAGAAGCTGACACTAGAGGAAAAAGAGAATTCACAGCCTGTTTGAGCTTGTGTGTACTCAGTGACTGTGTTCTGAGCTTTGACTGAAGGTTGTAGCAGTCCACCAAATTTGTAGAAAGTTCTTCTTAAATGGAATTACTTAAAATTTGATTAGAGGCTGCCCTACAAACACACATACTGTACACAGACAGTCAACAACGGCTGCACTCATCACCAGTGAATCACCATTCAGGATAAGCTTCGGGATGGACAGACCATGGATCACGGCCATGATTTCTTATCCTCTTGTGAAAATACCAGACTGAGTCCAAATGCAGACTGATGTTTCAGCAGCTGTGTAATCCTGGTCCTGTGATCCTGCTGAGAGGCGGGGTTGGCTCTGCGAACTGGATAAACTTCAACCACTGACATGTTGGCAACACATTCATGTACTCAGGGAAATTGCCACACCATTGGTTCACATTCTGTTTTGTACACAAATACTCCAGATTAAAGGTGATGCTCAGGCTCTTAACCTTTATGATCATTTGATTTACTATTTGTTTAGCTTGATTTGAGGTTTGTCAATTACAGAAACAGTCTATACTTGTGGTAACTGAGCAGATTAGGTATGTCTGATTAAGAGTTTACGATACAAACACGGACAAATACAATGTAAGGCAGAGAAAACCTGAAAAACAACTCATAAATTGATCATTTTCTTGTTGTATGTAGCAGTGGATTTGCTAATAATGCAGTCTCTGAATGACGTGCTATTAATCCTTAAAAGAACTATTTTCAATTTTTTACATCCAGAGAATTTTTTCAATACTTTCTTCAGTGGTTTATCACCATTTATTTCAATATTAGTCTCTGTATTATATATATTTTTTCAGTTAAAAATCACACATTTTTCAATATTTAATTTATTGCCCGTGTATACAGTATGTTCATAAAAGCTCTGAGTGAATTCAAAGGTTATTACATCAAAATAGAGAAACTGAAGAAAAAGTGACTTTTTCAGCAAAATATAGTATTAACTGAACACAAAAACATGTGTTAAATTGATGAATCAGTGTTCTGGAAGATGATGGTGTTTCCATGTTCACTGAACATTCATTCAAATGGGTTATATCTGATGATGATGAAAAGCTGAGAAACTGCAATTAACCTGATTTATTTCAATGTATTGATGATGATTATTGCTTTTAAGGAAGGGAGAATGTGAGAGCAAATGAATAATGTAAAGCACTTTGGGTGTCTTGAAAAGCACTATAGAAATCAAATCCATTATTTTTATAAGTATTTCAATATTTTAGATCAGTAGATACTTCATGTATTGCCTTTTTTCATTTTTTGTGAATATCATGTGTTATTTGTTTACCCATGAACAGGCACATGTTAATATTATTGATAAAGTGAATCCTACCTGTACAAGAGATCCACAAAATAGTTCAGTTACAAGCCCTCAGTCAGTCACTTAAACCATTTGAAGGTTATCATTACTTGTTGAGCTGAGCCGATTAATGATTTATTTGTCAGAGAGCAGTAAAAGGCATTTAATGCAGGCTATGAAGTGATGTGATATTACTGTATTTTAATCAGCAATGTTGTACATTTGATCAATGCAAATTAGGCCCATGAGTAGGCTACACTGTTCTACAGATAATACAGAAAAACATATTTTTATCACTGTACGTGCACTGAAAGTCACTGAATTTTTTTCTTCCCTTATATCTGAAATTATCTTAAAGAAACACTGATTATACAATTTTTTTTTTACACTTAACCTAAAAAGTAAAAGTGTCAGTGAAACGTATGATTTTGGGTTTATAGGTTTGTTTGACAGAAGAATCCCCGTAGTTTATTGTGGTGTATTTCGGCCTCTGTTTTTGGTTGTTAACGAGGGGTTGAATCTCATTACTTAATGCCACAGATGGTTCTTTGCTGTTTTCAGACAATCCTTCACTGTCGACAACTTCAGAAAGTCCAAAACTTTGCACATTATTATCTGTTATTTCCAGGGATGTTACTTGTGATTTTCTCAGCCCGTCCTCCTCATTTATGTCTTGTGGTTTTTCATCTGTTGTTTTCTCTTTTTCTGTCGTATAGATTTGTACCTTGTTGACTTTAAGATTGGAGTCTTGACTATTTACTGTGTTTATCAATCCGGTTCTCAAAGTGCTCAAGCTGTCAGAGTATGATGGTGGGATTGTTTGTGAACGCCGCGGTGACTCACAGTAGGACCGGTCTGCAGCTTGTTGACAATCAGATCTATAAACCCGTGGGATGACATAGTTTGGCAGCTCTTTCTGAAACACGACATCCACAGGTGTATATAGATTCTGCTCTTCTGTTGTATCTGTAGAAAGCCTCTCACTTTCAGGTGTGAAAGCATGCCTTGTTTTGCCACTAATGGAAGCTTCAGCTAACTTTGACTCACGGAAAACCTTATTCTTCTTTGATTGTGAGTTCTTTGAAGTCTCAAGTTCAGGTTCCTTCAAATAAACGGGTTCTGGTTTGGAATCTACACATTTGATCCACATTAAAGGACAGGGTTGGATGGTTGCTACATGCCACATCAATGGATCTTCTACCTGTGGGGAAAGGCTGTGAGATTCTGTAGGCGACCACTCTGTGACAAAAGCTGAACAGAGGAGATGTAGGCGTCCATTTTGTAACTTGTAGGAAATACTCGTAGCTTCCCCGGCTGCACGACTTTCATTGTATACCCCTGAATTCCAACTAATATCCTTCTCCCAGCAAAGGCTTCCTTGATTGTTAACTGAACATTTACTTTTAGTTTCGTGATCGGATGCTTGGTTGAACAACTGCACACTTGTCTCTGCTGTAGAGTCATTATTTTCTTCCAGACTTGCTTTACTCATCTCTGATTTTTGCGTTTTCCCTTTAGTTGTGTCATTTCCTTTTTTCTGCTGCTGTGGGACAGGTTTGGCTTTCATCTGCTTGTGTTGGTTTTTGTGTTGCCCTCCTTCATGGCATGCCACCCTCTGTTTTACGTAACTCATCCCTATGCCTTGTGCAGGAGGCGTTTCATTCCAGTGTTTACGGTCACTTCCTTTACACACAGTAGCCATGCTCTCGAACCGTCCCATTAGCGAAGACAGGAGGATCCCTCTTCCAATCTGTCTGGGTTTGATTGGTTTCTGCTGATTCTCCATGTTCAGCCCACTTTCTTTCTGCTCAGCCCTGGCAAACTTTGCCACTATATCCTTCACGCCACCTCCCTTTTTCTGTCCATGATCTCTTCTTTTTTGGTCTTTCTTGTGCAGGTCATGCTCCCTGTCTTGCTTCACTTTACCACTCGCTCTTCTGCTGAAGCACAGGGTTCCTACCTCTCTTTGATGGGTGACAGGAGGTTTAGGGATGGACCTTATGAATTTGGACTGGAGTAGCTGGAATGACGAAAGGCGCCGGGGTGCTGTGTCTTCTATCTTCGTTTCCTGCGTCATTTTAGGGAACTTGTTTATGCAGCTTGATTGGAGTGGTTTTTGCTTCGTTGACTCTTCAAGTCTCCGATTAGACCACTTTGAGTTTCCATTGTCTCTTCCAGATGCAACCTTCAACTCCGGCTGCTCTGTGGTTCTGTTTCTGGAAGAGCAGTTGGGTAGGTCGTTTATTAGGTAGTGAAGGAGAGTCTCCAGAATCCCACGCAGAGCCGGCCGGCAGTTGCGGTCTCTAACCAACTTCCTCAACATACTGGCATTAGGGCTGATACCGGTTTTCTGAGAATCTGGTCTACAGAGAGTAGAAGACATGCAAAACATAATCGCTTTTAATTCATCACTTGAGCACAATTAGATAGTCAGACTTGAAGAGGGAAATGCAAATTGTTCAGAGTCTGTAAAGTCATACGGTTTGTCAAAAGTAGGAGTAAGAGTCATTATTTGAAGTTTGGTTGAAGTTTGTCAGTGTTCGTGGTGGATGTTTGGTTAGTGTGATAGCACCGAGCTCCTCAGATTATTATTAACAGCGTCACATCCACACATGATACAGACTACATAAAATCAAAGAAGTCCTGATTGACCATCGGATGCAGGTGAAATTGTATTTTACACCTATGTATATTTGTTGTGGATCTTCTGTTTTTGTCATTTTTATGGAAAATATGAACATGATGATTCCTGATCAGTATATATAATCAGGATTTAAAAAAAAAAAAATTTCAGAATTATATTTAAAGAGTAGTTTTCAACTTTAGCTTTTTAACTTTTTTTGGTTTTGTTTTCAGTTAAATATTTGCCCATTTGCATAAAACATTCTGTTCTGGTTTATTACATTATGTACATATGAGAGTTTGATGCTTACTGTAATACAGCATTTAATATTTATATTCTATCTATATTTATATGACTCACCTATATATAATCTCAGTCAAACACATTGTTGAATTAATTATTTAATTAATTAAGTTATATGCACTCTATAAAAAGTGAGACTTGTTTGAATTAAACATTTAAATCAACAATGGATGAAATTTCACACCATTTTAGTAGAAAAAAGATTATTATATTGCACAGACATTGAAACAAAGGAGTAAGAAAATGTATGTGTTTTACTGGTTTTATTTTGTTGTTTATTTTAATCCGATTTTACAAGTTAATTTTTATGATTTTGTGATGGATAAAAACACATTTATTCCTGTTAAAATATGGCATGCATTGTAAACATTTATCCAATTATTTATTACTATACTATTTTTGTGACATCCAAAATATAAATTACTTTTCAATGAAATATTTTTTTCTTTCTTTTAGACAAATATTTAAGTTTGAATCGGTTTTTCTTGTGAAATCATTTGGTTATGTTAATTATTACATTATATATATTTACATCTTTATATCTACTTAATGATAGTACATGTCACTTTGTTCCTATTATCTATTTAAGAAGCCAGTGAGCATATTGGGTAATGTGGGTATTATTTTGGAAAATGTTTGCATCAGTTATTGTTGAGCTGTTAAAGTCAAAGTAAATCTATTAGCTGTGACTGTAAAGGATTAGTTCAAGGAGCGTATAAGTGGGATACCGTTAAAAGAAAGAAGAAAAATGATATTAAATTACATCAGGGAATAGGATAATTAAAATTAATGTGATTTGTTAATATAAACAGAGACTTCATGCGTTGTATTTAGGAGTACAATTTAATTGTTTTGTCATACTTAATAATTACCATTTAATGGTGCCTTTACAATGTGTTGTACACCCTATTTAATAAGGTCATCACAGTATAAATAATGATTTATCACAGTATAAGGAAACAGATTTCCACTTTACATGCACTGTAACTTGAAAGTAGACCCAAAAAAAATCACATTTATAAACTATGAAATTTATTACATGTTATAGATTCAATTCATATTTTTTTTCTATGAACAAAATATGCCCAAATTAAAGAGAGCATTGTATCTTAAAATCCTTTGGGCTTTGTCAAAAACAAACATTTTACAAAATTTTGCAGAAGCATTTAGTCAGATTTACTCTGAAACACTTGCACTCTGAGAGACCTCTGCATTATAATCCCTATGTACCTGAAAGTACAAATGGCAGATAAAGCATTATGAGCTAAATGTTAATAAAGGTTAGTTTAACAGAAAAAAAGCTGCTCTCTGTTGTATGTTTTTCACTAGTTTAATCATTTTAGTCACACACCTACAGTGACAGCTGCTTCTATGCTTCCAGTTTATGGCAGATCTGAGAATAGTGGACTGTAAAACCAAAGAGGGAACAAGAGGTGAGGAGAGGACTGAGGCCACTTAAGACTGTTGAGGTACTACCACTGAGGACTAGGGGGTGGTGTGGGACAGAGGGAAGCAGTTTTAGAGTCAGTGCAGTTCTTCTGATAGCCAGTAGGGTTCAGGCCAGTGGTGAACAGGATTACTTGTCTATGCATTTCTCTGCAGATGCTGCCTTGTAAAGTGCTTCTCCCAGCTCCTCCAGACGTTCTCTTTTGTCCAGATCCTGGTAGAGTCCTGAGGGAACCTGATTCAGACCATGCACAAGCCCGTACAGACTTCCTGCAATCAGGCCTGTGGCTTCACTCTCACCTGAGGGGGGGTTTTAAGAGCAGATGATGAGCAGGTTTGGTGTTCAATGTGTATTTGATAGGTTCAGGGTGCTGTGGGCCTCACCTCCGTGGAACATGGCTCGTTTACACAGTTCAGCCCAGTCACTTCCTGCTGCCAGAATGGCTTCATAGGCGATCATGGGGGCGTCATGACCCCTCCGGCCTGCACGACCTTCAGAACTCCAACGCTTATACATCTATATAGAGAAATTATTAAATTTTTATGTGAATTTATTTATTTATTTATTTATTTATTTTACAGCACAACTTACCTTATCTGTCTCTTCAGCATCATAGCGATCAGGGAATGACGGTTTGTTCTGTCCCTCCTTCTCTATCTCTCTCTCCTCCAGATAAAACTGCCACTTGGCCTCAAAGTAGAACCAGTTTTCCTGATATTCTGAAAAGTCACACACACTGATGGCATGATTTAACATAAACTCTAAAAAATCCAAACTGATATAAATGTGTTCATAATAACAATAGACTTAACCTCCTGAGACCCAGCATTGCATTTTTGTCCTCTGTAGGGGACAAATGTTTGACAGTTTTACTTAAAAAAAAATGCTGTCCATTGCAAAGGACAGTCCACACACAAACAAAACACACAAACAACATTTCTATACTGGCTGTTTTCCCCACTAGTGGGGGTTGACTGGTCCATGGATTCCTCTCCTCCACATTTCTCTGTCTCCTGCCATCTCCTTCTCCAACCCCATCACCCTCATATC
>JAPSES010000001.1:10497848-10519772 GCA_029822895.1 Maxillicosta whitleyi
GACTTAAGTCAAGACTACTGTGAAGATAAGAGAAACATCTTAAGTGACTTTTTTTTTTATTTGGTGCATATGTCTCGGAGGAAAGGATGAGGTAATTAAATGATGGTGGGCCAGGATCAAAGGTCAAAATTTCCATATCAGCTAGTAATAGACAGACATGAGCAGACTATGATATAAGTAACACGAACAGATTATCATAAAAAATAATTTTAAGTAACAGAAACAAGCTTGGTTTTTCAGTATTTGCTTCATTTCAAACTTCACGTACAGTAAAATATCAACTCTACACCTGTTTTAGTTTACGAGATGATGACTAGTTAAACCAGTTAAAATACCCCAACAAGTAAATCCAGTAAGTCCAGCTGATACCTCCTAAGGCAAAGAAGCTGTGTTTTTCTGCAGGATTTAATAAAACTGTCAACATGTACTTAAATCTCCAACAACCTTTCTCATTGAAGGGTGTGTGCCAGGCCAGCAGAAAGTTATGAGGTTTGAGGTGAACACAAGCCTCCACTGTGGCAGGATCAGGGGCTCGGCCTTGCAGAGACACCATGGCTTCAACGTAGAGACGGACCAGCTCCCGATACAGGTCCTCTAGACACCAGTAATCTGGACACACACAAACACAGTGACTAACAGTCATTCATGATAGGCATGAAAGGCGAGATGAGCGATGCTGCGGTGGGCTAAGTTTAGCCTCAGTCTGCCTCGCCACAGATTAGGACCAGCATGCCTGTGGAGCGACTGGAGTCACTTCTACACACCATGAGGTCAACTAGGATCCACGAGCACAGCCCACAGCCGTCCTGATAGAATTTGTTTATGTGGACACTGTATACGTGAGAGTCTGTGTTGACAAAGAAGCATCACTTCTAATTCAGTGATCCGGGACTTGAAAGATGGGGACTTTCACCCTCTTGACTGGACTTTGGACTAAACTCTTTTAGATGGAGGGTCAAAGAATTTAAGCTGTTAATTCATCTATAAGCAAATTCTTTAATGAATGATTATAATTCTTTTCTTCCTATATACTGCAACTGAAAAGCCGGATAATCCTCAGATTAAAGAGTGGAATGAAAGAAAGAAACTTTGGACTAAAGTGTTTTGGATTCAGTGATGTATCGTTATGATTTTTTTCATACTGTGATTCTGGGTGTTAGCAACAAAGGGAAGAGGAAGCATTAAATAATTATTATTACCATTGCACTGTTAAAGTACTCCACTACAAGTTACACATTCAAAACCTAAATATTAAAAGCATCTGTTCATAGTAAAATATAGGAAATGTATCAGGATAATGTACTTTAAAGCTATTCTAAATTAGTTTATTTAGCTCAACAATCAGATTATTACCAATCACACTGCAAAAATCAAACTCTTACCAAGTGGATTTCTCTCATTTCTGGTCAAAATATGTCATCACACTTAAAATAAGACATAATCAACTACAGAGTAACTTGTAAGTGAAACATAAAAAGTTATTTTTAGACAATAGATCTTGAAAATCTTATCTTACAAAGATCATTTTCACTTTTTCAATGGAACAAGTGAAAATTATCTTTGTAAGATAAGATTGTGAAGATCTATTGTACTCTTTAGACGATTATATCTTATTTTAAGTGTGATGAGATATTTTTGACAAGAAATGAGAGAAATACACTTGGTAAGATTTTGATTTTTTGCAGTGCAGTCAGTTTTTATAGAGGTGGTTTTTACTTGACACAAAGCTTTTGAGACTATAATCTGAAAACTAAGTAAGTACAGCTTTAACACATATGTCATAGAATATAAAAGCACAATATTTAGGTCTGAGATGTAATAAACTAGAAGTCTAAATGTATCCCAGCATCCTGAGTAAAGTACTTATTCTGAGCGTTATATGTGTGGCTGTATGGATACTTGTGTGCACATACATACAGCATGTGCTCAGGAATGTTATGAATGTAACTAAATAAGGCCTCCTAATCTCAAAAAATGTCACCGACATTTTCTAAAAGTATTGTCATCAGCTGCAGCCCAATACTACCCCACTATTGTTCTGTAAAGGAGAGAGGATCAGCTTTTCCAAAGTATTCTATTTCTGACTCTTCTGTCCTGGAAACTGCAGGCCAGATTATGGTATGTCGACAGGATTTATCATGCAGACATGTTCTGCCAGTAAGTGATTAGCAGCTTCCACTGACTTTAAAGAAGCAGCTATTCTTGTCCATCTAAATGTAGAAGGATCAAAAACACAGCTGGAAAGGCCTGAGGCTGTGACTTCATTGAAAAAAAATGAATATCGAATTTTAATAAATTTGCATGAAATACTGAAGTGAGATGTTACATTTTATGAGTTGGTGTATAATCTGACAGCGGTATCCTGTCTCTAATTTAAATAAATCATCCTCTTTACATGAATCTGACACATACCTGTTATAAGAGCCTCTGCTGTGGTCATGTGCATCAGTGCTGCATCACTTAGAGGCCAGTTATCAGGCTCCAGTTTCAGAGCCCCCAAACCTCCCAGAGATGCCAGTTCTTCTTGGATCTTCTTCCCTGAAATGCACCCTTCCCAGCGGCCTTTCCTGTAGCCTAAGGCATCACCGACAGCACCAAGTACCATGCCAGCCTTGAACTTCTCCATGATGCTGGGCGTTACTCTTCAGATGAGGAACGAGGACACCCTGGAGCACTCAGATGATCACCAGAAAATAATGTAAAAAATGTCTTGAATTTAAGTGCCACAGATGACACAAGCAGACCTGTTCTCTCCTGAAATTATCACAAACTAATAGAGATAAATATCCTGGAAGACTCCCAGCCTCTCTTCTTGATATGGTGCTACCTCAAACCTCTGTTTCTCCAGCTTCACGCACTACGACCTGCGCACTCAACTCCAACAAGTCCCCATTAGTTGTCTCACACACGTGCAAACAAACACCCTCTACACCAAGAGTGGGCATACAGACCCACACAAAAGCTTCACGTTATCAGCTTCAGCTTCTTTGTGTTGGGCGGTGGTGAGTTGAGCCGTGATCAGGTGTCTCCTAAAAAGGCAATCCCCATGGCTCCATGGCCTAAAAGCTCAATGGCTGGGTGTGGAATGGTGATGGGGGGGCTGGACGCACTGGAGATGCTAATGTGCTGCTGGGCTGGAGTGCAAGCTCGTCAGCTGGTGCTAGACCTTGTTGACATCCCACCCGCCTCATGGGAGGAGGACAAGAACGGAGCATCATCCCAGTTAATGCCCCACACTCCACGCCACGTCTGCCTCTTCCGTCACTGAAGCTTTCTGAAACTCAACCTCATCAGTTGAAACTGCTTTATTAATCATCTCCTGCTCATGTATCTGTGCTCTACATACAGGAGTTATCCCCCTACTCAGCTTTTCTAATCCCCTTCTAACACCTTGGATCTCATACATGCCCATGACTTTTGTTTTCATACACATTCCTCATTTTATTCCTATCTGTAACCACGTCTTATCAGCTTCAATGTGATTACACACCGAGTCCCAGTTACACTTTATTTATCAGGAATAAATCCCATTGTTTCGATCATTTTATGAGAAGGCCCAATTTATATCTAATTTCCAACTTTATAGACAACAGTGTGCATTCTCAATCCTTCATACACATTGTTTTTCTCATATGTAAGTGTATTTTTTGCCCCTTTTGTCTTTCTGGATAAAGCTCCTATCATTCTCAGTAATAGGAGACAAAGCTTTTCCAGATGATGATGATATGCAACCGGAATGCAAACAAGCAACAACTGTTAAACTGATGCATACTTTAAAAACACACAACAATGGTTTTGTGAGAAGGGTCACATTTGTTCTACTAAAATTAACTTCTCTATCAATATGTATTTGATGAAACAACATATATTCATAACTATTTTACTTGCTAATCTGATTGACTTATAAGTTCTAGTCTTCTAATGTTTCTATTGATTTTATAATCCTTTTGACCTTAACACTGGTTATTTCTGACACAACCCATGCATTCTATTTTCTTATATTTCCTAAACTTATGCCTATATTAATTTTATTAATACAATATTTAAAATATATTTTTTTTAATTTTAAAAAAATTTATGGACCTCAACACTACAGATAATGAAGGTCCCTCCTCAATGTATTTTTTTTCCCAAGCAGAATAATAGAAATATGAGTTACTGAAGTTACTAAAGTTTGCATGAGTATATGTTATTCTATTGTTCATCACCATTTAACATAATTCATTTACTTATTATTATTATTATTAGCAGTAGTATTTAGATGAATCTTTTATACATATGAGTATAAGTGGCACCAGGCACAACAAACCCCACCCCTCACCTCAGTCCAGCTGTTGTGTATGCATGTGCTGATATCAGAATATCAATTGCCTCTATACATGTGCTAAGTTTCAAGTAAATTGTTGCTTTTGTAATTGTTTGCCCATAATACATTGAAATATTGCCCATTATAAATAAATGGGAAGGAAAAAAAAAATCATAATTTTTTTTTGCTTTTACCTACTTTTCCCAAAATGTAATTAGATTTATTCTGGGTCACTGACGATCTATAAACCAAATTTGGTATGAATTCAACCAATAGTTTTGGTGCTGTAGTGTTAAACAAACCAAACCAAACCAAAAGCAATACACCTTGCCTCCCCTTTGGGGGGCAGGGTAAAAATAACAAGATGTCGTCACATCATCACCCTCTGCACCACAAAAAAACAAAACCCGAATGACAGTCTGAAAACATTCAGTTATACAAGAGTTGCACTTTCTGCAGAACAACATGTTAGTTTTGATGTTTCATTTAAGAAGGGAAAGTGAACATTTAAATAACATTACTTCCTAGTCCATCATATAAATGCACCAGATATTTGTATCAGTGGTTTTCTACTACTTTGAGTGGAGGTGAAAAAACAAAACAAAACAAACAAAAAAAACCACATAAAGCTTCTTGAAGTTGGTCAGACTAAAGCTGTTTGATCAGGAAAATCCACATATACAGCCTCCTTAGTACAGCTGCTGTTGCTCATGTATTCATAAATAAAAACACATTAACCAGGCTGTTAAAAACAACATGCTTTATTGGCAATCGTTAATTTTTTAACAAAAAAAACCCCAACATACTGTATGTTTCTGTGACAAAACATAATATTCTGTAATTACCTGTATTCCTTGCCAGCAAAAATAATACTGTTTTGATAAGAATGATCTGCTTGAAAAGAAACACTCCATCACACATCTGAAAAATAAAAATGTACCATTTTATCTTCTGAATTATGTCTCACTTTCCTGCTCTGGAATAATGTCAGCTCATAAATGATCATCCATCTTAGTGTCTTTACCTTATGCAGACTTGTATTTTAGCAGACAGGAAATGCGTTTTTGTTGTAATTTATTCATTTAAATACAGCTTAGTTGTTTATTAAATTTCTAAAGTGAACATTTCATGCTTTTTTTTGTGATTTTTACTTCACATTTACACAGGAGAATACGCAGAAGGCATGGCCTATGTTAATTTTGTCTCCCTTGTCATGGTCCAGTGATTATTTCCAAAGCTGTAATGAACAACCTAATTTGCCCCAGTTCCTTTTAATGTACATTCATGCATACTGCTATAATTTAACACTGACTTATGTTAACTATGAGAGCTTAAATGTTTGTCCGTTGTATGGATTCTGCATTATCTGTGGTTGTGTGTGAACATTACGCAACAGTGAATCTTGTCATGTTTTAAATAGATATTTAGGGATTTTATTATTTCAAGTCAAGACACATAGCATAATGGAGATTTCTCTACCTCTCAAGTCTGATTCCTTATGCTTTTCTATGAGCTATTTTATAAATATTGTAATATAGGCGTAAATTATGCAAATTGGTGTTGTTTCAACAGCACCCAAACCCTAACACATCTCAGAAAACCCTGAACACTGGATTTATAAAGATGAAAAACAGATAGCATGGTAATGTCAATACACTCAGCAACACGTACCTCAGCTCTATTTTCTGTTAAACTCCAGCCGAGTTGCATATAAACCTACACAGCATGTTTTACAACGCTGCAGTGACCTCTACGAGCTCAAAAGGTCTGTTTTAATTATGTTTATATCCTGCTATTATGGAGTATAGAACTGCAGGATTTCAAGAGGTACTGAAAGGTGACAGAAAAATCAGCAAGGTGACATGTTCTTCACTTTTGCACTTTAAAGCTAGTGTTACATGTCACCATTGACCTACAACTTAGCGACCCACACAAAACCTCAAACAGTGTAAACAAACAGTTAAAATACTCTTGGCTGGGATCCATTTAAAAAAAAAAGGTAAATTGTCTAAGTGAAACCTACTGTCAAGTAAACTGAATAGCTCTGGAGCTGTGCGCAGTGACAAACGTCTAATCTAGAACAGAAAAAGTGTAACTCAGTGCAGTTTGTAGAATTGGCAAGTCATCAGCTGGATAATAGTCATGTACCAGTCAGTCTCTTTGTGTACAGCAGTTTTACACCGCACCACTAAAGTCGACCAGAACAGAAATCAATAACATTTTAAAAAACCAGGAAATTATGATCATAAGTGTCACAACCTGTTCTCTAAAATGCACATTTTAGAGATTTCCTATTCTGCTTCCTATGACTAGCTTTAACTGTGACATTAGTGACTTTTGCTGGTGCTCAAAAAAAATACTGTTCTGTCTAATTTCAATAAAAACCTTTTGCTGAACTTCAAAAAGTGAATCCTAGTTTCTTAGGACAAAAAAAAAAAAAAAAGAAAGTATGTACCATTTTATCGCAAAAGAGGCAATTTGTTTACCCCCCCCCCCAAACACCACACACATACGCGCACGCACACGAACATACAATACCAAACAAGCTCACTTTTTCCTCTCTCCATGTGATTGTAAGAGAGCCACACATTCCAAATATCAGTGAAAGTAACCTCCTTATTTCCTCACCCATGTCTATGGCATCGCTTCACGCTAGCTGATGAAAACATGCAGATTTTAACAAACTGTTCCATTCATAATTTACATTTGAAGAGGCCACAACCTACTGCATCTATAACTTAATTTTCCGTGAGCACTGAAAGCTCACTGTAACTGTCCCTCCTCACTGTGCCAAGGGTGCAAGTTAGTGAGCCAAGTCCACAGCAGCAGTCTGAGGCCACGCTCACTGATGAGTTTCAGGGTACCCATCGTTTCCATATAGCAACTCAAAAGCCTGTCCATTTGGACATAAAAATAAATGATGTCCTCTTTTTCTTTCCAATCTCCTTATGCTTCCCGTTCTCACTCTTCCAACAAGGCATCTCATGCTGTTGAAAGAACAATCTCGACAATAAGCTGCAGACAGGCCTATGTAGAAGAAGTCTCTTTTTGGCTCAATTGTATAAAAATCCGTACTAAAAAAACTGGGAGAAACACAAACTCCATCCATTGCATAAAGCAGGAACAAACACTATGTCATAGTGATCTTGCTCCCCGTCACAATCGGCCGAGCAAACTCCACAAAGTCATCTATAAGAACAGGCCACGCCCCTGAGGAGACAAAAGAACACACAACAATGCATTAGATCACATCCTCATGTATTTAACACATGATATACATTAACCTAAGTGAGGTGGGGGCTGTGGAATTCATGGACGCCCCCTGCTGGATGGGTATTCAGTAACAGAGAATCTTTACTCTTACATTTTTCTCCTGTCTGTAGAATGAGCTATAAAATTATGCTACATACACTTAAAACAATTGAAAACTGGCTGAAAAATTTGTGAAACTGCTTCAAACTTGATCATCACGATAAAGTTGACAAAGCACCTACTTAAAGACTGCAAGGCCATACCATATATAGACTATCATGTGACCACAGACTGTCTGCCTTTTAGCACGGGTTTAATCAGTGAATTGCATAGTTCATGGACTACAGTATGGATTTGATTTATCCTGTTGGCTTTGATAAGCTCACCTTCCTCATCATAATTTGACATGTCATCCGCAATCATATTGCCAAAATCCAGAAGGAGGTTCCATGTGTCCTTGGGGATTGACCGCTTGTGATGCTCCTGAATAAAGAACAGTAACATTACAACATTAGTAACATAAACAACAGTAACAACAGCCATTTATGCACTGCACCCTGTATTAGACTTTGTAAAACACTGAAACTTAAATATATTTTATTATAAAAGAGCATTTCAAGTGTCATTATTTTACAGAAATCATTTTCAGATTATTTTTTCAATTAGAATCTGCATTTTTACTACACTTACCAACAGGAAACGATTCCAAAGATCCAGGAACTTGAAGCGACCTGTCAAAACTAGATTCCAGTAAGCCACAGCCATTTCTAAATCTAGATTAGAAAAAAAATAGGATTATGTTACATAAAAAATCTGTTTACACAAATATGCAAGTCAGTTCTTCTGAATTTCAAAAACAACTTAACAGATTAGTTTTACATACCTAGACCCTTCTGGCCAGGATTCTTGGCAAAATTGAAGGTGAACTGATAGAAGTCTTTAAACTTTCCTGTGTCTTTCAACTCCTGCTCTAGTCTGGGAAGGATTGCCTTGAGTTTTTCAGGGCTGTCACAGCTGAAAGAGACATTGAATGGAAACAAATAACTCAAACTTCCTAAGATGTACTGATATGAGTAGTGCAGCTGAATCTGCCCATCTGAAACTACCCAGACCTTAGCTTCTAATCGAAAAACCTCCTCTTTCAAACCTTTGCAAGGATATCACCTTCATCCAACATCCTCTTCACATTTTCACATTTAAAAAAAAAAACATTTTTAGGTGGAGGGGTGGTGGGTTTAGGATCCTCTTTTTGGAGGAAAAAAAATTCACATCATTGTGAAGGACATAAGTACAACTAAAAATGGATAGAAAAGCATGGTTAAATAATAACTAGGCTAAATATTAACACCCAAAAGCTAAAGAAGAAAACTTTTTAAATAAGTCCACTGTAGACCTACTGCAACTATTAGGTCTGGAAAACTATCTTTTATTAGTTTTGATGCGCTCTCTATTAATTTTACATTCACTTGACCTTGGTGGCAATTGCTGAGGCTAAATCCTAACTTTAGTGCATAACAATCAACATTTGTGGTATTCATGTGGTATGAAACAAAAGTATGAATGGCGCCCACCCTAATTCAGCCATGCCATCCAGGAATTCCTTCCTGCTGAACTCGCACTGTGTGGCTGCTCTGAACTTCCATGCCACTACGAGTATGCTCATACTAGCCGGGTCCAGTATCAGGTCATCACAGAACTGCTGGATTCCATCAATGCCTATTTTATTCTCATCCTGAGGGTCTGTAAAGACAGCAAAGAAACATGAAAAATAAACAAGTGTTGCTTTCTTTACTGTAGCCCTGGTTGGTCTTTAACACTTGCCTTTGTATCTGTTGTATAGCTGTTCCAGCTTCTTGCGGTCTACTGAGGTTTTCATGGATTCTTTATAGTAGAGGTCTGGATTTTGGAAGTAGTTATCTGTGGCTACTTCTAGTTTCCAGTCATTCTGTGTCAGGCAGTACAGTGCTGTCCTCTCCCCTGCCTGTGTGAAGGACATGAACTGCCGAACCTTGTCCTTCTGTGATGACTTCAACTTGTGCTGTAGATAAAACACAAAGGTGAACAAGTGCACAGGTTAAACCTCCCAGATCAGCACCCCACTTTATATGCACTTTTGCAAACACCAAACCGGTCTTCTTATACTGGATTAAGCCTAATTACATACTTTCATCATTTCTTATTGTCCTTAATGGCAAATGCATTGTAACAAATTCCAAAAAAGAGACTACAACCCAAACATACTAAGACC
Source organism: Maxillicosta whitleyi (assembly GCA_029822895.1). Classification (NCBI taxonomy): domain Eukaryota; kingdom Metazoa; phylum Chordata; class Actinopteri; order Perciformes; family Neosebastidae; genus Maxillicosta; species Maxillicosta whitleyi. The sequence goes on from JAPSES010000001.1 coordinate 10,507,655, forward strand.
TTGAGGACTACCAGTGTCTATGCTATATGCAGATGCACACACTAAACTTTCAGAACATCTATAAAAAAAAAACTGACTCCCATCAGAAAAGTTGTTATCCTTCAAACCACAACAGCTGTAAAATAACCTCGAAAAGGATATAAGGTGTCACAAACACTTGTAAAAACGAAAAAAATTAACCATGTGTGCACCAGCCTGTGAGTTCAAGCATTTTTAAGAGGAATGGACCCATTGGCACTTGCGATAAAGACTTAATTTGCAATAAAGTGCGTCGCCGTGTGAATGTACCGGTCATCTGAAGGACTGCACATTAGGTTTGACCATACAGCAAATTCATCGTGACAGACCAATGTTTAGCGACCCACTTTGGAGGGGAGGTGGAAGAGGAGGAGGAGGAGGAGGGGGTAATCAAGCAGGCTCTCTCCTGACCCGGGTCATCATAGGCAAGTTACCAAAAAGGGAAAGGTACGTGCCCGAGCGTGGGTATCGGATCTCAAAATATACCAACACTGACCTTCCAATTCTCCTAATATTACCGACACACATCTGCCTGACAATGCGCCTCTTGGTGTAGGACACCGTCCCGGTGTGTCCTCTGACCTTACCCCAAACCTGTCATCGCTATTTGTGCTTGTTGAATGAGACAATAACATGTCCCGGTTTCTAATTTTTAGTGTTACCTACCATTTTATCACCCGCTGTTTTGGCCAACTTGATATCCAATTATACGACATGCGCATGCGTGAACTCACTGCGCCAGTGTCAGGGATGTTCTTATATGGGAGTTGTAGTCCTGTAGCTCAGCAATTCAACAGGCCCGGTCACTTGAAGAGCCTTAGCTTGTTGTTTACACACAAGAAGATAATCTAAAGTATTGACTTTAATACAATTACAAATAACTTGGAAATATTTAAGAAAAAAAGCTCACTAAATAACTTTGTATTAAATCTCCCAAATGGCGCTGCACAGACATACAACAGGTTTAAGGTAAGGAGGTCAGAGGTGTTTCGCAGCAGTAGAAGTTACACTGTCGTTACTGAGGAACAATGTTCACTGTTAGTTAACCTTTTACACGAAAAAGGGCAGCAAATAAGCCAAAGTTAGGTGCACTTGACACTATCAAGCTAATAAAATAAAACAACTGAAAACTACAACTCCCATATCAAAGCCGTTAAAGATGTTTCGGAAGTAATGTTAAGATGGATCAAAGTTACATCGACACGATTATATCCTGAAAACAATGCAGTTTTTGTGTATTTTTTTTTATCAGTTTGTGTCAGTGAAACTCCGTGACAGGTATTGGTAGAGGGTCTCCAAAAGGTTGTTGTCATTAACGAAGTCAGTTTGGCTAATGTTAGCTTAAAGTTGCGGTGGACTGAGTGTTGTGTCATGGGAGTGTATGTGGACTCAGCTGGCTGGAGCTGGTCTGACAGCTCCGAGGAATTTGCGGACTAACTAAGCATTCCTTAATGCTCCACAACACAGGGCAGGTTAAACTGTGTACACACTAAAACTATAACACTGAACAGACATTTCTTCGTCTTTACTTGTAACGCTACATACCTGCACGAGGGAAGGTTAGCTTCCAGTTGCTAGCAGGGACAATGTTAGCGACGGTTAGAGGTCGGTATAAACATGAAGTTGCTGCTCGCCAAGAAAGTCGGTGAACGCCTGCATCGACGCTGGCTTCAGCTATGTGGCAGAAGAGGAGGGGTGTCGGTGGTGGTAGTGGTAGTGTACAACAGCCTGATTGTTTCCTTCTTGTTTCTCTTCTACTGCGATCCTGGTGTGGAGTTCAGAGGCAGGACGGGGCAGATATCTCTCAGGTAGCTGTACTCTTATTTGTATCTGTACCGATCATCCGTCCTGATAACTTTAATATCTATTAGTGTTTCCTTTTCATTTGTGTCCGACATGTAGTGTGGTATAGTATTCATCACTTGAAAGGCGTTATTTTCTCATTCGTATTGCAAACATTAAGATAATTTGTCGTTGTTTATACTGCATACATGTATTAAGAGGTGTAAATGTTACTGCGTGAAATATCTACTTAAGCAAGCAATACAAGAAGTCACAAATATTAAAGTGTTCTTAATTATTAAAGACTTTTATGGATGGATAGATATATGCAGCTTAATAAGTAGTAATACCTGTGGTGTTCTGTATTTGACTTGACATTTCCTTTTCATTTTGTTTAATAGAGCGTATTTCTTTAGCAGATTTCATAAACATCTGACATATTTAGAATATTTATTTAGGATACCTAGGATATTTGCCTTACAAATGCACACAAGGAAGCACACTTTCCATTACTGTCACACTGCTCCAGTGATTATTTCCAAAGCTGTGTAGAATCAGTGTATCTTAAATGTGAAAATAGCCAAGTAGAGTATAAATGCCTCAAAAGTGAACCAAAACATGACTTGTTGCTGATTGTGAGATGAAACTGTTGTACAGAAATATGCTCTTTTATTTATTGCTCTTTTAATGCAGAAGCAGCTTAGATGAAAAAACAAGTTAGCTATTCAGTGTGAATAAGGTTTAAATTGCATGTACACTCATCACAGTTTAGTTTTCCTCTCTTTCCCACATATTTCAATATACACTCTATCAAATGTCTCAAAACCATGTTTGAAATTTCTAAAATCTGATGCCGACTGAGGTCATTTTGTGTGTGTGTCTGTGTATACTTGTTCTTTTCAGCAGCCAAGCTCCACACAGTGCTGCTATTGATTTCCTGCAACAGTAACAAAGTGGCTGCAGTCCAATCATAGGAGGAAGGACAGAGGAGGAGTTTGGAAAATAAACATCACTCAGCTTGACTCATGCTCACAAAGGTGCAGACCAGCTTGGGTGTGAGTTAATTAATGCAGGCATAGTGCTGGTTTAGGAAAACATTTGTGTGCAAGATAGAGCACAATGTCAAACTAAGGAGGGTCTGCAATGTGCAAAGAAGCTAAATTAAAACATGCTCAGTCACGTAAAAGTGCATTTTGCACAGCACTGCAAGGTGCCATTGGCCACTTGAAACGGCCATTAAAGAGAGAAAACAGGTGTGCATTCACAGCTGTTGTTTCAAAGCTGTAAAGACAAGACCGCACCAACCTAAAGAATATACTGTCTCTTGAGATTGCAATGGTATTGAAGTGCACACTGGGTCGTAGAAAAAGAGGTCTAATCTTACCTGTACATGACCCTTGAAGCCTTTGGTTCTTGTTTAGAGAAATATTTCAGGACAAAGAGGGTCACTATATTCTTAATTCTGTCACCTTGTCTGCAGTCTCTTCGTGTTAAAAATTTCAATTATTTTCTTCTTTGGGTTTTAATTTGATTCTTTGTTTTTGTCTCTGTTTTTTTTGTTTCTCCATCTTTAGGTCTCTTCCTCTTCATCCATCCCCACACTGTAGTATAGACAGGCCTCGAGGTTTGGATGCAGGTTGTATGTTTGCTGCTGTGCCTTGGCCCGGTGGGGGCACTTGCTGTGCTGCAGAAGGACCAGGTGGCCCAGCATGCCCTCAAGCTTTATCGGACCAAGGGAGCCATACAAGGCCACACCTGGGTGGCTGGCAAATGCAAACGGCTGGTGGGCCTCTTGCATCAGAAGAATGTGGTTGTCAAGAAGTTGGCAGCTGCTGCAGATGCTGTTGGTCGAGACCGGGCTCTCTCAGAACATGAGAGGCACTTCCAGGTACTGGACTAAGAATAAGTGCCAGATGGAACAAAAACTGAGCAGAGAGGTGTATTTGCCCGTGTTAAGGTCTATTTCATAGGTTACACAATACAAGGTGTGTAATATAATATGTGGAAATCTTCGCACTTCACTACAGTAACAATACGTATTCAGAACATAGTACAGTACAGGTCGGATTTCACACAAATGCATAAATTGAGATGGCTAGGTTACACAACATCGGCAACTAAATTATGCAGTGACACTGAGCTTTTTAAACAATAGTATAAAACCAAAAGATATAATTTCTGTAGTGATATAAAACTGAAAATGTGTGAATTTTTTTATTTGAGAAACAACATTTTTGCTGCGGAATTTTTTTTTTATCAGTTGAATAAAAGTCACATAGTTTCAGCTGTAGTTTAGTAGGGCTTTTAATGGCCAGATGTACGTCTTAAATTCAAGAATGGTTTAATAAATCATATAAATGACCCTTCTTTAATTTTCCCAAAAGTGGTCTATGTCTACTCCGTTTAGGCTGTTATTTAAATTTATTTTTAATGATTTATTTATAATCTGATGTCTTCATTTTTTTCTTTGAGGTTCATACTCTAGAGGTTTTCCAGAAGGAGCTGAATGAGAGCGAGCACCTGGTGTTTCAGGCGGTGCACAGCCTGCAGAGGGCACTGCAGGGCGACTACAGGGATGTGGTCAACATGAAGGAAAGCAGTAGGCAGAGGCTGGAAGCTCTCAGGGAGGCAGCCATAAAGGTGATAATAAAAGTTACACATATTATAAAGTACTGATACTGAAGTATTTATTACTATTATTAGTATGTGTATGTCACAGCTGACTGAATTGAATGTCCATGAGAGTTTTAATGTGTGATTTTTGCTATTTATCCAGTGGTGAAATATATGTCAATATTAGGCACAGGAGTTTTATCATAATATTTATATTAATATGTAAATAGAAAATTAATTTAACCTAACTGCACCTGTTTCTTGTGTTGTTTTTTTTACTGACTTCTTCCATATATCTGTTACCAGTCCTGAATGTCACGTTATTATAGAGCTTAATCTGTCATTCTGTACCCACAGTTAACACACATGTAGTATCATGTAAATATTTGTAATTAGGAGTGGCATATCTACTGAGCAAATGCCACATGATTTGTCACACATCAGGAGGAGCAGGAGTATGTGGAGCTGGTGGCTGCTGAGAAACACCAACAGGAAGCTGCGAAGAGTGCTTTATCCCAGAATAAAACTCTGTCTATGCTGGATGAGATCCTGGAGGATGTCAGGAAGGCAGCAGACCGACTGGAAGAGGAGATTGAAGAGCATGCATTTGACAACAACAAACAGGTCAGAAACAAGCAGTGTTCATTGAATCCAGTCTTTATGTGTGGCTCAAATGTTCACAGTACAAAGCTAAACAAAACACTGAAGTAATTTAAAAGGAGTGTCATGCTTCAACTCAGATGGGAGATTTTTATAACAGCATGAGATGAGGCATTAAAAAAAATGAACAAAACTAATAATTTTTTCCCTTTCTTGTTACACTGGCTTGTGTAGATGAAAGGAGTAAATGTTGAGGCAGTGCTGAGAGTGGAGGAGGATGAGGAGAATGGAGGGAAGAGGAAAAACAAATCTAAGCAGAAAGAAGTGGAGGATGACCTGGGGCTGAGTATGCTCATTGACTCCCAGAATAATCAGTATGTCTTGACTAAACCACGAGACTCCACAATGCCCAGAGCAGACCATCACTTCATCAAGGTCAGCTGATGTTTTTTTAAATTTGTATTTATTTGGATCGATCTTTCCCAAAGCATGAAATATACTTGCATCCTTCTTTATAATATTAATCCTCTTTTTTTTAAAAAACATTTTTTCCACATAATTTCCAGGACTTGGTGTCTGTGGTGATGTTGTCATTGCCCTGTGGTTGGATCTGCACTCTGGTTGGTCTTCCTCCCATGTTCGGATATATCATTTGTGGAGTCCTACTGGGTCCCTCAGGACTTAACAGCATTAAGGTGTCTATGTGTAATCAGATTTAAAAAGCCAAAATACTCTTAATTGATATTGTGTGTTTTCACATCAGGGTTTGTTTTGTGTGTTACAGTCTATGGTCCAGGTTGAGACTCTGGGAGAACTTGGAGTGTTCTTCACTCTTTTTGTGGTGGGACTGGAGTTCTCACCTGAGCGCCTCAGGAAGGTAAACAACAGGCCTGGATATTTTTAGGATCACGAGTATAAGGCTATACAAAAAAAACATGTCATCTACCAGAAGAAACATTTCATATTACACTTGTTTATTCTTCTTCTTTAAATTTAACATATGTCTTGACGTGTGTGTGTGTGTGTGTGTGTCTGTGTGTGTGTGTAGGTATGGAAGACGTCAGTTCAGGGCTCATGCTACCTGAGCCTGTTGATGGTTGGAGCTGGTCTGTTATGGGGACAGGTTCTGCGAATCCGACCCACTCAGACTGTCTTCATTTCCACTTGTCTGTCCCTCTCCAGTACACCATTAGTATCTCGTTTCTTAGCAGGTGGGAGCAGAGGAGATAAAGAAGGTATGCTGTTGTGTCTGGTCACATAATCACATCTAGTGGTGAAGTTTCAGGTTTACTGTTTTTGTTTTTTTTTAATTCTCTTTGTATTGAAAGAATTTAGGTTTGTACAAACATTGAAACATTTGACAGATACACAATCTATATATATCCAGAGAGTAGGTGTAAAAAACAAAAACATTTACAGCAGCTCATTATTGTCGTGGCATACAGGGTTTCAGAGTAAAGAATCGATGTATAAATAAAAACACAAAAGCATATTTCCTTCAGTTAGTCCATATTCAGAAGTTGCAGGTTTACAATCAACCAAACAACTTCCATCCTCTCTTACAGTGACTGTGAAAAATGCAAAGAAATCCATGACAACTATTGTTTCCTTTGTCTGTTGGGGCCTTTTTACTCATGGGAGTATTAATTCCACAAACATACTGTGCTGCAATAATGCCACAGGATGGCACCTTTTTAGGCTTTTTAGAGTAGAATGTTGCTTCTCTAAAATGGAAAGATGAAAAGGAGGCTTGTTCTGAACTACTGTAGAAACAATTTGAAGATATAAGTAGCTCATTCCAATATAATTAAAACAGTCATTGTTATTTTTTTTGTAATTATACATTAATGAAAACATAAATAGAAGTACTAACTTCTGTTTCAACAGTGAGACCCTCCTAAGCCCTCTGAAATCATATACACTAGACCTTTAAACTCGGACTCAAATAATACTACATACGTTTTGTAACAAATGACACCTAAGTCTACCATACATTTACATGCATTGTTACTGCATAGTATATACTCAAAACTAAAATGAACCAATTGTTTCTCACAATTATAATCATAATAATGTACTGTAATGTTTTTATTCTGTAATGCACTTCTCACTAGGTGACCTGGACTACAGCAGCGTTCTCCTCGGTATGTTAGTAATGCAAGACGTTCAGCTCGGCCTGTTCATTGCTGTCATGCCCACTTTGATCCAGGCACAGAGTGGAGATGTGGAGAAGTGAGTAAATATCATTCTTCTTCCTGCACATTCCCAGTTTTCCCACAAATACACACCAACAACATTGGAAATGTGCCGTTTCCCCTGTGCACCACAGCTTTCTGTTTGGAAGTCTCCGCGTGCTCTACCTCCTGGCTCAGGTCTTGGTTTCTCTGGCTGCTGTGCTGCTGCTGTGTATGTTATTCAGATCCTTCCTGATTGGCCCTTATTACAAGAAACTGCATGCTGAGAGCAAAGGCAACAAAGAGATCCTGGTGCTGGGGATGGCAGCTTTTGTCTTTTTCATGCTGACGGTATGCACTAACTTTTAACCTGTCATTAGTTAGCACTTTCTTTCATCTTGTTCAGTGATTCACTTTTGCCTTATTCCTACATGGTCTTTTTTCTTAACATTTATATCTTTTTTTCTGCAAATGATACTGTCTGCATCAGTCTTAATGTATTTAACCCTCTTAAAAAACAGTTTGTGCTGATTGCCTTCTAGATAGATTGACACTACTTAGTACTTTAACTCAAGCAATAAGGTAGCTATACAATATTTTCAGTTGTCCTCTACTTTATACTATACTCCACATTTTCAGGGCAGATATTGTAGTTTATTTTGTACTACATTCATTATAAGTAACTTTAGTTAATAAAGCTAGTTAGCTGATTCATATATTATTACAAAACACTTACTAAAATGATTTCTTATTATTATTATTGTTGTTATTATTGTAGAGGTCTGCACAATAGATATTACAATTTTGAGTATGAACACAATAATCTGTTCGCATTTTACAACTGTTAATATATATTTCCGTAATAGGTAATTCTTCATTTTTACTCGGCTTTATGTTTTGATGCTTATAGTTACATAGTTTTACTTTGTGCTTACAGTGCTATTATTCCGTTAATGTACTTAAATACAAATTTGTTATTTATTTATTTGTTATTCATTATTTAGGCTACATTCAGACTGCAGACAAATGTGGCCCAAATCAGATTTTTTTTTTTGTCCATATGTGACCTATATCCAATCTGTTAAAGACACTTTGAACAGCACAATTCCGATTTTTTTCAAATCCAATCCAGGCCACTTTCATATGTGGTTTTAAATCCAATATGAATCTGATATTTTGCAATGTGACTTCAGTCTGAACGTCCATGGTGCATTTATCTGACCTTTACATCATTGAAATGCCACAAAACTCACAATTCTGCATCCTAGGAGGTAGAGCGGCAGGAAAAAAAACATGTCAACTTCTGTAAACAAAGTGCATTCCTGTGTTGTCACATATTACATCAGGACGTAGTTTGCACATGCAGGTCACTTCAGGGTTGCATTTAGTTCATGATCAAAACTGATAGAAGTCACATTTAATGTGTAATATGAACAAGCAAACAAAATTCCACCAAAAATTCTGAATTGTGCCTTAAGATCTGCTCTCTGAATGTAGCCTTTTACTTCACTTCAGTTGAGTACTTTCATATTCTGCTGCTATAATCAACCATCATTTAAGAGCGAAAGTCATCCTTTTTAATACACTACATGTGTTACTGTTTATTATTTTCAGGTTTTTATGTATATTCTAATACTAAAACATTTGTACTGAAGTGACATTCGATTTAATTTCAAGGTGACAGAGTTTCTGGACGTTTCCATGGAGCTTGGCTGTTTCCTGGCTGGAGCTCTGCTGTCCTCTCAGGGTCACATGGTCACTGCAGAGGTGATGGGATGCATCGAGCCTATCAGAGACTTCCTGGCCATCATCTTCTTTGCCTCTATTGGTCAGATTCAATATCACAGTTTCTTTTAGCCATCACTTAAATTCTGCTGCTACTTCTAAGCGTTTAACTGCCATGTGTGGTGCTGCAGGTCTTCATGTGTTCCCAACATTTGTGTTGTATGAACTCACCATCCTGCTGGTGCTGACACTCACACTGGTCATAATGAAGGTACAGCCCCTTCCTTTTCAGCTCCACTATGTCTTTGTCACATGTTACTCTCCTCACTTTTACAGCATACCTCATTTCTCTTCCAGTTTGCTATGGCTGTACTGGTGTTATCAGCCATCTTACCTCCGGGGTCTCGACACATACGGTGGGTCGTCTCAGCCGGATTAGCGCAGGTCAGCGAGTTCTCCTTTGTTTTGGGAAGTCGAGCACGTCGTGCTGGCATCATCTCCAGAGAGGTCAGTCACTTTGAGAACTAGATAGTTTTACATGGAAAAAGGGCTTTCGTGTCAGCAGGGTGTAAATATACTTTGGGATAAAGGTGCAAAGAAATGTGGGCAGTATTAACATAGAGACTCTGCATTTAGGACAGCTAGTAACTAAAGAGAAGTCTAAAGTTGACTTGACATTCAGACTTTACATGGAGACAATATGCAGAACATATACTGTGATATATACTTTGTTTCACAGATCTAAGATCTGTGAAACAAAGTTAATCTGAAGTAGTTCTAACCAGACATATGGTCTGAAAGCATGGTTTGACTGTCCTGTTGTCTGAACATTCTCCTGAACCTGCACTTTGTCCACAGGTTGAACTAACTAATCAAAACCAAAGATGGTGCGGTCAAATATTGCATGTGCAAGTTTTTTTTAGGCCGGGAAGTGTGTAACGGTGCATGTGGACATATAGTCATGCAGATTACAGATCAGTCAATCCAGAATTGTTGGTGTGACAAATACATATGTGAAGATTTCTTTTTCTTTTTTATCACACATATGGAAAAAAGTAATTTTTTTTTTTTTAACCTTGACATGTAGCCTTCCTCAGAAGGGTCAAGTTGATGTTAATGTGACGTGTCAAGTGACCCTTCTCAGGAAGGCTACAGGTTGCAGCCGAAATATGTCAAGGTTAAAAAATTGCCTTTTTTCCATCTGAGAAAAAAAGAAAAGGAAATCTTTATAATTCCAGTCAATAGTATGAACCCAATCAGACAGATACATATATGTATGTATGTATGTATGTCATGATATGGGACTCTGAACCAAGCTAATGAGATATCTCTGAAAATGTTGAAACAATTTTTCAAATTGGCCAAACATTTGAAGCATGAACGGCAATATTTTTGCTGGAATAAACTTAATACAACATTTTATTTTGGAAACTCTAAATTACATTTCAAATCTCCTCTTTGTCTGTCGTTGCAGCAGTTGCACTGAAGATAATGTTAACGATAGCTTACACCGTGTTTTAATCATTTCCCCCTGGGATTAATAAAGTCTTCTGATTCTTTTACTATGACAATCAATCCTGGTGAATAATTGCTCTACCTGCGGTGAATATGCAGCATGCTCAGGGTCAAACCAAGCCAAGAAGAGTCGAACTGTTTCAGACTTGTGGAAAATCAGAATGTGCTTCACAAAGAATAACATATATGTAAGAGGCAGAATGAACTTAAGAACAACTGAGAAATGATTTCCAAAATTTTATAAAACAATGTCACAGAAGAACCTTAGACTTAGACAAACTTTATTGATCCATAAGGGAAATAACTTGGCCACAATAGCTCAGTTTCATACAAAACCACTTGAAGAAACACTAGGAAAGTAGAACAAATGATAAAAATGATAGCCAAAAAACTCTAAAAATGCTGATACATCGAGATGACACCTAATGTTGTGATAATATCTAATAATCAGATTTTCTCATCCACTTTCTCTGTTCAGATCTACCTGCTGGTTCTCAGCGTCACAACTCTCAGTCTCCTACTCGCACCAGTTCTGTGGAGAGTCACCACTCACCGATGGGTTCCTCTGGGTGAGCGTAAAACGGTCACATGACCTCTCATTCCAAACCAGCTTCAGGGCCAAAAAGTTTCCATTTTTCACAGCAAGCAGCGGCATCATGATCCAGCAGAAGGTGGCTCTTGTGCTAATGCACACAACAATGTAACACAGCTTGCTGATTATTGCACATCATATGGACTGAAATGTTCCGGTCTGGATTTTTGATTAAGTTTTGGAATTTACAAGTAAAGAAAGGAACAGGTACATCTATATCCGTCTATAACAGACTGTTTGTGATTATTAAAATAAAAGATTGCCATTTCTCTTGTGGCTGAAATTTAGATTTTAAAGGGCAAAAACTCACTTTACTTTGTTTACTTGGTACGAAGCTCATGCAGTACTTGTTGACAGATGAGTGAAGAAGCACAAACACATTCCTGTTGTAAAATGTGCATCAACAGGTGAAACCTGATCCTTTTCCCTCTGATACCTTTGGGCTGATGTAGAATGAATCATTTTTGACTTGTTCTGTCACTTCATTGTTTTTGCAATCTGTTGCTTTTCACAATCACAAGGACCAAATCATAGGAAGAGGGTAATAAATTGTATTTCTTTTTTCTTTTTTAACTACCTGCAGTGTATGAACATTTCTTTTCTGTCCCAGATGTGGTTCTAGGCAGATGTTGTTGCCGCACATTTACAAAAACACATCTCCTTACAACTACATTGACATTGAATTACGAACTATTTATTTAATGGTTAATAATACGATGTACAGTGTTTCAGATCATACATACACTTTCTTTTCGATGTGATTTTAAAGCTGCCTCCATCACTGACTTTATTCATATAGACGGACCTCCGTCTTGCGGGCACTTGTAGGTTTTTGATTAATGTACTACTGTGAATGTAACTGTGATGAAAAACTGTAGTATTACTTTAAAATAATAATAATAATAAAAAAAAAAACTACAATAATTCTATTTATAATGACTGTAACCTGCTCTTTTTCTGTCATTTATGAAAACCTGGGAACAACACATAAGTCAAAAGTGAAGAATGAATATTATTTAGGTGTCAGATAGCAGTTCATAGAAACTACATAAATTAGTAGTTTCAGAATTCACTGGCGCATGTGTGTATATATATATGT
>JAPSES010000001.1:10547983-10567307 GCA_029822895.1 Maxillicosta whitleyi
TATTCTGACACACCATTTCAAGTATTTGATCTGGGCTTTTTTTTCCACCCTCAACCTTTGAAGTGTTGAAAATATGTTATTACGTTTGACAGTATGTGATGAGAACATGAAATCCCCAACACCTGTTTGTTGGCTTCATCATCAGCGGAGGGTTTTTATTTTCAGGATGTAACAAGAATAGTTTGTTTTAATGACAGCTTTGAACATGTCAGTACAGCGGAAATGGTGAACTTCTGACGTACTGTGATAAATACTAATGGGTTTGAGATGAAATCAAGCCTGAATCCTGGTACCTCAGTGTGAAAACAGTTAAAAAAGATAATATAAAAATACTATATTTAACTATTATTTTATACTTTAATTGAGACACATCTGATAAACTTCAGTCCTGATCATAACTAGGACTTTTTGAGCAGATTTTAACCTTTTATGTAGTATTTTAGAGACATGATCCTGTTTTTAAAACCATAAACCCCCAAAAATGATGTATTATCCATATAGTACAGTTTGGTATAGTCAGTGATTAACACGTTTTATTTTTTTTGTCAGGATCTATTTCAGGGGTGTCAAACTCATTTTAGTTCAGGAGCCACATTCGGTTAATGTCTGGCACTGACATCAGTTCTGATCCATTTTTATTTAACATTGAACACTCTTTGTTTTTTTTTTTTTGTTTTTTTCACGCTCTAACCTGCTACTTGTTTTGTTATGTTGTCAAAGAAATGGCAACTTACCATATGTTCACAAAAGATCATGTGAAAATCTGATCGTCAGACATTTACTTGTACACTTTGTTGATGTGAATGTGCTGAGTTTCTTTTCAAAAACAGGAACATTTAGGATTTTATTTGGATCTTTCTGGTCATTTCCCATTTGCATGTCTTGTATTTTTATTTGTATGATAACTTTAGTTATGATTTGATGTTGTATTAATAAAATTTGATTTGATATTGTATGGTTTATTCCATTTCCTTTGGTGATTTCCCGTTCCATTTTTTTTTTCTCCAGCAGCAGAAGCCCACTCCTGAGATTACATCCAGCCCACCCCCACAGCCCCACATTCTGTACAACCCCAACCACCACATACCCACCTACGCCAGCTTCATCCCACCAGGACAGGCTCTGCCCGCCTACCCCCACTATCCCATGCACATGCAGGTAGGGCCCTGACCGAAAGGGGAAAAAAGCAACAGTGTTCCTTTGCACGGCGCAGGTTTGGCTGCCAGATGAACTGCACTGGTTCCAATTTACTTCTGCAGCTGTTTGACTAAAACATCAAAGCTCCAGACCAGAAGAAAAGGATGGTGTGCACTGCTGCCACATCATGCCAGTGAGCTGTATATCTGCAAAATCTGACAGTAATCATGAATCATGGGTTTGGGGATCCTAAAATCTGTCAGTACATATGTTTATCTTTACTAAAACAGCTCAAGTTATTATGTTTACATGCACAGAGCACACAGTTGTTCTTCCTGGTTCAGAACACCAATTTCCCAATATAACTGTTTGCATAGCTAATGAAAATGAATATTCCACTATTATTCTATGAACACAGACAACACATCAGAAGTAGGTGTGTCAAGTGAGAAACCATAAATGTAGATTTTTCTTTTCCACATGCATCTTTATCAGAAAGGATCTTTGTGTCACCACCAGCTGACTGTAAACAGGTGCTGTGGTGCAACACACGCTAAGGATTCTCCTAAAACCAGAATTAGATCAATATTTACCATTTAACCCATAAAGACCCAAACACCCACCTCTGAGCAAAAGCATCTACTGGTCAGTACCACAGTCCTGTATCGGGTCAGTACCACGGTCCTGTATAGGGTCAGTACCACGGTCCTGTATGGGGTCAGTACCACGGTCCTGTACAGGGTCAGTACCACAGTCCTGTAGGGGGTCAGTACCCCAGTCCTGTACAGGGTCAGTACCAGAGTCCTGTACGGGTCAGTACCCCAGTCCTGTACAGGGTCAGTACCACAGTCCTGTAGGGGGTCAGTACCACAGTCCTGTACAGGGTCAGTACCACAGTCTTGTAGGGGGTCAGTACCACAGTCCTGTACAGGGTCAGTACTACAGTCCTGTAGGGGTCAGTACCCCAGTCCTGTACAGGGTCAGTACCATAGTCCTGTAGGGGATCAGTACCACAGTCCTGTACAGGGTCAGTACCATAGTCCTGTAGGGGTCAGTACCCCAGTCCTGTACAGGGTCAGTACCAGAGTCCTGTAGGGGATCAGTACCACAGTCCTGTACAGGGTCAGTACCACAGTCCTGTAGGGGGTCAGTACCAGAGTCCTGTACAGGGTCAGTACCACAGTCCTGTAGGGGTCAGTACCAGAGTCCTGTAGGGGATCAGTACCACAGTCCTGTACAGAGTCAGTACCAGAGTCCTGTACAGGGTCAGTACCACAGTCCTGTAGGGGTCAGTACCAGAGTCCTGTACAGGGTCAGTACCAGAGTCCTGTACGGGTCAGTACCAGAGTCCTGTAGGGGGAAGATATTTTTTGATATGACGAGATTAAAGTCAACATGTCGACATTAAAGTCGAAATTCCGAGAATAAAGTTGAAATTGGATGCCGACTTTAATTTTGATGAGTCGACTTTAAACTCGACATGTCAACATTAAACTTGGAAATATCAAGAATAAAGTTGATGTTCCATAAAGATTAAAGTCGACATCAAAATTATGTCGACATGCCGACTTTAATCTCGTCATATCAAAAAATATCTTCTCCTTCATGAATGGCCCTAATGCTCCTTCGTAAATATCTTATCCTGCACAACAATAATAATATTTTTCTTTATCAGTGACTCAGATTTTGTGAAGTTTCATTGTTATTCTATTGTATTATGTAAAGTGCATCAAACCACTGTATTACTGATGAGCAGCATTTGCTTATAAATCTGTGGCTGCTACTAAAAAAAAACATCTCTGTGTTACATAACTAAAAACAGATGATAAACCTCAGCCTCACATAAAAATGTCAGAACCATTTTATCATCTCTGGATTCTTTTGTACATAACACTGCAGTCACCCACTCCCACTGTTCTCCTCTGTCCCGTAGCATGACCCCAGCTTTCAGGCACCGGCTTTGCCTCCAATAATCCCAGAGGGAGGATGTGTCTCCAACCCCCACCCGTCTGAGGAGACTGCCAACCAGCAGGCCACCTGCACCCAGCCACAGCCTCAGGGGGGCACCCAGGACCCGGTGGGCTACATGTTGACGCCCAACGCTCCCATTCTGTGCCCCCCCACCTCTATGGGAAACATCTTTGAGAAACCACCCCCTTACGCCTGCTGAGCGATTGGAAAAATGTGCGGGGTGTTGAAAATATCTCAACGTGGTCAGATTGAATGTAGCACAAGACGTTTGACAGGTGTTTATGGTTTCACTGAAGAGAGATTTATAGAACTGTAGTGTGTTTATAGAAGGTCAGGATGTATTTATGTGTATTTCTGAAGCCTCCAGAGGGCCTTCAGACTCTTAAATGTTACATAGAAAAGTGTATAGTAGTACACTTGATGATCTGATAGTTGTGTCTGTTACAAATGGATTACAGATCTTGCTCTGTATTGTATTGGTGTCTATACTTATCTACTGTACGGGCATTTAAAAAGGGCTTTCATGAAATGTGAACTGGACAAAAACTGATGCTAAAGTTGCTGTTACTTAGCGTTTGTGTTAATCGTTTAATGAGCACTTTAAAGTTGATATATATATCGTATATTATTAATGATGCATGTTAACTGCAGTGGGATGGGATGCTGTTGATGCTATGAACTGCTGTATGTATTTAAAAAAAAAAAAAAAAAAGTTCATTTTCCAAATACATGTGGAATACAGGCTCTATACAAGTCTTTCATTAAAAGGATTAATTATTACTGTTATTAGTACTGGTGCTGCTTTCAGTATTTTACACATGGCAGAGCTTTAACATAATCACACAGTATTCAGAGAGTTTTTCTGAAAATACAGTTTTACTCTTATCATGTTCATACAACTGCTTTTATTTTGTTTTTAAATAGGATTTTTCACTGTTGAGGGAAGTTAAAACTGAAAAGGCATACTTCTCTCAGCATAGTACACACACTGGCAGTTAAAGTGAAAAATTAAAATTAAAAAGAAGTTCAACGTACAACACATATGATTAAAAAAACAACAGCAAAAAACATAACAAAGAACACACTGCTCTATATTTTGGCATTCATTCTTCAGAAAACTACAAAATTATACATTAAAAGAGGGAAGTAAAATAACACAGGAGCCCTTTTTGGCGTTTTCAATCACAATGCTCAGATGACATTGTTTTTTAGGATGTTTTGATTTTCTCAGCACCTATAAAAATCAATTAAAAAGTGAGTCTCTAAAAGGTTTTGTCTGATCCCTGAAATCCCAGAATCCCCCTCTCATGACCGCAAACGCTACCCCTCGGAACAGCTGAACATCAGAGATTCAGAAAACTGTGGACGGTTTGGGAAACAAAAGACTTTGGATCAACTTAAATGTGCAGATAACCTTGGTGAGCAAAAGGTAGTATTTGTTTCATGTCTTCTACAAAGCATTATACAGTCACATTATTTACATATTCAGTATATTACAGCGCACTCTTTTAACTCTCAGTAGCTCGTATGGTGCGGTCGATGCAGTGCTCTCTCTCGTACGTGGAGGGCCCCTTCCAGTTTTCCTGTGCTTCTGTGACTAATCTATTGTCTTCAGATTTGTATTCGGCAGGTTTTAACTGTGGGTGAACAGTGAGGCAAAGAAGGGGCCTTAGTGACAGGAGTCAGTGAAGATTATCTGGAGATTGGTCGAGTTCATAAACGTGATGCTTCTTGAACGGACTGTAATGCACGTGCGGAAATGCAGAGTGTATTGTCTACATCGAGTACATTTCATTAGTAGTGTGGCTCCGTTTGTGTGTATATGTTACAGTACTGCACCTTTGTGAGATGGTTCACCTGGGTGGATAGAAGCTGTCAACGAGTTTGGGTTGTGTTTTTTTTTTTGTGTTTTGTTTTTTTTTTTTTTAGGCACATGGTTGATTTTAAGGTTGCAGGTAGACATGGAGTGCGTCTTTAGAAGAGAGCGACAAGAAAATGGCTTCAGACGGCAGTCCATTTCAACCTGCAACAATGTGCAAGGTTTCCTACAGAATGCAGCCCTGTGCCTAATGCTAAAACACGCCGTTGGTGCCGCGCCTCGACGCTTTAATGAAGGCGAGAGATCAGCTTGTTAGGAGCATTTAGTCCCCAATCAATCCTTAAGTAAGCGGAAAATATCCGAGCACCTGTTTTCACACATTTGGCCTGGGTGGGGTATTCGATGTACAATCTGGTCCCCCTTCTTTGTTTTTGAGGAGTTGTTCTGCACTTTATTAGCACTTGACTATTACAAGCTTTGTGACTGTGGGTAAACTGGATGTAAGCTACATGACCACAGCTCCATCTGTTGACATGGCCTACGTCGATCCAGTCAGATCTGCGTTTAATCACAGGATGCCAGGTGTAGTGGACTGACCCCAGACCAAGCATTTGACATAAGGCCCTGCGTGTGCTTGTGGGCTTACAAGGCATGTGATACATGGGCAGTTTTGAGGCAATGTTGTCCAGCATTTATTCCTATATCTTCTGCCTAGTGCAGGGGATGTTTCTCAGCAAAAAAAAAAAAAACATCAACACAGTCTTAGTAATGAAAACACTGTGAAAATCCCTGCTGATGCCTCTAAGCAGCAGTGTCACAGGCGAAAGGACAGAGTGATCGTAAGCTAAAACACCAGCTGGACCACAGAACCTGGTTTAGTTGTTTTTCAATTTCAGTCTAATACATTTCCCCATTGGACAAGTCTTGTTTGAATAAATATGTTGGAGAACATCCACATTGCCTCAACAAACTGCTGATGGATCAGTTTTGGCAGACAGATGCTCTGATCATTGGTGAGAGTCCAGCAGGGGGCAGGAGTGTGAGCGGATGTCATTGTGTTTGTGGGTGGCCTGGTCCAAGTCCAGGGAATGTCCGTTAACAGTGACCTCCATGCAGCCGCTGTAGGGTGCGGACACCAGTGTGGACACCAGAGGGACATCTGAAGGAGGATGGGACAACATGTTACCCAAGAGAAAACAAGATGAGCAGCACAGGTAAACTGTGACCCACCCATGAGCGCACAAACTAGGTGTTTACCAGACTCACATTAATCAACCACTTAACCTGCTTTACAGTCTTACTGGTTTATTACTCTGACTAAAATAACATGGCAATTATCACACAAATAGCTGCAATTAACTACTGCACTTTTTCTGTTCCTTTTATGACATGAGAGTATGTACTATGTATTAGAGCCTGATTATAGTTGATTTACACCTACACAGTAGACTTAATGAAGAAGAACAGCCCTTTTTTGGTGTTAATTATTGGAATGTGAAGCATTATGTGTTAACACACAAATATTATTATTATTTCTATTGACCTTTTAGCTCAGGGAAAGAACTACATCAGGAGGATTTGACATAAATAACTCTAACATAAAACCTATTAAGAAATTATAAAGATAATGCCAGGGAGAAATGTATATTATTATTACTCAGAAATGTTTTATACAGATAAATGGAAAGAATTGTCCAACCTATGCAAAATAGATTACTGCAAAAGTTGATATAATAATAATAATAATAATAATAATATTAATAAGAAGAAGGAGGAAAATAAAAAGAACCTCATAAAGTCTTTGTTAAAGCCTATAAATGCAGATACAACATACAGATACAAATACAAATACAGATAAACCCTAAGACAGTGCATCCAATGACCTGAAGAATGTATATGTACAGTTACATATACAATACACAAAAAACACAATATTGTTGAATGACTAAAAAACTTACATTCATAATTTCATACTAGTGTTTACAACATTATTTCTATACTTATTCAAATATTTCAGCATTTTGCTGGTAGGAAATTTTTGTGAAAGCTACTAACATGGTTGAGGGTGAATGTGACATAGAACAAGTAAAGATTCAAAACTAGTGATACACATGTGCTTAACATTAGTATCGTCCAGTATTCATGAGGGGCCAAAGTTTACATGTTAATGTATGAAAAGCTTATTTATAATTAAAAAGGAGGAAAACCTATGTATTGGAGTCAAACGTGTAGCTCAATATATAAGAAAAAACACACCTTTACATGTGGTCATTTTATATAAACTTTCTCTTACTGAATTTATGGGCGTGTGGTTTATTGTGATGAATATTATGTGGATATGAAATGACTCATTAGTTTTATTTATTGCAAAGCCCTGTAAAGAGTAAATGTCCATGTTCTCACCTGGAAGTCCTCCTATGAAGGTACTGGACTGCGACAGAAGGTCAGTAGGAACTTCAGCGTCTTCACTGCGTCCAGGCTGGCCATCGATCAGCAACACCGTCTGGTTGGCTGAGATAGTCACCTGGATCACATGACTGTCACCGTTGCACAAGGGGCTGGGAGCGCTGGCAAGGATGGTCTCACCTGATGATACCAGGACAAACTGTAGACAAAAAGAACAGCTTACAGTTAGACAGTGACAGTTTGTAACTAGTTTAATCTACATACACACATATGTACATAGACTTGGCTGTAGTCTACTCACATCTCGCCACTCGTCAGTGCCAGGATGATAGTCTGCTAAAGAGATGGACAGAGGGACTGTGTCCTGGTAAACAAGTGCAAACATTACTCCAATACCTGACGTCGGGCGTAATGTCAACTGGACACTCAGGTTCTGTGATTCTATAGTGAGAAAAGAAAGTGAAAACAGCAGGTTATGACCTTTTCCCTACAAAGATGGTGCAAACTGCAAAAGAGATGACGCAAGCCACTTCGAATTCACCCAAACAAGTACATTTTCCCTGAGGACTTACGGAAGAGGCAATTAGGTGAGTTATGCAAGTTCTGGATGTGCTTCTGACAACACAAACATCCACACAACACACACAGAACACACCATATCTGATGTCGAAGAGGGCAAATCCTGTGCCGGGGTAATATGCTCCAGGATCTTCGGTGCTGAAACATTGCATGTTCTCATTGGACCGAATGGTTTCTTGTATTGACGTATCTTCACCTGTCAACCAGCGCCAATCCCTCATACAACCATCCAGACGAGGGTTCACCTGAAAATATCCACAATATTTTAAAAAAGTAGTAACGGCAGCTTTATGTTGTACATGTCCTGGAACCGGTCAATGCTTAAATACATACCTGATTGACTAGACCATCCTCTTTAAAAGGGACCCCTCCCACAGTCAGGTTGAGTTCATGCATGCCCTTCTTTAAAGTGAACAGATCGCCATTTACTGCAATTTTCATCACAGCTTCTCGGTCGATCTTAATCACTAGGCTCCGCCCATGTTCTTCTACTGAGATCTGAAAAGAAAAAATATAAGAGAGAGGGTTTCAGTCTGGTACTCTTTTAGACCTTTGGGTATACTTATATTAATGCATGCCTTGACCCCAGACAGAAACAACCAACCTTTCTCCACTGGCCGTCATTGACAATGGGTCCACTGCTTGTGACCCTGCTGACTGTGCCATACTTTAGCTGCAGCTCCAGCTTCCCATGATGCATTGCAAGCACAATCCAGGAGCTATTTAAGTGACCTCCGGCGAAGAAGATCACTCCCTCAGGGTCAAAAGTACGGAAGTCAAACTCTGCTGAAAAACTAGAAAAGGAAAAGATTGTTCATGACTTGCTTTTTGTGGTGTTTTTGTGTATTTGCATATGCAGAAAAACCAGGAAACACATGAAATCAGTGTCAACATTTGAATAGTTTGTTAACTTGTTTGTACTACTGGAAAAAGTCCACTTTTTCTTTGCACAGTAGAGCTTACTGTTGCATTTTACTGTTTGATTATCCAGATTTTTTTTTTTTAACCAATTCTGTTTTTATACTTCTAATTTATTAAGTATTGTGTGTGTGCTCTTATGTTTAATTTCTTTTATTCTTATATTCTATTTTTACTGTGTGTCGTGCTGCTGCTGCACTAGTTTCCCAGTTTGGGGTCAATAAAGTCCATCTGCATCTACCTATATTATTTTCTAACTCTTCCACATGTAAACAAAGGTGCTCATTACTTAATTAAATGTTGATTAACAGGTAAAAGAAAGCTATTTTACTGAATAAAATGTGATCAAAACTTAATTAATGGTTCCACATAAATATTATAATTGTGAGCTGCTAAATATTGAACCATGCTCCATTTATTTACCCAGTATGAATTTTCCTGCGGAATCGAAGCCTCACCACTGGTACACCGCTGAACATACGGCCGAGGTACAAAGAGCGAGAGTTCCTCCTCAGTGATGGTGACATACAGGGAGTAATAGGCTGGTTTCAAACAAAAAAAATAAAAAAAATGTCGAAAACAGCTTGTAAAGTTTACAATTTGCTCAAGAAGTTAAACTAAGAAATGGCTGGTTCATGTTCATCACATTTAATGTATTTCACCTTACAGCTCCTGAGGTCCTGGCTTAGCTTCATGCCTTGACGTCCATCACAGAAGCAACGGAAACTCCCTGGAGTGTTCAAACACTCCTCTGCACATACCCCTGCCTCACACTCATCCACATCTGAGCAGAATGAAGAAATTAGAGAGAAGAAGAAATCAAAGTAACGGCCAGAGATTAAAGGGTTACAGAGTAGGGAGCACTGTTATCAGATTCCCATAAGTGGAGGAATTTTGTGAAAACATGAACTTTCCTGTCAACATACTAGGGAATGCAAACAACACTGGAGTAGTCTTAAGTGGTCTCTGACATTGACTGGGTGGTATCTTCCCACTCCATATTTAACCTTACATGGACATGACTAGCTCAGCTATAGCAAATGTTAATTCCTGCAGGGGGGACACAGGGGTTATGAAAAGTCTGGTTTCCACTACAGAGCAAAACAGGGCACACAAGAGAATAATGATTTGGATTTAACTCTGGGAATTCTTTAACCATGTTTCTGCCAACATGTCTCTAATGGCGGTCTTATTATTTTTATTGAGTTATCAAACACCAGAACTGTTTGACCTCATCAGTAGAAATGCTTTCATTCTGTGTGTGAAGGTGTTCTATAAACACTTCTATAATAACTCCTGTGAAATAATGGCATAATTTAGCCCAAAAACATGAATGTTTGGGAAGGACATGGTGCTACAATGCTTACATATTTTTACCCTGCCCCCAAAGGAGAGGCAAGGGGTATTGTTTTTGGTGGTTTGTTTCTTTGTTTCTGTGTTTCTCTGACTGTTGACACTAGTAGCAAAATTATTGGTTGGATTCATACCAAACTGGGATTATAGATTTCCAGTGACTCAGAATAGATGTGAATACATTTTGGGAAAAGTAGATTGATGTTCCAATTCTTAAAATCTTTTTTTTTTGGTCTCCATTTACTCATAATGGGCAAAATTTCAAATGTCTATAAAAACATCAATTTTATTTCAATTTACTTCAAACTTGCCACATAGAGGAAATTGATATGCTGACATCACCAAATGCACAGTCATGATGACATCAGCTAAATCAATGCCAAAATAATAATACTATACCTGCAAGGGGCAGGTTTTGTTGTGTCTGGCACCACTTGTTATTAAATATAATTTGCCATATTTAAGATGAATGCTATCACAATTTACTTTTATTTGACTTATGTCATGACAGTCTTTGAAGTCTGTATTTTATAAGACAACTCTTTACTACTAAATGCAAGTATGGAGGGCTACAGGACAGGCTGAATATCGTACATTATATTTAGACACGACAGGAGCACAGGTGACCTTTAACCTATATAAAAAGATTTAATCCAAATGTCTTTGCATTCCATCCCTGACCTAAAAACACAGCTGCATCAAGTCTTGCTGGGGCTGAAGCTTTCCTTCAGTCAGAAACAACATGTGTGTTTGAAACAAGTTATGCATGTTTCCTTCATAGTGTTTGTCTCCACACTTACCAATGCAGCTCTTGGTGACATTGTCGTAGACGTAGCCAACATCACACAGGCAATCGTAGCTGCCTTCATTATTTACACACTGTGCTGTTCCACACACGTTTGGATCTTCACACTCGTCCACATCTGTGGAAAATATGAAAAATACCATCAGCTAGACTGGCAGATATTCATGTGTGCCACTGTTTTTACATAGACCAACTTAATACATCCATCCATCCATTTTCCGCCGCTTATCCGGGGTCGGGTCGTGGGGGCAGCTGCCTAAGCAGAGAGTCCCAGACTTCCCTCTCCCCGGCCATTTCATCCAGCTTATCCAGCGGGATCCTGAGGTGTTCCCAGGCCAACCTCTCCAGCGTGTCCTGGGTCTTCCCCAGGGCCTGCTGCCGGTGGGACGTGCCCAGAACCCGCACTAGGGAGGCGTCCAGGAGGCATCCTGACCAGATTCCCAAGCCACCTCAGCTGGCTCCTCTCAACGCAAAGGAGCAGCAGTTCTACTCCGAGCTTCTCACCTTATCTCTAATGTATTCGTGATCTCATTCTTTCGGTCACTACCCAAAGCTCATCATCGCGAAAAGGGAGCTGAGCCGAAATGCAAAGCTCTCTGTATACCGGTCGATCTACGTTCCTACCCTCACCTATGGTCATGGTCAACTTAATACATAAATCTGTAAAATGTTCCATGTAAAAAATTTGACTCATACAAGATTCATGAGTATCACAGTCATTTGAACTGTCAAACAACTGAGCTTTTTCTTACTTTGACAATTTTTTCTTAAAAATGCCATTTTTTCTTTTCATTTACTCTCTAGCTCACTCACAAACTCTATCCCTAATGGGAAGAGATACAAAGTCTGAACACCCTGTTTGCGAATAACATTCGTATAGTTAGAATTTGTCCAAACCACCTTAAAATTGCAGTGATGGACATGATGGTACATGTGAATCTATGGCTTGTAACTTACCATTACATAAGTGGCGTCCTACCAACATGTAGCCTTGGCGACAGGAACAACGGTAACTGCCCATAGTGTTGTTGCACTCGTGGTCACACCCTCCATTCCTCGTGCTGCACTCGTTGACATCTGCAAATAGGAAAACAGTCCAGTCAACATGATCACAGGAAAAACATCATCATTGGCTATGTACAGCATTAGGTGGTTTGGCATGTGTTATGTTTTACAAAATCATTGAGAATAAGGCTGTAATTTAATGTATATTTCTATGAACAGAAGTGCAGAAGTAACCGGTTTGAAAAGCTCTATGAATTTGTACTTTGCTAAACATCTTAGAAGTATCAAACCCTACATGTGACTGTGGCTGGTGTTGCAGCTGAGTGTTTAGGCGGAGTTCGGTCGTCAAGTGGAAAAGGCTCAGACCGAGTCAAACTGAATCTCTGTTGGTTTCCTCTCACACTAAGGTGGCAAGATGAGTCACAGTGGAAATGTGTGGAATGGTGTTGGTGCCATGAATCTGTGAAGCGCGTTTCCCTCTCCCTAAATGTATGCCTGCATAAATTGCTTTGCAGTCCCTGCTTAAACAGAATATTTGTTACAATTATTCCCCATTTGAAACTGTGTCTTTTTCCTGTAGGATAAAACCATCTTCACATAACTACATCAGGGTTTCTGCAAAGATTTTTTCTTGCTGCAAAAAAAAAAATATTTATTTTAACAAATGTTTAATATACTGACTACATTTTAACAGTCTGTGTTGAAAACATGAATATACAATCCACCTTACTTGGTGAAATAATGGAAATCTAAGTTTTGACTATGACAGTTTCAGAATTTGAGTGTAATGAACAATAATGATATAGCAAAACAAACTGAACAAAGCCATTATCCATTCAAAAGTGACCAATAACAAAAGATCTCAAACCTCACATATCAGTCGCCTGTTTAAAAATAGGGTCAGGCTTACATAGTATCAAATGTTACTGCACATGCCGACTGCGTGTACAGAACTGCAGTCCACTGGGACTTGATGTTAAAGTTGGCAGTAGAGGAGTTTGCTGCAATGGAAAAAAAGATACTATGCTTTCACCTTTTTTCTCATGCTGTTTTCTTCTATAGCAGGTCTATAGTCTACACTCACTCCATTTTAAACACTGCAACAAAATTGTATGCTTCAGACTTGCAAACAAGTATGTCCAGCATAAGCCATGTTTTGTTTTGTTTTTTTATAGGAAATTTTTCTGAGAAATAAAAAAGGTAATTACTGGCTAACAGAAACCCTGATCTATACAGTAACCAGCTTTGACCCTTAAAAGAGACACATGGATTCCAACTGGAATCAGTGACTAAAGTTCTTGTATGCGCAAGTCATACTGACCTGACACATCCCTCACACATCACTAATAATTGTAGCAGCAATAGCAGCAGTAATGGTTGGTTGTTCAACAGGCCTGTGGTTAGTTATAAAATAAAAGCAAAACATAAAAAAATACAAGTTGATTTAAATAAAAACAGTTGTCATATTTAAGTATAAAAAAAACTATTGCACAAATGACAGTGATAGAGGTCGAGGTAATTTTATCAGCAGACACGAGATGAGTGTCGGGACTAAGGTTACAGTGATGGCACAGATCCAGAGTTACTGTATATGATGCGGTGCAAAAAATGTACCCTTTGCCTAGCTCCAACACATGCAAAGTCCAGGTATCATGCAAAAAGCTAACATTTCTGTAGTGATGACAGTACCTTTCTCACATCTGGCTCCTGTCCAGCCGGTAAAACAATGACAAAGAAAGTCGCCCTTTTTGTCCTCGCAGCGCACTGTACCTCTGGCATTACAGGGAGATGGGGAGCACTGGTCAGGAATATCTTTATTAAGGCAGACAGACAAAGAAAGCAGCGTTATTAGTCCTCTGAAGTAGAGTTCATACAGTTAGTCTAACTGTATTATGATACCAGACAGAGGAAGGGCATCTCCTGTGTTGTGCATATCAGGAGTTCAATATAAATAGCCTAATGCTGCCTAAGCTCTCCTGCCAGCAATGCCCTAATTCAGTCCTTCCCAGCACACCTGCCCTTTAGTTCACCATCAGTGTTATCAAATGGACATCCAGTTGGTGCATTTCACTTTTGCTGTTGAATATTTTCACTGAAGCATACTTCCAAATCTCGTCACTCCCCTCACAGTTTCCTTTTCCCAACAGGAAAACCTCACTGCTCAACAAGTCTGGGCATGTTAGCTGGAGTTCAGAGTAAAGACGAGAAAGGACAGCGTAAAATCACAGTGCAGTGAAAATGACGGGATTGGGAGAAAGATAAGGTCAAATATGAAAGCTAATCAGATATCACAGTGCACACCACATCCAAACGGCTTAACTTCATCTGTGAAACATGTGAGTCATCTGAATGCAGATAGTCAGTTTACTATGTAATAAACTCACCACAAACTATAAATCGTAACTCAACTGGCTCCTGATACTTCACTTGTTCCCTTTTATTAAAGTTTGAGATGTACCTTTACACAAGACCTTAAAAAATTATTTATGTGGTAAAATAAACATGGGATAGTATCCTGTAGGCTACCATATTAATTTGGAGAGGTTTGCCAGGTTGTGCTTATAGTATGACAGCAGTGAATAACTGCAAGATTTTATTTTAATTGTGTGTCTAATATAAAAAAAAAAAAACCCACACAAACAATTAAGATGAAAACTGCAAACTCCAAGTCTAGCACAATATCTGCAAATGATAAAACAAACCTTGGTATGCACAAATATGCAGTCAAAACAAAATCACATGCATGAAACAAATGGAATTACTGGAATCTCATAATCTGTTATGATATTGGCAAATTGTTTGTGATGAGGCAGGATAAAAATGGGAAGAGATCTGCAGCCAGCAACAGAAATAGCGTGCCAACAGTGATAAAAAAAAGAAAGAACGGCACATCTTTAAGTGCCACAATGCTGCAGCTGAGTCATGGAAACCCCCCCACACACACGAGGTTCCTCAGCCAATCGGAGTAAAGCCGGGTCTGCTGTATCCTGATGCAGCAAATATTGAGCGCTCCACTCACGTCAGGCTTGTTCTTCACGTCACTCCTCTGCTGGACCAGCTCACGAATAAGCTGGTGCAGCCATACAGAGAGTGAGTGAGTGTGTGACGACTGTAGAGGTGTGTCACTGATTCACCAATGTGCAGCATCACTGTAGCAAAGTACTGCAACGTTACTCATAGATACCTGAGCTCGTGCATCTAATGTCGACTCAGGGTGTGTCAATACCAGACACTCAATGAGATTTGACACAATACTAAAAATGGGCTAAGTGTTGCTGAAAGGTTCACCGTCTTCCAGTGCTCGCGCTCTTTTCCTCTTGGAGAGAGGCTGTGCCTGAGCCTGAAAGTGATGCAGAGCTGTGATACTGCAGTGCAGCCCAACCCCTACACTATATTCAAGTGACTTTCTCTGGGTGTAATACTGAAAATGTGAATAAAGTAAAGAAGATAACAATCAGTCTATCCACACTTATGTCAACAGTGCTTTAAGTAAAGTTAATAAGGTAGACAACTTACTGTGAACACATGTGACCAAGTCTTGTTTCTTTTTCTCAGAATCCCCAAACTTGTCCATGCAGGCTGGACATAAATGAAAATGAAAGCAAGCATGACATATTATGATCATATAATAAGATGAGCCTTTTCAGATGTGTTTCACAAATCAAGAGCAGAGATGAAGGGTTTCGGTCAGAATGGTAACTTACCTAAATATTTTGGATAGAAGTAGTCCTAGGGGAGAGGAGATTTGAGAAGGAAGAGAGAGGGATAAAGTTATGAAGGCGAATACAGAAGAATCTAAACAGAACAGGATAATCTAAATAATTCTCAGAATTAGAGGGGGAGCTTCCACTAATGCACGACATAATCTAGGATTTGGTTTTGTTCTGTACATGATCTCTATACTCACACAAACAACACAGAAAAGCGATTCGTAAACAAGTGATTAATGTCATTTTGACTACAGCATTTGTTGCATCTGTCTGTGCTCTATCTAATGGGTGCGGCCTTTTGCCAAGGGCTTCATGAGAATTCTCTGCATTCCTGATAGTAGTAGCATCCCTCCCACCTTCTGGTTGCAGTGTTTCTGCACATGTAGGTCAAAACCTGGGAGATCTACAGCGTCTGGAGGAACACACACTTTTGAGTGCTTCTGCAGCAGTACCAGAAGGATGCAGCAGGCTAGGGGATGAATGAAATCTCATGGAAAATCTAACCTTTCTGAAAAACACATCATGTAAGACTTGTCTGATGCAACAACTGTGAACTGTTAGGATGTCAGATATGATCCAGTGTGTATCCCAAAACTTACTAAGCTACACACGTACAGCTGAGACACTTTTTTTTTTTATCTGTCAATGGTCCCCTGTGGGAGGCCACCTAACAGGTGAGTAATGACAAAACTGCATAGGCTGATGTGACTATGTGGTGCCAAGAAAAATTAGGTGTAATCCAGGAACACACTCTCTCGTTGCTCACTCTGCAGAGTCAGAAAGCTGCAGCAGAACAAAACGCAGAGTCAGAGAAGTGCACTTGCAGAATGAATAATGTAGTTATGAATGAGACTGCAGTTTGGAGTGGCAGAAATGGTATACGGTGAAAACTACAAGCACACAATGCTGCTCTGCTGGAGATATGTATTAAGACTCCCTCAAACTCAATTTGACAGAATGTCACCTGACCTCACCTTTCATTCTCAGCCCATTGCAACGTCACGATAATCCTCCTGTCCTCAGTCCACTCCCACGTTCTATGTCTCTCCATTTGGCTAAGCTTATACGTAATCTCTGAGTCATCGATTGCCCCATTCATTCGCTCTGCATTACAATTCAAAACTTAAACAGTAAAACAGATCACTACAAAGCGTGGCGCTGCCCGTGAAATGCTAGCTAACACTTTATCCATGTGCAACTCATACTTCAACTGTATTTTACAGATCAGGCATGCATTTACTGTTGCAGAACTTCAGAGACCATCTGTTGGCATATTTTAGACAGCTTACATCTAATTGCCATAATTGTACAATTAATAAACCAGCGTGTACCACTCACACAATGCACACAGGTACATGTTCCAAGACTTAAAAAAAATCTGAATTCTCAGCCAGTGAAGAAATGTGGCTCTGGGCCAAACAGTCCATGTTGCATATTTTCTGACACCTTCTGTTAATGATACATGTGGAGCTTGTTTTGATTATTCCGCACATGTAGTACACATTCAATAGGCTTATGTATTCACATGGCTGGGCATGTTCTCAGGAACACTGATGAATGCAGAATGGAAACTAATCTTTAGTAAATATTCCAGGAGGGATGAAGAGTAGGTACAGTGAGGTGGAGTTTGCTTGTTGGTAAACATCAAATGAATAGAAACAATGCACAGTACACATTTACATGCACAAACATTGCAATGCAGCATTATGGTTCCATAAAAGGTCACTAAGAGTTAATGAAGAAGGATGGATATACATATGTTCCCATATTTGGTGGTAACTATACTATCTATACAGAGTACTGTGCCTTGTATGTGTTGTGTATGTCTCCATAAAAATATGACAGGGACTCTAAGGCAGGACAATAACAAAAGCTGTGTTTCATCAACTGAAGCTTAGTCATACTGACTCAATGCCTGTCACAGAAACAAACAAAAAAGAGATGAAAAGATGCCAAGGTCTTGACATGGGAATACTGTAATATGTGCACTGACAATCAGGGCTGTGAACTTACTGGAGCATGAACGTCACCCAGACAATGAATCATTAGTCTGCTGTGACATTTACAGTCATCAGTTTGCAGTCAATATGAACCTGATGTAAACAACCACTTGGAAGGCTTAATGTTAAATAACAAAACCTACGCTGGAAGTTTTTTTTCCCTTGGAGTTTGAGCAGGCGTTAGTGTTTTTATTAGTAAAGACAGAAAACTTTAGACTGTTTGGTGTTGCATTTATGGACAGTTAGCCTTTCACATGAGACTTAAAAAAAAACATAACTTTAAGGATGTTTCGTATACTCACTGTTTCTGGGTCGTTCTCAAACACTTCCCTGGCCTCCTCCTTGGAGCACCTTTCCTCTACACACTCCCTCTCCAAGTGCCCTTGCTTCGTCTCCTCGAAAACTTGATTTGCTCTTCTGTGTCTGCTTAAAAACTGGTTTGCCTCTTGGGGAGACAATGAAACTGGAAAATAGAAAAGCAGACTTTTATTAATGATCATACATGTGAAAAATATGGTTAAACAACTTTGTAATTAAGCAACATTTTAACTCTGGGGCACCAAAACATTTAAACACGGTTGCGAAACATCAACCGCTAACGCACCGTTAATGACGTTCACAACTAAAGCGTGTCTCATCATTCACTGCATAAATGTCAAAGGGACTTAGCCTGCTAGCTAGCCACCTAGCATGTAATTGTTTACTTACTGCTGTCGGACCAGCGGACAACCAGCAGGATTAGCAAGGCTGCCGATGAAAAGGACTTCGTCGGGGTCAGCCGCATTGTTTAACCGCTGTGTCTGCGCCAAGCTCCAGAAACTTTCTCTTGTCCCGTCTTGCGGTCTTATCTACCCCCCCCGTGTCTGAGTTTCCCCTTTCCTCAATGTCAGTGCCGCCGGAGCCGAGCCGTGCTAATGTTAGTGCCAAACACTGCAGGTATTCAGGTACTTCGGACCGTTGGTCGGAAGGCTTTTGATGTTAAATGGAGGCGCTGTGAGGCTACGCTGTCGTGTATTTGTCCCGCATATCGCTCACAACACGCAAACGAAGCGACCGTCCCTCCCCGTCCTCTCTGCGGTTCACCTCGTACCCATTGCGGTCGGGACTTTATTTTGCGACCCGCTTCCCGCTGTGTTTTAGCCCTGTGTGTTCCCTATGTGTGCGGAGAAACACTGCACGCCTGTGGTGTTCTGCTGCTTCAGGAGGGGGAGTAGCTCTGAAAAGTGCAGGCAGGAGTTTGTACTGATGCAGACATCTCTCCCTCATCCCTCCCTCCCTCCGTGTGTGTGTGTGTGTGTGTGTGTGTGTGTGTGTGTCAGTGCGGCTGTGTTTGTGTGGACTGTGGAGGAATAAAGAAACAAAGACCGAACACCGAAAAGACACACACTACTTATGACTGTGAGTGCAGTCATACAACACACGTTAAGATAATGTTGTGTAAGGTAGTTAGCTAGTTTTGTCCTTTTAATCCTAACTGTATTCGAAGCTAATCCATTTATTTAACTTTTGGAAATTCCAAAAAGATTACTTCAGAAAGTTAACTAATTGGTTACATGTTTGGAAAAGATTATAGAAATATTTTATATTTGCACCTAGTATTTCACAGAGGGGGATTAGGGCC
>JAPSES010000001.1:10585129-10595604 GCA_029822895.1 Maxillicosta whitleyi
TATAATTTTTAATTTTTTTAAAATGTATATAGAACTTTACAACAACATAAAGAAGTGCTTTACCAAAGTGCTTTACATCTAAAAGCATGATTACATTATAAGATAGAAACAGTTTAGTTAAATGCCATTTAAATGCCATAAATATGTGTAAAACAATAATACCCAATACTCAGTGATAAAACAGACCACAGATTAAAACCTAATAGTGTCTCAATTCTAAGGGTTAAAAGCCAGTCTAAACAGGTGTGTCTTTAACCTGGATTTGAACAGAGACAGGTTAATGAAGACTCACTAGTCCAGGAGGCAACAAGTCCCATGGTTCTGGAGCAGCAACAGCAAATATACCATCACCCCATTGTTTGTATCAGGACCAGGGGACATTCAGAACCATCTGAGAGGACGATAGGTGTTAAGGGTGAATGTATTCTAATGTGCACAGAATGTTTGACAATAGAACAATAGCTCACAGACAAATATTTATTTTGAGTGATACTCTCAGTCTTTTATTAATTCAGTGAGTTTTACATTATGATGCAATATTGTACTTTGAAAACTACAGCTAATCCTCAGACTAAATTTAGCCAAATAATGATTTTTTTTTTTTTTTTTTTTTTGTCTTTTCTGAAGGCATTTTGTCCATGGACAGGAGTAATTAACTACTATTACCCAAGGAATCTCACAGTAGACTATAGATGACATATAGTTATATAACAGTAATTATCATTGTTGTGTTTTGTTTTGACCAATTTCAAGCCATATCTGCATACTATTGCATTTATGTTTTAGCATAAAAACTTTTTTTTTTTTCTTTTAATAATTTTTGTAAATTCAGTTTCCCAAGAGGTTTTAGTTTTCAGAGTCGTCATGTTTTGGTTCATTAATCACTAGTCAACTTTTTTTTTTTTAGAAAAAGATAGAGAATGAATGTAATAAATCTTAATTTTAATAAGATGAACTGGAAAACAAATGAAAAGTGCTGATTAGCTAATGTCTTCAATGTCTATGATGAAGTGTTGTTTCACATATTTATTGGTTTATGTACATTTATGCAACAGATTCATAAATATTCCAGTAAAAAAAAAAAAAAAGACTGTAAATTGAATGGATTGTCATGTGCAGACAGTGTTTTTAAGTAGATCTGAGAAACATTTGAGTTAAACCCATTCTACAATTTCACATTTTGACCCAAAACGGCATCTTGGAAACTAGTCAACTAACATTTATGACTTTGTTTCTTTATTAGTGACTCAAACTTGATAAAAAAAAAAAAAAAATGTCATTACCTTTCTTCTGGAAGCATTTAACTATAGACCGGTATAATTATACAGACATTATCAACTGTTAGATATTATTAATTTAGTTGTAGTACTGATGGTGACAGCACTAGTATCATAATATGTCACTGTGTCACTGGAGTTAGACACATAATAAGTGTACCTAGTTAATACCTGTCACTTATTTTTTCAGTATATTTGCAGCAAAATAAATGTCTTATCCTGTACGTGTTCGACAAACACAAACAATGGAGAAAAAAAAGACACAGACACCACATTTGCATTAATATTGGTCTCTTTTAGTTATTCAGGAGAAAAAAAAACACATCACATCCACCATTCATTCAACTTTTTTATATACACATATAAGAGGCTTATTTTAATACTTTTAAAATATTTGTACAAAATACACTGTTCTCCCTTTATAATATGTTTATCTGAAGATGCATTTTACTGCAAACGGTCAGCAGATGTGCGTTGTTAAGTTTTGAAAATCTGATGGGCTTATTGGGGGGGGGGGGTAAATATTATTGCATGCTTAAAGACAATTATTGCATAAGTCATTTCTTTGCAGGCTTCAGGGTAAAGGAGTTGCCATTACTGTAACTTCCATTTTTTTTCCCCTGAACAACTGGGCTGATGTTTCTGGGAAGGTTTCGCTGGAAATGATACTAAATGTGATTACCAAGTTAAAGATGAGAGACAGAACTACTTTGTGGTTTGAACTTCAGTCCGAGTATTTTCAAACTTGGCAAAAAAACAAAAAAAAAAAAAACCCACTCAAATGTTGAGTTTCTTAAACCTGAGGAGAGTTAGTAACTGGTGGAAACAAACGCTCACCGAGAATCAGAAGTTAAAGCAACACCACTCCCTTAAGGTTTCATCAATGTTATTACTGTGTTACAAACATAAAATGTTTGGGAAATTGGCAAAGGTTCCTTGAAATGGAACAGTGGTTCTATACAAGAGGAAAAAGGAGATACAACATATCAGGCCAGAGTAGAGTAGAGAACAGTGTTTCCACACTCCTACTACAGTCTCTAAGACAATTTCAGGCAGTGATTTTTTTTTTTTAATTTAATTTAATTTTTTTTTTACAGATGTTGCTCTGCCTTTGCTGACCTGTAACACTGGGTTAGTTCAATTGGCAATACAACCCATCATACTCATGTCAGTCACTCGTGTACATATGGACAAAAGCAAACACACAATCGCACACGTACATTACAACCCAACATACGTTAAGACACACTTCAATCAGTCCAACCCAGATACACAGCGAGATTCTTGCATGACAAGAAAAAAAGATAGAAAACACAGTGAAATTGTTGAGAACAATATGTCTAGCTCAAAAACAAGAAAAACATTGGAGTATTTGCGTGTCTGTTTTAAAACAGTACAGGTTTTTGTGATATAAAAAAAAAACATATCTAAACAACTATTTTTTGTGTTTTTCAAAAAAGAGAGTTTTATAAAAGTGATGACTGGCACTGTTTGGGATCTTGTTATCACTGGAAAGTCCATGTGGCTACATAACCAGCTCCAAAGATTTGTAAATACAAAATCTGTCGTCTGTGTAGATGCTCCCGTCATGGACTACAACTATACTAAACATGCACTGGTTTTTGGCGAGAGTGAGTGATGACGGTATAAACGTCAATGCGGGCGAGTGCCTTCTTAAGCATAGAAAAACACAACACAACTGGTGAACAACAACAACAACAAATCATGTACCTTTAACAGAATCTGAGGTGCTGACTGGTAAGCTTCACAGCAGGCAGTTTTGCGTATAAATAATTATTAACTACAGGGAAAACGTTTCTCAAAAAGCCAGAGCTATCTCACAAAAGAGGAAAATGACACTTTTAGGCAGCCGGCAGGGCAAAAACAATCAGTAACACACCATTCTTCTCACAATCACAACCAAACTTACCCTGAGAAACAAACTAAGCGATGCCTCTATTGCGTCTCTGCACGCATCTTGAAGGTATGGTCATGATTAACTTTTAACACTCTAAACTCAGGTGCTGGACATATTAAATTATCCACTAGCTCCTCTGATATGTGGGGAAATTAACTTGCTATATCACCATCACAATTTGCTATAATAGACTTATTATAGCTCTTGTGTGACAATTATTTTTTCATTTTCATCGACTTTTTCCCCTTAAACTACTGTAATGATAATTTAACAAACTACCATACCATCAATTAGCATGCAAACAAGCAATAAGGCATACACCAATTTGTAGGACTCAAAGTAAGCATTAAAATCATCATGAACTAATGTACAGTTACACAGGGACTTAATACCCAACCACACAGAACGGGGTTTTAAATGAAACGTGGATATGAGTTAAAATATTTGTTAACGCACTGATTTAAGGTTTAGAATTTGGGCCAATAAGCAGGTGCAGTGAAGTGAGTTTTAATAGCTACAAATCAAGCTGCTCTGGGCTGTGATTGGTCCCTTCTTGTGTGCCCTCGACCTTCACAGCCTTCCTGAGGAGGTTGGGAAAGAAATAAAAAATGAAAAAAAAAAAAAAAACAAAAGACGGGGACAACAATACCCGAACACGGCGAAATTACAGTCCTTCCTTCTAGAGTTTGGTCTGTCAAATGTAAAATATGAATGAACATTTCAACAACCACTAAAACAGAAATCAAACAGGATAAAATAAGCTTTTTGAAAGTGTGCTGCGAGGCTTGTTCATCCATACATTTCGAGGCAATTAAAGTGCGTGTTGGTCACTGTCAAAACTGTCCAGTGAAAAACGTTTGTTCTCTCACAGAAAGGAGATGCAATTAGATGAATGCAATGATTATCTTCTTCATTCGTATGCTTCCTTTTTCTCCACTACTGTTCCTGTTTTTCGTGCTGATTCTGAGGTCTGTTTCTCCGTTACTGGAGTGATGCACCTTGAGACGCTGCAAAAAAAAGTCCCTGTACACAGCTCATCCAGTCTAGTAATGGCTCCCATGAATCTTATTTCCCTTTAAACAACAGATTAAGCCAGTCAAGCAGGTGACGTTAACTCCAACGCAGCATCAGTTCTTTACGAGCTGCACTGGTGTAATTAGGTCACCTTTTCTGACTTTTCTTGTAGTTTTCTCTAAGGAAAAACAAGACTTTAAACTCATTACTAGACAGAGAGCATTGTTAAGATGGACTTCTCTACAGTAAAGGAAATGCTGGTTCTGGGCATCATAGAAATAGTTTGCAGGGTCATGGCTAGATGGAGTAGGTGGAGCTCTCCGACTGTTGGCGGATGTAGCACTGAAAGCTCTTGTCTCCAATCGGATGCTCCCTAAGGAAGAAACAAAGGTGAAGTTGTATAGTGTATTAGTTTGACATGTGATCAATGCTGTATGTTCTGCTGGTGGACTGTACACGTGCCCCCCCTGCTGGTTAAAAGTATAATGCTCAGTCAGATTAACCCATAAGGACCCAATGCTATTCCTAAATTAATTTTTTGTCTATTTTTTAAATGATTTCTCACCATTTATTCTAATACTATTATCTGAATTTTGCATTTTTTTTCTCATAACATATTATATAGGGCATCATTGGTACAAAGTACACTATTCTCTTTTTTTGTGAAAAAAGGTGTCAATATTGCACTGAAAGGAAGAAAGGGAAAGTGAAAAAAAAGATCATTTGTGAATCTTTGTTGCAGTCATATAAATACAGACTTTACAGTGTCATACATAACAGAGGAGTTACTTGTGAAGATCAGTGCCTTCCATGGTGATTCTATTTTGTAGAACAGTAACATTAATAAAGATTATATATGCAAACAAACATATTTATATTTACTTAATGAATTTTGCTTTTTTAAGTAAAAATCAGGTATTTTCTTGTATTTAATTGACTGATCATGTAGATGTTCGTAAAAGCTCAGTTTATAATTTGAGTTTATTATATCAAAAACAGATTAAACTGAAGAAAAAGTGACTTTTCCAGCAAAAT
This sequence comes from Maxillicosta whitleyi, assembly GCA_029822895.1. NCBI lineage: Eukaryota > Metazoa > Chordata > Actinopteri > Perciformes > Neosebastidae > Maxillicosta > Maxillicosta whitleyi. The sequence continues at coordinate 10,590,374 of JAPSES010000001.1, forward strand.
ATATCAATACCTAATGTAAAACCAAGTGTGTCCATTCACTGTCATTGATCCAACTCCATGGGTTTTACTGGTGAATCAATGTTGTAGAAGATGATGGTGTTTCCACATTCACTACATATTTGCTGACCATGAAAAGATGATAAACTGTATTTTATAATTATTTACTTGTATTGATAGGATTAGTGGATAAACAGATATTTAACCTTTTAATATCAGTAAATGATCCTGCTCTGTTGGATATTTGGGTCCTAAAGGGTTAAGACACATTTTAATTGCTACCATTTATTCTATAGTCCACAGTCTACAGTCCACATAAATAAACAAAAAGTTACGTACTGGCTGCCTATCTTTGTCTTCTTGAACTTGTCTCGTTTGTACTTGGTGTGCTGCTGCTCCAAAGTCTGCACGGCTGAAACGATCTGCTTCAGGATTTTGTAGGTCTCCTGGGGGTCATCGATGACAAAGCTGGAGTACTCTTCCTGTTCAGGGCCGTCGTACACAGACTTACTACCACAGGCCTCTGCAGGGGAGGACAGACAGCGGAGTGAGACGGAACCAGCCAAAACCAGAGAAAGCGTGAACGTAAACACAGGTGACAACTTCTGCCAACTTCTGACCTTGCATCTTGATCAGTTTGGTCATATATGTGCTGAACAGAGAGTAAATCCTCTCAGTTTCTCGATCTCCATCAACATCGAGCTGGATGTTAGCAGGGAGGCCGCTGGAAAAGAAAAGTCGGAAAAAAGAATAAATAAAAAACAGCAGCTTATACTATATTTAACACAAGTGCTGCCGGGCACAACAAACCCCACCCCTCGCACATATTTTGCCCATTTTAAGTAAATGGAAAGATTTTTAAGAATTCATAAAAAAAAAATTAACTTTGACCTACTGTTCCCAAAATGTAATGAGATCCATTTGGGGTCACTGGTAATCTATAACATCAATTTGGTATGAATTTGACCAAGTTTTTGCTGCTACAGACATATGAAATTTTGCCCATTTTAAGTAAATGGGAAAAAAAAAGATTTTAAAAAATTCCTAAAACGTGTTTAACTTTGACCTACTTCTCCCAAAATATAATGAAATCTATTCTAGGTCACTGGCAATATATAAACCAAATGTGATATGAATTCCACAAATAGTTTTCCTCCTAGAGAGTTAACAAATAAACAACAAAACAAACTGAACCAAAAATGAAAGGTTTATGTTCAATATTTAATGCAAGTTAAAAGAATAAAAGAATTAAAATGAAATATACTGATAAAGAACATGGAAGCTTTGTTAAACTCCATGCATGTAGCTGAAATATGGAATATTAAATAATAACCAACACAGTTCAGAAATTAGATGGTCCTCTGAAGAGTAATATCCTGTGGCACATGGATCAATGTTCTGCTTCTTTAGGACAGTGTTTCCCAACCAGGGGTACACGGAGGTACTGCAGGGGGTACGAAGCACATGGGGAGTTTTTTTTTTTTTTTAAAGAAGGCGTTACAAAAACTGTAGTCCAAAAACTCGTAATATTCGTAATATGACAACAAAATGTCTGCTGTGGTCAATTATTTTTATTCCAAGAAAACATTCTTTATTCTTATGCTGAATTAAGTTGATGCTAAAAAAAGGAGAGAGAGCCTGACACGTTTATGTTCAATTTAAGATTAAATAAAATGATTTTCATCTAATAACCACTGTGTTATGCTCTATTTTTGGAGAATTATCGATGCATATGTGAGGGGTACTCGTGGAGTGACAAGAAGGCTCAGGGGGTACTCAAGCCAAAAAATGTTGGGAATCACTGCTTTAGGAGACCAGCAGTAGATCCAGTCCAGTTCATTCCAATAGGAGAAGTAAATGTCAATGCAGATTACAACATATTTAACCTTAGTCACATATGGTGTCCTCTGAACATTCTGACAAAAAATCTGGATGATAATTATATTAAATAATGAGAGTTGCCAATAAGAACCATAATTGTTTTGATTACAATAACATTTACACATTATTAATGTATTTTTTTAACCTTCCTAGTAACATTCTGAACCTTCAACCAGGCAAGAGACAGGACATGTAACATTGCATTCTCCTGGTAAATCTTGCAATGTCTTATATTTGTTAAAGGGAATATTTGCTAATAAATGGTTGAAACATTATAAATATGACAGATTATCAAATAAAGTGATGCAGCCTATCCAAATAAAGTGTTACCAGAGCCAGTTGTTTAAAGCCCACATACCCAGTGCAGGGTGTACACCCGGGGGCTGTGTCTGCTGAGAGTTTGCAGCAGAGCCAGTGGCCGTTGAGGTAAGCTGAAGGATGGTAGGTGCTCAGGCGTTTGCGATTGCACTGGCTGACTTTGGTCAGGATATCGATCCAGTCACGTGCTTCTACGCAGTTGTTGGCCTGGATGTACAATGCTCTCTCAGGCTGAATGACCTGGAACATCTAGACCGAGAAGAGGAGCAAGAAATGAACAGAGACATAATTGATACAACGTTTCTAGTAACACATTAAGTTAGATTTTCAGGTTCAGGTGACTTTATCTGTATATAGGACTGGTGGTTCTGAAGAGGCTAACTGAGTTGTTTAAGTCTGTTTCAACAGTAGTTGCTGATGTGGGCTTCTTACATTTTTCATCTTGAAGGACTCCTCCTCCAACCTCTCCACAGCCAGGATGTTCTCGATGGGAATGCTGCAGAGAGCGCACTCTCCTGGAGGTGAGAAGAAACACATCACACAGAGAAAACAGACAATAGGTACAATTAAGTATATTAACCCATAAAGACTCAGTGGTACTTTTGTGGCACCTCCCAAATGATTTTTTTCCCTCTATATTTAACCTTTCTTAAGTGATTTCATCATTTATTGTAACATTATCTTGTGAAAATCAGTTATTTTACTAGATTTAATTCACTGATCATGTATATGTTCATAAAAGCTCAGACTAAAGTTGAGGGTTATTGTATCAAAAACACAGAAAACTGAAGAAAAAGTGACTTTTTCAGCAAAAACATAAATAACAAAGCATAAACCCAGTGTGTCCGTCCACTGTCATTGATCCAACTCCATGGATTTTACTGGTGAATCAGTGTTGTAGAAAATGTTTTGACGTCCAAACGGGTCATATCTGATGACCATGACAAGATAACAAACTGCATTTTACACCAATTATTTCTACTTATTAATAGGTTTAGTGGTTCAGCAGTTATTAAATGATTTCGGTTGATCCTGGATGTGTGGATTAAATAGAAATGCAGAAATATAAGTGATAATGAAGCAAATGTACGTGTGCTCAGCTTGATCTCGACAGTCGACTGTGTTACTGCCAGTAAGTCTGGCTGATGCGAAACAAGCCTCATATCATAGTGACAGTTTGAGAATATATACTGGGGTATTTGGAAATAGCTTGTGTCTGATAGTCTTAGGAAAGCCTGATTGGATGCAGCAAAAAATATTGCTTATTCAGTAACTTACTCCTCCACCACATGTGTTAGATGTAGAGTGTGTTCAGGCTAAATGTACATTCAGCACTTTCCCTCTTTCTTTCTTTCTTTCTTTCCCACCCTCTACACACAATGAGATAAGGAGCGAGTGGAAGAAAACAGTAAGAGCATCTAAAAAACCCCTTTGCAGTTACCTTTTGTTTTGTGGTAGGTGAACTCGTGGTTAGTGAGACGAAACCATCTCTTCTTGAAGTTCTTCATTCCAAAGCGGTTTCTCCCTTGTGCTCTCTTTATCATAAATCTGACAAGAAATGAGGGAAAAACAGCTGAAAATGTTGTCGAATGAGCAACACATTAACAATATATCAACACAGTTAAAATGCATCTTCTATACGATGTGGATCGATCCTTCTAAATTAGTTGACTACCTCAATGTGCAACAATACGAAACAAATACTTAACATAATAATAACCACCGATGCATTCCAGTTGAGATTCCAGTGCAGTCAGTCGTCTACATTTCCATACACATGCTTAAAGGCTCTTATAATCATGGTGGCTGCTGTACATATATGAAACATCTGTACAGCGCTCATAGATATTATAGTCTATGAGTCACAAAAGATGCTCATTTTTTTTTTTTTTTTTTTTTGCATATTTTATCCCGTCACCACCAACTTATGTTTAAATCCCAAGTATTTGCTCGCTCATAGCACAACATTTTGCAGAGATTTTCTTCCTTTGCATGCTCCCACTTGTTTTGAATTATAGGTTGTGAAACTCAGAGATTCCATCAGAGTGAATAAATTTGCTTTCTGTTTATTTCTATATAAAAAGGAACAGTATTTGGTCATTTGGTAATGCTGATGCAGAGCTTTAAACACCTCTTTGAGTGAAACCAGATACTTATTTTGTGCCCAGAAACCTTTTTTTTTTTTTTCATGCAATACTTTCAAGGTATCTGTGTGTTGTGGCTTTAATTATACAGAGATTCTTGAGCATGATGCATCTACACAGCTAACTGTTAAATCTGAGAATCTGAGCTTTTAGGGATTTCCTTCAATTATTTTACCAATAAACAAAAATACACTCAAGTTTGAAATCTCTGCAAGTGGATTTTTCATGCTGTAGATAAACTAATATGGTAAATCAATCTAAAAAAAAAAAAAAAAGGAATGGTATGCTTTAAGAAGTGGTTGAATGGACACTTGATGACAAAGGGGTAAAATATGTAAAACAGTCAGTATGGTCCTTTAAAGGATTGTAAACACCAGGACATTTTTTGTTAAATCATTTGAGAACCAGAGGATACATGGGAAACAAAGGGTTATAAACACCAAACTTACTTCTCTCCCACATGGAGATTTTAACCGTTTTGGCACGACTGAGCTAAGAACATGCTGGTTTAGTTTGGCTGAAAAGTCTAATGTGAATGACAGTCATGTGATCACAGTGTTTACGAAGGATGCATAGGGTCATGAGGTCCCAGAAATGTTTGTACCATAATCAACCCCTGCTGTCACCATCACACTAAGCATGTGTGGCATGGCAAGAGACTATCAGCACTAGCAACGCCCTCTAAGTAGCAGGCTTTAATGTTAACACTTTACTTTATACCACTGCAGTCACTTCAGTCTTATGTGAATGCAGAAGGACAATCATCTATCTTATGTTGTTGGATTTACTGCAATTAGTCATACCAGCAGGACAGATATAAAGTAAAGTGAAGCAGCGTCTACTGTAGCACATAATGTTGGTGGGAGAGAAAATGGGTTGCTCCGCTGGGGG
>JAPSES010000001.1:10595704-10608451 GCA_029822895.1 Maxillicosta whitleyi
GGGGGGGTTACAGTGCACACACATGGGGGAGGGGGGTCACAAGGGCAAAGCCTTTATACAGAGAAGCTCTTACCTGCCCTTCGTGCCTTTTGACCCCTTCCCATCAACCCTCTTTATTGTGAGTTTTACACTCCTACGCCCGGTAGCAGAAACAAAAGAGGGTGGGGATGTAGATGAGCGAGACACTGGCACCGCTACCGTCAACTGGAAACTCTGCCTCCCCTTTACAGCCTCATTAGAAATATCATCAAAACAACAGCCTGTGTGTTGTTGGGATTGGCTCGGTACATAGCCTGAGGTGTATCTCTACTTGTTCACTTTAGAAACAGACCATGAGGGTGGAGTATTTATTTAAAGGTAAAATCCAGTTTAGTTGTCAACAAAGCTCCAAAGCTAAATGCAGGAGAACAACTTTAGTCATAAAAGACTTTATAAAAAGACTATTTAGCGGTGTTAAGGAGCTTGACAGGATGATAACAGACACAGTGTACAACAAAACATAAAGTCAAATAGCTGTTCATTTTCACAAATATAGTTAAATTAATTGTCTTAGCTTACCCCTCTTTCAGCATGATCGGGGTTTCAATGCTCTTCTGATCCCACTTGCCAGAGGTGGAGATCAGGTCCAGGAACTGAAACATAAAAAAGATTAAACTTATTTTATCTCCCCCTAAACTAATCAATAAAAACGAACTGATAAAAAGGCATCCGCACTCACATTCTTCACAGCATCTGCATATTTCTGCTCGTTGAAGTAGTCATAAAATGCAGCCATGTAGGACTCTTTGAAATTGGCCTTGAGAGGAAACACAGTGAAGAGCAGCAGAGTAAGAATGATGTCTGGCAATAAAACATATTCATCCAGTTAAAGACACTTTAATCCTTGTGTATTCCTTAGGGCCAATTTGACCCCATTCCACTGCCTTTCGTCTATGGGATGTGGATGTGGAAGGCAGCAGAAGGGTTAAAAATGAAGAAACTCACAGATTTAGATTTGGCGAGACTACCAAGGGTCTGGATCGTCTTGGAGATCAGGGTTAAGGTTCGTGAGGTCGCAGGATCCTAGAGGGGAGATGAAGAAATTTGATCAAATAAAATAAAGCAAGTCTGATCATATCAACTTATCCAATCGGATCAAAATGAAAACACACTCTATTGCACTGATACAGTAATAAAAAGCATTTCACACTCAACACTGAAAAGTTTTTCATTATTTTAACTCATTTTTATCAGTTTTAACTATATTTTCATATGTCTAGACTGAATAATACTGGAAGATGAAGATATAAAAGCTTAAAGTAGTTAAAATGATTTAAACTGGTGACTCATCGATTGGCTCAGTGACAGAAAAATAACATTTATCAAGTATAAATGTCTGGTAATTTATAGTTTTAGCTTCATTTTGCTATTTTTCTTGGGGGGAAAAGCTCATATTTTTCTGCGTTTTCTTAAAAAATAGTATTAAGTTTGACATGTTTTATATCCACATGATCATGATAATCATGAGAAAATCATTTATAGTTTCATTTGTAATTAAATTATTATGATTATTATTGCTGCCAGCCTGAGGATCATGTTGGTTTGTTGTGTGATAGAACTGAACTCACTGGATGGTGTGGTCGTAGGTGGAAGAGGTTTGGGGAGAGGATGGCTGGAGCGAAGAAACGCAAGAAGATAAAACTGCTCACTGCTGTGTATCGCACGTCTTGGTCCACTGAAATACAGAAAAGATGAGTTATTTACACACACCACACTTTCTTTAAGGTATCTAACACATTATAAATGCTAAGTTCTTGAAGTTTGTGCTCTGACTGCAATGCTTGGCAATGAACAAAAGGAGGCAGCACAGTATCTGAGATCATGCAGACTGAGCAGAACACAAAAAAACCATTAAGTGATTCAGAGCAAAAAAAGACAAGTGTCCTTGGATCTCCAGCACATCCTGTTCTTCATTGTCTATTTCCTGTTACTTCTTAACAGCATGTTCTCTCTCTTGCATCCTTTGTTAGTGAATTACCTTGGAAACGAGTGGCAGCAGATTCTCTCAGCGAAAAGAAGATATCACACATGACAGTGGGACAGCGAACGCCAGAGGTGGTGATAACGTTGAAGATACGGTCTACATACTGACGAAGGTTTTCCTAAAGATAAAACACTGATCAGATTTGGATAAAAACAAACAAACAACTAAGACAAAACAAGAACAGCACGTAAACAAAAATTCATTTTCTTACCCTGTTTGTGTCCAAATTCTCTGACTCTTTGAGCTTGACCGGGTCGATTTCACAGGATTTGTGTTCTGTGCAGATCTGCAGGGAGAAATCAGCATTTGTAACTAATTTCTAAAATGTCATTTAAGAAAGAAACTGATGTGAATTCAATTTAAAAAAACAGACAGATAATGTGAATAAAGTAAAATGACATGGGAATAAGAGGATGCCATACCTCATCTATGATTGGTTTAAGTGTGACTTGCAGATAGTGCATTCCTGCTAGCTTCATGGTCTCATCAATGCACTTGGAAGTCAGTGAATTTCCCCGGAAAATGGTGTTAGGATCCCTATGTAGGGAGACATTGTGTGTAAAGTCAAAACTGCAAAGTGAGAACTACTGTGACATAGAAAAACAAATAGCAAGATTTCCAAGAGGGTTTGTTGTGTAAACTAACCACAAATGTAAATATTTCCAGAACTAAAACAAAATTGAAAACTATTTCATGTTTACAAATTTAACCTTAAAAACTGGTAAATTTCACAACTGATTACAGTAAAAACCACATCTCAAAAATGCACCTATATATGATCATAGTTATTGACCCCAGCTGCAGGAGGTATCAGGCCTTCATGTGAAGGAGGCTTGTATTGGAGGCAGGCCTTCATTTCTAATTTTACCTGCTCAGACACTGAAAATGGTCATATTTAATATGAAACTTCATTTGGATCTGTGTTAAAAGTGCCAAACGCATCCTTTCCTTGGCCCACTAGTGTTTCAGTGCAGAGGAAACTAGTTATTTGAAAGGCCTGTTATTGTAGAAACATCTTCCTGTTATGCTTGTAAATTTCTAAGACACACAGATGCAGTGACTGAGATCAGGTGATAACACTCCAGGTTACTGATGAACAAGCCGATTATATTGGTGAACATATTAAATTAAAGTAGAAGAGGTGAACTACAAGCACATTAAAGACCAGGCACCAGGGGCTTATCTCTGTTCTTGTTTTTACATGTCAGGTAATTGAGAACGGTGTAGATCACAACACATGCTGTTACTAGACTTTCATATGTGTCCCCAGTTTAATTGAAGAAACAGTATTTAATCTGAAGGATAATGATAAATTTTGAGTTGACTTATATTGATTAAATTTACAAATGCTGTTACCTACTAATAAACTAAAAGAATACATAACAGAGTTCATTCTTAAAAGTAAAAATAGCTCTCAAACATGCATCCGTACATATAGAAATAAGAACATTTCATAGCTCGACCTTTAAGTTGCAAACATCTAACCAGACTGTGATAAGTATCAGCTGCTGAGCAGTCGTGTATGGTTTTGTGGAGAAATGCAACAAGACACTCACTGTGTGCGATTGACTTCAGCATGAGCGATGGCACTGATAAAAGGCACAATCTTGCCATAGTGAAGAAAGAGTCGCACTAGAGGAATGGCCGCTTCTTGCTTTTCTCGACAAACCTCCCCCAGAACATGAGCTGTGGACGCTGACACAGGCTGCACAAAGAAGAAGACAAGTAAACATGCAGCATTCAGACAATACGGTATAAAGAAACAAAAATGTAGCCATATGTGAAATGTCTGTGAGGCAGAGGAGCAGATCCGTACCTCTACGTTGGCAGAGTATAGCAGGAGGTCTCTGAGGGGGGTGTAATGCTCCGAGGGGAAGACGTGGTCCTCAGTGTAAACGATGTTCAGACGCAGAGAGCCGAGCTCTTCTACCTTCACTGACTTCCCTCCATTCTCTCTGGGCTGGAGGAAGTACCTGAAGAAGAAGATTATACTTTCATACATTGTTTTAGGGGTTTCTAGCTGAAAAAAATCAAGACACCAAGAATAGTAAGATTAATGCTCTCTGTACTATAACTTGTTTTTCTACGATTCTTTAATTTACATAAGAAACGTGTAATCATATCCTCCTGAGACCCAGCAAAGTGAAAATTTTATTTTATTTTTTTTTTTTAGATTAAACAATTGTCTTGATTAGAAACTGCATAATGCAGCAGTTTTTTTCCCCAGATACATTTTCCATTTATTTTTTATTTACAATTATTATTATTATTATTATATTATTATTTTTATTTATTTATTTTAAAATGGAATATCCTTTCCAATGGACAGCATTTTTTACTTTTGTCCCCTACAGAGGACAAAAATGCATTACTGGGTCTCAGGAGGATATCATATATGTAACATGTAATCATACAGTGACCGAAAAATTATTAGACCATCAAAAGTCATCAAAAACAATGGTTCTGCAATCAAGTCCTAACTCCTGTGTGTATCATGTGACTAAAACAGACAGAAAAGGAAACATGGAGTGTCTAAAAGCACTGTTTTTGTCAGTACAATGACATAGGTATGGATGTAAAAATTGGATTGATTTTGGTTTTTATCAAGAAAACATGGAAAATGGATAGATATCAGTTCTGAAATGAAACTGTATATATGTGAATATAAACATAAAACATTTACAAGCAAATTTAAACCTTCTGCATGTCATGTCTTTCCTATGAGTCTGTTTATCAAAGTGTAACAGAAGGTGCATTTTGATGACATGATGAAATAACATGGGATCATGGGAGCTGATGTGTTTGGTGACTTGCATTAGCTACTTGTTGCTCATCACAGTAAATTAGATTCATACTGAAATATACTGATACATTAACCACAATATTACTTCTGATTACTGTGGTTAAATTGCTTTAAATCTCATTGTGGCTGAAATGCTACTGCATTAGTGTCTTTACTTGTATGGTATTACTACAGTGTCTGATGTTTAATGGGGTGTTCATTATGTTTAAGCAGGGCTGATACACACAGAGGTGAACTAATTAAATGAGCCATCACAATGAATCAAATTAGGAAGCACTCTGACTTCTGTTGAAAATATGTAACAAACACATAGCGTACTAGGCCTAATCAATAGAGTTTCATTTTCATTTCAGGTTGTTAGGGTTACACATGCTCAAAATGGGAATGAAAAAGGAAACCAAATCAATCCCAACAGCAGTAGTAGAGTGCTTCTATCCTGTCTAAATAAAAAATTAAAAAATAAAACTGACAAGATGGAAAAAGTGCAACACCATAGATTTCTAGAGATCAGGGGATTAACCCCCCCCCCCCTTCTCTCTCTCTCTCACTGTCCTTATCAGTGGGGACAGTATGGAATGGGTCTCATCCTTCAAGTGCCTGGGAACCTACATCTCAAACAACACACCGCTGAAACCGACCCAACAGAATGTATTTTCCTGACCAAAACCAGGCCTTTTTCAGCACGTCCTGTTCTCCTACTGCCACTGCACCACATTCTAATGTACTGCATCTGTGCGTGGTTCCACAGCTGCACTGCAGGCGCCTGGAGAACACTACAGCAAGTGGAATGAAGAATTCAGAGAACCATCGGGGTGCAGTGCTCAAAACTGGACATTTATTGCTTTCACTGCCTCAGGAAAGTGAGGAATATTTACAAAGAAGCCACACATCACTTCCATGGACACTGTGCACAGCACTGCCGCCATCTGGTAAACACTACAGAACACTGTTTTTCAACCTTGGGGTCGGGACCCTACATGGGGTCGTCTGGAATTAAAATGGGGTCGCCTGAAATTTAGTAATTGATTAAAAAAAAACAATAACAACAAAGAAAAAACTTATTAATAAAAAATATATGTTGAGTTGACAGAGACAATCACATACATAAAAGACAAACTGAAGCTGAAGCTGAAGCACTGTGGTTCTGTTTATGTCACATGTTCACTGTGGTCAGGTTCAGATGCTGCAGCTCTTTCATAATTCATAGTTTAGTTCTTGTTTGTTCAGTATTAATTGTCATCCTTGTAAATACAAACTAGACTGACTACATATCCTGACCAAGGAAAATAAAATTCTTACTTTGTGCTTTAATCTGACCCTGGATTTTCTGCCTCCATCCATAATAATATAGATTATACAGACTAAATGTGTCTAAAATTAACATTTATTTACAATATAGTATAGCAAACTATTACATGATCAAATAATACATTTTAGCAAAAAAAAAAAGTCTCAGTTTTGAATGTCTGGGGTCACCAGAAAAATGTGTTAAAATGGGGTCATGAGCCAAAAAAGGCTGGGAACCACTGCTACAGACGACACTTTCATACTCAGTGAAATTCACACCTTAAATAGTTGTAAAATCACAAACTAAGCCACTTTCACATCTGCTGCCAGTTGTACAGGTCTGTTTACATATTTTGCAAAAGTAGTTTCCTGAAGACCTTAAAGCTTTAGAAATAGATATATAGGTGTACTTTATTGATCTCAAACTGGGAAATGACAGCAGCAGCACGACAATGTAAAAAAAAAATAGAACACAAAAGCTAACACTCTTTACATAATAAATTAAAAAGTATAAATACAGATGATGAAAAAACCTACTGTAAGGGGCAAAATAAACTGTGATGTTCAGTATAAAATATTATATAATGTGAATATATGTTTTAAATTACTATTTTCAGCATTTTTGTAATTTATGAGAAATATTTTTCTATTTATTTCAACTTTTTAACCAGAATTGCATCCAAATTTCAATGTGCTTCAATGTACAATGACATTAAAGAGGTCATATTTATCTAAACCCACTTTTATTAGTCTTTGGTTAATTTACTTGTTTATTTGGACCCTAATAGTTCATACAGTTTGGATTTGAACCCTCCAGGTGCTGCAAAACTATCTTTAGATTCATTTAGGCAAAAAATCAAGTAGATTTCTACTACCTGTTTTAATTCCTGCTTAATTCGTTATATTTTATAAGTAGTTATGTCACACCATTTGCACATATAAGGTCAAGACTTCCGCCAAATATTTCTCCAAGTACAACATAATTGTTTATCAGCAGCGGTTGTAGTAAAAACTGAAAATATGTCAGAACTTTGAGTCGCTTACCTAAAATATGCAAATGTTGGTTGTATTAATGAATACAAGTGGTTGAACTGGACAGACAGCATGATCAACAACCTGGAGGGGGCGGGGCCTGAAGTGGCTCATTTGCCTTTAAAGGGCCAGCACTCAAAAGCACCTTTTGGTGTCATTACTTAGAAATAGTGTTGAAGGTGGACCTGTGGAGTTGAATTAATGAAGAATCCAGACCCACGCAGAACATTTACAGTTTATGTAGACCACAGGGAAATGTTTTAAAGTGTATAATTCCATTAAAAAAAACAAAATATGACTCCTTTAAATTCATTTCGATATAATGTGTGATTTTCCTCTCACCATGCATCATGGACCCCCGCCTGGCCCAGGACCCTGAGAGGAACCCGAACACCTCCCAGGAACTCGTCTCCAAACTTCAGGTTGCTGGCATTCCACAGATCCACCCTGGACACAAACCACATGGCAAAAGCTCAAACATGGGCGCCACCAGGCTCTGCACTTCCACTGACATATTGTTCCGAACCACAGACACCCTGCTCACCTCAGCGCCAGTTTGTCAACATCCTCTTCCTCAACATCAAACTGACGCTTTGTGTGGCTTAAAGGCCGTGTCACCTACAGATAAAAACAAAAGTTGAAATTCACTGTGGTAACTACATGCAGGTAATGTTGACATCTGTTGACATTGTGCGAATCAAACTAAAAATGTTTCATGGTGCACAGAGTCTGGGAACAATAAGAACGTAATAATCCAGACAATAAATAAAAGAAGTACCACATGACAGAACCATGACAGATAGCGTGTCGGCACGGACCTCTGTGGGGTCTTCAGAGTGCCGTTTATGTGGTAGGGGGAATAAATGAGATGGTCTTGTTGAATAGAAATCAATGGGCCAGATTGTTTGGTGGTTTTGTCTGAATCAATCATACTCTTGTCCTGCTGTCTTCAGCGAGGCCAGAGGGAGGAGCGATGCAAAACATGTCAGAACATTGAAGCTGCGGAGCGAGGGTTAACAAGGACACTGTGAAAGGAAGTGTATAAGTGTGTGCAAATACAAAGATATAAAGTAAGGAATAATGAAAGTGAAAAAGACAACCTTAAAAAAGACAAACTGGGTAAAAATAATAATATTTAAAACTAAAGTTCGTATACATTTTTCAAGCACTTTTAATGGTCATTTTTCCAGCCCAGCCTCTTTTATGGCTGGGGCTAAATACAGGAATCTACAGGAATTCATATACTCAGTTATTTTTTTCACTTTTTTATCACAATTATGTACATTGTATTTTGTTGCATTGTATTTCATTTCTTTGAGCATTTTTAAGGTCAAACAGAGTTGTTGAGGCCAATGCCATTAGTTGGACTTGTTTTTCTCAATCTGTTTGTAAATGTCATTTTTACTAACTATTGTCAAATGTGTCTGTTCTATATATTTTAACAGTGTAATCTTGAAACTGTGTGCTGTATTTGCTTATCTTGGCCAGGATTTTTTCCCCGTTTAAATAAAAAAATTTAAAAAAAAAAAAATTTAAAAAAAGATGTTTCATAATAGTAAAAAGGGTAGAAATGAAAGAAAACAAAGTTTTATCCAAAAAAAAGTGAAGGTACTTGTACCTGGAGTCGACCTGACAACACCCACTAGTTTTCTTTTTGAACATAAAGCTTTGTTTTTCAAAATGTATCACCTCTCTGTATGTGGCTTTGGCTGACTTTGGAGATATAATTGCAAGCACTTACATTAAAATTCAAGCTATTTTAAGACCATGAAAACACAACATTGAATTTTAAGCATTTTCAAGGATTTCAAACACCAGTATGAACCCTGTAAAAGGTTTTATGTAATGAATTAAAACTGTTTAAGGAGTTTAGTAATGATACAAATACGATATAGATATAATATATAGATATAAAGAGTTTGGGTTAAATTTGGCTTGACATCAAGTATGTTTTATTTAATGCAATCCCACACACAGAAGTGTTTCCATTAATGCTGCCTGATTAAATTTACACCCAGGTTGATCCTGCACAGAATGATGATGTAACTGCAGAAAGTCATTCTCCATGAACATAAAATAATGCAGTGCAAGTGTAACATTTACAGCCAAACTAGGGAAGCACAGATATATACATTACTGATATTTATCTGTTGTACTGTATAAAATGCCGTTTCATAAATTTGTATGATGCAATTTGTGCTTGAGCAAAGATAATGATGAGAGCCTATGGCCTATAGTTCAGACAGTATTTTTATATAGTAATAACTAGGACCAAAAGATTAAATAAGTAATAACAGAAACAATAAATAAACATTGAATAACATCTTATGCAGCTACAATTGGTGCATCATTAATCCGAGTATTGCATGTATTAAAGAATATTCACTTTAATGTCCATGGTTTTAGACACACACACACTGGTCTACACCACTTGTCTAAATTATTTGTGCAGTGCATTCATTACCTATAACTGGTGTAACTGAAAAACAATATTTGTAAGCATTAAAACAACAAGCAAACAATGGATTTTTTTTTTTTTTTTTTACCTCAAAGTAAAAAATCTCCTCAAACTGTGGGTTGTTGGTTTTCCTCTTCACTTTTGTCTTTTTGGCCTCTGACCTAAAGGTAAAATATCACAGGTTTATTTTAAGTGTAAATACTTCATAAACAGTGTATGACAAACCAGTATATTTATGTCCACGTCTTCACCTTGAGGGTCCTAATAAGGAGACAGCAGCGTAGGGATCACATTGGCCATTGACGATTGGAAGACCTTGGCACTCCAACACTCTGTCGACAAAAACACACGAACCAGAGATTAATGAACGAGCAAATAATAACCTGCTGTACACGCCTACCTCCTACACACACCTGTAACATACAGTATAACCACTAAAGCTATTCTGATTTGTTTCAGTGCACTGCTTTTCCTATCGTTCATCAGGGTTTTTTCCACATACAGTTAAGAGGCAGCCACCTCCAGCTCTTGACAAAACTCTGAATTAGCTTACATGTCCAGAACTGAAGCTTTTGGATGTCGTTAAAGGGGAATGACAGGATGATCAGTACATCTATCATTACAGTATTATTGCATTCATTCTCTGATTTAATGTGTTTTTTTAAGGAACAAAACTGGTGAAGCAGTAGTGTTTTAACTCTCACTTTCTGCAACTATAATCATTAAAAGTATTACAATAAACTGCCTGTAAAAAGCTTGAACCAGTTGAAGATATGTGCACATTTCATTTTGAGCCTAAATGTTAAGCAGTAGTAGAAGGAAACCGGAGAAGAGACAGTCTGAGTCTCTTTGAACAAAAGCTATTCAGAAGGGCTTTCATCGAGCTACACTAGGGCATCATTACCATGATAAGTACAAACCTGATTTAACTCGGCTTCTAGGCTTCAACAGCAATGGGAGTTTATTCTCAAAGGATCCTTAAAGCTAGATATTACAACTTACAATAACAGGTTTTTAGAAGTGCCTCTCATCAACTCTTAAGAACATTAATCACCCACAAATATGCTATCCATCTGTGGCGCTCACTTAACAGTCTGTTGTCAAGCAGCAATAGGCTTTTTTTTTTGCTCTATAGCTTTCAGCAGCGAATGTGAAATTATCTATTAAAAACAATCACTTGCAAAGAAAATAGTGACAGTATTGAATCAAGAGCAATATAGGAAGCAACTCTCCTTCCTCATGGACATAAAACATCTGGTCCATTCATAGCTCACTCCTACACACACACTCCTTAGTCCTAAACTCTTCTCAGCATGTGAATGTGGCCCCTGTGCTGTCCACTGTATTCATAAGACGGGCAAAAAAACACACATGGAAAGAGATGATGAGATTCACTTCCTTCAGGCTGCTGTACCTTCTGTGTAATCTAGCAACTACTAAAAACAAAAGGCCACATGGACTCCAGGGAGGACACAGACCGTGTGGTATGTTTGTGAGATCTGACTATTTATTATGTTATGCAGATGTTAATCTGTTTCCACCATCACTTGTTGCCAGTTTCCATGATTAAATGTGGAGTTTAACCCTTTCATGCATGAATTATCATCAGTCATCTGTGTCCTGAGTGTTTTTATTCCTCTTTAAGCATGAAAGAAAAAAAAACAAAAAAACAATGCCATTGAAATTTTTGTATGAACCTATTTTCATGAATTTGCAAAAATGTCCACTGAGTTGGACACTGTGTATTTAATTATGAAGTAAAGAAACATGTATTTACTGACATACTGTGTGAAAACTATGAAAGAATATTTTAATTGCTGTTAATCTGATGTTTTGTCATGTTAGCATACTCCAGTACTAGTTATTATGCATTTTATGGACATAATATACACAAAAAAAATATTTTTGTTAATTTACAGTGTAATAATAATAATAACAAGCATTTGATTTACACACAAATATGTTACTGCAGATCAGGTTTATCTTGAACAGCCAAGTAACAGTTAGTAATATGGAACTAAAACAATAAAATGCATGAATGTACAAGAGTCCATCTGTAGAATAGTGCTCCGCTCTAGTGACCAGTATGCATGAAAGGGTTAAGAGCTGCTGGGGGTTTGGGTTTGGCAGGTTGTGGTTGGGATAAATGTCCGGGAAAACAGTGAGTCAATATAATGTCCCCTGAACCCATGGAAAAGTCAGTTTAAGAGATCATTTCCATGCATGTCATACAGTTGTTCTATAAATATTCATAATAGGGCAAAGAGCATTAACTTGACACATTGTGCCTGCAGAATATATAGAAACAAACCCTAATAAATTCAAAAGCCCAGTAACATTGAGTAACACTGATGCTATTAATAGCCCATAAAAAAACGCACTATAAAACACTGTCTTTACCTGTCTTTTCCTTTTCCTCATGCCACCAGCTTTAAAAATCATGTTCTACATTCCATGTAAAACATGTCAACTGTATTTGTAATATTCTGCAGCTCTAATTGATAACATAAAACAATCTCTTAAAATAATTTATGGTAGTAGTAATTATTGTCTATATTATATGCCACCATAGTGCATTACTAAGGTCTGGTCCTGTTACAACTACAACAGTTTGACAGGATACCTTCATTATTCGCAAAAGCATTCACTTGGATATAAGGATGAAGAGAAAATATTTAGGCAAAGACGATTTGAACATAAATGTTAAAAACTGAGCTATTGGACAAGGAACGCACTATGGTCGACTGATGGTTCTTGTTTTAAATGTTTGACTTTGCGTTTTGCATAATTTTTTTTAGCATTTATGTACTTCAAACAAGACTTTATGTGGGAAAAAACAAAGAAAGTAAGAAACAAAGAAAAAACAAGCAAAGAAAGAAACAACAAGGAAAAAAAACAAGCAAAGAAAGGAAGAAATAAACAAACAAGAAGAGAAACAACAAAGAAAAAACAAGCATGGAAAGAAAGAATATATTTGTATTTTCAGTATTTATCTGTCTCATTGCCTCATACATCATGCATACAAGTTTATGGTTGGATATTTGTGTAGATGATTTCAATTTACAAATCAGCAGAGGTGGGTAATCCCAGGTTCGTCAAGTCAAACTCCTGCCATGTATTGGTTCCAACCAGTTCAGTGAACAC
>JAPSES010000001.1:10616347-10632407 GCA_029822895.1 Maxillicosta whitleyi
CCCCCCACACACACACACACACACACACACAAAGGACAGAGTGAGCAGTTATTATTTAGGAACACTGTTGTGAGCAATAACAGTGTTTATTCAGGCGTGTGGCTCTTAAGTGATTATTTATTTAGGAAACACTCCGAGCTAACATTACTTAAGTCCACACACCTGGAAGTGCACACGTTACCATAAATGAGCATTACATCACCAAATCCTAAGTATTCCATATAATGGGATTAACTCTGCAAGGGTGTTTGTTTTTCATCACACTTATAACACTTTTGGAATCAACACTCCACTGATGGTTATTTGTGTGTTTCATTCATGTGTGTGCTGTCAGTCAGGTCTATGAATGAAAGAATCTGCGTGGGACATTTCCTGAATCCAGCTGAAGCTCGATCTGTTCATCAAACATGTGTGACAGATAGCACTCCCTTTCACAAGAATGTGGTCCAACCACCCACCGAGACACACACACTCACAGACTCACAACAAACACACCAACCGCAAAGGTGGTGTTCCAGTCCCCGAGGAACAATATATTTTGCTTTATGAAGCCAAAGATCCATGTTTGTCTGCACACTTTTCCTTATTGTGTTTCCATCCACCCTGGGGACCCACAGGGCGCTGTAGTGTAGAGTTACACTCACTGTGTAACACTGGGACGGAGCTGCAGTGTGTGTGTCGTGTTGTGTTAATTGTTATTTCTGACTTTAACCAGTAAGCAGTGTGAGTCTGTGGCTATGTGAGGCTGTTTGTAAACTGACTTTTTCTTATTTCACAACATAAATCTGTGTCTAACATCATTATGATCAGAGATGGCAAAAGCACACACATTTTTTACTCAAGTATTATTACAGACTCAGCTTCTTCACCACAGTTAAATTGAAATAGCAGGAGCTGTCAAATGGACTCAAAGTACAACATAAACAGTAGCAGTAGTAAGCTAACTCCACCTCACATCATAACAACGTGAGCAAGTGAGGACTGTTTAACAACGCTGCATATAAATAAAGTTAATGCGTGAGGAAAAATAATAAACGTCCCTTTGGTTTTCATCAGCAGCAATAAAAACTTTTAAACT
Organism: Maxillicosta whitleyi; assembly: GCA_029822895.1. Taxonomy (NCBI): domain Eukaryota; kingdom Metazoa; phylum Chordata; class Actinopteri; order Perciformes; family Neosebastidae; genus Maxillicosta; species Maxillicosta whitleyi. The sequence goes on from JAPSES010000001.1 coordinate 10,617,426, forward strand.
TCAGACACATTTTCCCTTCTTCTCCTGCCAGTTGTCTTGTTTTCTACATCAGTTCCATTAGATTCTGTTTAATTGTGTGTGATGTACATGGATGACACACACAGTGACATAAACCTTCCAAAAATGTATGGAGAAAAAAAATGAAAAGGGTTGGGTCGGACAAAAATGGGAGCAAAATGAACCTGTTCTCAACTTTTTAATGTAAGAGTAAAAAGTAGTTGAGTAAAATACAAACACCCATCAACTTCACTTAAGTACAGAGACAAAGCATTTCCACTTTTGCTTATGACAGTGTGACACAAACCATTAACTGGTCGATTAAACAGTTAACAGTACTGATGAAAAGAAAATGTGTTGTGCAAAAGAAGGATCATATTCTAGGGCTCACATTATGGACCTTCATATATATAATTTGCCTTGGAAAAACACAGTAGCAGCTTTACTAGTATAGTTTCATGCTTTTGCTTTTATGAGGGGTTGCTGCTCAAAAAAAAAAAAAAAAAAAAAAAAGCCTACTAATCATTTCTACTGTCCCAATAAGGTTTTTATTTAATTCTAGTACATGCAGCAGAAATCTTCAACTACCTCATGGCTAAATAACACTGTTACTTGGACTGCAGTTTTTCAACTCTGTAACCAACCCTGGAGGGGGGATGGGGAAAGCAGCACCATCTGACACTGGATCAACAGCTGTAAAACAACTAACATCACAGCAAATGGCCAAAACAGTGGTCTGACTGTTGTATCTGCACATTATTGCGGCAGTTCTGTACAACTTTTCTGTCCCTTTTGTCCTCTCTAGACTACAAGGAAATGGTAAACATTAAATTCTTTCAAGCGTGCTGCCTCAAAGACGTCTATAAATAGGAAACTACCGTGATCATACTTGAACAGATTATTTTTGGCTTTCATTTCACATCAGAACCAGTTCAGTCCTTAAACAGTAAAGGCTGCTGCATTGACAAAAACATATCATGCGCCATCACTGGGAAGAGCTGAGTAATTGTATTGGTCATGAAGTACTTACTGACGTACAAATACACACACACACGTGATTTACGTAAACACAGGCAGGCCTGCTATGTATTCCACAAATAACTAAAGCGCAAATCCTGCAATAAAATGTTACTATTTAAAGAATATGGATGTTTTTCCCTTCATTTATGCATTTTATCTGATTTCTGAAATGACAACACCCCACTTTTGCCACTGTACTGCCAGAACAACAGAGCACATCACACCTTTGCTGTCGGTGATGTAGACACTGGACTCTACACTAAGTCCTCCGTACGCTATCCTAGTACCATAAATAGTCACATCACACACAATAGTGTGTGTTAAATGTGCATTAATCCACAGCTGAAAATAGTCAAGAGACAAACTCATTATTTATTCCTTAGTAACGCTTTCTACTACTCAGCGCAGCTTTTTACGGAAACTACTTCAACTTCTTGAAACACCGAGCAGTTAAATATTTATGACTGTTTCCAAAGATTTGCATCTTGGAGTTTATAACCACAGACAGAATATGCACTGAGGAAAATACTAAAACATAGCCCGTTACAGGTATTTAAAGGCACAATTTGCAAGATTTGGGCTAAAGTCTGGTAAAGTATCATACTGTGTTTTTCAACTTATAGTTATTGTAGATCATTCATTTATCAGACAGGGGTAGTGTTTGTTTACCTGCTTGACTAGTTTTCAGCTACTTCCTGGAGCCTTTGCCAGAAGCGTCACAGTGATGTTAATGTGATGTGTTTTATAGGCTGAGTGAGGTGAGTTGGTCAGACATTCAGGCTAAGTTTATGTTTTAGACTTATACTTTCAGTTGCAACAATTTATTTGAAGTTGTTTGACTCTTTTTTTTCTCTCTTTTGCTCTGTATTAACAGTGAAATAGCATTTTTATTTTTTCTCCTTTTCAATCAGGGCCAATTACAGTTATGGGAAAAATTATTAGACCACCCTTGTTTTTTTTAATTTATTGTTCATTTTAATACCTGGTACAAATAAAAGTACATTTGTTTGGACAAATATAATGATAGCAACAAAAAATAGCTCATAACAGTTTAATTTCAGAGCTGATATCTATCCATTTTCCATGTTTTCTTCAGTTCTTACATCAATATCTATGTCATTGTACTGACAAAAACAGTCCTTTTAGACATTCCATGCTTTGTTTTCTGTCTGCTTTAGTCACATGACACATACAGGAGTTAGAACTTGATTGCATGATTAGAATTGTTTTTGATGACTTCTGATGGTCTGTGTAAGCCTTTAAACCTAGACATTTGTCATGATAATAGCTGATGTGAAAAGTTTTATCGTGCAAACATTGTGACTGTCGGTCATATTACGAAGCCTACACAAATATTTATGTTGGAACCAGTTGTATGTCTTTTGTTTTTTTTTATTCTACTTGGGATAATTCCATTTCTAAGCAGACAACTATCTCTTATTTCTAGGAGATAAAACATTTCACTTGAAGAAAATCAGTGGTATTTCAATTATTTTAGTGACCTCTGATAAATCATATAGATAGGCTATTGTAGGACAATTGAGGTCTTTTGTGTCTTGGTCTTGAAGCTGAAAATATGTAAACGTACCAGCATTCAACACAATGTGATTTCAATAAAAAAAAAAAAAAGGTTCGATGTGGAAGATTTGTGTGTAATCACATAAAGTTTGATGATGATTTATCTAATTTCTAAGCTAAAATATCCATGATATCATCCACAATACACTCATGTCTATGAGAAGAGTCTTTTTTCCGCCTTGTCTTGCTTCTGAAGTATTAATTGTAGCTAACATTATCTTAAATAAAATCACCTAATTAGTTTCCAGCACAAAACAGATTTCAAAACAAATTTTTAAGGCATCTTACATAGTTAGCCTTTAATGTTCCTTTTCTTTATCATTGTCATGGGAGCATTTTTGTTGTAATTCAATAGGTATTCCAGTCAATAAAGAGAGAGTGTATATTTATGTTTTGGTTAATGATGACAAATATGAAATAAGGCTGGGACAAACAGAGGTGATTAGGAGACCTCAGGGGGGTTATATTGCATTACAACACAACAGTATGGCTCTGGAGGCCCATTCACACTGTATGTGGATCCGTTTGCTCTGATTCACAATAACAACATTTACAAACGAAACAGACACTTGACTCACTCGTGCAAAGTTTGTAAAGTGTAGCTCCGTCTGTTTTATGTGTCAGCAGAGTGATGACGCAAGTCTCCCTTATCTCCTTCTTTATCCCTTCATTTCCCTGTGATGTTAGGCCTCCCTCCTGTATCCCGCGCCCCTCTTCACCTCTGCGTCTTTCATTTATTCTCCTACATTCGCCTCCCTCCTATAATCCTCCTCATTCACTGTGCACACCTGTATTTCCTCCAATCACTCTTTCCCACCGAGTCATTCATGACCTCCGAGGTCTCTAGATTGGATTGCACCATTCAGGTTATCCTAGTAACCAAAACACCACGGGATTACCATGGCGTTCATTGCTCTTGTTTGTGTACGTGTGTGTAAAATGGTTTAACTCACTACTTAAAAGTAATCTCAGAGCCAAAATAACCTACTAACATGTGGAAACTGTCAACAAAAGATCTAAACACACTTAATCATACCCTGTTCTTCTGCATATTTTTAAGGAATTTACATATATTATGCATACATGCAAATTTTGTAAAGAGCAATTCAATGAGATTTAGCTTGTGTTTGAATCATGTTTATGTTACATTTTAAGCCAATGTTCTAGTTCAGAGAAAAACAAGATGAAAATTCAACTTACAGCTTAACATTAAGACCCAGTGCTACTCCTGTAGCAATTCCAAAATGTCTTCAATATTTTTTTCTCTATATTTAACATTTCTTCTGTGATTTATCACCATTTAATCTAATATTATCCTCCGTATTTTGCATTTTTCTGTGAAAATCAGGAATTTTCCTATATTTAATAGACTGATCACATAAAAGCTCAGATTAAAGTTGATGTTATTATATCAGAAACAGAAAAATCTAAAGAAAAAGTTAATTTTCATCAAAAACATCAATGATTCAACGTAAAAACAAGTGACTCCATGCACCGTAATTTATAAAACTCCATGGATTTTACTGGTGGATCAATGTTGTAGAAGATGACGGTGTTTCCGTGTTTGCTACAGAGCCTCTGAATGTTCAAATAGGTCATATAAAAGACAAATTGCACTTTACAGTCACACCAGTTATTTCCATGTATCGACAGGGTTAGTGGATCAACAGGTATTAAACATTTTAGATCAGTAGATGCTTTTGGTCACTAGTAGCTGTTTGGATCTTTATGCATTAAACTGTGCCTCACATACTCTGGATAATCCATCACTGTCCAATTATTATACTGATGACTCTTTAGGCAACTTTAAGTTGAAACTGAAGCTTAACAAAATAGACAGGATCTTTACCAGAATGTTTACTTGTTTTTGTGTGGGACTACACAACATTTCTCGAGGCACACAGTCAAAACACAACAGTGTTTTCTCTCATCCATCAGTGCAGTCATTAGCAAAGCTTTAAATCCACAGTGACAACTGACGTGAACTCGGAGCTTCCTGTTTGGGGGGAGAAGGAAGTTCAGGACTGTGTCTCTTTGGACATGTCGATAAGGAGGTTTTGGTTTGTGTGGATCTTTACAACCAGGTCAACTATACATTAAAAAGAACTAGTGTCTATAACCTGCAATTCAACTTTTTCTTGAATTTTCCCCCCCCCCCCACTTGCTCTGGAGTTGCTTTCTTTCTGTGCTTTACCTGTGTTGGAGCAACCATAACACACAAATTTCCTCCCAGGGATTAATAAAGTATTTCTGATTTTGACATTGCTCAGTGTTAATTTGCCTATATTTATCTTTCTTGTTCTACTCATCTATGGCTGTGCTGGTTCTTCTTTTTGTCTAAACCTCCTATATTCAACTTTTGCAGCTGTAAGGGTGTGTCTTGAACAGTTGCTTTCATTTTCCTTTATGAAATTAGCTTTAACCTGATTTCATTTTCCTCTTGCTGTTGCCCCCCCCACCCCCCATCTATTTCTTTTTATATTTTCTCCAGAGGGATGCGCTCTCTCTCTCTCTCTCTCTCTCCTACAAGACTCAAAATAAGCACAAAAAAACAACAACAGCAGCTTTCTCTTTTCATCAAGCAAGACTCATCATTGGAGCTGCCCTTGGAGAATACGTTGCCCTAGTATTTGAGCAAAACAGAAAGCAGACACACTGTTGGAACGTGTGCACGATTGCAGCGTGCACACCAACATGGAGGTGGTGAACGGCGTTGCACAAAAATAATGATGACAGGAACACCCAAACCAGGGCGCAGATCGACACATCAAAAAGGTCGACTCATTCCTACAGAGGAAAGTGAAGAAAGGGAGGCAAAGCTGGTAGCAAGTGAAAAGAAATGAGGAAGCACAAGTGATTGAAGCAACATAATGGACGGAGTGAATGTGTGGCTTTGTTCCACTTCCTCCTGTGTTGACTTTTTCAGTTGCTCACACTCATGTGTACAGTTACAAACGCAGTTATACTAATGTCCTTTGACATGAACACATTCGAGGATATACAGGCGTGAATGCTTTTGGTGGCTGTGTGCTCGGCTAGCAAGCCTGGGAAACACAGGGTGAAGGGGGGTTGGGGGGGGGCGTTACTGAGAAAAATACAAGCAGTATACTCAATCAAGGGCGAGAGAGGAAGAAAACTGTGCTGAGAGGGAGAGAGGGAGAGAGAGAGAGAGAGAGAGAGAGAGAGAGTCAGCCAGATAGAAAACTGGAGAGTGGTTAGCTTTGGAGAAAAGCTACAACAGGAAATGAGATGAGGAGAAAGGAATTTCAACTGGATCCAAGATGTAGTTTAAAGGCAGTGAACAACCCAGTTACCCCTGAAAGTGTGTGTGTGTGTGTGTGTGTGTGTGTGTGTGTGTAAAACAGAGCCACCGTGAGAATGGAAAAGGCTGTAACTCGCTAGAATGCAATATATTATCCCTCTATTAGAACTGAGTTCTTTTGATGTTCCTCAGTAGAGCGTCAAAACAAGAAGCGAAACATAACTGTGAGTCATTACTGTGTCTATGCTGATGACTAACATTTTAAAAAAGATTACACCCACATGCACCTACATAAAGGAGATTCTGTCGACTGGGTGAAATTCACAAAAGTCGCTTTGACATTATCAAAAAATACTTCTCTATTATTATAAGCAATGGACAAATCAGTTCGGAAGATGACTGAGTCACAGCATTTTTTGATTAACTAACTACTCATTTGTTCTGAAGCTCTAACAGGTTAATCCAGTAAGATATTAGACCATAAAAATTAAAAACAGGACAAAATGTAATCATTAAAAAATAAAATCTGTGCTGCGGAAGTCAAACTATTTTGGGTCAAAGTCCTAAATCCTGATCCTTCACTTCCTATAATGGAACTCATAGCATCTTTTTTTTCAGCCCACCCCACCCGGAAAACACCCACATATTTTGAACTCTATGCCCTCCATCTGTAACACAAAAACTTTCCTTAAAAATTAAACCATCAAGTACAAATAACCCTTAGGACCTCATTACTATTTTTCTGACTTCATGGAGCTACAGAAAGACAGAAAGCAGTAAACTAGCAGTAACTTCTAATGAATAATACCGATTCAATGCCATGATGACAGTTACAGGAAATAGGAGAAAATATTTCAATGTTATCTGGAGTTTTGAGGTTCATCTCTGGGAAAAATCATGAAAACATAAGAAAGGTGTCAAATATGTACCATAACCAATAACATTACCACTCATCACTTCACTACCTCATGTTAACCTTCAGTTTCCTCCACATATTTCCACTCCAGTTTCATCTTGATCAGACATTCTCCAACTCTCTGTGGGCGGCAGGTGGCTACGGTCAGTTTGTAAATCAGCCACAGTGTAAAAAGATCAAATGGTTCAGTGAATTTTCACAATGAGCCTCAATGCATCCCCATTACCTCTTCAAACCACATTTCCGCTTTCTGTTATTCTTCGTTACACTCGGTATGACCCAGAGAATCAGTTTTACAGCAACACCTCAGAGGTGTTAACACAACTTAATACACAGAAAACCACAACCACCCTGAAAGCTTACATGGGCTGAGAATCTGATACTAGATTTGGGGTGGAGTATCAGTTTAAGTGGCTTAAAGGTCAGTTAAAAACATCCCACCCTGTTTGATAACATAATATATATCACACACACACTTGTTACAGCACTTTTCTGAAACAGTGATGAACACTTTCACATCTGATACAGTGTTTCACCCTCATATTTAAGACAGCTTCCTACTTAAACCATTTTCTGCTTAACTTAATAGTTGTGTGTGTGTGTGTGTGTGTGTGTGTGTGTGTGTACGTGCCAATTTCTATCCTTCATGATTGCATTTTAACAAACACATGCTTAGTCATTTGGCAAGTGTGCTGCAAATTTAGATAATATGCATTTTTCTAACTTCATTTCAAGTAGAATAAATTCAGTCTAATTTCCTAACTGTTCTGAGTATTCAGAACTGCAAGAGACCAAGGTTTCTGGCAGTTCTGCTTAAAGTCAAAGCAAGCAAAAGCTACATCATATGCATAATATTATTGATGGATGTGCTATACTCAGCATTTGTGTTATAAAGGAATCATGGTACATTCTCAGTACTACAACACAAGAAGCAGTACGTGTACTTGTAAACCATGAGCACACTATTTTAGACGTCAGATTAGGAGTTTTTAATGGAATAAATATACAAAAAGACTAAAGAGCAGACCATGTTGTAATAATGAATCAGCTGTCTGTTTGTAAGATTCCAAAGAACAACACTACTGAAATCAAACATCTAAGTAAAAGGGTAGGAATGAGTCGAGAATGAACCCCTTAAAATGTTGCAAGGTGGGATGTTTGATTTAAATACCAAACTGAAGTACGTATTCTCTGAAGATTTTTTTTTTTTTTAGGACTTTGCCTTTTTAGTGTCAGTTTCATCTTGGGACAATTTTTGAAAAATAACTCTAACATGTGTCTCTAACGAGATCCATGAATTAATCACATAAAACAAATCAAACCTAATCTAAAACTTTTGTCCACTACAGTTATTAAAGCCACACTGAATCCCGCTGAGCTGTTCTGTGCTGTTATTGGAGCAGCATAAGGAGGAATGTTGTGGAAAAAAGGATATTTACCGTTAAAGACTGGCTGTGCAGGACACCACAGTTGCTGCGATAAACCAGTTTTCAGTTACTGATCAAACTCGCTCTCTGTTTTGTCTGGCTGACGGCTAATGTTCACACAGATTCGTTAGTCTCAATGGAAAATTTGACTAAAACCAAAATACACAACCACAAACATGCACACAAACTCACACATGGACATGTGCAGGGAACTTGTGGAAGTTAGGACAAGTTCGTAGCTGAAAATCTGCTCACATGGTAGAAATCGGTCTGAGCAACCTGGTATTTTCATTCAGGATGTGAGTGTAATGTTTCAAAGCAGTGTAGTGACAGCAGACAGAGACTGAAGGAGAGAGCGTTATACAGCCTGTACGTCCCAGTCCAGACACAGTTCAACCCCAACGCTCAACATTTCAAATCCATTCACATGCTTCTAAGGTTCCCCTGAGCCTGATTTTGACCCATTCTCCTCAGTTCCATACAGTACATGTGTACACTCACAAATAGACTTGGCAAAATGGCACGTAGATATGCTATCTTTTGCAAGCGCAGGAAAGAAAGACTATTGGCTGTGAGAGTTTGTCCCTCGATGTGGCAAGTTGACATTACAACTGTTGCTAGAAACTGTTGCAAAAGCTGATTTAATGAGCATGCGTGGAGTTGTTTGACTGTGGAACTTTTTAACCACTTTCTGCTTAAACACTTAAGAGTTTCAGCAACATTTCCTATGTGTACTTTTGTTTCTTTGTCGTAGACTGAGCATGGTAAATGTTTTCATAGGTATGTCATTGTCAGATGGTAGAGGTCACCACAGGGAGGGATCAAGTTGACTTCTCCCTCTGGGCATCTGAAGGACATCCTGAAGGAGTGGTGGCTGAGGTGAGCTCCCAGTCCTTTATTTACCCCTGCCAGCCCTGCATGCTGGGCCTATGACAGTACTTCCACACCATTTCCAGCACTGTGTTCTTAAAGGGTACATGCAGTCAGAACTGCTGTACCAACCCGGATTATTCCACCAGCCTAAAGCTGCCTGGACTGAAACACAGTCCACGTCTAAACAGTCAACAGACATGTTTACAGCAAACGACATCCCAAAGAACTGGCCTTCGAAATGGAGAACTTGGCCTTTCTTTTTACATATGCCTCTAAACATATATGATAATAGGTATAGAAGGTGCATGATATCATTATATTCATTATGGTAGATACGTGTGTAGATGTGCACAAAGATAGCAGTTTTAATTTCCCACAAAACGTGAATTTTTCCTAAACCATCATAGCTGAAATTATAACTGTAACACTTACTGTTTCAACTTCCCTCAATTATTGATTACTTATAACTTACTCTGGGACACTATAACCACAGTTGCAATTATCACAGTCCAACTACAGGTAAACACGATTTTGCTCTGAAAAAGAAACAACGCTAATGTTGGGATCTCTGTTTTTAAGTTTTATATTAACTGTGCTCAAGTTTATATTCTGATTCCTTTCTCCGTCGTATAATTTTGTGGGGCAAAACAGACCCTTTCACATTAATCAAAGCCTATTACACATGAATGAATTTTAACTGTTTGTATATTATATCTACTAACAGTGGAATGGGGGATAACAGACCTAAAAACACTAAAAACATATGATGTGCAGTGAAACCAACAGAATAAAAAAAAAACAAAAAACTGGCACATAATTCAATACGTTGGATATACTGTAAGAGACTAAAAAGAATTGATTCTTAACACAAACAGAATGTTTCTAAACATTACCTCTCTTTTTTTGTCTCCTATTCAGTCTGGACAGGAGGAAGTTTGGGAACCTCTGCTGGCCAGCTGTCAAGGGAGGTGGGGGTGTGGGTGGGGGTTTGTTCTGTCACTACAAAACCAAAATAGTTTCCCTCTAAGGCTCACCCCAGGCCAATTTATACAGCCGATGTCTCTATTTTGGCCTTTTTATTCAAAACATTATATGACTTTTTTACAATCTATAAGCAGTGTTTCTTCCACTCAATTACTCACCAGGTAGAACAGTATTTCCACCAAAAATGATCAAAAAATACCATTAACCAGTAAAAATCTATTCCCAGCCTAACCTCAGAAAGACCCAATTCAGGCCTGTCATTAATGTTTGGCTTTACACTGGTCTGACCAACTTCACAGGTAATTTAGTCTACAAACGGCTAGATTATTTTAACAGTTTCCACCTGAAGGTGAATGAAGAACCCCCTGCTTAACTGACACCCTGAGTAATATGTATAGGCCACGAAATCAAATTGCATAAGCTGGCATTGTCCATTGTGAGTCGAGCTTTGGTTTCTCTTGAACATGTCAGTACATAGACACCTTACATTATTTAGATTTCTTCTTTTAATTTCTGTCAGACTAAGCACATTGTTTTGATTTAAAAACAACGCCTTTGTTTTTTGTAACGCAAATGATGCCCATTTTTATTTACATACAGATCATGGTAGTAGGATCCCATCACAAGTGTTCATGATCACTGCAGACGCATGTGGAGATGCATTGTAACGCCAGGTGTGAAGTGACGTACTTAGATACAGCCCACTTCTGATTGGCTCAACCGAGACGCATGTTAACGCCAAGTCTCCATCTGAGTAGCTTATGAGGAGAACTAATACCAGGCAGTCGTCCCTTTGGCCAATCCAATAATTTAACTGCAACCAAGTTCTGTAAAAGATCTAAGCCTGTTATTTGTAATCAATCAACAAAAGGAAATTTGCATAACTATTTCTGCCGTGACATGTTTTTGTAAATGTGTTAATAGCATAGCAATAACATTATTATTTTTTGTCACTGTCTATAGCGATCCATTAAAACCCTTTGAGTTTGCTGTTTAGACAAAACAATTTGAAGACATAATGGATCAAATACTGAATCTGCCTTAGCATATTATCCCGTATGAGCTGATATTATCATAAGAAACTATGTACAAAATGTAAATATGTTTTTTCTTACTGTCTTCCTGTCTCTGCTATTTATATCAAAGAAATTCTGCACTTTATTAAACTGCTATAACTAAGAAATTTCCCCAAGGTGGGGCAAATAAAGTATTTTATTCTATGTTATGTTTTTCAACAATTAATTTAAAACCCTGTGTTTTTGCAGATGAACAATTCCATTCTGCAGATGGCTTGTGAGTTGTTCTATACACTTTCCCCCGAGATACAGACATAGTTTTTATTTTTGGAAACTTCTGGATTTCCAGTAGAGTACAATGTACAATATTGTGGATTTCAACAAAGCTCGGCTGCACAGCATGGGTCTATGTTCACTGACTAATGGATTGGTGGGATTTCACATATTTAGACATATGATACAGTAATGGAATATACCCTGTAAAAAACACCAATTATCACCGATATATAGCTTGATGCTGATGTTTTCTCCAGAGCTCTGAACACATTTCAGTAGGTCAAACTGTTTCTAACAGTAATAGAGAGGTTGAATGCACACATGTTGTTGTTAATTAGCACAAAGTCCCGACTCCAGCTGTGCCACTGAGAATTCCCCGTCTCTCCAAGCGCTGACAGAGACACATTTGCTGACAGACGAAGCACAGCCTGCTTCTGTGAGTGAGACGCCACCTCTGTCCCTCAATCTGTGTCTCAATACATCTGGTTTGTATTAGCTTGTTGCCATGCAGGAAAAAACACAATTCTTTTGTAGTCTATTCCAGCCAATCAGGAAGTGAATTGGGGGTAGTTTCCTGTTTCCTGTGTTCCCCAGACAGTATAGTCTTGGGTCCAGTAGCCCTGTTCAGTTTCCGAAATTCATGTGTTCCTCCAGGAAACGGGAGAGTCATCACCTGGCGAAATAACAATAAAACGTCCTCTGTCTACTCTAAATATGTGGCAGATTCTCTGTTCTGAGTCATTGGCCAACCACAATCTGAAGCCAAAGGACAAGCTCCAGTCCCGACTTTGATGAAAACAATGTGATGCAAGGGTTACAGAAACATAACTGTGAGCCCAGCACTGTGGGGATCAGTGGGCCTGCCAGTACGGTTGCTGCTAGGTAACTATACAGTAAACTGTCATCACTGTACAAGATTACAGGAGAGTCAGGACTGTGGAAACTCAGATTCTGGTCCTGGAAGTTACAAGCATATGACAATTGTTAATAACATTTTTAACATAATGGCAATTTTCTACTGTGATTCTTGAGCAGACTTGTTTGATTGTTAGTGATAAGATCGCCTGAGCCAGTTTTCATTCACAGACTATGCTGAAACACCACTGGTTAACTCAGCAGTCATTCAGAATCTGCTGCTAATGTACAAGCCTTTAGTCATTAAATATTACAACTCTCTTTTGAACTTCCGGTCTGAGTGTATTATCTTACTGCCGTTTGACTCTTGGTCGATGCTTGTCTCTCCTGTCCTCATTTTAATCATCAGCTGTTTCCCAGGGACTCGTGGCCAATTTTAACAGTAGCAAAGGAGCTTAAAAATAAAGCCTAACTTTGTATTAGCTCGACTGCAAAAAGGCCAGCAGAGTGTTTTTGTCTAACGCTGTCTGGCATCACCACAGAGCCCCACAGCTTGTTTGTGTGTTTGTTGTCATTTTTGTCGTTGACTGTCCCTTCTGTCGCATGTTTGGAGTCAAAACAATCCGGACAGGATGAATTGGGTGCCAGATGTCAGTGAAAACTGGAAGAGAAGTTCCTAAACGCCCCACATTGACAGGCAATAACAACGTAAAATGAGTGTGCCTTAGACCAAATCAACATTTGCTATAGCTGTAGCTTAAATGACTCCCTGAAAAATATTTGAGCCAATAATAAAACATTAATCACAATTAATTAACTGCTGGTTAACCAGAAAATTGTGTTTAAAGCCTTTCAAATGTGATGACTTTTCTTATGTTCAGTTTTAATAACTCTATTTATATGCGAGTAAACCATTTGTGTGTCAACGTGTTAAATATGTATAATACTTCTTTGAACATAGGTGCATTATGCCTACTTTACTACCACCTACTATTCATGAATTACAGTTATGGTGCAGATTTTCAACACCCATGGTGTAACCATACTTCATCCATGATAAATGGTTTCTTGCACAGAGATAATTGTTGTGATTTGCATAAATACACTGACCCCTTCCTCTGCCCAGCAGCTTCAACTGTTAAGAGCCTCTTATGTGGCTCCATTCACAGGTCATTCATGCACCACATGCCACAAATCAGAAGTACCCACTAGTGACCAGCTGGGTGTCGAAATATTTAAATCTAGGCCAGAAATCAATAGTTAAATGGTGTACCATTGAGAATATAGCTTTTTTGGATGGGGGAGGATACAGACAGAGGAGGGGGGTAAAATGTGAATGGGTAGCAGAGCGTCATCTATGCATCTAAAGTGTAATAAAGGTTTATTAGATCTGAACAGAAAACCCGTCTGGATTTGCAGCTGTGGGTCTGTCGCCCCTATAGCTCAGCCTTTCAGGATCAGTTATCCATATGTAACCCTCTAACACGCATGATTTGGACCCATATGTCAGCTGCCAAATTCCCATAATTTCCAACTAGGCTTTTGATCTATTATTATTATTATTATTGCCTTAAATATAACAATTTCTAGTCCTCACGGGGACAGGAGCGTGTGATTTGAATAACAAAAACAGCCACATCAAGACAGATCTGTGCCCCTCCAGTCTCCAGTCCTCAGTGGCTGTTGGCCCGTTAATATGGAGTGATCCATTGAAGCGCTCAGACTGGGGGTAGGGATTTTTTCCCTTCTTACCTATTTTTATTTTAACGCTCTGGAATACCCGAAGTCCTTCCTCTTCTACCGCCATGCTTTCACCGTGGATCTTTCCCTTTTTACGGCTGAATAAATGCAGTCCTCCACGGTGGTCGGTTCTGGCCTCTCCAGCGCACGGCTATTCCAGAGGTTTTGCACATCTATGCTCTCCGGACAGCGCTCATTCTCTGTCCTGATCGCTGCTGTTGCTGCTGCTGCCTGAAGAACAAGCGAGCTGCTCTGGTCCCGCACCAGCAGCAGCGCCAGTGGAGGCGTGGCCCTGCGCTAAACCCCGCCCACACAGCAAAAGGGGCGAGCAGCGCATCGGCAAGACGGGAAGTGATGTCACTGAAGAACCTCAGGACCCGCCCACCCAGTTATAGGTCACAGACAGCTCACATTGATTCATAAATTACATGAGCTACATGAACGTCGATACATATTGTTAAATTAATTAACGTAACTTTCTTGACAGTCTGTGTGTCGGTGTGTTAAATGTAGGGGGCCCGTATGCAATTACAGACATTGAATATAATATTATTCCTCATACTCCTTTTTTAAAATTTTGTTTCACATTTTGCTTTGTATTATATTTTATTTACTTTGATTTTTCTCTTTGTACCTTCCATCACCTGTTTTTTTTTTTTCTTAGCTCCCTTCCTCCTTTTATTTCTGCAGTTGGGTAACCACCTTTTGGCACATTTATCAATATCATTTATGTATTTACACTGATTTTTCTTATCTTTCCTTTTCTTTTAATTATTTGAAATAAGGATCTCTTATTGACCCATTGGCTGTCAAAACTCTGCTAAAAAAAACATTATTACTATTTATTATTCTTATTATGTGTTTTATAGCCACCTACAATGATAGACAGACAGACAGCCAGACAGATAGATAGATGGACGGATGGACGGACGGACAGACAGACAGACAGACAGACACACACACAGATAGACAGACAGATAGATAGATAGATAGATAGATAGATAGATAGATAGATAGATAGATAGATAGATAGATAGA
>JAPSES010000001.1:10633787-10663518 GCA_029822895.1 Maxillicosta whitleyi
GATAGATAGATAGATAGATAGATAGATAGATAGATAGATAGATAGATAGATAGATAGATAGATAGATAGATTTGTACACTCCCCTTTCAGCAATGGCAATGTGACAACAAAAAGCGTGTAATTTCCACTATATGGGCCCCACATGCAAAGGCAGAGGCCTGACAATGTTGGATCTCCATTGGATGTTTCCTACTTCAGATAGGTTACAGATGTATCTATTTGTATTTGCTGTTGTCTGTTTACCTGCACAGGGACTACAGATGTAAATTTGCTCTTAGCTAACCCCAGTGCACCTGTGTGATTGTACATTGTCCCTGTCAAATAATCAATAAAACAAAAGCAAAAAGCACCAAAACAGTTTTACTTACTACTTTTTCTGGTCTACTACTGTTTACAATCTTTAAATATAGGCTTAGAAATTATTTAAAGGGCTGATTTTAAGTGGTCCCTGACAAAAGATATTTGTTTAAATCACCTTATCACTTTCATACTCATATTGGGCTGCCTCAATGACAGACAAGAACACAGAAGCTTATGTAAGCATAAACATTACAGACAGACTAATTACATGCATAAAACACTTCTCAAAGACTGGTAAAACAACAAACAAACAAACAAAAAAGCATAGACTGTAGGTGGGAAAGAAGTTGTTACTGAACTGTTTCTGAACTGATCCTGGACCAAGTTTAACAGATGGAAGAACGGACAAAGTAATGGCTTTGGGAGGGATGTCTGCACAGGATTTAAGACTCACTCAGGTGAAAGATGTAGGGTCATTACTAGCCTTCATTTGAGCCTGCCAGGCCACACCTTTGCAATGACCACATTTCTGAAAATAGCCTGACTCTGGTGTGGAACACTGGGACACTCTGCAAACTCAGCTGGCCGAGCCCAACCCAGCAGAGGTGTGTGAGTAAAGAAACAGTTGGACGATCTTCACTAGAAATAACCATTAGCTGAAGTGCTATGGTTGGCCAAGATGCTGGGATTAACTGTGACTTGTATAGAACAGCTCTAAATCTAATTAGGCTATATGTCTCAGATCCTCCTAAAGAGAAACTGCAGTGTCCACAAAGAAATGACTCTGCAGTCCCCTACAGCTTTCTGAATGTGCATAATGTTCATTTCTATACATGTCAGTGAAGCAACTGCCAACACAGTTCTGGTACTTTCTACAATCTCCCCTAAAGCTTTTTTTTTTGGTATTTTCACTGATCAAAAACTCCTCAAGAAGTACTTTTTAAGTGGGAAATTGCATGGAAGAAAAAGAAACAAGACAGGCCCTTAGTTGGCCACATCTTGTGCTACTATAGCTGTGTGTTTGTGAAGCTAGTAGCAAGGCTGGAGGACTGTAATTCAATCTATGCTTAATTAGATATGTAAGTAACCTAAACACTCCATTCTCCATGACTCTACAACCTCACATGCAAATAAGTATTACTACTAAAAATTTCTTCAGAAAAATAACAATGCAAATGTCAAGGTTTGCATAACTGTGACAGTCTGAAATAGTATCACATGTGCCAACTGTAGAAGGAGATTGGACTACTTAGTATCTGTATGTACAGAAACACATAGGAAAATAATACTTTACAGACATTTATGACAAGTATTTATTTCAGTTTAGCTATGGGGACTACGCCCTGTGGTAAACCACAAGCCTGTGTGCAACTGCATGTGTTTGTGTGTTAATGCTGTAAAGACAGAGCCACAGAGAAACCCCTTTAATGCAGGAGGTCTAAATTATATAAAGCAAAAAGGAAATTCTATGAAAACATCTCTAATTACAGACATGGCATGAAACAATATAAGTCCAATTGCATGTACGTGCTACAATGCAGTGTCATTGACAGCCAAAGGAAGAGAAGGCAGATGCTGATTGTAAGCAGATTAGAGAATGGATGTTCACTGTCATTTTATTACCACCGGGGTCTGAGGGCGTTGGCACACTTAAAATAACTGTACGCTCACATGTAACCGTAACCCTCCCTCTTGTGGTTTGTTCTTTTTGCCTGTACACAACGATACATACAGTTCATATGCAAAGGGACATTATACGTGAGAGAGACAAAGAAAATGAAGTTGAACAGATGGCAATTGACATGTGAAAAGTTAATCCTGGTATTATGGAGACAAATTAAATCTCTATGAAAAGAGCATGGACCAAATGTCAGTGGATGTGTATGATTTAAGCTGTGGGGGGAAAATAGCCATATGACTGATGATATATGTCAAGTAATTTTTAATAAAGTATGTTCAAGTAAGATGAAACAGTGATCAGATTTTTTGTTTGTTTCCAGTGTCTGTTATTTCATCTCTTATGGAAAATAGAATGGTATTAGTGAGCTTTCATCTACAAAAATGAACGTATATGAGATGCAGATATCCTGATAGGCTGCATCTGTTTATCCATATAGTGGGAAGTGTTGTATTTTCTGTAGACCCCAGTTTAAATATAATAATGTGAGTTAATTAGTAGGAGTGTACATCATTTTCAATAAATATACAGGGGTATCAGTAGATACTAAAGGAAACACTGCAATAAGAAAAAGTACAGTTTATATCATAAGTTGAAATTTATTTTTCCATCATACCAACAAATTACAGATCAACGTCCCTTTGTGAATATTCAGATTCTTTAAAATATTTTAAGTGGATGGCCAATGGTTTGGAAAGGATCTATGTGTATATAATAATGCAAATCCCAAAAACTGAAGTTATAGGGTTTCTTTCTACAGACACAGCTGTGAAATGCATTAACTAGAAAATATAATCTGGGAGGAAAATGAAATTGGTGCATGTAGTTATAGTGCACAAGAGGAGTGTTTTGCACAAGTAAATCTTTTGACATGTATATCACCAAATTCAGAAGAAAGGGTGTAATCTCTTTAGTTTAAACAATGTGAGCACAGCCAAAACTTTTATTAGATTCAAGTTATATAGAAATGGCAAAGAACATATGGTGTAGGTAGGAGAAACAAACAGAACCCTTACTATTATTAATATTATAGCACCATCTAGTGGGCTCTCACCACACCCCTGAGATGCACAGGATGGAGGAAATTATCTGGATGACATATATATATTTAATATTCAAGATAAATAAATGTAAAAATCTAGGCATTGGTTTATTGAAAATGACCGTACTGTGTGTTTAGGATTGCCAGAGGTGGTCATTAGTTTACTCAAAGACAGTAGCTTTATACTGACAGTAAACAGATCATACCATTAGATCATCAACATCACTAACAATATATTACCATTAGTTAGATCCCCTGGGGCACACCGGAAAGGGAGGGCTCTCTGTAGGGGCCCCAACATTGTTTATATGCATAGGATTTTTTCCCCTGTACCTGTTATTTCCTCTTGAACGAGCTGCACCATCACAATTGTGCATCATGTTTATGTAAAATAAAAACAACCCATTCTCTGTAATTATGCAATCTATGTATATTCAGTCTATTCTTCCACAAATTGTCATGAGTCAGAATAAACTTTGGGTCTTCTGGGATTTGACCCCTAGAGATCCAGTGCTACTTTTGTGGCCATTCCCAAATTAAATTTTCTGTCTTGAACCCTCCGTAAGTAATTTATCACCATTTATCCTGTGTATATATTTTTTTTGTTTCAATACAAATCAGTTCCTTTTCCTATATTTAATTCATGTAAATGTTCATTAAAGCTCTTTAAAACTGATGATTATTATATCAGATAAAACAGATAAACAGATAAAACTGAAGATGAAATGACTTTTGCTGTAAAATCTCTCATTAACTGAACATGTGTCCATTCACTGTCACTGATGCAACTCTGTGGGTTTTACTGGTGAATCAATGTTGTAGAAGATGACGGTGTTTCCACGTTCACTACGAAGACTCTGAACGAATAGGTCCTATCTGATGACCATGAAAAGATGAATAACTGCATTTTACACCAGTTATTTACATGGATTGATAGGATTAGTGGGTCGACTGGAGGATCTGGAGTTTGGGATGTACAACTCTGTGCACAAAGATTGACTGCGATGATCTGGTTAGCTTTATATAATGTATCCTACTTTATTTGGTTCAATTCATACAAAAGGCCATATACTGGTAAAGTGCCTCTGAATAAAAATAGACTTTTACAGTCAGGACATAGACGGACTGGCCCTTTAACCAGATCTCCTCCCCTCCTCTCCCACTGTGTTGCTCTCTTCCCCATTTCGTTGCTTTGTTTTCATTGTCGGTCTTTTGATCATGGCTGCTCATTCTACCGAAGAACCCTTCCCCTTCCACGGGCTACTCCCCAAAAAAGAAACCGGCGCCGCGTCCTATCTCACCAGGTTCCCCGAGTACGATGGGAGAGGTGTGCTCATCGCTATCCTCGACACCGGCGTGGATCCCGGGGCCCCCGGCATGCAGGTAAATCTGACCGGCTCACTAACGGTAGTTAGCTAGCAGCTAGTAAGCTAGCGAAGCTAAAGGCCCGACTCATTCACATTATTTGTACACAGTCACGTAACAGCAACCACCAGCGTTAGCTAGCACGATGCCATTAGTAAATAAAGGCAACAATTAACTGGAGAAATAAGCGTTAATGTGCGCGTGACAACCTAAACAGCACACGGTAATAGACAGCTAGCGTCTACATCTGCTTACAAATTGTGTTCACAGACTAGATTAGTTTAGTTACTGAACTTGAAGTTAATAAGCAGTATATGCTAGTATGCTAGGCTAGCATTGGATGCAGTCTTCCTTATATATTTCAATTATTGGTTTGTAATTCTACTAAGTTTGTTTGTGACTAGCTTACTCCTTTAGTAGATATAGAGTAATAACGGCGCAGCTAATCGGTTGATTGTTAGCCAGCCGGTAACTGCAGAGTCACACTAGAATCAAGTTAGTTCCGTAATAGTTAGCCAACGGTGCTAAGTAAATAGTTAAGGAGCCTCTAATACTGTATCTATTTATATAATTATAATTTAACGCTAAACGGCAAAAATCCAAAAAATTAAGGTCATCCGTTTCTTTTCAATCACATGTCATATTGCTGTCGCCCTGCATAAAAGGGATAGAGACTGAATATGATCCCTTCAGTGTGTGTAAACAAATACTTGTAAGGGGGCATTGCAGCTGCCAGGCATCGGCACATTGTGTACTATTCAGAGTGGTCTGTAGGCTACATTATTCAGAATTTAATTCTGATTCAAGATGGTAGGATGTGATTTTTTTTACTGGGATGTCCACAATGACTCATCCTGAGGTTATATAATATTATGTGCCTTTTCACAATGTTTTCATTAATAAATGATTACTCTAATTGTCTCACCCTTTCTAGGTCACAACTGAGGGAAAACCAAAGATCATTGATATTATTGATACAACAGGCAGCGGTGACGTGAACATGACTACAGCTGTGGAACCGAAAGATGGGACAATCACAGGCCTCTCTGGGAGAACACTCAAGGTCTACAGACACATTATGATGTTAAGAGAAACAAAAATCCCCAAAATAATGATATTACAATACATAAAATTGTTTTATTCCTCATGTGTAATCAGTTTGTTGTTGTGGATTATTATGTTATTTCTGTCTGTTGTTTATTTGTTATATTTAAGTCTATCATTATTCTGTAAAGGATTATATCTTTCCTCTTATCTTACATTTTTTCTCACATTGTACTATTTTTGTCTTCTAGATTCCTCCTGCCTGGGTCAATCCATCAGGGAAGTATCGCATTGGAGTTAAAAACGGCTATGAGTTCTTCCCTAAGGCCCTTAAAGAAAGAATACAGGTAGGAAGACATGACATTATTACTAGGCCTGTCAAAAACTGGATTCTGGAGCACTGCAGTTGAGCACCAAGCTGAGTTTATGTCCAAATGTGTGCATATCATTATAAATCTTACGTGTTTAGTGATGAATGTATGAGCCCAGATAACTGGCTATTTATTTATGGTTAATACCAGCAAATACATATGTTGATTAATAAATGAAGGAAGGCCTGATAAATTGATCAAATTGCAATATCAGTCTCTGTGATGTTACGTAATTGCAAAATACTGCAACTCCAGGTACAGAAAGCTTTTCGTGGCATAATTGTAGAAAAGGAAAAAAAATGTAACCTTTGTCTGCAACCACCTTTTATGCAAAGAAATGTCCTTTGCAAAACATGCAAAATGAAAGTTACAACAGTTTTTTTTGTATTCATTATATGCAAGTGGACTCAGTTTGACCCCACAGTTGTAATATTTCCCACAATAATCACAGTGTGAGGTTTTTTTTTTTTTTTTCAAATTGCACAGCCAGGGATGGTACTTGTACAGGCAATATGGACAGAAATCTAATCTATTCTAACTTTTTATTTTATGTCAACATGGATTCAAGTGAAAACCATGATTCAAAATACTTGCCAATACACACATGCGCACATGTAGTATCAACAAATTATAATTAGAAATTGCACTAGAAAAGGTATTCACTTGCATTATAGACTATAAAAGTCAGTGATAGTATAATATAATATATCGCCCAGTTAGTGATCTATGTCCACATTTCATTAATGCTATGGCAGTGCTGAAGAAACATCTGACACCATCCACTACTGTTGAAGAAAAAGGAAATAACACTCGATTGTTTGTTTGGTTTGTATTTCTTGAAAATGAGTCACTGCTTGGGCGGCAATAAGAGCAGGGTGCAGTGATAGTACCTTTGCAAAAATAGTGTCAGGGAGAATTTGGTATGCTGTATTTTGTTTGTGCATGGCAGAGACCTGAGGTATCAACATGACTAAATCCCCGCAAAACAGTGCATAAAAATATACATGTTTTTATCCAGACTTTCCATTATGAGCATGTACATAATTGTAGCTCAAAGGTTGTTCTTTTACATAGCCATGAGGACTTTGAAAAGAGAAACACACAGATATGAAGAAGAATGCCAACCAAAATAGCCTCAGCTTATTCCATGAGACTACGTCCTATGTGCCAGACTATTGCCCAGCCCAAAAGAAACTGATAAAAATAGCTTCTATTTTCTAAGCACTATGGTGTTGCTAAGAGATTCATACCAGGCTAATACAGTTGAATTGTAGCACAATGACCGGAACTCTGAAGCATCAGCAGTGCTGTTCATCTTATTCAAGTGTTGTTGTTTTTGCATGATAGAAAGAGCGAAAGGAGAAGATGTGGGATCCACCACACAGAGCAGCACTTGCTGAGGTCTGTCGCAAGACTGAAGAGTTTGACCTCTCACATCCATCACCCTCCCAGGTCAGACTGTCAGATTTGAATTACTCATCAATATTTGTGTCCTAGCTGTGTTATAGTGTTATTTCCTTATGTTCGATACCAGATTATTGTAATGTGTATCCTGGCTTCTGTCTCTAGATGGAGAAGTTGCAGAAAGAGGAGCTTCAGAGCCAGTCAGAGCTGTTAGCATCTCTAGAGAAGAAGTACAGCGACCCTGGTCCTGTATATGACTGTGTGCTATGGCATGATGGAGTCACATGGAGGCAAGTCTTCCACTCTTCCTGTTAATATGCTATATTTGTATCTTTTCTTCTCACTGTTGCTATATGTATCGCTTTTCTTTACATTGTCCATTGCTGTTTTGTCACCTCAGGGCTGTAGTGGACACTTCAGAGTGTGGAGACCTTTGCCAGTGCACTGTGCTGAGCTCCTACAGAGAGAACCAAGAGTACGCCACTTTAGGAAATGCTGAGATGCTCAACTACTCTGTTAATATTTATGATGAGGGAAACACACTCTGCATCGTCACCAGTGGTGGTAAGGACTCCCAAAGATAAGAAATCAACTACCATTTTTCACTTCTCTGAATGAGAAGAAAGACTTCAGTTACAAGTAGATTTAAAATGTAATAAATGTTTAAACGGCAAAATTGTGGTCAGTGCTTCCTCTGTAGATAATTTATAATGAAACCTGTTTGTTGTAATATATGCACTGTTCCAATCTTTATTTACTAATGGTACTATGTTTTTAATAAATAATCTGTGTTGACATCATTACAAGTGGTATTTTTGTAATTGAGTTTTTCCATTGAAAACTACGTATTCAGTGTACTATATGAGCCCTTTTCAAGAAGGCACAAAATAATCACTTGAAGTTGACACTTATCCATTGTCTATTTCCACTAAAAAAGAATTAGATTTTTTTTTTTGGCTACATTGCCCAGCACAAATCTTATTTCAGTTAATTCTGCAATGTATGTTGATATACACATTCTACATTCCAGTCTGAATTGCATATTTCATATTATTTAGTTAAATTTATATTAAATTAAATTTTTTTTGTTTTGAAGGTGCTCATGGGACACATGTGGCAAGTATTGCAGCAGGTTACTTCCCAGAGGAACCTGAGCGTAATGGTGTCGCCCCTGGAGCCCAAATCCTTGCTCTTAAGATTGGAGATACTCGCCTTAGCACCATGGAAACAGGCACAGGGCTCATCCGAGCGGTATGATACCCAGGCTAATTTTGAGGACTAAATTAGCTTTAATACTTGCCTACTTTTTTTTTCTATCCTTATTTCTATCATCTTATTACTTTCCCTTTTTCTCTTTTGTCTCAAAGATGATTGAAGTAATCAACTACAAGTGTGACCTGGTTAACTATAGCTATGGGGAAGCCACCCACTGGCCCAATTCAGGGTAGGTATTTTGTCGCTATAATAATGAAGTGTGTGACTGCTTGTGCTCATTTTGTCTTGTACATTGTTACTTTTTTTTTTTTGTGTGTCATTTTGCCGTTTTTTATTCCAGGAGGATTTGTGAGGTGATTACAGAGGCCGTGCAAAAGCACAATGTGGTATTTGTTTCAAGTGCAGGAAACAACGGCCCATGCCTCTCCACGGTCGGCTGCCCTGGGGGAACCACCAGCAGTGTCATTGGTAAAGAAGCTGATAAAACAAATTTGTCATCAGCACTTTATTTGATTTTAATTAAATGAATCTTCCTGTTTACTGCTGGCCTTCCCAATCAAAATGCATCACAAAGAGTCTGTAGGGCTATACTTACCTGTTGCAGTAGCCATTCAGTCACTCAGAGTGTAAACTCTGTATTTTGTAAAAGTCTGTGAAGCATTGATGGTGCAAATGTGACCAATTACCTTCTCTCCTCAGGCGTTGGAGCATATGTGACCCCAGACATGATGGTAGCTGAATATTCCCTGAGGGAGAAGTTGCCTCCTAACCAGTACACATGGTCATCCAGGGGGCCGAGTACAGACGGAGCCCTGGGGGTCAGCATCAGTGCCCCTGGTGGTGCCATTGCATCTGTTCCCAACTGGACACTTCGTGGTACCCAACTTATGAATGGCACATCCATGTCATCCCCCAATGCCTGTGGAGGCATTGCACTTATCATCTCAGGTAAATGGTGAACTGAAAGTAGATCTCAGATGTATTGGTAGGAGAGGATTAACATGGACAAAATCCAAATATCTTACTACATGTAGTTTTATAGCATGGTAATTGTCTATATCCAAGTAAATTAATTGTTACAGTAATATATTAAGGAACTTTGTAGACCTGCCTCATATGAAACTTGACCTAAAAACAAAACTCGGAACAATAAACCATTTGTTTCAGAATATTTGACACTCCTTGGAGGATAGATTTAATAATTTGCAATGTGTCCTCTAATGTAATGTTAAGTCTTTCCAGATCCCCACATTTTGTTGTACCAAACAGTGAGGATTTCAGAGTTGAGGAAATGAAATAACCAGCATATGGCTTGTGAGTGTGATGGTTGCTGAATATGTATTTCCTCTGTGTGTTAGCAGGTGAGGTTAGTCAACATCAGCTAAAAATGTCCAAGGTTCATCACTATTATCAACATCAAATTTTTTTGTTTCTGTTATGAAATTATTGTCTACTGTTGGGGTTAACCATGTTGCCAGATCTCTGCCATTTGTCATGTTCAGTGATATCACTCAATCCTAACGCTAAACAAGAGGAAGTGTTACTGATATGCATGTGTTTATTTTGTGTGTTAAAGGACTGAAGCAGACCGGAATCCATCCCTCTGCTCCTGCAGTGAGGAGAGCTCTGGAAAACACAGCTCTGAAGGTTGATGACATAGAGGTGTTTGCACAGGGCCATGGAATTATTCAGGTAACTCAGGTTATTAGGAATATACTGTATTTAAATAATGAGACTTTAGACATTGTTTATATGTAACTGTGTTATCTGTAGGAGGTAATTATTTTTGTATATCTTTCCTTTTTTCTGTGCCATCCTATACTCTACTACCTTCCTCTTCTCTCCCCTTCAGGTGGACAGAGCGTTAGACTACCTCACTCAACATGCCTCATTACCCACAAGCCACCTTGGTTTCTCAGTAACTGTGGGAACACAAAGAGGCATCTACCTCAGGGACCCATCTCAAGTTCTTGTGCCCTCAGATCACGGAGTAGGAATTGAACCTATTTTCCCAGAAAACACAGGTACCTTTGCCCACATGGAAGCACAGCTATCATATATATGTGTGTTCTGTTGATTTTGCAGCAGTTTTGGTTTTTATATATTCATTATCTGCCTTCTTGTAATCTTGAATACAGGAAATTCTGAGCGTATCTCCCTGCAGCTACACTTGGCGCTGACATGTGCTGCCCCCTGGGTCCAGTGTCCTTCTCATTTAGAGCTGATGAATCAGTGTCGTCATGTCAATGTCCGCATTGACCCCGTGGGACTGAGAGAGGGAGTCCACTACACAGAGGTAGGAAAAGGTCAAAATATGCAGCTTGTTTCTGATTGTGTTAACATTCATTTGGTCACTGTTTGATTGTGTGTTATTAGGTGTGTGGGTATGATACAGCAGCACCAAGTTGTGGCCCCCTGTTTAGAGTCCCCATCACAGTCATCGTCCCAGCTAAGTATGTTTTTTTTTCAAATTATATTAATGTTTTTTTTTTCTATTAAAGCACTTCTTCATGGCAAGGAACAAGCTCAGCTGGTGTTTTATTTGTTTTTTATGCTGCAGATTGTACTCTGTCAGTATCAGTAACTGTGCTGCATGAAATTGCTGTGACATCATCGTCAGTGTAACATAAGACTTGTCTTTTATCAAAATGTCTTTAACCATGGCAGGGTTTTACTGGTTGTTATTTAATTGGTGGGAGAGTATAATAAATTGATAGTATAAATGAATGTAATACTGACAATGGTGTATAATGTTATAGAAAGTGCTGTTATGATGTTATAGTGTCAAAGATGGAAAATGTGCTCAACAAAAACATACTTGGTGATACAGAATGGGGTATTTGTGAAGACCAATTGTTTTTTTTGTTTGTTTGTTTAATGTTATTTAACCAGGCAAGACAGAATAAGAAAACATTCTTTTTTACACCTGTGGCCTGGGAAAGGGCAGGGCCCGTTGAGGGGGAGAGAAAAGGGAGCTAAAACAAAATTTTTAAATGAAACAAACTGTACAATAAAAACACCAGAATAAGTTGATGTATTAATAACATATTCACAAAGACACAGCTGAAATACCTACATAAAATAGCAAGAGTAGCATGATAAATAAAAGTGGAACATTAAATCAATGTAAAGTAAAGTAAATAAAGTATTGTGTGTTTCGAACCTTATTTGACTGAATTCACAGAACAATTGCTGTGTACTAACACACTGAGTGCCATGACCATGATGTAAAATCACATATAATGTGATTGAAGCATTTCTTTGTGTTGCTCATCCCTAATTGCTAAATTTAATAGTGATGAATCCTTGACCAATCTGTCATCAGGTGTTTTCACATTGGTGTCTGGATGAGGACAATGACAAAAATGTTCCAGGCAATAACCACAACCTCTCCATAAAAAAAAAAAAAAAAAAATATGCATTGATCTGTTTGAGTGCATTGGTAAGGGGCCATTATTATGTGTTTGTGACAGTTCTCTCCTCCGTTTGTCTGGCAGGGTGACGGACAGCCGCAATCAGGAGATATGTTTCACAGATGTCCACTTCAGACCAGGACAGATCAGACGCCACTTTATCACTGTACCTCAGGGAGCCTCCTGGGCAGGTTCGTTTCTCTGTCTGTGACTTTTTCTACATTTTCCTGTATATTTAAACAATTTGAAACCACTATAAAATACGCTGTCAGTAGATATGGATAATTGAAATGTGGCTCTCTAATCTGTGCCTTTTGTCTTATTTGTTCATTGCTTTCTCTGCTCCACCCCTCTGTCTGTCCTGCAGAGATCACGCTGACGTCTCATTCAGGGGACGTCTCATCAAAGTTTGTTCTTCATGCGGTGCATCTGGTCAAACAGAGGGCATATAGAGCTAACGAATTCTACAAGTTCTCTTCACTATTGGAAAGAGGCTCCTTAACTGAGGCCTTTCCTGTGCTGGTAGGTCTACATCATTCATATCATCATTTATTAGTTTATGTTAATAATAAGCACTGTGATAAATATAGATGTTATTTGCAGTCATGTGCTTCATGCAGTCAATGAATGCGTAGTCATTTTATTTTGTACATACTGTACAAATGAATCCAACATTTTTGTGCCTCCTGTCTCCAGTCAGGTAGGATAGTGGAGTTGTGTATTGCACGCTGGTGGGCCAGTCTGGGTGATGTCACAGTGGACTACAGCATCTCTTTCCATGGTCTCAATACATCGCCGTCACCCCTGCATATAGTAAGACAAATGCACAAGTATCGAGACTAAAAACACTCCAAAACACAAGAACTGTACCAGATCTCAGTTTTTTGTGTGTAACATTATTTGCCTGCGTGCAGCATGCCTCAGAGGGAGTGACGAGTTTCGATGTGACCTCGCCTCTGAGATATGAAGAGGTGTCCCCGACTATCACCCTCAAGTCCTGGGTTCAGCCTCTCAGGTAATGACATATTTACTCACAGTGTATATTGTTCTCTCGCCAATGCAATGTTGGACAGATATTGAGAATTCTAAATAGAACAAACTGTATTTGGTAACAGTTCCAGGTTAAGTGTACTGTGTAAATATGAGGGGAATCAGGGATTTCCTTAGGTCAATAATACTTGCTCTGATGTTTTAAAGGGATCACTAATTTCACACAAGCGCCAGATTTGAAAGCAAATGCTAAAAAATGTCTTCACCATAGTAATCTGTACACACAGAGCAGCCTGTCTGTTCATACATGACACAGAGTTTCATGGAATTATACTGTAGTAGGCAATGAAGTTGCATGTTGGATTAAACAGAAAATTAGCATGGTTGTTGTTTACATTACATCATTTTAACACAATTCATATTGTAGGAAAACAGGTGCCATTTCTGTTGCTGTTTTAATTTGAAGAGGACAAGAAAATAAAATGTTCTGTGCTCTGTGAAACTATCAGCTTAGAACACTTTGTTTACATCTTTTTTACATAGATTATCCAGTAATTTGATGCAAGATACTACATAGTCCTTGTGTTCGCATGTACCGCCACTTACAGATCTGCAGTGTGTATTAATTCATGTTCAAAAACCCTTGCGTTCAGTCTTTCAGATAAGTATTCTATAATCTCGTTGTATATTTTGCTCATAGTTTTTGTTGTTACTGATGCTGTTTTAGACCCTTAAGTTCCAAGATAAAAGCCTTGGGTATGAGGGATGTTCTTCCCAATAACAGACAACTCTACGAGATCATCCTCACCTACAGCTTTCACCAGGTACTGCCAACACTGGTAACGCAAACTACAAGAAAAGTTGTTTAGTTTTTATTGTTTGTCTATAAAATTCTCTATTCTGTTAACAGCCCAAGAGTGGTGAGGTCACTCCCAGTTGCCCCATGCTGTGTGAGCTTCTGTATGAGTCTGAGTTTGACAGTCAGCTGTGGATGCTGTTTGATCAGAACAAGAGGCTGCTGGGCTCAGGGGACGCATACCCACACCAGGTACCTTCACACTGTATTGGTCCAGTGAACGAAGTATCAGATCCTACTTGTCATCAGACTTTATAACAGTTCTCAGTAACCCCCCCCCCCCCACCATACCATACCACATGCATGTGAAAAAATCTCTACTGTAAATATGTATATAGCACTTAAATTTATATAAATAGCAATTTTCCTTTTTTCTCTTTATATTTGTTGTTTCTCGTGTATATTTTTATTTTATGCCATTCTTGCACTTTTTTTATTTTTGTTTGTTGCTGTCAACTGTGTAATTTCTGTGTAACATCTTATCTTAGCTTAATTTATCTTGTCTTATCTTGCCTTACTTTACCTTACCTTACGTTACCTTATCTTACCATATCTTTGTGTATTACTTCTTCAGTATTCACTGAAGCTGGAAAAGGGGGATTACACCGTACGCCTGCAGGTCCGCCATGAGCAGTCGAGCGAGCTGGAGCGTTTAAAGGACCTGCCGTTTGTTGTGTCACACCGTCTTTCCACTACCCTCAGTTTAGATGTGTATGAAACACACCGTGCTGCCCTCATGGCTAAGAAGAAGGCAAACTCTCTGACCTTGGCCCCAGGAGTCACACAGCCGTT
Organism: Maxillicosta whitleyi; assembly: GCA_029822895.1. NCBI lineage: Eukaryota > Metazoa > Chordata > Actinopteri > Perciformes > Neosebastidae > Maxillicosta > Maxillicosta whitleyi. The sequence continues at coordinate 10,648,258 of JAPSES010000001.1, forward strand.
CTACGTCACAGCCCTGCCAGATGACAAGTGAGTTAAATTCCTGAGGCTCCTTTCTGTTTTTTTGTTTTGTTTTTTTTTAATCATAAAAAATTGCTGCAGTTTTGTCAGCTGTCCCCTGACATGAGGATTGCATTCTGGAAATAATTGTAAAAAAAAAAAAAAATCAATTGGATATTGAAGAACAAATTTGTCGTCACTTCTAAACATGCAAAAGCACTCAGCGAGTAGGTTTTGCATATTTTTGCTCAAAGGAACAAATGACCACATTCCCTCTACTCTCATTGAACGTGGTAATAACATGGATGAAATGAAGTTAATTTTCTATTAAGTTAACTCAATCACTTTTGTTAGAGTGAGAAAATCATAGAAACTGTAATATAACAAAGCCAGTTCTTTTACATCGTTGGATAATATTTTAATTTTCCAATACAGTGGACCCTGTGTTACAATGTCCTCGGCCTACGTTTTTTTCACGTTACAATGTGGGATACGCAGTTTTTTTGTCCCCTCCATGTGGCATTTTCCCCGCCTTACAGCATCAACAACAATTTCTCTCGCACGGTCAAAAATTCAAATTTCGTGGTTGGTGTGCGTGCATATGACTATCGGCATCACAGCGTCACTAAGATGCCAATATGCTATTGGCCGAAGTCCCTCCCACAATGCCCGAGAGAGAGGCTGTCTCTTTCTCTTTATTTATTGCTCGCTCAGTTCAAGATATAGTGTGCGTTACGTAAAGACTTGTAGCCATGGGTCCCAAAATTGCGAGTAATGTTAAAGGGAGAAGTAAGAAAATGATAATAATGGAAATGAAGCTGGAGAAAATAAAGAAGTACAAAGAAGGCACGGGCATCGTTACCCTCGCTAAGGAATATGACCGTAACCAGTTGATGATAAAAATAAAATTTCATTTTTCCTTTATATATTTTTTATTTATAATAATTATTCATACTGTTATTTAATTATATACATGTATATTATATATAAGTAGTAGTTACTATACTATTGTGTTAATAATTTTTAATATACCTGGGGTTTTGCACACATTACCTAATTACCATAGGTTTCTATTGTCCGCTATATGATAATTTTGCCTTACAGTCCCAAGCCATGGATTAATGTCGTATGGCGGGGGTCCACTGTACATGGAAGTTACAAAAGTGTTGCCTGCACTGCCAACTATAGCTCAAAATTGAAAATCTGAAAGTTATTAAAATTAGAATTTTCAGGTTTGACTAAAAATGAAATTAGTGCATGCTTCACACTCATTTGTAATTAAAATATAGCTGAACACTCTGTCTTTCTCTGTCATTGTCTGTTTCTTGCTGCCTGTTTCCCCTCTTTCAGGATCCCTAAAGGAACAAGTCCAGGATGCTACCTTTCAGGCTCCCTCGTTGTCCCCAAGAGTGAATATGGCAAGAAAGCAGTGAGTGACTGTCGGTCTTTAGTCTCTTTCCTACAGAGCACTGGTCAGTCATGTTCCTCAGGAAGTCACACTCTCGTTTTCAATTTTAACCATCTAACCTAGGATCATTTTTTTCCGTCTGAGATGGGAAACTTCCTACAGACTGTGATCTGGTTCTTAGTTCTTGGAATAGTAACTAAATAAATGTCTGGTGCAAATAATCATTGTGGTCCTGAGAAACAGGGTAAAAGACCAATGCTCTGATGTAAAAAAAATTTCAGCTGTACTTTCTGGTCTGTTGCTTTAAAAGCTGGTGTCCATGTTTTTGGTGAATGTATGGGATTTTTTTTTTTCTTAGTCATTTGCCTTTACTAATGGTTCTGTAGCAGAAGCCTAAGTTGAAACTGCTCATCCCATTGACCCCAGGCCTGATGTAACCTCTGTATTTAGCAGATGTTTACATAGATTAAAAAGTGAAATTAGGCCCCCATGGACCATTTATTATTGACGTTTTAGGAGTTAAGGAAAGGAAGAAAAATAGTCTAGTTTTTTTTTTTGTATTTATTAAAACTCAGTTGCTCACTTTGAAGCCCAGCTGAAATGATTTGCCTAAAATGTTTATTTCAAAGCAAAGCAAATATTATGAGGTCAACAGTCTTGTATAATACAATGGCAAATGTCTCTTTCTCGCTGATTACCCACTGCCTTCATTCTGTTGTAGACTGAACTAATGTTGTGCTTAAAAATGTCTGAATACTTTTGGCTGATAACTGATGTATTTTTGGATGAACTTGCTCTCAGTCAGTAGCTCCATTGCAAAAGATTTCATGTCCACTTGAATTTCTCCGTGTGTTACTCAGTAATTTTATTTTTTCAACTCAGAAATGAAACTTGTAGGTGTAGTGTTTTATCACTTGTGTAAGAGTCACCCAGATTTTCCAGATATGTAAGCATTACAGCACTGTTTGTTTAAGCCTGACAGGTAGGTGCATAGGCTCAGATTGAGGATGAAAAGAAATGAAGACAGAGAGAATCCTTTTTGGTGTGTTTGTGTTGTCTCTTCCTTACTGTGTGTTATTCTGACCACCAGGGGCAGGCCTCTGCAAAACGACAAGGAAAGTTTAAAAAGGTACTGGATGAGCTAGAATCACTGTACAACAGAGCCACCACTGCTCTCCTACCATCTGAAAATGGCTTATTCCTTACCTTTACATGGGATCTACATTTGCATCTGTCCTATTAAAGCATGTCTCTATTGCTGTTTTGAAATATGCAACACTTGAGTAATAACAGGTCATTTTCTTAGGTAGATTTATGTAGTTATCTGGTGGTCAGCAAAATGGCGTTAATAAATAAATCAGTGTTCTTTTAACACTAAATTGAGATGGTACTTTCCATTAAGTCATAAATAAAGAATGTTTTAACCAGTGATAGGACATGCCATTGGTAGGGAGAGGGTTGCAATTTGGGAGAGTAGTTAAAAGTGTGGCTTTTTTGATGCGTTAGTTATTGTTTTATGATTAAAAGAGATTTTTTTGTGTTCATACAGGATATTGTTCCAGTTGTCTACCACTTAATTCCTGCACCCAACAAAACAAAGAATGGAGGGAAGGAGAAGGACAAGGAAGCAGACAAAGAGAAAGATGTGAAGGAGGAGTTTGCCGAAGCCCTGAGAGACTTAAAAATTCAGTGGATGACAAAGTGTGTAAAGTCATGTGAACTTATGGTTCAGAAGTACTCTGCCTCTACCTCAGTTCGACATTTGTTAACAACTACCTGCACTGTCTTTGCCATGAAGGTTGGACTCCAGTTCCCTTTACGATGAACTGATGGACAACTACTCAGAGTACCTTCCACTGCATGTACAGAGGCTGCACCAGCTGGACTCTGAAAAGGTAAGTAGGGAAACTATGCATGTTTTGTTGAAAAATAAAGACGACACCTTGAAATTTAAGTGGATGCACATATATCTTTCTGTATTGCTCTGAAAAACTAAGCCAACAAATGTGTTAAAAAAATTAAAAAAATTATCTTCACTTAACAAAATATTAAGCATAATAGGAGATTTTGATTGACAGGTGTATTTGACTCCTTGGTCACTTGCTGAGTTCATGTTAAACTACATGTTTCAAAACATAACTACTGGGACAGAGACTGGATCAGTTTCTTTTTGGAGTCTGTGTGAAAAGTGAGAATCTGAAAGCAGTTTTTGATTCTGCTCTGTTTGTTTCCAGGAACGTGTTAAACGTTTGAGGGATGTGGTGTCTGCAGCCGATATTGTCATGTCACGCATTGACCAGACAGCATTGGCTGTGTATCTCACCATGAAGACAGACCCTCGACCTGATGCAGCTTCTATAAAAACGTATGTTTCACTAAGGAGTACAGGCTGAGTGATAATGAATAACAGCCTTACCACATTTGTTTGCCATTTCACAATTATTTATGGTAGAAAGATGAATGATATCTCATTTTGGAGGGAATAATGAACACTTTTAGACATCTAATTGGAAGAAAATGTTTTGACCTACTTTTCTCACTTAAAAATAGTAAAAAAACACAAAAACAAACCTCGGTAACAGATGGACAGAAAACTAACATTTGTTTTTGACCACTTTATTAAACCTGCCTTAAAATGGGTTAGGGTTATTTATTATACACATTGCATATATAATATCTACAAAATCAAATACCTCAATACACTAATTTAATAGATTTTAACATATATTTATCACAGTTTGTTAGATATTTGTAACCACTGTTAAGAGTAGTGAAACGTTTTTAAATTGACTTTACAACTGATCATAAGTATAATATAGGTCCGATAGAAGAGGATCAAAGTTATGCTTTGAATTACACTGATGGACAAAGAATGCACATTTATACTGAATATAATGCCATCTAAGTATTTGTTTTAAAGCATTTTTCTAAAAAATGAAACTTGTGCTGGACAATAGAAGTAATGTAGTTTCAAAATATATACACCTTCAAAAGGTCATTTTAAATGTATTTTTTGATCTAGATGTTAACCTTCCCTTGGCCAGCTCCAATAGAATTAAAAAAAAACATACTCCAATCTACAGTATAAAGGTATCTGGAATGTTCTGTCTGGTACTGATGTCTAATGTGCCTTCATTTGTGTTTCTTAGTGACATGGAGAAGCAGAAGTCATCTCTGCTGGATGCTCTGTGTAGGAAAGGCTGTGCTCTGGCTGACCAACTCCTACTTCCCTCCACCTCTCAGGACGGTGCCGCTGGCGTTGCCACGGTGCAGGTTGCAGTAGAGGAGACTGGTGATCAAGTGGCCAGTAGCTCCGATGACACTGTGCACGCTGTAGCTAAAGCTTTGTCAGATACATTTTGGGAGGTGCAGAAGTGGGCGGAGCTGACTGATTCCAAGGTGAGCCTATGAATCTTGATGTCTTTACAAATGGTCAGTCGTGTTTAAACTGATCACTTTTCATTTTACCCAGTCCACACATACAAGGCCATTTTGGAGATTTTTTTTGTATGTGTAAGATTGTCAGTTTTAAAATGCACTGTAATGCAGATATAGTCAGATATCCAGTGAATATAAACCAATGAGTATTCTCTGCCCCACTCTTATACACTGCAGAAGGCTTTAGATTTTGTTGGTGTAATGTTTACCTACTCAGATCGGTCAAGTATTGAAAATATTTAGCTGCTCAAAGAGTGCTGTAGTCAGATTTTTGTTCATTTTCAGAGCCGCTTGGAGGTTATTTGCTCACATACTCCGGAGGACTTTTAGGTGTTGGTTTCACTCACCCGTTTATTCCAACAGAGTACATCCTGTGTGTCAGATGAGTGATTTAGTGATGGCAACCATGGTCAAGGCAGTGTTGGTCCTTACCTCAAAAACATGATTTAAAATATAAATTATACAGTGTTTACTGCTGCAGGTCTTATGTTTCATCTGAGGATTTATATATTTTAAAATCACCCTTTCACCATGTAGATTTTATTAATTCAGTAAGTATAAGTGTTTGTTGTGGTGTGCTCTCCTTTTCTCAGGTGCTGATGTTTTCATATAAACATGCTTTAGTGAACAAGATGTACGGCAGAGCCTTAAAATATGCCACAAAGATGGGAGAGGAGAAGCCCAGCAAAGACAACATGAAGAACTGCATCCAGGTGACTGCTAATAACCACATATTTGGTGTTTTATGTTCTAAAGTCCAAAATACTCTTTAAAGACTAGATAGAGAAAATCCATAATTTTGTATCTAATACATAGTACATAGTGATCACAGTTACTGTAATAAAGTTAGGACAGAATAACTCCAGTGCAAATACACTTTAAATTGTTTACTTATGCTGTGTTTCCACTACATGTAACCGGTGCAGCGTAGTGTGGTGCGGCTTTTTTGCTTTTCGATTATGAAAAAGGACCTGGAATCTGGTACTTGGTACTGCTTTTTTCGTACCATCTCTGCCGTGGTTCCAAGCAGTACTAAACTGTGACGTACAACCACTGAGACCACTGATTGGTCCGACAGTTTTCTATGTGACCCGCCAATTTACAAAATTCAGATGCAGAAGTAGACAGTCAATAGCAACACATTAATCCACTTGATGACAGAACAAAACTACTCCATGGTCAGTTGAGGAATTTCAGTCTTTGGTGGCTGACAGAAAATTTCAAACAAGAAAACATGCAACGAGTGACTTTTCAGCAACTCTGTGGGCAGATGACACAGAAATAACATGCCACATAGGAGTAAGGAGTCGAACCAAGTCGAGCTGGTTCCACTGTAGTGGAAACTCGGCACAGAAATACCAAGTAGAGTCGAGTAGAGTAGAGCTGGTACCATGTAGTGGAAACAGGGCATTACAGTAATTAAGTACTCAGCTTACAGCATGTGTTATAGGTTTTTTTCTTAACATTTGTGAGAGAGGACAGTTTCCACGGGGGAAAAACCCATTCCACTTATATTTAGAGTCAGATATTCTGTTACAACATGCACGTGTAATGAAACAGGCCAAATTGTTTGCAAATATCTTCTGTATTTACCATTACTAACAGTTTAAAGTGAATAAACTCCATTATCACTAATAATACTGAGTATTAGACTTACAAACAGCTGACAAATTAATAAGTTTGATTATAATCGTCATCTTCTTATCATGACCAGTTTGACCATGACAGGCAGACTGGTTTCCAGCGTTTCAGTTGTCACATTCCTGTTTTTCTCTTTTTTTCAGTTAATGCGGCACCTCAGATGGACACACTGCGCTACCTTCAGCGACAACTGGCTTCCTGTCATGTACCCTGCAGACTACACACCATTCTAGGCACATAACTCTTGACACCACACATATGCATGAGCAGCATGGCCATACATGGTCCATTACATGGTAACATGTCCCTCAGGGTCACATGGGCTGTACATCCGACCAACCAGCTGCCTCCTGAGTGTTTTGTTATTTTTTAATTTTAGACGTTTTTGTAGATGATTACCAAAATGAAGGCGAACTGAGTGTAGATGATACGATCCACTGGAGATCTTATAAAGCAAGGGATCATGTTCATTCTGAGGATAAGAATTTCAAGCCAGAGGGGAGAAATGGGCACTGGGTTGTCATTGTATCACATGACTGCCCTGGCTGCTCCTGTAAATGCCAGTAAATCAACAACAAATTCGATTTCTCCCATGTTTTATTGATCAAATATCTTGCTAGGGCCTACTCATACTTATTCCTTTATTCTTTTATTTTGGTGTCATCTACATATTTGGAGGCACTCAAACCATCTCTCCTCAGCTGTTTGGACCCTATATCACATTAGTAACCTCATTCTCTCATGTATATAATGTTCAAAGGCCTGTGTGGACTCCAGGGGTGCGCCCCAAGTCTTGAAAAAACTGTAATGTGATCTACTCACCTTAAAAAAAAATTCTACCACAGAAATTCTGTTAAGTGGCCATTACAACGCCTCAGTGAGAAGACCAGAGGACTTGCTGCTGCATGATGTTTGGACTTATGAATGCAGACACTCATGTAGTGTCCCTGTATTAAAAGGGAGCCTTGGATAGAATTTCACATCTTTTTTTCTTTTTGATTGTCACAGCCAGATTGGGTTGATATGTAAAGTTAATGTGTAGTAATGTCTGTCTTTTTAAGGCTCAGAATCAAAAAAAAAAAAAAAAAACACAAAACAGTGTTGAGGTGCCTTTCTACATGTACCTTACCTTTTCTGATGGGAGGAAAAGTTTTGCCACGGTTTTGATTGTATTCATCTGCAGAATCAGTAGCGTGTTAACATCTGTCAACACTGAACCGCGTGCAGTCATTCCACCCATCAGCCTTCGCTTTCAGATGTGATTTCAAAGCTCACATCAGCAGTATGATGTGTCCGTACACTGTATGCAGGCCATCAGTGACTTGTCAGGTGTTGGGAAGCCACCACCACACACTGTCAACTCCCATCTGCATCCACAGGTGTTGGCCACCCACATCATACTGCTGATGGGTTTAAAAACACAGTTACCTGAGCTGCACATTTGATTCTTAACAGACCTCTCTAACACAGAAGATGCAGCTGCCTTCAGTTGTCGGCAGACATAGGACATTCATATGTCATTGTAAAATGTTCACTCAATGTTGAAGATGTTTTTCTGCATCATTTAAAATGTTGCATTTGTACACAGTGTCATAAAATAATGTACATACACACATAACATACAAATATTAAGATGCAATAGGTATATAATACAAATATTATTCTAATAGATGTATTTTGCATATATGCATGTCTTCTAGGAATTAAAAAAATGTTTGGATGGAGATTTTAATTTGTTTCAACTTGAAAGATTTTTAATCCCATATAAGAATACCCACTCTTCTTATTTTTATGGGTGGGTGTTTGTGAATTGCTTTATTTGTATTTGTGAGCATATATTTGTTGTGTACACAGACATTTTCTCCCAATTGAAATCAGAGCCATTTAATGGGGGATTCAATCATTTTTCTTGTCCTCAGATATTTCAGTTAAAAAGGTTTGTCCCATTTATGACATTTTCAGGAGCATACTTTCTCCATTCAAGTATGGTAATATGAATAGACTCATGAACCAGCCTTGTACTAGTCCAATAAAAGCCCCAGTGGTCATCTCAGTTAACTTTTATTGTAAAACTGGAGCGATTGATAATAGTCCACGAGGGATTTGTCTGAGCTCATTTTAGTGATAAAGACAGGGCTGGAGAAAGGATTTATATCATATTTGCATATGTTTATAATATTTCATTAGCAGAACGATTTGATAAGTCTTCTCTGTTATACGCTGCAGTGCAGCTTGAATTTAAAAAAAAATGCTGACTTAAAGTTCACTGTGATGGATTAGATATGGTAATTTTCAGCCATTTAAGTTTTATATCCTGAAGAAACTAATGAAAAATAATTAGTTGAAAAGTTACAGCTGAATCTAAAGGTAACCACCTTGCAGTAGAAAGTGATCTGCAAAAATAGAAAGAAACTAAAACAGTGAAACATATCAGTTTGAGCCTTATTCATATAAGGCTACATGGCTGTTTACAGTGACGGTGACAAAAAAGATCAAGCGGAATAAAGATCAGTCAGATTTTTTTATTTACTCTTAACTGACGAAACCCTTTTTTCCCTCAATCTTTTTAACCAAAGAAAGATCGTCCCATGTTAAGTTAATATACTTGTACGGAAGCAAAAGACAAAACAAAAATATCACAAGATTGGCGTAGTAACTTTGCAGTAGAGGGGATTTATATTTCATCCTCTTAACTCTGCCTTAAATGATCCCAACCACTGTTCGACCAACACTGCATAGATAAATAGATAAAATCCACTTAAAGCTACTTATTTACAGCGTTGCCCGTTGACTGATGGTGTTTTGGTTCTCATGAGTAAAATGTTCGAACCTGAGAATGTAAAAGGGGTTTCTTTCAAGTGAAGGCCTTTCACCCACTTGGGAGTACATGATCTGCTTTGGGTAGCTGTATTCACACTGCAGACACTGTTTACCCAGGGCCAAGGCCACGTTGTGTTTCTGTTTTTAGTTATGACTTGTCTGCACTCTGCTGCAGCTTCCACACGCACACAAGGGTTCACTGGAGTCTGGCGTTTCCATAGAGTTTGTCTAAAATGGCACGTCAAGCTCTGTAACCTACATCAACCTTTATTTTAATGTCCTGTGCATCATGTGTTTGTTTTTTCTCTTCCTTTACTGTGTTTGGGTTTTGGTTTGTAGTCAGTACTCAGCTGTCCACAGTATACGTTGCCAACGACAGTCGCTCCGAAAATGGCCTTAACTTTGACCACGGGACAATACCGTCCATTTCTGGCACCAAACAGAATTCACATATCTGTTTCTCTTGCTCTGCTGGTGTCAGGAAAGACTTAGAAATGCTTCTGGATACTGAGTGTTTATATTTATAGTCATAAAATCTAGTAAATGCCAATATTTTACAGAATATTCTGAAATAAGGTTGTATGCGCTTAGTATTATTTTATATCCATTCACCCTTGACGATGTGTGGGAAAGACCCGGTTACTGTCACTATTTTATGATCACATAACATTAAGCCACAAAGAAAATGACACTGAATAAAATTATTTGGAAAAATGAGTGTGTCCACTGGTTGTCACTTATATATTCTCAAATTTAATTTTAAGATGAGACACAAGTACTTTAATCTACAGCACTGTGTCATATTCTGTAAGGTAATTGTATATTTGTAGGACCTGGTCCTAAAAGAATCACTGATAAAAAAATCTGTTTTTTTTTAAAAATTTTTTATAGCTTTTATCTGTTAATCAATGAGGGTTTTTTTTTTTTTTTTAGCAACAGTTTATTTAATATTTAAGACTGAGAAAACTCATAAAACAATATTTAATTTTATACTTAATGAGGTTTACATAAATGTAATTATTACAGGAAATGACTAAAGCTGTCAGACATATGTAGAGGAGTAAAAATTACAATATTTACCATAGGTATAGTGGAGGAAAAGTATATAAAGTGGCATAAAATGGAAATACTCAAGTGAAAAAAATGTCACATTTTGTGCTTTAGAACAGTGCTTGGATAAAAGTAGTCAATTACTTTTACAACTGTTGTTACGGCACTGATTCCATGTAATAAATGTGCAGAAATAATATTAGAAATAAGCTTTCTTTATTTGAATAGTACAGAAATCATAGAAAAGGAAAACAAAATGAAAACTTTCAGATTTGATACTTGCTCTACTATTATGTGACACAAAAAAACACAAATCCTCTGATTTAGTGTAGCTTAAAAAAGTTCACTATGCTGGCAGAAAAATGAAAATGCGTAAAATGATGAACACTTGCTGACGTTTGATGACCCTCATCTGTTTCTGACTAACATGTTTTAAACCTCACATAAGAGACATTTGGTGATAAATACAGCATCAAACCAGGATCACATGGTCAGTTCCTGTTTACATGAGCAGATCCTGAAGTATGTATATCCAAAATATGTTCTGTTTAAAAGACAGAAAGTTGCGAATTTCCTGCTTTTTCCTCAATAAGAAGCTGAGGCCGTGCCCCCTTCATGCCTTTTAGAAACCACCCACCCCTTTTCTGTCCCTCACTCTCTGCATGTCGCCATAAAGATCCTCATGTCTCCATCACTGACCAACAAACTGGTGTGAAAGGCCTTTTTAAAGTCCTCGACAAAAGTCCGATCATTCTCCATCCTGATCTTATTGGCCCAGATCAGAGTGGTTCCTGGCTGACAGAAATGCTTCATGGTGGCCAGGAGTTCATCCAGGAAGTCATGGTGATAGACCACATCAGCCGCCAGCACGTAGTCATAGTGATACACTGATGTAGGGTGGGATTTCTTGACGTTGTCACCCCAGGACAGGACCTCCACCTGGGGTGTGTGTCTGCAGCACCCCCCAGTGTTCTTTGTCACGTTAAACCTGAGGTTCCCCAGGACATCTGGTAAATCTGTAGCTGTAACTGAAGCTCCTGAGGAAACACAAACATTCAGTCATTTATTACCCCCCCGCCCCCCCTGAAGGAAAGGCAAGGGGTATTGTTTTTGATTCAGTTGGTTGGTTTATTTCTTTGTTAGTTAACACTCGAGCAGCAAAACTGTTGGTTGAATTATTTACCAAATTGAGTTTATAGATTACCAGTGACCCAGAATAGATGTGGTTAGGCCTACATTTTGGGAAAAGTAGGTCAAAGTTCACATTTTTTTTAAAGCATTGCACTTATAATGGGTGAAATATGTATAAGCGGTGGGGTTTGTCCCAGTGAAAATTCAGAGCCAGATTGACTTTTATTGTCATTGCACATATTTCAGAGCAACCAAATGACCCTCCAGTTACAACCGATCAAGATAAACATTGAACACAGACACACATGGGAATACAGATGCAGTTGTTCTGATGAATCTCTGTGAACGCTGTGTTTGCAGGAATGAAAAAACACAAAAAGGAAACATTAGGGTTTGAGGGGAGGAGAAAAAAAAACAAATTCCGTCTTGTAGTCAGACTGTACAGGGGCTGGAATGAAAAGACCCTCTTCCTCCTCACTCTTACTCTTTAACCCCTAAAAGTTTTTGAAGCCACAGCAGTGTTTTGTTCCAAACTGCTACATGTCAAATTCTTCGACATATTTTCATCATTATATTCTCTTTTACTTTTACTTTTCATGAGATTACAGACAGACCATACATATTTATAATCTAAGGTAATTACAGCTTCTTTTATTTCCTTTATGTTTAATCTTTCTACTATGTTAACACAAACAGTCCTTGTATCAAATGTACTTTCTTGCCATGCATGTGTTCAGTACAGTTTGTCTGAATTGTTTAGTGTCGGCTCACCTAAAAGACTTGCCACAATAGACACCAGTCCCGTCCCTGATCCCAGCTCCAACACCTCCTTGTCCTTCAGGTTCACCTTCTGCCTGTTGTTGTCCAGGAAGGAGCACAGAGCCAGCGCCTACAGGAAATACAATAGTATAGAATATCATACAGTTATTAAAATGACATTATGCAGGATCCCCCCTTAGTACAATACAAGATAAAAACGCAATAAATATTATAAATAAAACTATAAAAATATGAAGATACTGAAAAAAAGTTAAAAGAATATTTAGAAGAATATTTAAAAGAACCCCAGGCTATATACACATCTACCCATGCAGGTTATCATTTACCCAGCGGTGGAAAGTATTTCTAAAAGCAGCTGGATAGCCTAGTGATTTATACTGCTGACTTATGTGTGGAAGGTTGTTGGTTCAAATCCCAGGTGGGAGCTATACATGCCTATGCTTTGGATAAAAGCGTCAACTAAATGTAACGTAATGTCTCTGAGCCAGTTAGTTCAGCTCCTCAGGACCCTGCATCTCCTCCCAGATGCTTAAAGAATAAAATAAATAAAATATAATAAATAAAATGCTCTGATCAGGGTGGAATAGGTCCAACAAGATGCTCCTCTTTAAGGAAAGATGATGCTTTGTACCATGGCTCATTAATGTTTCCTGGTTGTATCACATGTGACTTCATACTCACTGCCGGCCACATCACTGCCCCAAAGGAGTCAATGGATTCACGAATGACAATGTCCTGCCCAACGTAATGGTAGATGTCTTTACCAAAGGCACTAAAGGTACCAGGCTTCAGGCCAGACACTCTGTTCGTCTGTTGTATCTGTCCTGTGAACACAAGACGGACGACTTCAGAAGCTCCATATTGTGAAATCACTGAAAATTCAGAAGATTCACAGGATAGAGACACAATACAAGGGCTGTGGAAAAAAAAAAAAAAACATGAGTCATTGCTTTTCTTCCTTTAAGGATTTGAGACTGCAGCAGTAAAAAGAGTTGATCATCCCAGCCCGCCCTAGTAGAGGGAAAACTTTGGCTTCAACGCACTTTGGCTTTGCTACATGTGTCTCATATCTCATATCTTAAATATCTTGCCACTAACTAATCAAGCACATTTGGAGCAATCTGCCAAGATACGGTGTATCACATTAAGACGACAAAACAAAGTGCAGTTGCAACATTATATAGTGTTTTTCACAAACTACAATAAAAAATGTCTTTGCAGCTTAAGTAAAACATACCCATACAATTACAGTGTCTTCTAAATGTTTTATTATTCTAGTACAGCTAAATAACCAGTAAATGGATTATGCCACATCCAAATCTACTGAGGGCAAAGTTATTTGTATCTCTTACAGGTACAAAAGCGATCAATATGCTATGTGTTTTTTTAAGTGCATAGTGTTGTAACACAGTCCTTAGTTTGTTTAACCCATAAAGACCCAGTGCTACTTTTGTGGCAGTTCCAAAATATTAATTTTTATATATTTAACCATTTTAAAGTGATTTATCACCATTTGCGATAATATTATCATCTGCATTTTGCATTTTTCAGTGTAAATCATATATATTTTTTAATATTTAATTCACTGATTATGTAGATGTTCATAAAACCCAACAGAAACAGAAAAAAATGAATAAAAAGTCACTTTTTCAGCAATAAATGAATAAATAAATAAAAAAAAGTGTGTGTGTGTGTGTGTGTGTGTGTGGAAAATACAAACAAGAGGAAAATACAAAAATATAGGCACATAACACCACATACTTCTAATGGACAGAAGTGAAGACTGAGAGGGATTAGTTCCATATTTGTCCGCATCATTTCTCTTTCTTAAATAAGTGTTATGTATCTTGTCTTTTTAATCAATAAATACTTGTAATAAAAAAAGCCACACCAGATGTTTCTGAATAAATGCCTGTTGCTGTTTTCTAATCGAAAACTAAAGGCTTATGATGCTCTTAGTATTTTTATATACTTTTATTAACATATGATGATATTAAAAATTATATTGTGAGGACTTATTACCATTAACGATCACTTATTACATGGATATTTATATTATATATTTTTATTAAAGTATGCTGTGTGTATGTGGTGTGACCATGATGCTGACTCACCTGTTGTGTTGTCATCACCAGTTGTGGTTTTACAACATGATCCGATGCTGTTTGGTTTATTTGTCTCATCTTCTTCATCATCTTCATCATCCTCACTCTCTTGTCCTTCACCCCTTTCTGCACCTGCTTCCTCTGCCACATCAGCGTTTTCAGTAACTTCATCTTCGCAGTATTGTTGTCCGTCTTCATCGTTTTCCTCTTTTGGGCCAGCATCATTTTGGTTTTCCTTCTTCCTCTCCTCACCTTCTCCCTCTTCTTCTTTGTCTTCCTCTCTGCACGTCCCCATAAAGATCCTCATGTCTCCATCACTGACTAATACACTGGTGTGAAAGGCCTTTTTAAAGTCCTCAACAAAAGTCCGATCATTCTCCATCCTGAGCTTATTGGCCCAGATCACAGTGGTTCCTGGCTGACAGAAATGCTTCATGGTGGCCAGGAGTTCATCCAGGAAGTCATGGTGATAGACCACATCAGCTGCCAGCACGTAGTCATAGTGATACACTGATGTAGGGTGGGAGTCCTTCAGGTCAGAGCTCCAGGACAGGACCTCTATCTGGGGTGTGTGTCTGCAGAGCCCCCTGGTGTTCCTCATCACATTAGCCCTGAGGTTCCCCAGGACGTCCCGTAAATCTGTAGCTGTAACAGCAGCTCCTGAGGGAACACAAACACGTCATATGTTGCATTCTACTGTGCACTTTACTGTTAAATGCATGTGCACTTTACTGTTTTATTCTATTCTATTTTATTTTACGATCTCCCTTATTGTATACATTGTATTTCTATTTGTATTGTACCCTGCTGCTGCTGTTACGGGACAATTTCCCTGCTTGGGATCAATAAAGTACTTTCTATTCTATTCTATTCTATTCTATTCTATTCTAT
>JAPSES010000001.1:10663618-10681160 GCA_029822895.1 Maxillicosta whitleyi
TTTTTCCTCTAATTTAAGAACCCACAAAATATTATTTGAGAAAATGCTACCATAAAAATAATGCTTTAAAATGAAAGGCCTTGTAGTGTGTGAACAGGCAAAAGCTTTCCTATTTATAACAAAATGTTGTTGTTATATCACCAAAGCACCACAAATAAATCTAAAAATACCCGCATGACATTCAAACCTTTATGTGGTTGGTGTTTATCTAACTGGAAAGTAGAGGAGGTTCTACTAGGCCAATAAAAATACACTAAACTCATCTTATAATTCTTGATATTTTAGAGGTTTCCTTCCTGAATCTCAGACATATTCTAATTTTAAGTCCTTTAAACCCTGTTGAGCATAACTCTAAACTATCACTCAGGATTTTGTTGTAAAATCACACCACTAAACATGCCTCACTCCCTTACAATGTGACTTTCTTTGCTGAAATTTAAACTTGTTTATCAGGGACATCTGTTAAAACAATGCAGATCTGTAAGGTGTGTATTTATGTTCATGTTACTAACATTGATAAGAAGGCAGTCTTTTGTCAGTGTGGAGTTTGTGGCCTTTCTGATGAATTTTACATTCAATATGAAAGGTGATAAATAAACTTCACAGTCAACCCCAAAATACCACCTGTTAATGTAGAGAAATGTTAGCATGCTCCATGTAAATGTATGGTAGGTATAAATAAAATCATTTTGATGTTACAGTGATAATGTAAATACAACATTCTTACAATATATGTCTCACCTTTAATTAGAATATAGTGGGAATGGTCTTCTGAAACCAGTCTCTGTGACTCCACATTGTGATTCTGCTGATCCCCATAAAGCTGTGGGGCGCTGCCTGCACTCTGCTGGCTCATCTCTTTCTCCACTCCCTCCAGGCGCTGGTTCAGCTTATTCCGCTGCAGAAGACCGGCAAGCTGGTACTGAGAAAAGTCCCCTGAACGCTGCGTGGGAGTGAGGAGGAGCCATGATGAGAAGAGGAAATATGTCTGCTCATAACTGAATGGAAGTGAATGATAGTACCTCTGGAGGTTTGTTGTACATGGTCCGCCGTCTTTTGGAAAACTCTTTCATGTCTTTCAATATCTCGTGTTTCATTTCGGGAGGCAGGCTGGCAAACTCCTCTGAGTTGATGTCCACTGAGTTGATGTCTTCATAAAAGTCTTCCTGCGCAATAATCAAACAGGGTCGACACACAGAGAACTATCAGATGATTGAAAAAGTATAAGTTCTCACCAAGGAAGGACTATATCACATTTTAAGACAGTCAGAACGAGATTAAGATGCTGCAGTAAAAAGCTTTAACATGTAGGAAAGCAAAATACCCAATAATAATTTGTCTTTTGGTACAGTATCAAAACTAAATAGAAACAGAAGTAATCGTAAATATGAAGTGTCTCTTTTTTTATTTGATGATCCAGTGCATGTGATCAATTTACTTGGTGCACATAATGATTGTTGGTTGTCTCCTCCCATTCTCCCTCTTCCTCGTCTTCAGAGCTACAGATTGAAGAAAAGCAAAATGCTTTGTGAGATGACAGATACAGAATGCAGTGACAGATGACTAAAACTACAACTCACCTTCTTAGAGCTGAATAAATTCTTTTTTTTTCCCAGAAAAACTATAAATGAAACTGAATTTGAACAAGACTGTGTGATAAATTGAGATTGTGGGTTTTACATTTTGTTGCTGTAGTCTTAAATAAATACCTTATTATTATTATTATTTTTTTTTTTTTACTGTTAAAATGTTTTGTTTCTTGCTTTAAGTTTTTAAAGTGTTTGAGTACATTTCAGTAATTTCTCATAATATATTTATATAGATTTTGTCACTTATAGTGACTAACCATTATAGACCAATCAACATGTTAGTTTGAATTTTTATTTTAATTTCTTATTGATATTTTTAGTTTCGTTGTATTTATTACATTTTCTTGTGTTGTACAATTATACTGTCTTATATAATTATTATAGTGTGTGATACTTTATTAATATAATCTTTGCCAAAGACTTATGGTGAAAATTGTTTTTATTCTAGCTATAGAAAACCTTGCCTTAGAAAATGACTCTAAATAATTTCACTGTACTTAATTTATAATCTTTGAAAGATTTCAAACAAAATTGCATCTAAAACTATGGTTTGATCTGAAGAAAATTTGACCACATACACCAACAGCAACATGTATCCTGAACAATAACAGGACCCTCACCTGTTTTCTTCTTTCTCCTCTGCAGGGGGAAGCGCTGGCAGATCATACAGATCATCCACCTCATTTCTCCTCACAGCGGAGAGGCTGGGTAGTGGCTCTGTACTGCAGAACACAACAGAAGCATATGACAAATTGAGAGGAAATAGTAACTTCTTCAAATAAAAATCCCCACCTTAAGGTTTTTAGTGTAGTTTAACTTGGCTTGGCATCAATGGTATCAGTTTAGTTTACAGCTATGCATCATATTTTCCAAGATCACAATGTAGTGTTTGTGACTTTTGAGAACCATATACCTCTATGAAATCAAGTTTTTTGAGCTCAGAAAATAGGCCTGTTTCCAGCTTTGTAACAATACAATACAACTAATCCAAGACAGTTTAAAGAAATGATTGACTGAAATGAATGGTTTGGCCTAAGGGGAAATATTAAAATGCTGTCAATTAGTGAAGAAAAAACTTCAGTGTTTGCCATTATTTTTGACATCATGGTTTATGTGTATAAAGGTGGATAATTAGTACATCCTC
This sequence comes from Maxillicosta whitleyi, assembly GCA_029822895.1. Taxonomy (NCBI): domain Eukaryota; kingdom Metazoa; phylum Chordata; class Actinopteri; order Perciformes; family Neosebastidae; genus Maxillicosta; species Maxillicosta whitleyi. The sequence goes on from JAPSES010000001.1 coordinate 10,666,352, forward strand.
ACAGTCCAAGGATCTTAAATTTAATCTTTAACATGGTATGATGCACAAATACCCACTTATCTATCTGTAAAGAAAACACTTTCTTTATTCTTCCATTACCTACGGTCTCCAAGAGCAGCTTTTATAGCTTGTCTTTTGAGGAAAGTCTTGAGGAGTTTCTCATTGGTTTGTTTAGATTCCTGGCTTAATTCCTCCTTCCTCTGTCTCCTCAGAGCCTGCAACCAAATCCACGTTTAATGAATTAAGAAAGGGACACAAGCTCCTTCATTTGTTATCCTCTGAGAAAAGACAGAAAAAACTGATTCTATGATATTTCAGACCTACCAGAGTCTGCTTCTTCAGCAGAGGTGCGTCCCCATCAAATACAAACACTGGTTTGATGCGGAAGAAGAGCAGCTTACAGATGCGGTTGAAAAGGGTGAGCAGGTGGGCGTTTTGGACACTGTTCCCTTCACGGTCCCTTACTCCCTTTACTGCCTGGTTTAGCCATATGCTGATATCTGGTGGCGTCTGGTTAAGGGTTATGCTTAATAGAGAGCACTCAGTTACACCAGCACATCTCACAAACATGTGAAGGAGTGAATGGTGATAGATGGAACGAATGAATAAATAAAGGATACCAACAGCAAGGATCTTTCCCTCCAGTGTTTCAGGATTAATGGGTTTACCTGTACTCTCCAGTAGCCTCCACAATCCGTGCACTCCCATTATTATCCAAATGATCCGTTTCCAAAAACTAAAAATAACAAATATCATGTACAGCACATCTTCTTGTACAGACTCTAAACACCGGCACCTGTACTACTTTCTTCACTCTTGAACATACTGGTGTTCACCGTATTTTTGTCCGTTGTGTTAAGGCTGGTTTCCCCCAAAGGTTCCGGGTAATCATCAACGTTCCCTTCAGAGAAAAGCTCAGAGTTTATTATTTACTTACTGGTTCACAATATTAGCAGTAATACTAGTTGTACTATTTTATGAAGCAACGATCGAAATTGTTTTGTAATGTTAAATAACAGAAAATCATTCTCCCTCTCCTTGTCAGGCTTCTTTGCCGCTATTAAAAGTAACGTGTTTCTATTCTGATTAAAACTCTTATAGATAAACTTGGGTTTGTAGAAAGTCATTCAGGTCGTCGAACTTCGTTTTTTTGTAAGATATATTTGAGCCATTGTCGGATTTATGTAACAGGAAGTTGTGCCTAAGACAATTATTTTAGGGCACCAATACCACCCGGCAAAGCCAACCGTGTCCGGTGACAAAACAAACAGCTCACTTTTAACAACGGGGAGACTGGCTGTGGTGGAAGGAGCCATTGTTAACGATATATCCGTATGTATGAGTCATACACTTTAGTCTAAGATATATTGAAAAGCGCCTTGTCGTGTAGTTTAAAGCTAACGTCAGCCTAATGTAACTTATGTTGCTAAACTTCCCGTTACGTTGTCATTTCCCTCGGTGCTATTTGTCGGCAAACAGTTAGCTGTTTAGCTAGCTTCCCTGTGTCCTGTTATCACTATCTCTGCTGTGAACGCCGACCTTTGATTGGATAGTACCAACATTAGCAACTGCATTTTCCCTGTTACTCTTACAGGAGTAAGAACTAGAAAACAACAGCCTTCGTTTCCAGCCAGTTACCCTCCACCACCATGGCAGCTGCTGTAAGAGGTATGTGTTTCTGTGGGGAAAAAATGTCTTCGAGACATTTTCTTGCCAATTAAAAACACGTTTGACATCACATTCCCCCTACTTTTAAGTCATGTAAATGTTAATGGAAATTTGGCTTTTTTTCCAGAACTGACCACAGATTTCAACTGTCTCAAAATAGTTGAGTTAAAATGTTTTGTGTTGTTGCTGCCATAACAAAAGAAAAAAAAAAAAACCCGCATATAATCAACTATAGCATTGTGTTTTGAATACTATGAGTAGTTTCTTATATGGATAATAGTATTAGTACTAAAACAATGGAGAGAACTCTATGCAGAATTCTGAACACATTTTGTATTGTAAAGATTTAGGCTCAGTTTTCAGTGATGCAGGAAGCTAGAGGGGGATTTTAGCAGCTACTTGGCATAGTCTTTGCTACAGAACGTCTTTGTACACCAGGATTTAGAGCTGTCTACTTATTTAATTACTTGCATTACATTTAAGGGAAAAAATGTAATACTAAAGTCCTGTACTAATTTGTTTATGCTTCTTATAGCTTCTGCCCATGTGCCAGTCAGGGGTGCTGGTGATGGCATGGAAACTGAAAAACCACCAACCATCCTTGAGGTTAACACTGATAAACCACCGCCTGGTCCATCTTCAGTTCCCCTGTTGAAGATAGCCACTCCCAAACACAGCCCTAAAGCTACCCTCCCTTCTCTTCCTGCGACACCTCAGCCTCTCGGGGTTCTCCATCTGGGAAAAGTGAGTCGAGAGGCCTGTACAGAGGTTGAAGCTGTGAGGATAGTTGTCCCACGTGCAGCTATAAGCCGAAGCAGCCGTGCTTTTGAAGGGAAAGGGGAGGCTGGACAACAGAATGAAGATCAAGGCTCTCCCCAACTACCTCTGGTGGAGGACTGGAGAGGACAGCTGGAGAAACTGCAAAATTCTGAACGCAGATTGCTGCAGGACAAGGAAGGTCTTTGTAATCAGCTCCGTGTGCAGACAGAGGTGAGATCACAAGGAAGCAGATATGTTGTAGATATCAGGCACAAGGCTTTGTTGAGTCAAGTTATGGCTATTTATATGTAGTTCTATGTACAGTGTTATCTAGGTGGTTGATAAAATGCAATAATTCTTGTTTTATTGAACCTTTACTCTTTCTCCATGCTAGGTGAACCGTGAGTTGAAGAAACTATTGGTGGCTTCAGTGGGCGATGACCTTCAGTACCACTTTGAACGACTGGCACGTGAGAAGAACCAGCTTATTCTGGAAAATGAGGCTTTGGGTCGGAGTCTTGCTCACACTGCAGAGCAGCTAGAACGCATGAGTATTCAGTGTGACGTTTGGAGGAGCAAGTTCCTGGCCAGCCGGTATGAACTATTTGATTAATTTCAGGATAAATACACATGGTTGAAAACGAGTTTAACAGGATATATGATATGTATTTTTTTAGTACACCACCTGCTCCTGTTATTTCATCCTCATTTTCAAAGTAGTAAGCAACTCTCCAAGACATCCCTGTAAGGCGCAGAGCTGAATTGTCTATAGGGATGGATGATTTAAGAATGACACATTTACTGTCATTATATAGATTGAACTTTTTCTAACATGTTTTTTGCAGTGTGATGGCAGAAGAGCTGACGAATGCCAGAGCAACGCTACAACGCCAAACCAGAGAAGCACAAGGAGCGATTCAGGACTTGCTTTTAGAAAGAGAGGAGTTCTCCAGGAACATGGTGCTTACTCACAGGTAACATATTATACAACAATCAGTTTGAACAGAAATACCTTAAAATTGTGATGGTTATATGATGGGTATTTAAACAAATAATTTACAAATGTGTGTAAATGCTTTTTCCTACCTGATATGTTTTGACAGAAACACTTCCGTCTTCCTCAGACGAAAGTGTTTCCATCGAAACATGTCAGGTAGGAAAGAAACTACTTGCGTGTCTGACAAAAAGAAAACTAAATGAGCTAACTTTCATATTACTTTGTGTAGTTAAAGAGATAGTTCGGGATTTTTAACATGCATCTGTAATTCATCGCCATCATCAGTGTAGTACATCCACACTGACTTACCCCCAACAGTGTCCTGTGAACAGAGTTCTGGTCTGGTTTTAGTCAAAACAAAAGTAGTCCAGCAAGTTTTGTGGGGTCACTAAAATAAAAGTTTTTTTCTTCTACAAACAGCATGTGTTCAAAAGAGTGATTTATTTGCATCACAAACCAATGTCCACGAAAAAGTCACACATCATAATCACTTCTCTCTCTTCATATCTCTGCGCGTTGATGCAAGATGACAGCTAGTCTACCTGTTTCACTGCTGAAAAAAGTTGTGTGTGTGCAGCAGTCAGCAGTATGACAGCACACTGATAGGAAATGAGAGAAAGTAGGGCCAAGTGATTATGAGGTGTGACTTTTTTCTTTAATATTTGTTTGGGATGCAAATAAATCACTCTTTTGAACACGTGCTGTTTTTAGAAGAAAAAACTTTTTATTTTAGTGACCCTGCAAACTTACCGGACTGCTTTTGTTTTTGACCAGAACTGGGCTCACAGGACACTGTCGGGGGTAAGTCAGTGTGGGTGTACTATACTGATGACGGGGATGTCATACATATTAATGTCAAAAACCTGAACTATCACTTAAGATATAATCGTTTTCAGTAAGTTACCTTATGATTCTCCTCATTTGCCAAAGGACAGTATATTTTTCTTTTATTATTTTTGTTTATTTACATACACTGAAGTTGCATGAAGGAGGATACAACAACATGCAGTGTACCATCTTCTACAATAAAAGAACTATCTTCTGGCTCAGGCTACTCTTAATAGAATTAGACAGCACATGACAGTGAAGCATAATAGAAACAGTGAGGTCCATTCTGCTGATGTTGTTATCATATAAGAGTGTTATGTAATTTAACACAACGCTTCGTTTTAAAATAACAGTGGTATTTGTTGGCAGCTGATTAGGTTTTACCATTTATCCTTGTGCTGATGTTGGTTTTCTGTCAACAGATCTCTGGAGCAGCTCTTGGTGTCTCTGCAGTGGGGCAGACAGCAGACCTACTACCCCAGTGCACAGCCCCTCAGCACTGGAGAACTGGCAGCAGCCAATCACAAGCTGGCAGATGCCATCAATTCTCACCTATTGGGCAACACAAGCAACAGCAGCGTGGCAAAGAGCAGCAACATAAAAACTGAACAACTGTGCAACACACCAGCAGAAAAGATGGCTGAGAAGGTGCAAAGTCAACATTTGACTTTAGAAATCTAATTTTTGTTTTTATTATTGCATTAAGATATTCACAATTCTGTTTTTTTTAATCTTGTAGGTGCTGAAAATTTTGGATCCAATTTCCTGTTCAGATGAAAAAACAGAGCTTCCCATAAATGACTCTTCACCCTCAAACTTTCTGAGCAATAAGAAGAGCATTGGCAGGTTTCATCCTTACACTCGCTACGAGAACATTACTTTTAACTGCTGTGAGCGATGCTCTGGAGACATCCTGGTGCTGTAGGGGTCAAAGAATGATGTTACCCATCTGACACCAGTGCTGTTTTGTTTCAAGGGATCTATGTTCTGATCCTTGGAGGATACAGTTTGTCTGTCCTGAGTGACTCTTTTGGTCAACACCAAAGGGCATCCACTTTGAGGACAAGTTTCACAGCTTTATTAAAAAAAGTCCGCTGCAAAGGACATTCATTGAAAAAAAATGCTGCGTTCTGTTTTTAGGTGAAATGTTTTCATGTAACAAAAAAAAAAAAGACATTTTTGATACCTTGGAATAATTTCAAAAGAGTAGCTAAACAAGAATATTGCTGATTTCAAGAATCCTGATGTGATAGTGGTGAAAACGATGCATTTCAGGACTGTTTAGGTCTATTGAACAATATGCTGAATACTGCAGGGTCGCAAGGTTAAGACGAGTCGATGTTATATTGCTTTCAAACTTGAATATTAAGCTACAGTGTTTAGTTTTATTTATACATACCCATATGAATGATGTTGGTGTGTATAAATAGTTTTATGGCAGTCTGTAGTTCTACAACATGAGGATATGATATCAAACATCTGCTCTGACAACATGGTTATGGAATGTCACACATATCCCTTTTTCATAGTGTGGTGCTATTCAGATGATTGAAAAGATTGACTGGTTGACAAATGATGTTCTATCAGTATTTAGAAAGTTGAGTGGAATGATGTTTGAACTGTTTTTTGTCGACATTTCAAAGGGTTTTAAGCTTATTTCTACATTTTTTTGGATCTTGTTTTATTCATTATAAGAATTGATTGTTTGGTAACTTATTTAAAAAGACCTTATACAGTGTATTGCTTCAGAATACGCTGCTATAAATTATGAGGAAAATGTTGCACATGCCTTGAAGCATTTTCTAACACTGATAGTTTGGTTTATCTCATCTACATGAAAGTCTGCTCTTTACATTGTTGAGTGAAACCACACTATAATATTATATGATGATTATACATCTTTTGAAACTGTTTTTCTTGTCAGATCAAAATAAACACCAAAGTTGTTTGTACCTCTTTGAAATCTTGTTTTAACTTGGATTGTTTCTGCATTGTTAAAAATAAATATGACCAGTAATCTACTATTACAATACTTTATTCACCTTTTGACTGTTTTGACATTCTCAAACTGTTTTTAAACAGAAATGACAGTGACACAAAATTGTTTTTTTTTAATCACTCATGAGTCCACCACATCTTATTTTTTCCACTAACTTTCCCTCCCTCCATGCTGCTCCTCAGTGATGTTCGTATTCTGCTTCCAGCTGGGTTCATTCCTGTATCACTGATTGCTGTGTCCTTTTTACCCTTCCAAGAAAGCCCAGAGCCTTTGTGGGACTTGTTCAAAGTCTGGCCCCCACTTTTAAATGTTTTCCCACTCTTGTTTTCATGTTGTCCTCCAACCTGCTGTTGGTAGAACCCATCATGCTTCCTCCTAGGCACAAATTTTAATGCTTCCTCCCATTTTCCTGTTTCTTTAAAGGTGAGCATGATGCGAATCATCTGATCTAGCGTCAGATTTTTGGCTCCAATCTCCCAGTGGAGGAATTCATCCAGAGGTAGACGGGCTGTGGTCAGCTTCAGACGCTTGGCATTTGCTAATGACAAGCCTGATTGGATAGATCGGTCCACTAGGCCGCCAATGATGTACACCTTTGAGTGGTCATAGGTTCGGAGAACATTTGGCGAGTCTGCTGTGAGGTAAACAAGTCTGTCACGGGGGAACAAATCCACATGCTGTTGGTCAGTGCTGGTTATGAGTAGGCGGTCCCATGTCTCAGCACCATAGCGTTTAAGCAGCTCCTGCTTGTAGTAACTGTCTGGCTGCAGGTTGCAAAAATGTAGGTGGTAGGGCTCAGTGGCACGCCGGTTCCACCCCTCCACCTCCATCAGCTGGGATACAGTGTTTTCTATCTCCCGTTTGGACATGTTGGCCTCATAGCTCAGGTCAAAGATGAGCGGTTGACCAAATATCATGGCCTGGGCACAACGCCAACCCAGCAGCTTGTCTAGAGTGCGGCTCCAGAACTGGAGGAATAATGTGTTCTTCCACACAGTCCCTCCTTCCCCTTCCTCTCCATCTCTCCTTCTCTGCTCCAGCATGGCCTCCTTCTCGACCTTCTTCTGCTGTTGTTTCTCTTTGCGGGCCTTTTTGTAACCTTCCTTTATTGCTAGATATTTCAGGTATTTTTTCCTGGCGGACTTAGTGGCGAGTTCTTCCAGGGCCTGAAGCTGTTCATCAGTTATCTCTTGGGGCACGAGCTTCCCAGCTTGTTGCCACATAGCCACTAGGTCACGGGTTGCGTTCAACGTTTTGTTTGTGTCGTTTTCATCCTTATCACTTGCTTCCTCCTCTTCATCATTATTCACTTGGAGTCCCTCCTCCAGCGCAGCTTTCGATCTCATGACAGTTTTCCATTTGTCCAAATCTATTTTGTCTGATCCCTCTAAGTCCAGGGGCTTTGGTAGAGGGACATCTTTCCTCAGTAGGTTTCCAGAGTGGAAGTGGCGATTAAAGATGGATACCCAGTGACGGCAGGCGCTAGATACCGGAGGAGAGCTAATAACTCGTCTCTTTGTGGTACTAGGAATCAGAAAATTGCTTCCTTTTAAGACTATACCCAAATCCCGGACAGTAATTAGCCTCAGCATATCGATCTTGTACATTGTTGTACACTACAACCAGGAAATGTAACCGTCACAGTCTCCCCGTGTGCTTCAGGAGTTTAAGATGAAAGAAACAATTATCGAATCCATCCCATTGTGAATAAATGAAAGTAGTAGTACATACAGCTTCTCAAAAGCCTTAATTGCAAGGTAGGTAAGCTTACTTATTCCACGTCCATGCTTGATAAATATTGCCGAAAGGTCACGTTGTAACGTTGTGTAACACCGTTTTGTGTCGTACTGAAACACAACTCGATAACAGTTCACCGGAATCTATTGCTCGTCTTCAACATTTTTGCCATTTCAACGAGACAAAAGTATTTAGGCATTAAGTGTTTTATTTATATTTTAACTGTACGTGAATCAGGCATGTACTGTGTGCAATTTAATTTGTATAGACGTATTGTTTAGTGTAATGTTGTTTCCAGTCGGATTTCTATAGTGATGAACAGCGGAAGTTACAGTTTCCGGTTGAAGATAAAACGCTGTCTATGTTGAAATCAGAGGGCACTGTTTTAGTTAACTTTGAAAATGAGCTTGTTTTTGCCGAAATTGACGTGCAAAAAAGATATAGATGAAGTAATCAAAGGCGTGGCAGAGAAAGTCGTTGTCTTGAGGTTTGGAAGAGACGAAGACTCTGTTTGTCTCCAACTCGATGAGATTGTAAGAAACCGAACGTTTGATGCAAAAATAACCAAACGACTGCTGCTGAACTACCATGACTAGAACGTTTTTAATGCTAAACTATTGCTTCTTTTCTCTTCTAGTTGTCCAAAACTGCCCATGACTTGAGTAACATGGCGTCAATTTACATCGTGGATGTGGATAAAGCTCCTATTTACACGAGATATTTTGACATTAGTTACATCCCCTCCACTGTTTTCTTTTTTAATGGACAGCACATGAAAGTAGATTATGGGTGAGCTTTTAAAGTCTTATATCGATTGTATATTATGTCACTACATTTCACTTGAAACAATATAGTTCTATGTCTTTACTTGAGTATTAAGCCTATGTTCTAAATTGACTGAGCATTTCATGCTCAAGAAGGCATTTGACACGAGAGCTGAATTTTTAAATAAATAAATGATAACTAATTGTGAGTAACTTTGAAGAACAGAATATCTTTGTCATTGTAACCAGTAGATCAAAATTTACTTGTGCCATCCAATCTGTACAACACACATCGAATCTATTAGGCCTATACAAATATGAGTAAGAGCAGGTAAAAATAAAAAGGTTCATGTAGAATAGGTAAAAATAAATAAAACAAGCAAAATCCCTCACTCGCACACAAACATTCATTTTCTTATTGCACTGATCCTTTTAAATCATATTATACATCCGATGTATTTTTCTGTATTGAGTGTGGTGACTGCTATTGGATAAAACTGTTCTTAAATCTGACAAAGTTCAGTAGTTAAACCATGACAAGAAACATGTTTCCACTCCAAGTTATTAAATTGGGTATTATCCTCAGCCTTTACAATAAAATAAATATAATGGGATTTTTCACTGTTACTCTATGGGCATATATGTGGCTGAAACAGGTAGCCAACTGCATCCCAAATGATTCACCATTAACATTTTAATGTAATATTCTAGTCATTACCTTTTGAAAAATGCTTTTTGGGGAGGTAGGGTAGTGCGCTATAAATGGATAATTGATTATATTACCTTATGTTCTATAGTGGACTTTAATGGATTATAGTGCACAAGTATTTACCTAAGAATCATTGAAGGAAAAAAAGTCACTGTTAAAAGGCGATTGTTGAGACCCAACAATGATGGTATTTTCTTTTTATTTGATCATTTTTGTTCAATAAATTTCTTGTTTGTTCCAGGTCTTTTCTTTGGGTAAAATAATTAATCTGCAAACATTGCATAAAAATGCCATATATAGGTGTACTTTTCATTCTGTGATATTAAAATCCTCATGTATCTCTCTTTTTTTTTTTTTTTTTAAGCTCCCCAGATCACACCAAGTTTGTTGGCAGCTTCAAGACCAAACAAGATTTCATGGATCTGATTGAAGTCATATACAGGGGAGCGATGAGGGGGAAGATGATTGTCCAGAGTCCTATTGACCCGCAGAATATTCCCAAATATGATCTCCTTTACCATGGAATTTAGGATGAACATGTATACTACTAAGTGACAACTGATATACTATGGAACAATTTTCCCTTTTGTGGCTGACAGTGATGTTTTTTTTTTTTTTTAATTATTATAACTTTTTTTATTATTTAAACAACTTTGACATTTTTGATAGTTTGACGAATGGGACAACTTTATTTCTTCTGAAAAGTTGTCAGTGTGGTGTTTCCTATGGAAAACAGTTGTATAGCAACTCAGAAAGACATTAATTGTATGCAGTGTGTAGCTGATGTTGTTATAATAAACATTTTATTCCCCCAACATGTTTAATGTGGGGGGATATAGCAGTTGGGATGTCTGTCTATCTGTCTGTTTCTCATTATGGTGTTTCCAGAATCAGGAACCACCTACAATTGTGTTATAGTGATACTTTTTCCTATCGTCTGTGCTAACCATCCATGTTGTATGATTGCTGTCATTTGGTTTCAGCTGCTAAAGCACATTCTATATACATTTTCTATGTATACTATTAACTGGTTCCCATTTTGTCAAAGAGCAAAGTTCATATAAAAAGACCATACATATCCTCTGTTCCATTCTGATAACAAGATGGTTTGTGTTAAAAATGTAATCAGCTGACAAACTAGAGTAGGTCTTCCTCACTGATTTGCTTTTTATCCTTTTCAATCTAAATGTGTGTTTTCACAATCATCTTCTGTGGTGAGGTGCCATGACATCATGGACATGATTGGTCAGATCCCACAATAACAGAATAACACAATACAAAACATACTTACAACAGACCACTGCCATCTCAAATGAGGTTTTAGTGATTCATACTTCTTATTACTTTTGTGTCTGAGGTTTTCAGACTTATTTATTATAACACATGAATATATACACACACACAGACCTTTAATGTTTGGCAGGCATCATTGAGCTGATTATAGAAGCTTATAAAGGCTGAATAAATGCACTGCATGAAATATAAATCACACATATGTCGTAAAAAGCAAATATTGTGTCAATCCACTTAATTTTGTTCATGAATCATATTGAAAATGAAAAATCTTTTTTTTTTTTTTTTTTAATTTGTGTTGTATTCGGCATTAGCTTGTTAAACACTTGTTATTTATAGTAGTTGCTTAACATGTTGACTTTACGGGAAATAAATATATACAAAATTATTAATTTTCACATGAAGAGCATTGGTCCATTCCAATAACCAAAATAAACCTATTTTTGGTGTAGGAGGTTTGTATTCTTTGAGTGCCCTCTGTTGGCATCTGTGAAAATTGCAGTATTTACAGATGATGGTGCTTTGAACATGTTGACTACTTCAGATGTCTTTGTCTTATTCTCTGAACCATAAGGTGCTTGACTTGACTTATATGAGAAACGCCTTTTAAGAGAAATTCAATGTAAAATTTTTAAATGACGCATTATTCAGCAGCACAGAAATTCAGGCAGCAGAAACTTACAGCTGCAGACGCAGCAGCTTGCAACAATCGCAATGAATGTCATTACTGAAGTGAAATTCTGCACACTGTGGCTGTTGATTCCTCCAGAAACCCTGGAAAAAACAGAACATTTTTTGTAGTGTAACAATTATGTAGGATAATCCATTACAAATATCAACATTGGTATTGTAGTTGCAGCATTTGCAATCATCTTTACCTGTTCCTGGTTTAAGTGTTGCTGTGGTCTAGGTAGTTATAGCCCAAATTATCAGTGGTCAGGTCCCAGTAATAAGAGTTGGTACGAAGAGGGAAGAAGGGGGCCATGTAGGCATGTGCTCTTTGGGGTGGAAAAACCTCATTGCTATCTGGATAAGAGGCACCAGGGTGGGCCAGCAACCAAATGGAAAGAAGCCTGGCACCAATCATATGGCATAAAGTTAACAATGATATTCTTCTTGTACTCAGAAACAAATGCACATACATTTAACAAGCTTACTAAGAGCAAATACACCTCAGTACAAAGCTGCAAAATCCTTACTTGTCAACAAAGCTGTGGTGCACCATGAATATGGGGTCATTGGCTGCTATGGGGACATCAGATACGGTGCCATTGAGGTAGTTGTGGACTAGGTTATGCATTGAGGACTTCAGTTGTGGGGAAGCCCTTGTAATCTCAAAACCTGCAGGTGGACAAAGTTGTATAATATTTGACATTTTTGATTAAGGCATTAAGAAATAAAATATATCTGAAATGTTTTTCTTTTTTAATTACCTTCAAATTTGCTTCGGAAACAGTTCTTAGATCTTCTGTCATATGGTGAGCTGTCATAAATGTCCATTCCTAAAGTCTCAATGACGTCCTGGATGGTTGGTAGTGTATTGAACTCAGGATCAGTACCAGGATCTCTGAGCAAATGTACAGACGCCTCAGTAGGTGGCGAACAAATCATATCCCCCGTTGTATATGGACATATGGGCTTCAAAGGGAAATAAAAGAGAAGAGCACACCAGTTTGATGAGTAATCACAATGATTAATGCATGAATGAGAATGACTCGATTAATAGCTCAAATATCTCACCGTCCACCTTGAGAAATGGGAAACACGATTTATAGTACCATCTTGATTAGAAGCCCCAAAGTACTGGTTGGTGCAGATGTTGCAGTATGAATGTCTGGTCCAGTCCCAATATGGAATGAAGAAGCCTTGGTTCCCAGTGAGATGTCTGATCTCTCTCTCAATAAAAAGCAGAAAAACTCGATGCCAGAAGGGAAAAGCAGGCCCCATGTGTGCAGCATTTTTGTGAGTACCATGAAAACTTCTAGCAGCATAATAATGCAGCCACACATACAGATCATAGACACTTGCATTGTGAAATTCATAGTTATCGTCCACTGTTGTGTCATTGCTGATTAGGATCTTGTAACGTGCGCTGGTGGTCGTTTTAGCGATTTGCAGGCTCTCGAAGAAGGTCGATCTCTCACTCTCAGTCATGTCAGTTATTTCTTTCCTTATCACATGGTGTCGTTGCGTACAAGTAGGCCCTGTCCACCCTGGACGACACTGACCACAGTCAAATCCATCATAGTTGTCATAACACGTACACACTGTGTGATAGAAAACACTAGGCCAGTAGTCTCTGTAGTCATCTGATTTGGGGAGTGGATTTGGAGAATGAGGTGCACAGGCTCCTCTGTTAGAGGATGACCCACACGGGGAACCAGCAAAGAGGGGGCAACAGATTTGGTCCCTTAAGGCTTCTGGTGTTGTACAGTCCCGTGGAAATTGAGCCTCTACATACCTTTGACCCATCAGAAATAGCAGACACACCTTCCAAAACCAGTGGAGTGAGAGCAGCATGATGGAGAAGATGTAGAAGGATCACTCTGTTTTACGGTAAAATATCCAGGTTGACAATATCAACTTCTATTTAAAGGCAAAATTCCATGCGTCTCACGTGACATATTTACAGAATTTGCACATGGGCAGTAAGTCAGGTAGGTGGTAGCTTACGGCCAATGATCCACAGCAACACAGGACTAGATGAGTATAGTCGCCATGACCTTTCATCACATGATGAATCTTGCAAAATGTACACAAGTGATAGGTACAACAGATCAAAACCACCCACTGTATTACTGATATGCTGTTTTTGAAATTAGCAAGGGACAGAGAAAGAAATAGAAGAGTGTAGATGAAGATAAACAACCACAAAAACAAGGTCATAACTAAATGCAACATTAATAAAGATATCCTGTGTAAAAAAAAATAGACATGAATATAAAAAAATAATAATAATGCAGGAACCCCATCTTGTTTCAAACCACTGAACATTAAAAGCAAAGAAGTAGCCTCATTACATGAATGTACACATGCAAATAAAACAGACTTTTCTGATTCACTGTACTTTATGTTATCCAAAATATCATTTTAATATCTAAAAATATTTAGTCATGCTCTAATATATTGCAGAGTTATACAATTTAAAAAAAAAACAACCCAAAAACATTCACACAGAAAAATATGTGTGGAAAGAGCTCATTAAGTGGAGAGAGAATTCAGTCCAAAAAGAGTAACATTAGATGTGACTGGATCTAAAATCAATCCAACAAAATTCATAGTGTCTATGTCCTTATAGTTTATTTAGTTTTCTTCTGGATTTAAAATGAATGGGACTATTTTTGTTGTGTTATATGTCAACGCATTACTGAGCTGGTGAGAGCCAAGGAAATAGACCAGGTTGGAGAAATAGGGAAAGGCAGGTAAAAAAAAAAAAAAAAACACTGTTAGATGTATATCTGATATTCTTCAGGAGAGTAAAACCAAATATTCTAAATATACTTATATTTACCATGAACAGAAGCTCCCACCATGTTCTGCACAAAAAATAAACTAAAAAAGCTCTTGTGAGAAAATGCATGTGTAATTATTTTTAGTAACACAAGGCAGTGTAGAATTGCTTTTACTACTTTTACTGAGTGGTAAAATTTGAAAGAGTGAATGTAAAAGCAAACTAGCACAATTTATTCACTCTCACAACAAGTAAGTGACTGAAAGCACTGGTGTACAAATAAAAAGCATCCTTTTTGTTCTCAAGGAGACCTAGAGAATAGTGACACATTTTTACCTCCACCAAGGAGGTTATGTTTTTGTGGCGTTTGTTTGTCTGTTTAACTTTTAATAACATAAGTTAAAAAGTTATGGACAGATTTTGATGAAATTTTCAGGATTTGTTGGCAATGGCACAAGGAAGAAATGATTAACATTTTGGGGGGATCCGGAAGAAATCCTGGATTCTGGATCACTTTAAAATTTTCCTTAACATTGGGGTCAATGGGGCCAAAAATTTAGTTTCTCAGTATCTCGGTTAATTATTGACCAAACCTAATGAAATT
>JAPSES010000001.1:10681260-10699828 GCA_029822895.1 Maxillicosta whitleyi
GGTTTGGGACAGAATGGTTCAGGGACAATGAGACATCATTTTCACACATGGTTTAACCTCCATAAAGTCCAGACTCTGATTTAGGATGTGATGAAGACTGGATGCAGTGGTTCGATTCTGCATCATCAATCAGTGATTTACTCCCTGGGCGAAAGCCCTTGGTGCCCCCCCCCCACCCCCTGACCAAGCCCTAACATCTGCCCATCACCCAAACACAAACAAGACCGTTGTCCATACAAACTCAATTACAGGTGCGGGCAGGGGGTACGGTGGGGGCACCACTATGTCTTCACGTGACATAACCATGAGCACCCCCTGTGATGCCGCTAGAGGCAATTGCTCCCATGGTCCCGTCAAAGAACGCCCCTGTCATCAATAATCAAAACATGAATGAAACTATGGATGGAAAATTATTATGAACCTTATTGTGGCACTATGTAAGTATTACATGGTAAAAAAAAAAAAAAAAAAAAAAAGGTGTCAGTGAATGTCTCCTGGAATAAAAACTGAAGATGGTGCAGTCAGATATTACATGAGTGACTTTTTTTTTTTTGACAGGGCTGTGTATTTTGCTAGTCTGACTCAAGATCAATTTGGTCTGTATGTGGAGCATGGACTTAAATTCAATTAACATCATTGATTGTTAATATCTTCAGTGTCATTTTTGTATTTCACAAATTCATCCCACGAGCCGGACTGGACCCTTGGGCAGGCCGGTTTTAGCCCAGTGGCCGTATGTTTGACACAACTGGTTTACACCAACATTACAACGCCTTTTATTCACTCATAATATGATTTATTGTATTCCATACAGAAGTGTTTTGCCTACTCTTGTATGCATGAGTGTATATTAGGACAGTTCTAAGGTCACAGGCATAGTCCCATGGATTTAGTGGCTTTAACACATGGATGCAGTGCAGCTGACTCAGGATGGCAGTAGAGTGTAATGCTACAGCTCCATCGCTGCTGAGGTATTTCCTAAAATGGTTTGACTGAAATATGTCACAACTCCCAACAAATAAAGGTCACATACTGCAGTTGAGATCTATCAAGATTCTCTCCAAGGTGATTTTGTGAACATATAGGGCTGATATGAGTGAAGCAGTGGCTCTGCGGAGGGTTTCTATTGATGTCAGTGGTGATTGCTTTGGCCTGTCAGGGCATATACAGTCCATGTTTACAGCAGCAGAAGAACTATTCCGATCCTTTACGCTAGTACAGACAGTAATACCATACTGTGAAATACTGCACCACAAGGAATGATGTTTTCAAAACTAACAAACAAGATACTTTATTAGCAAGATACATTTTAATTAAAATATGAAATAACTGTAGTTAATAGTAATTAAGTAATAAAAAATAACAAATTAAGTAGTTATGTTAGGTAGCTGAATTGGGGAAGGATCTACAACAGAGGAAGGGGATGTAGAGCCTCACCTCCCCCAGATGCCTCCCAAACTTTTGTTTTCACAAAAATATGATGAAATGAAATAGAAGGAGCATCTGCTATTTGCAGTTCATGATCTGTACATATATTCATATTATTTCCATATTTACAATATATATTCATGTGATGTGAGTATTGGTGTGATATGGGAGGATTTACTGTGAACTATTGTTGTATATTTTGATGACTGTGGGAAGGAATAACCTGTGGTATTGCTTCTTCTTGCACTGGAGGTAAGACTGGTGAAAGAGCTGCAAATGACAAATATGTCCTCAAGCTTCTAGAAATGTAGAAACAAATGATAAATTGACCAAATGTGAATTAAAAGTGGTTTTATTCTTCAATCTACTGCATCTTCTACATCTGCAGAACCTTTACATGAAATGGAATAGTTTTATTTTCCTATAAATGCGTTTTGCTTTGAAGATGATCAACATTTTATTAAGTCCGAACACTGGCCTCTCTTCTGTCGTGTGTTGATACAAGTCATGATGTAACAATGAATCTTGAGGATAGTTTTGTGGCTTTATTTTTGGTGCTTTTTGCTCAATCAATGTTTTTAGCTTCAGATCAATGCATTTAAAAAAAAATTAGCCTAAGAAGGAGGATTATTGTATATTTTCTATGGTATTAAATTATATGAATTTTTTTTTTTAAAGGTAACAATAATGATAATAATCATAATAACAACGACAATAATAATAATAATAATAATAATAATAATAATAACGACGACAACAACAGCAACAGTAATAATAATAATAATAATCCATGTAATATATTTGAAATAAAAAAACTAAATAATATATGCATCGCCCAGTATTTGTAAGACACCCGTGGACACACATGGCGTGGGTGGACTGCAGTACGTGCCAGCTCGGCTCAGCTGGGAGTGGACGTCAACACAACACGGGTCTGTCCTCCCATAACTTAACTTTGGAGGCTCAGCGAAAGAAACGCAAACGTTCATTTATCAACTTCGCCACGTCTCTAACATTGTCTCGCTGAGAGGTGATGCTGGGTGTGGCTGGAATGACGGGCAGGTAAGACTATTTACTTTGGGACGTAGTAATCTGTTACAATTGCCAGTGTAACTTAGTTATAGGCTGTGCTAGCTTTGGAAGCTAGTACGCTAAAGCTACGTCTGCTAATCAACGTAAGCAGTCAGTTGAAGTCAGCTAGCCACATCGCAAGCATACATACCGTTTTGTAGACGATAATAAAAAGTTAATTGTCTCTAAAAGTACATTCGTTGGTTTGCAGAATGCTAGTTTGTTAGTGACAATTAAGCTTTAATTCATTATCGGAGCTTATAAACTAGCATTAGCCCTATAATGTTCTTTTAGCCGAGATTAGCATGCTACTTAGCTGCTAGCCGTGTGGTCTTTAGAAGTTGTACCCTGTGTTTTTGATATTAGACCCCTTAGATCTATTACAAGAACGTATGCTTACTCAAGCCTTCAGATGTGACTATGGCTTGACTAGATTACCTTACCTGACTGACTCCACCAGGAGTAGCCTACAAGTTAAAGTGACTGTAAAAGAGAAACTACTATTAAATGAACTGTGGGAGAGCTATTATTAGTTTTTATAGCTGTTGCAGTCACATCCAGTTTGATGTCATGTTGTGAACATTTCACAAAAGCAGAAAAAAAGTATTCAGGTAGTGTTTAAAACAGTTATATGGTCCATTCGTTAGTTTTCTACTGTAAAGCTTTGCTATACGTGTCTGATCATTGGGGAGTCTGTACATAAGGCTTCTGTTAGCCTCAGTCCTGTCTTCCCTTACCAAATTAGGTGGTGGCTGTGCAGTGAGTAAGAGAGTTAGTGAGTTCCCCCACTGATTCACTCATTATTTCCATTCTCCACTGCGACAGCTGCTCTAACAGGCACAGTAGTTAATAAATGAGATATGTGTGAAATGATAAACATTGCTCTGGCCTTGCATCCCAGCTGTTTGTCAGCCCAATATTTTACATGCTCTCTCTGCTGAAGAAAGCTCTAATGTATTTTCTTGTCACATCCAATAGCATTGCTAATGCCCTTGCCAGTGCGGCTTGTGAGCGATGCAAAAGTGGCTTTGGCCCAACTGAAAAGATTGTCAATAGTAATGGAGAGCTGTACCATGAGCAGTGCTTTGTGTGTGCCCAGTGTTTCCAGCAGTTCCCAGAAGGACTCTTCTATGAGGTAACTTACTCACATTTCATTCTTTGCTTTTTTTGGACATGTTTAGTCAATTAATACTGTGATGTGCGATATATATTTCTCTGTATTTGTAACTGCTGTGGCATTCTTTATATAAATTATGTGCTGAATTTTCTCTTTTACAGTTTGAAGGAAGGAAATACTGTGAGCATGATTTCCAAATGCTCTTTGCTCCTTGCTGTCACCAGTGTGGTGAGTGTTATAGGGTCTCACCTAATCCTGTCTGTCCAGTTACTTGTATTCTGATACATTTGGACAATGATTATTTGACACAGAGTTGTATTAATTTGCGTCTGGTATCAAAACACATTTCAAATCAACCTTGGCTTTTCATTCCATTTAGCTTCAGGGCTAGAAAGGGCTATAGACTTGAAATTTCTTGGCTTGTTCTTCAGCACTATCAAATAGATGTATGGGTTTCTGTATTCATGTAGTATATTGAAACAGGAAAAACTGACAAATCAGTTGTTCAAGGCTCCCATAGACATACAGGCAGGGGACAAATTTAAAGAAAAACTAATGTGTTAGGCCACCTAGCAATCATGGCGGCATTGCTTCTTCATGGTTGGAGTCAAACGCTGTTCAACACATTGGTCTAAAATTGTCCACCAGTGTCCATTTGGGTTGAGATCTAGTGACTGTGAAGTTCACAGCATACGATTTACAGAAACTTCATCAAACCATGCACTACTCCTTGTGTCCGATGGGGGCAACAACTACAATCAGGTTTTTTGTTTAAGTTCTCGCACCACTCTGTGATTCTAGTGTATTGTGCATGTAGAGCTAACATCCCTTTTCTACAGTTGTTTTGCAGTCATTGAATTCTATGAAGAGTCAATGTGAATTTTGTGTGTGGCCATATTACTTACCATACATACTTTTTTATAAGGCAGATGTTAGATGGCATTGGCCTAGTCCCAACCAACCCAGACATTTTTGACAGGGAACTGATGCCCTGAATTGCTTTTCCACTGCCACAGTGATTCTCTTGGGAAACATTTTACATATGAGTTGCTATTATACCACTGCCTTGATTGGTTAGTGTGCCAGTTTGGTTCTGAACTAACACTGTCACACATTAACATAAACTGATTGAGACAGTGGTAGACCAGCAAAATTTATGTCCAATGTCAAATAGCTTTTTTTCGTCAGTGAAATCTGGTGGCTCTGAAAAGTACAATATAATGGCTTTAGTTCCACAATGGAACAAGCTGTCTGATGGAAGGGGGAAGGTGTGAAATATAGCATAGATTTAAACCGATAGAGTTTTTTTTAAGCGACTAAAATATAGTATACTGCTGGCACCTACATCATCGGGACATTCCTTAGTTCCCATGTTGGTTCTCCTGTCTAGTTCTCCAAACTGGGGCCGTGCTAATCACCATTTACTCCATGTAATACACAGAGAAGATAAGTACCTCATACAACTCAACTTGAATAAATCTGAAGTAACCTTTACATTCTCTTCACCCATGATTTGTGTAAGTGCTTTGTAACCTTTTCTTTCATACAGCATGGTTTCATCTGGGGAAGGGCAAAAAACACTTAAGTTATACTGTGTTCTTGTATAATTAAAATGGATTCTTTATCTAAGCACCTCTGTGAGAACATTATATTATCACTGTAGGGCATTGTAGTAACATTGAAGTCTGCATAATGGTGTGCTCATTAGTAACTACTGTACATTACCTAGAAAATACTCCTTCCTCAACATATACAGGAAACCTCTAACTTAAGCTTGCCTCAGGGTGATTGCTCTTTTATCATTTTCTTCAGGGGAGTTTATCATTGGTCGTGTCATAAAGGCCATGAACAATAGCTGGCATCCCGACTGCTTCTGCTGTGACATTTGCCAGGCTGTGCTCGCGGACGTGGGGTTTGTCAAAAATGCTGGCAGGTTAGTATCCCATCCTATTACGGTCTTAATATAACAGTATGACATCCTTTAAAACAGGTGGCTAGACACGTCAGACTGGTGACTCATTCACTTCTGCATACTAACAAATATTGGAATCATGAGCATCTGTGACAGAATATGTCAAAACATTATTTAAGACTGTACTTTCCTTTCTTGACACCCTCGAATTTTGTTCTCTACTTACCTCAGGCACCTGTGTCGCCCGTGTCATAACCGCGAGAAAGCACGAGGTCTTGGCAAGTACATCTGCCAGAAGTGCCATGCCATCATTGAAGAGCAGCCACTGATCTTTAAGAACGACCCATATCACCCCGACCATTTCAACTGCAGCAACTGTGGGTCAGTATTACTTATCCAATCTACTATTTTGCAGAGATGGACAATAAAAGCATATTGAGCTATTACTGTTTTATAAGGTGTGTTCAGAGCCAGGTTTTCTTCTGGTCCGATGAATATCACTGTTTGTCTCCCCACAGTAAAGAGCTAACTGCTGAAGCTCGGGAGCTGAAGGGAGAGCTCTACTGTTTGCCCTGCCATGACAAGATGGGGGTTCCT
Source organism: Maxillicosta whitleyi (assembly GCA_029822895.1). NCBI lineage: Eukaryota > Metazoa > Chordata > Actinopteri > Perciformes > Neosebastidae > Maxillicosta > Maxillicosta whitleyi. The sequence continues at coordinate 10,687,386 of JAPSES010000001.1, forward strand.
ATCTGTGGAGCCTGTAGAAGACCCATCGAGGGACGTGTTGTCAATGCCATGGGCAAGCAGTGGCATGTGGAGGTTAGTGAACAACAATGACAGTTTGTTGATGCATACATGGCTCATTGTTCTGTTTGATGCTGCCCAAATTTAATGGCAATTGCCTGTGTCATTAAGCACAGGTATTGAGAAAAAAAGAGAGCAAGTGGTGCCAGGGACAACAAACCCCACCCCTCACACGTATTGTACCTTATTTTGTCATCGATCCAGCTGATGTCATCATGTCAATGTGTGTGATGATGTCAGCGTATCAACTGTCTTTATATATGTAGTGAGGATGAAGTGAATTGAAACAAAATTTATGTATTTATAGACATTTGAAATTGTGCCCACTGTAAGTAAATGGGAGAAAAGATAAGATTTTAAAAATCAATACAAAATTTTAACTTTGGCCTACTTTCCCAAAATGTAACCACATCTATTTTGGGTCATTGACAAACTATTAATCTATAAACCCAATTTCGGTAGGAATTCAAACAATAGTTTTTCTGCTAGTGTTAACAAACAAAGAAACAAACTGAATCAAAAACAATACCTCTTGCTTCCCCTTCAGAGGGCAGAGTAATAATGAACCAACACAACCATGCAATATTAATTTAACCCCAAACTAAGTATTGAAAAAGCACTATTTCCACTGCTGGATTGATTACATTATGTAGGCCTTCAGAAAAGCTCCTATCAAGTTAATAATACTGGACAATTGTCAAGCTGGGTCCTTTTTATAGTTGTACATGTAGCACACCATCCGCCTACAAAAGAGACATAAAATCTACATTGAATTTCACATGTACTTACCGTTCCTTATGCATTGGAAAATTTGCTTCATTAAAGAACCCACTTTAGAATCAAAACACTGTAAATTAGCTCATTTAAGTGAGTAGGAGACATGTGAGTAAAAATATGATTTCTCTTGAGGCGAAGTGCAGCACTTTAAGTTATATCTTCATTCGTCCTGAGGCCACTGAAATTTCTACTCAATGAGCTACTTAAAGACTGTCAATGGTGTATAGCAGTTAATTAAATTCTAAAGATGGTTATTACCTAAAATTCTGTATGTGCTTACTGGAGAAACATTAAATTCTCTCAGACCACCACTAAGAAATGTTCAGCTGGTGTGTTAATCTGGTTGCACACTCTGTTTCATGTTCCGTTTAATGGAAATGGTCAGACACATTCATTTTGTAACATTTGTGTTTGACAGCATTTTGTGTGCGCCAAGTGTGAGAAGCCCTTCCTTGGTCATCGCCATTATGAACGGAAAGGTTTGGCTTACTGTGAGACTCACTACAACCAGGTAACAAGTTTAGTTTTTTCTTTACATGCAAATTATAATGTTTACTAAAACTGAAACAAATTACATGTTACAGTTTACCCATACAGTTGCCAAATACATTTGTTGATGTGTATGCTAAACTATTTTGCTTTTCAAAAATAGCAAATATTTCCCCCTCTCTGTTGTCTAGCTGTTTGGTGACGTTTGCTACCACTGCAACCGTGTGATTGAAGGCGATGGTGAGAATCACTGACAAAATGCATATATCTGACATGTGTTTTTTTTACAGGCTTATTGTTCTGATCCCTTATTTTCTTGTGTATCTGTTTCAGTGGTCTCTGCTCTCAACAAGGCCTGGTGTGTCAGCTGTTTCTCCTGCTCCACCTGTAACACAAAACTCACTCTCAAGTAAGTCCCATCGCTTATTAATACTTTTACTAACTTGAGCTTCACTAAAATAACTGTTATTGTCATCTTTTTCTCTAACCCTTGTGCCTGACTTATCCAGTCCTAACACTTGTTTCTCTGTTACTTTTCCTCCAACTCTTCCCTCTTTTCTCATTCCTCTTCCTGTTTCCCTGCCTGTATACTTCAACCGCTGCTCCTTTGGTAACTCAGAGATAAGTTTGTTGAAATTGACCTGAGGCCAGTATGCAAGCACTGCTATGAGCGCATGCCTGAGGAACTCAAACGGCGCCTTGCTCGCCGCGAACGTGATGCCAAAGACCGCAAGAAAAAACCTGTCTGTCTGTAGAATTATTTTATTCAATTCACCACTGTGTATGCCTTCGACATCATGACCTGGTGTCACCTTTTCATTTTTTTCCCAAGCTTTAATTCAGAGCCTGTGGCAATGTGGATTAATGTTGTGAAGTATTGGATTTGTACTACAAATCATGAGGTCACATACGTATATAAATCATATGATTACAGTTTATAGGAACTTTGGTTGAGATGTAATTTTTGGGTTTTAATAAGCAAAGTAAAAATCTACTGCAGGATGATTTTGGCAATTTTTGCGATAAATCCAGATCCCACAGTTGTGGCGACTTAATGTAGTGTCTATACTGTTATAACAGAAGATTAATACTGTAAGTGGTCATGGTATTTATGCAGGTTTACGGTCAGTCTGGATGCATGTGTAGTAACAGAAAGGTTATATTAAAAGAAGTCTAGTCACATGGTCTTAAGTTTCTGTGCTTCTTTGCAGGAACAAATTTGTCGAGTTTGACATGAAGCCTGTTTGTAAAAAGTGTTATGAGAAGTTTCCTCTGGAGCTGAAGAAACGACTCAAGAAGCTGGCCGAGTCCTTAGGACGCAAGTAAATGGGTTTCAGGCTGAACAACATGAAAGTATTTCTACTGTCTCTACTATTGTAAAACCAACCTGCCATAAGAACTGCTTCATTACTCAAGGGCCAAGTGTTATACAGTACATCACTGTTCATTTTCCCCCCTAATATGGTAATTTTTTTTTATACATTCCTAAATTTGTCCTATTTTACTAAACCCTGTTTTCTTTTGCAAATCTTTTTTAGCGTATTTTTAGTTCCACTTGTGCCTTGATTTTATGTGTCTAAACTTTCAAATAATGATTAAAATGCAACTGGTAAATGCTGTTATGCCTTAATATGTTATTAGAGAAGCAAAGTACCTACTGAGAGCAGAATTTAACCAGAGTTTTCAGATTGTATTGAGTGGAACCTCTGTCTTATTGGTGTGGAGATATTATCTGTACTGTATATGTCCAGTATGTGTGATAATGTTATGGTATTGCTTGTACTGTAATTGCCTGGGTGTGTGTATCAGATATTTTCAGCTATGGTTGCATCTTCCTGAGGGAAGTGGTTCAAAGGAATTCAAGATGAACTGAACGTTCAGCTGATTATTTAACATAAAGAACACTTTGATGTTAAACTATTACTGTGAGTCAGCATAATGCCTGTGTTGCCTACTTTGGGATGCTTGTAACAGCAAAAGTGATTTAAAATGAGCTGTACTACACAACAAAAGTGCATTAGTATGGGGAAGCATTTTTCGTAATAATGGGGCTGTTTTTCTGTGTTAATTTCTGCAGCATTTGTCAGAATTAACATTTGAATTCTCTGCATGATGCAGGGTGTACAATATGCATAAATCACCAATTTATATTAGTTTTCTGCTAAAACTCAATAAAGTGTTCATAAACAAGTCATGGTGGACATCAGTTTATAAAAACTCAAATAAACCTTGAAACACCTGTTCAGGTTCTGCGTCAAATGGAGCTGGACATCTCTGCATCTGAGATGTACAACACAGGCCTGAAAAACATTCACAGACTTCACAAAATGACATCATACACACATGGAATGCAGCAAACCAAAACCCAAATGTGAAACACCTAAAACTGGCAAAAGTGAACCTGTTAGTCGCCTTAACTCTCTGGATTTACCACAAATGGTTAATAGCACACTACTATTATCTTTTAGAAGGTAATGGACTCATCAGAGCATTGACGACATGTAGTGATCTTCATATTGATAGCTTCTGTGAGGCTGAAATTCTACATTTTTATAGCAATAGCAAGGATATAAAAAGGTTGAATTGATGGCTGTGTTTGGCATTTTTATCTCAGTGATCATTTCTGTCTACTGCATATTCTTCTCTGATACAGTGACATGTAGGTGATGCTAGTTATCTCTGCAGGACTGACACATAGCTCCCTCTGGGAAAACCTGTTACCAGTTAATGTGTTTTCTAATATGGCATTTAGGTGTCGTACACTCAGATGTGAGTCCAGGGACTAATTAATTGTAATCCTGAGAACTATGCATATATCTAAGCTGTTTTGCAACTAGAGTTTACATTAGCAGATTTAGACGGTCAGAAGCACAGTGACAGTGTTTATACAGCATGAGCCACCTATTAGGAAATGTAAACATCACCAACTAAGGACAATCAAAAGAGGAAACTGTCTGTCTGAAAATGTCGCTGCTGAACAGTCATTACATTCTTAGAGAGCGAGAATCAAAGCCGAAAAAACACGACTTAAAAGTAGCAGAAAAACCATTAAAAAAGATTAATAGAAAACCATTTTAAAGAAAACAACAGGTGCCGAGTCATTTTCCTACTGAGCTTATTTGATGACAAATGCCAAGCACAGCTCATATATAAAATATGAACCTAAAAGTTATGTTCTGCTTTTTTCTTTTGTTCAGACAAGGTATAGTTTTTCAATGATACCTGCTTGACAGTTTTCAACTGTGACTCCAGTCTTCCTTCGAAGCGTCATCCAACGTGATGTTTTTAATGCATTCCTAAATCTGATGTGCTGTTGATGTTGGATGACGCTTCTGAGGAAGACGAGTCATAGTCGAAACTATCAAGCAGGTAACATTGAAAAACGATACCTTGTCTGATCAAAAGAAAAAAACAAAATATATTTTTAGTAACAGAAGACAAAATTAACATCTTTAGCCATGACCTTAAAAGGAAGTTTACATGTACATACACTGTTTCATTCATCATTCTGTACTCCTGTACACAGTCCATGTACCGTACAGGCAAAAGTTTGACAATTAATGCAGATGGTTATTCAGTGGAATGTGGATTATGTTCCTATTTACAGATGTTAAAAAGGTTGGGGTTAGAGGAGTACTGATAGGCAGAACATAGGGGCATCTTGGATAGATGGTTCTTTGGTGTCAAAATGTTCTTGGGTTGTGGTTGGAGATGTGGAGGTACACCTAAGAAGTGGAGTCTGAAAGTCGCCCACTCTCCAAACGTCATGCCGAGGAGGTCTTTGAGGTCATTTGCGTCACCAAAAAGCAGCGCAGAGCCGCTGAGGTCATTGCTTTTCACAATATCAGTGTATTTACTAGGGAACTTCATCCGCTCCAACTAGGAAAAGACAACAATGCGTTTTTAATCATGAGTTATGTAGATTTGTTGTAAATCTATGAAGTTATGGCTGCACTGATTTTTTTAAAAATTTGCATCAAGAATCAAACAGTGCGAGTTGAGTCAAAAAAAAAAAATGACTGAATAAAATTTTGTGACAAAAGTAAATGTACTTCTTACCTCTTTACACACATCTTCTGTTTCCATATTGATAATGGTTGTGATTGGCAGTGGAGCCAGGTTCCTCATCCAACCAGAATCCTTCAGCCTGGAGGTCCCTCTGATTTGAGCCAACTCTTTTCTAATGGTACGGTCCAAATTCACCATCGCCACCTCAAACATCTTCAAGTCCTTCACTGTAAACTGGAAATCTACTCTGAGCAATTTTTCAAACATCTCAGGATCTCCATCCTCCTCCAGGAGGTCTTCGATCTGTGCCCTCATCACATAAAGCTCAGCTTTGGACTCACTGAAGACTTTCCATAAGGTCTCTGATTCATCCATGGCCTTGTGTTTCTTATCAATATCTGCTCTCTGCTGAGCATCCTCCACACACTGGATGATCCAACTGAGGCGGCAAGGCCACTGGTTGGCCATGACCACCCATGCTGCGATATTCTCTGGTGGAGGGAGCTGTTTCTCCAAAGCCTTCATGATTATCACAGTCACTCGTATAGAGTTGATTATTCTTCTCATAAACATGGCGTCTTCTAACATGTACTTGTTCAGCTTCCTGTCATCAGAGGTCAGGATGCTTTTGACCACATTCTCAACTTCCTCCTCTTTCACATTCGGTGTTATTTTTTCAACTAATGGAATGGTTTCATTTCCTTCAAAGGTTATCTCCACTGATGGTATATGTAAAAAAGAAGACTCTCTGACTCCCCCAGTTCTGTGTTCAGTGTCTGTCTTGCTTGTGTCCTTGGGGGTTTGTGAAGTGCTGATCAGGCTGTGGAATAAACTGCGCTTTGAGTCATCACCCAGTGGTGGGACAGTGAAGGCCAGAGTAACAATGCGGTTCAACAAAGCATGAGCTCTGTCCTCTTTGCTGAAGCAGCCATCTGCAAAATTCACTTTTTGTACAAGGACATCTGGATTGACAGCTAGAATGGAAATAAATGGACTTTCCTTGTCTGACAGCAAAATATTCATTGCGTCCAGAACTGCAACGATTTTCCTGGGTGGGCACCGGTCCAGATTTGTGATCTGCAGCACTACTCGGATCCTCCTCCTCTCAAACACCTCCATGAACTGGATGAACTGAGATAGAAACCACATTTCCTTCCTCACCTCATTCATGAAGCCCAGCTTGATGCTGACATTCTCATTGTCCATTCCCTTTTTGATGTTCTGTTCCTGGCTGAAGATGAGGTTCTTCCCCATCAGAAACATAAATCTCAAAATGCTAGCTGCAGGGACTCCTAGGGAGGCAATGATTAGGCCTTCGACCACATTTACTTGGGTGTCCGTCCCATTTTCTTCTTTTCCTGATTCTAGTTCAGGTTTAGGGAGGCTGACTGTCAATAGGACCACCAATAATATTAATGGTAGCACAAGAAGGCAGGGGAAGAGAAGCCACAAGGGGCAGCAACACAGCTTCTTAGGCCTCCAATCACTGGTAGAATCTTCCACTTCCTGAAATATTCAAAAGATGAAACTTAGACAACAGAAAAATCCATATTATGTAATAGCCACAACGGTGATGGGGGTGCAGGGATGGAAAAAAAATTAATCCCATCCATCTGTTTTATTCTCATTTTCAATTTATACATTAAAAGAACCTGAAACAATAAAAAACATTACTGCGATTTATTTATTTTTGTACCTGAGGTAATACAAAGTATATAAAAATGAAGATGGTGAAGTCAAATATTACATGAGTGACTTTTTTTTTTTTATTGGCCGGGTAGTGTATGTTATTCTAAACTAATTAATGTAAACATAATCTTATTAACAATTAGAGAATTGCATGTTAGGTTTCTCACCAATCCCTTATTCATATCTAGGATAAACAGGAAAAACCTTGAGCCAACCAGACATACAAGGATTTGTTGTGATCATTTTGTACAACGTAGTGTATTTATTGAATCCTCTGAATAATAATATACTCTGTGCAGCACTTTAGAGACTTTGTGTTGGTAAAATGTGCTATACAAATACAAGTAGATTGGAATATTGTACACTGTCCATTAATAATGCCCCTTGTAGTGTTAGGATATGTATATAGTCAGCTAGTTTGGGTCGTGGTGGGGATGTCAAGTGAATATCATCTATAAATGCCATTTAGATGGTGATGAACCACCTTCATAAAGCCTATAAAGAACTGCAGAAATAAAAAGTACAAAAGGGATTTGAATAATAATAATAATAATTTGAACAAATACTGACACACTGCATTTTTCTGGTTTCTGTCAAAATAATGAAATCTATCAGGTCAGTCAACATTGGTCAAATCTAAAGCTTAGAAACCATGATGATGATTGGAAAGAAAAAAAAATAAACAGCTCTTAATATTTCTATACCAGTACTAGATGGAACATCTTCTTTTGCATTTTGCCTGAACACTAGTGAAGAACACTTATAAACTTCCAGTGTGCCAGACTTTTGTGAGCAATATTGTCAAGTAAATTGATGAACTGGATGATGCAGCACAGAATGTCCTGCAGACATCCATGCTCACTTTACAGTCACAGCATCTTCAGGCAGAGCTTCAAAATACTGTCTATGACCAGACTCCCCTGATAATATTCTAACAAGCCCAAGATGTTCTGATACCTTTCTTAAGTTGCACTACTTTAAGTGTAACTTTGCCCCTTGCTCTTTACCGCCTGCATGATTTTAAGAAGTGCTAAAGAGAGAGGGCTGCGAGGGGGAGGCATAGAAGTGTGAAACAGCAGTTGTTCAGTGAAATCCCCAGGCCAGAGTTGAGAAGAGTGACATAGAGTCAGAGGACACCTACGCTGAACCATACAACAGTCTAAAACCAAACCAAATCGAATCATTTAAATACATCCTGTAGTTAGAATATTTTCACTTCTTTATCTTGCTGGCAGGCAACTTTTTCTGATGGGGAAATGAGACCGTCAAGCCCTTCAAACCCACCAAATTGGCTTGACAGAAACATTAATTTAACCCCAAATCGCTGCATGTTTTAGTTTACTGCTTAGTATTCACACTAAGAAACACAGTGATTGAGGCAGAGCTAAAATCACTGGGTTTTTAGTCATTTTAGGTGTGCAGTGCCTCTAAATCTATACTGAAAATTTCATTTTAGTAGGTGTTGAGCATGTATAATAATGAGCGGACACTAGAAAGTACATACTGTAATTAAATGCAATAAAAAAAAGCAGCGTGCATTCTAAAAATAATGTTCCTTTGAGTCTGTTTTTCTATTGAGCCAATTTATTGCCTGAAGCAAAAGGAGGAGCCGAGAGCTGAAAGAAAAAAAAAAAGAAAGTGGATGTTGGTAAAACAGCTTCAGGTAAACCTCCATTATATAGATATCAAATAATTAAAATAGTATTATTATTTGCAGTTATGAAGCTTGCTTTCCTTGTTTTCAGAAATGAATAAGATCCATGGCACAAAAGGTAATAAGGGTCAAGACTGTAAAGGCAATTTATGTGGCGGCATGCAGGTTTTAACCCGTATGTATTTAATCCATGTTTTTAGAATTTCATCATGAAATCAACATCTGAGTTAATGCCTTTTAACTTTTTGCCACGAGCATGCCTTAGGTCTTATTTCTATTTGAACATTTTATGTTCCTTTTCAAAGAACACCTTCATTATACTTGTTTGAACTTGCACTGTGTTTTTTTTTTTTTTGCCTCACTGAGGTTATATTTTATATATTTTGTCAGCGGGATTACACATAAACAAGTACACTGGACTAAGCAGAAACCCAGTGAGGTTTATAGCAGACCTAGAAGACCCAGAAGATCTGTTTGTGTTTGTTTGTGTCTCCATTGTGAGATAGGGTGTTAGTTGGTAATTAAGACTTAATAGTAGAAAATAGGTTTTGGATGCCCTTAAAATTTTACATAACCTCAAATATTATCATGAACTATTTGTAAAAAAAAGTTTTTTTGTGTGTGTTTGAAGAAATGTGGTTGCATCAGACAGACACAAACAAATTGACATTTATTTATTTTTTGTTTAATGTTACCAAGAAAAGATAAAAAATCTTAGCAGTTTAAACATCATGGATGTGTTTCTTTTTTTTTTTTTTTTTTGCTAAAACATACAGTTTTGACCTTGATGGAACTGTGCAAATGCAGAAGGGAGCATGTGGGTTTGGAGAATGGAACAAATCTTGGCAGTTCAATGACTTAAGAGTGATTCTAATGTCTAATATCTGACAAATGCAACTTTTTCCCACAACTATAGACAGGTCGTGTATGTAAATAAAAAATACAGATCATATATTTTCTTTCCACATGTTCCCACAGCCTACACTTATAACCTTGTTTAGTAACAAGTAGCAAATAGAAAACAATCCACTAACCTTTTTCTTGACTTCATCTTCTTCTTCATGTTGAGCCACACGGTACAGTACCAAGTGTAATTTCCCAAAGTTCATCTGCATGGCCTGAAACAAGCGTATGGCCAACCCGGCCCACAACAGGTCACTGCCTGCAAAATGCCAGGCACTAAAATACACATAAATAAACCTTATGTTATGGTGGTGCTGGTTCTCCTTAGTCCAAATGGGTTGATAGAAGAGCAGCCGGCCAACGAGAGCCAGAAAACCAGTAAATGAGGTCTTCACTGAGCGTGGCCTGGTTTCTCCTTTGCATTCTTGCTCAATCCGTAAAGTTTCCTTCTTCGTGTATACTGGAGATAAAAGAACAATATGAAGGTGTGAAATAAATGAGCTGGTAGAGATTCATCATATTAGGATTAACAACATGAGACAAAGATGTTAATGGGCTCATATTTATCTAAACTCACTTTTATTAGTCTTTGGTTCATTTATTTGTGTATTTGGACCCTAATAGTTCATACAGTTTGGATTTGAACCCTCCAGCTGCTGCAAAACTATCTTTACATTAATTTTGGAAAAAATCAAATGGATGTCTACAACCTGTTTTGATTCTTTCTTAATATGTTACCTCTATAACTAATTATGTCATGACATTTGCACAAATAAGGTCAAGACTTCTGATGAACATTTCACAGAGTACGACATAATTGTTTCTGGTGTCATTCCTCAGAAATAGGGTTGAAAATGGACCTGTGGAGTCGAATTAATGGAGAATTCAGGCCCAAACATAGCATTCACAGTTTATGTAGAACACAGAGAATTTTTTATAATAAATAATTCCATTAAAAAGATAAAAATAGCACTCCTTTAAAACATATGCAGCTATAGTTTCCACACCTTCATGGTGTCCAAAGCAACACATTCTCCCATTCATGCACCAGTGGATGGTTGCTGCCACGAAAGGCACTTCTAGGAGCAATTCAGGGTTCAGTGCCTTGCCCAACGCTAACATGAGGACCGTCAGAATCAGGATTTGAACCACCTACCCTTTGGATAGTGGACAACCCACACTACCAGCTGAGCCACAACTGTTTAAGTCAAGTCTTAAATAAATCAGAGGAGCAGAATTACATGCATATACTGTACTTGTCAAATCATTATTGGACAAAATGTGTAATAAAACAAACAAAAACAAATTATATGTTTGTGGCAAACGCAAACAGATTTTTTACTCAAGTAGAAGTACAGATGTTGTGCAAAAACATAGTGATTCAACTTCTTAACTAATAATAATAATAATGCATTTTATTTCTATTGCCCTTTAACTGAGATGAAAGTTGAAACACATGGGCTCTGAAAAGCACTCAAACTACAAACTATGCCTCGGAAGGACATTTGTACTTGTTTTTGTCAAAAACCCATGAAATCTCAAGACATCTTTGCAAATGGATTAAAGCTATAGTCAACCTGGAGATGTAAGAAGTAAAAATGAAAAGCTCCCATAATGATAAATATTTCCTGTAAAGTACATTAACATGTACATTAACAGTTTTTCACTAAGTTACTGCTGACCTGTGAATTTCTGGAATATATTTGTTTTACGAAAACCTCAGATGGCTCTTCCTGTTCAAAACTTCTTGGCAAGGTTAAAAAAAAAAAAAAAACCTCCATCAGAACATGTATACAGCAAGACCTTCACCACAACACAAAAGAACAACCTTAGACTCTTCTTTTTTTTGCTACCTTCCACTGGAGCTCCACACATTCCATTTAGTCCTTTCAATGCCTCCCTCTGTAACATAACCTTAGTATATGGGAGGTGCATGGTCACATGAATGGCATATTTTATGTGAAGGTTGAATTTGTACTTTCCGTCCAATACTGATGTTTCACCTGCACATTAACACATATGGTCTATTCTTGTGCATATGATAAGGTGGACAGCGAGCTGGAATCCTTTGTTGTATCCTATTGGATTTAACCCTGGAAAAAAAATATGAATTAAGTCAATGTTGACACAAAATAGTTGTTGATCCTGTTTTAATTGTGTCAGCATTTACACATATGAAATGTGTTAATTTAAAAGAATTTTTTACAAGATTAAAAAAAAAAGTCAGTTTGGGTTAAAATGAACAAAATAAGATTTAGATTTGTGTGGAAATAAAGAGCTTTTTGAAGTGTTTTTATTGTCTTTCACTGTCAAATATCACTGAAATCTATGTTATAATGTTTAAAATTGTTAACATGACATTAACCTAGTTCCAATTTTCTTGATGCTATCTTAAAATGAGGTTGTAAAAAATAAAATAAAAAATGGCTTTTATAGCATTTTGGAAAAAGAGCTCTTCCAATGGTTCATTATGCTTTGGTATATTTCACCTCATTCCTCAAGAGTGAGGTCACAGTAAAAATGCATATACGTTTGGTCATGTAGACGCTGCAGGCACAAATCCAGACACTGAACAGATCAAAGACAGACAAAGTTCCAAAGACATTACCTGCATGACTTTCAGGTGTATAGTCACTCTGTTTACATATTTTCACCGTATATTTTAAGAACTAGAAAAGCACTCAGAGAGCGCAAACCTCCTCCAGGCAGCACAGTTCCCCCACATATTGTGACTGACACCCCACAATATTACTCCCACATTTGTATTTTTTATCTATTTTATTAGATTTTTGACACTGGAAACATACCCACAGAAATGTGAATTACATGCTGCTAACAAAGAAATGAACAAATCCACATTTCCATA
>JAPSES010000001.1:10740331-10752236 GCA_029822895.1 Maxillicosta whitleyi
TGTAGGTTAACCTTTCAATGACCAGTAAACCCATGTGGGTCGAATTTCACGTCTTGGAGTGCTGCGTACATATACTGTTTGTTGTGACCCACCACATTGTAAATAGAGCTACTCAAAATGGTTTTTAGTGGAAGGAGCTCTTTAATACAAATTAAAATAGGAACACTAATACACATCTTTCATCATACGACAACAACATAACCCATAATCTGAACAACCACTGTGGGAAATCAGGGCTATCTGTTGGTTGGCAGTGGCAGTCAGTAGTTGGGACACAAATCCATTTTTGTCTCTTTACTGATATTCTTCATTTTGATTATCAACCAGGCTGTGACTGTCTTTGTATCTATGTTCTTGCCTAGTGTTGCATTCTGGCTCAAATTAAAAAGGCTGAACTGAAGAGAGCTGGGTTGAGATAGTTATAACCATTTGACATCTCTATCCACACTGTTTTACAATGCCAAGAATGGCGGCTTACTGCATGAATTATTTCTTATAATAACCAAGACATGTCACACCTTTTTTTTATGTGATGTGTATGTGTCCCTGAGGCGCAGTAATCTAACACCTATAAACCATAATAACTGAGGATGGTTTTGCTTTTTATCAAAATACACCGTTTCCTGTGAAGTCACACTTGATGCCTTGGAATAATGGGTTCGTGTTGAATAAGGGCCACACCAGGACAGGACTGAAGTTTGTAACTGAATAAATAAATAAATAAAGGGACTAAGGGAAAGCTGTTTGACAGCGTATGTGTGGGTTCACATTATTTTCAATCAAAGTTATACTGACCCTTAGAGAAGTTCAATAAAAAAAAAAAAACTGCTGGTTATGAGTTAAAATGAAAGAGGCCACAGAGAATCCAAAAGGTTCCGTGTTAAGTGGATTTATCACGGCATCTTTTTGTTTCCCTGTTGTTTTTTTAAACCTTTGAGAAGCACTGGTTTTCTAAAAATAGAAACTTTACTGGGGCTGTCATTAATACTTTAAACACATCATATTAATCAGCTGTTAGCAAGTGCATTCAGTCTTTAAAAAACTCAATTTTACTGTCATAAATTCTACTTATCCAGTGTTTTAAAAACAAATTGATATGAGTATTTTTTTTCTGATGTAATATATAATGTGCTGTCATTTGTTCAGTCTTCATTATCTGGTGGGGAATGATGACTAAATCATTATTGCAGGTTTATGACCAGTAGAGATTTCAGATTTCATAAGTGCATATTTAGCATAGTTACCACTTCTCCACACCTGTAGGTGTCAATGAACGAAACATCTCACATGGGGGTGGGGGTTGAGGAGTGTACCATCCATCGCCTCACATCCTTCGCAAAAACTTCACAACATTACAAATTTACTGTAAATTATGAAACAAGAAAACCAGATATTTCAGCCTGCCACATCCACAATGCTCAATGATTCCACTGTGTTTAAATGCAGTAAAAGAAGCATTTATGTGTGAATCAATTCGTTGACCTTTAAACATTCTACCAGGATTTGGATCAATGTTTCCATCTTCAGTTATTTCAGAGGTACTTGTGTGGATGTGGATATAATGTCAGGGACTATACCGCACTATGAATACGTTCAAGTCTTATATTAGGGGGGGAAAAAAAGAGAAATAAACAGTGAATGTGAAAACCTGATTTAAAGATACAACGTTAAGCCTTGAGTCCCATCAAATATAAAATATTTAGAAGTGAAAATATGCCCTCTGTGTTGAATCATCATCTGCTTTTATTTCGGAGAAAACAACAACAACGTCACCAAGTAGCTTCCCTCACCCAGATGTGGATAGTCCTTTGGAAAAAAACATTCTAGAAAATTGTGAGCCAGGACTGTCGTCACAGTGTAACTGCTGTTTATTACTGGCATTTACTGACAAAGTCCTTCTGGTGAAAATCGGCATTGTGAAATAAGTGGGCCATCGAGGAAAAATGGCAGTATGAAATAAAAGCTGGTATCGGCCTAATCGCACTTTAAAACAATTACAGCTCAAATAAAAAGTGTCTGGACATAAAACTACTGTTAAAACAAGCAGCACAGTAATGCATTTTATAATAATAATAATAATAATTTTAAAAGTTTGAATGTTGTACAATTTTATGGTCATGCCATCCATTTTCTATTGTTGTATTGTACAAATGATTATTTATTTCATAATGTCATCTTTGTTTATGTAATTATTATTCATTTCCACTCTCAGTACAGAGAGAAGCTCAAGGATTTTTAACACATTTGCCATGAAATTGTTTGGGACAACATGGTTATGCAGTGGATAGCACTCATCTGTCACAGCAAGAAGGTCCTGGATTCAATTCCAACAGCAGTTGATGGGGGTGTGTGGAGTTTGCATGTTCTCCTCATGTCTGTGTGGGTTCACTCCAGCTTCCTCCCACTACCCAAATATACAGTATGTACTGAATCCAGTGTTTTTTGCAACCATGGGGTCACCTGAAATTTCTAGTAATTGATAAAAATAAAAAAACTTACTAATTAAAAGTAAATGGTGAGTTGACAGACAATCACATCCATAAAAGACATGACAAACTGAAGCTGTGGTTCTGTTTATCTGTCTAATGTTCACTGTGGTCGGTTTCAGATGCTGCAGCTCTTTCATAATTCATAGTTTGAGTTTTAATTTACAGCCTTGTAAATACAAGCTGGACTGACTGTACATATCCTGACCAAGGAAAATAAAAAAGGTTTGAAACCACTGGTTAAACTGATTAGTCTAAAATCACCCACAGGTGTGAATGTGGGACTGATTGTGTCTTGTTTTTTTTTTTTTTTTTTTTTGATTGTTTGTGTCTATATGCTCAGACCTGTGATGAACTGGTCACATGTCCAGGGTGTCACCCATAAGTAGCTGGGATAGGCTCCAGTGACCCCCTGTGACCCTAGTGAGTAAAAGGGGTTTCAGAAAATAAATAATGAATTGATGTCTGTAAGAGACAGATTAAAGCTTATCCCTTCAGAACTATTTTTGTGCCGACTTTCAAATGATTTTTCCTCTATATCTAACCTTTCTGAACTGTTTTTTTAAAAAAATTTATTTATCTCCACTTATAATTATATATTATCCTCTGCATTTTCAAAGTTCAGTGAATTCAGTGTATTTCATTTACAGATCGTGTGGGTGTGTGTGAAAGTTCAGGGGAAATTCAAAGATTATTATGTTAAAACTGAGTAAACTGAAGGAAAAGTTTTAACTTAACAAGGTCTGCAACCACTGACATTTGTCAAACTGTTGCCGTCACAGTTGGAATAAATCATTTTTACCTTTTCTCATGAAATGATTGTGACAATGTGATTTATTCTTGATAAATAAAGTGTAACTAGGACTCAGTATGCAATCACTGTACCATGTCAAAGCTGATTACTGATCTGTATAAATAGGAATAAAAAGAACATGTCTGAAACAAGGATATTTTTACTTTAAGGGCAAAAGAATTGATGGGTTTAATTGGTGAATCAATATTTCATATGATGGTGTTTCCATGTTCACTACCATGTTTGAACATCTAAATGTTTCATATCTGATGCTATTTGAAAGCTGATAAATGACATTTTACTTGCATTATTTCAAGATATTGATAGGATTAGAGGCTCAAAAGTAATTAAACATTTTATATCGGTAGATGCTTTAGCTCACTTGTAAGGGTTTAAAATGATATATTTCAATTGAAGCCAAAAAATATGAAGAAAAAAAACAAAACCCCAGACTACAACCAAAATGCTTAGTGTTATTTAATGTTCGATTCAAAGTAAACAAGCAGTGCAGCAGGATAAGGAAAAGCGTTCTGTTTACGGAAACCATTCCTGTTCACTTCCTTTATTTTAATGCATAACGTATTTGTGAAATATGACAGAGACTGTGCGTGTGTGAGTGTGTTTGTGTATGCGAGTGTTTTGGTGTGTGTTATAACTGAGGGGAAGCAATAGGAGAGGCAGAAGATGAACATGCTTTATGGCAGTAGTAAAATTCTCCATGGTCCGTCTGCTTGGGAAGAGCCAAGGGCAGAATGTTTATGGCTCCCAAACATTATAAACTACCTCTGTGCATTTACCTCAAGCTGCTGTGTTTGGCCAGCCATGTCCCTCCGCAGCGACACGGGCATTGGATTGGTGTGTCTCTTCATGAATACTAAATATACCTCTGTTTCACTATCATTAAATGTATCTTTACTATTTCCAGCCTCACCTCGTCTGCTGGTAAACTTAGGAGCAGTGAGGTGTGATTTCATGCTGTGAATATCAACTGATGTACCGTCTACACAGTGATATTTATTAAATGCATTCATGTTTTTCACTGTAACATGAAAAACAAAGAAAAGCCAATGCCTGTCCGCACAAAAATGTGTGCTAATAAAAAAAAATTAAACCTCAGGGTTGCAATACTGGATATTGATTTTTTTTTTTTTGCGCTGCAACCTTGGAGATAAACCTGTTTTTTTTTTATCACTTTAAAGTAGACAATATGTACACAAAGCAGTCACACTATAAATAACATCATACTGCATAATATGATGATATCAAGCACCCATATGCCACTTGGATCTTAAATATGCAATGTTTTTATCGTAATGCTGCGCGATGCATTTATGAACATCGTTTCTTGCTATCAAGAATAGGACCTTTCCTCATACTGTGCCGAGTACATCATGCAGTCCCAGGTCCTGGTGCACAGAGGCACTCCATCTGAATCCTAACACCATTTTACTCTCAGACTCTGAAAGCTGCTGTCAAGGGATACAAGATTTATTTGCCTGTAATTGCCTAATTTTGCCTTTCCTGCAGGCTCACGGGGAGCTGCAGCCCACCAATAGACAGCCTAACCTTGCCTACTGAGGAACAGTCCAAGGATGTAATACTGTCAGCTTCACATAGTCCTCACCGGTGATTTATCATCAGCGCCTCCCACCCTCCCCCGCTTCTGCCCAACCCCCTGTTTGAACAAACACTTAGTGAGTTGTTATGGCGCTGTTCATTGAAGGTAAACTCTACTGAGTATATGCATTGAACTGAGACAAGAGATGTGTTGAATGACTGCAACACGCGCTGGATGAGTTGTTTGTCAGGATCAATAGCCCCGTCTGAACAAGCAAGCAAAGGAAGTGTGTTTGTTATGCTAGGTGGAGTCAGGTCAATGATGGAGGTTCACTGATTATGACTGCTTACTCTTGTCGAGTACCCAGAATTTCAGCTCACATGGACTCATCAGGAAAAGCCTTAGTTTCTCTGTGTCCATTTTTAAACCCTATGTCTGGTGATTTTCTTTTGGGAAAGTGTGTGTACCTGTAGTTCAGCTCATTTAGTCTGACACGGTACACAAATATCTTGGTTCAGACGAGGTAAAACAATATACTCCGCCAAACTTTGAGTCATAGAAAGATGAATTCTCCTTCATTTGAACAGAATCCGATCCGTGGATATGTTAAAAATAACATATGAACGAGACGCGTCATCACATTGAGGTGATATGTACTGTAGGCTGGGGACTTGATGCGTGAAGTTTATAGCCTATTTTCCACAGTGCATGTGGCAGAGAACACTCAATTTTACTGCTTATCTACAGTCTCTCACTGGCTTTAGCTTGGATAAGACTGGGCTTACTCTGTACACTGGTTATGCAGTTTTAAGAGGCTCCGAGGCTTAAGGCTTAAGTACAAAATTACTACAAACAATTCAGTTTCATATCTGGTCTATAAATAATATGTTTCTTAAAGCAAGTTCCAGGTTCTATCGGGATTTTCAAGTTGCAATGGTGTCCTTTTTATGCCTTTTTTTTTTTTTTTGGGTCATTCCTTCTGTTGCTAACATGGTTTTAGAATTTAAAGGAGCGATATTTTGCTCTTTTTTTAAATGGAATTAGACATTTTCGAACATTTCCCTGTGCTCTACATGAACTGTAAATGCTCTACTTGGGTCTGGATTCTTCATTACTTCAACTTCACAGGTTCATCTTCAAACCTATTTATGACGAATGACACCAGAAAGGTCATTTTGAGCGCTGGCCCTGCCCCTTTTGGGGTTGTTGAACATGTTGCTTAATCCTGTTCAGCCACTTGTGTTCGTTAATACAACCAACAACTGAACATTTTAGGTAATCAGCTCGATGTTTGGACATATTTTTAGTTTTTACTCCCACCGCTGCTGCTGTTAAACAAATATGTCGTACTTTGAGAAATATTCATCAGAGGTCTTGACCTTATATGTGCAAATATCATGATGTAACTAATTATAGATGTAACAAATTAAGAGGGAATTGAAACAGGTTATAGAAATCTACTTTTTTTTTTTTTTTACCAAAATGAATATAAAGATAGTTTTGCAGCACCTGGAGTGTTCAAATTTTAACTGTATGAACTATTAGGGTCAAAATACACAAATAAATGAACCAAAGACTAATAAAAGTGGGTTTAGATAAATATGAGCCCTTTAAAACAACACAGAACTACTCAAGAGAAAATAAATAAATAATTCCAATAGTATGTTTGTGTTCTATATTCACGGTTAAAGGTCATAGTCTGTGTCACACGGAAAGACCCTGCATTATGTGGTGAATCCTGTTGCCTCCAGTTCATGTAGTGTAATTATGCATAAATGCAGAGATTACTCAACATAACAAACAACTAGCACCACAGGCTGCGATAGGTGGTGAGTCATTAGTCATGAGGTAATGTACAGCATGAAGGTTATTATCAGGGAATAAATCCTGACAGGCTGAATCTCAGTCTGGTTGCATAACAAGGATCACCTGGTCTTCCTGTCACATTAATCTGCTTTAAACATCCTCACAAAAGAGAGCAATATTTTCATCTAAAATATCAGTTAAGCATTAGTACGCTACATGCTGATATAACTTCAGCCTGTCACAACAGGGCTGAAGGTCTTGATTGTAGACGGCGTAAAACCCTTTTCTCACAACAAAATGGATTTATTTGTCGCAGCTGGAAAAACAAAGGATATAACCGCTAACATTAGTGATGTTCCTTTCATTTGTAGCAGTAAGTAAACATGCACATAACAGGAAGAAACCTGGAAATTACATGACTAACAACAATGTATTGTTAGTATTAATACTAAACTGTCTTAATGCTCTGTTAAGACATAAGAGGATTTATCTCACAGGAAGAGATTTGCTGGATTTAATGATACATGCTCTAATCTGTGTTTTTATCCCTTTTACTCTCCTACCTACACAGATGTTTTCACTTATTTTTGGGTGATTGGCGTTTCTCTAAGGACTGTGTAGGTGTGTACTGAGTGTGAGTGGCATCTCTGTGACTGAGCTGTTAGTTTGCCGCTTTAGAGGTGGGACAGCTCACATCCTTAATCATTCTTGAAAGGTTAATTGATATGCAGTAAGTATTTCAGCGCCTGTCTGTCCAACATTAACCAGGCCATGTCTAATTAAGGGAATAAGTTAAAAACACCTGTTTAAAGTGTATTGGGTCTTCAACCCCATCTGGAGCAAATCGTGGAGTTTTTTTTTTCCTACGCCCCCAACTAATTACAGTTCACAATACCTTCTGGACAGAAATGTCACAATTTTAATGTATCTGTGAACTGCTGCAGTGAATATTTTATTCTAATACAACACCAGTTTCTGTCATTTATTTATCACCTGCTATTTTATTAAGGCTTTATATTTATATATTGCCATGGCAGCCACTTCTGTGTTTGACATTTTCTGATAAAGCTTTCTATTATTAATAAGTGTTGACAGAGGTGAGAGTTCAGGATCCAAGTGTTGGTGTTTTTTTCCACTATGGGAGGGTCCCACTTCCTTAACCTGCCACTCCAATTTGACCTCCCCATTTACCATTATGTTGATAATGGGTTCATTCATCAGTGTGAACTGGCTAGGTTAATTTTTTTCTTCACAGAAATAAATGGGAAGATTACCTTGGCAAATTACAACTGATGAATGACCCATTATGAAAATCAAGCATCCAGGACAATGATTATGGGCTACATTGCTCACTCATGTCCTGGTTATGTGCCCGGTCACTGGCCTGACCTTGTGTCTGGTACTACTGTTGCACTTAAAACATGTATTCACTGGCTCAACACTTGCATCAGGTACCTGGATATATCTTTTGTGAAACAGGATGTTTAAGTAAAAGTGATGCATTCAAAGTAACACAGGAAAGAAACAGATGCTGTGTTCTCTCAGGTATATGGTGTGATATTTATCTGCAAGAAAAGACGCCTAAACCGAGGTTAGCATGAACAATAGAAGTGACAAAACTCATTAGCACAAAAACAATAAAAACTTATTTAACTCTGGGATCCTCATTAATATTATTTAGTATATAATTTGCTGCAGTTGAATGACACCTGGTATAAAACATCAGAAAATGAATGCGATTAATGTCATCGTCTGAACAAAAGTGAAAAACATGCAAGGGAGGTCACACTAAATACTTTGATTTATCAAGGCAGTTTTTTCCCTGAAACATTAAAGGGCTCATATTTATCTAAACCCACTTTTATTAGTCTTTGGTTCATTTATTTTTGTATTAGGACCCTAAGAGTTCATAAAGTTTGAATCTGAACCCTCCAGGTGCTGCAAAACTATCTTTATATTTATTTTGACAAAAATCAAGTGGATTTATACAACCTGTTTCAATTCCTTCTTAATTTGTTTCGTCTATAAGTAATTACATCATGACATTTGCACATATAAGGTCCAGACTTCTGACGAACATTTCTCAGAGTACAAATTAATTGTTCATCAGCAACAGCAGTTGTAGTAAAAACTGAAAATATGTCCAAACATCGAGCTGATTATCTAATATGTTCAGTTGAGGGTTGAACGGGACAGAGCAATAGAGCCAATAACTTGGTGGGGGCAGGGCATGAAGTATTCCATTTGCATTTAAAGGGCCAGCTCTCAAAAAACAGCTTTCTGGTGTCATCAGTTAGCCTGGGCCCACCCATTCCGTGTCGTCACTCGCCCGCGGCTGCCACACGGTCTGGCAAAGCACACTATTCACAGCTTTCGGATCTCCGGCAGAATCGGGAACTCCACACTATTTTTCGGGAGCCAATCAACATTCAGCATCTCCAACGGCTCTAGGTAGAGGCGCGATGACGTAAGTGACGCATAGAACAGCGACCGGAACCCCAGGATTGTAAACAGAAACACTTCATTCAGTGCAAGCATGGAGCAACGGCTAGCCCTTAGTGTAGCCATAGATGTGGTGTTGAAACAGTTTAACCGAAAAATACCTGAAAATAAAGCAAAGAGCAGCGCTGGAGGCATTTATTGGAAGGAGGGCTGTTTTGGCCTTGCTCCCGACCAGCTTTGGTAAAAGTATTATCTACCAGTTAGCCCCGCTGCTAGAAGGCTTAACATACAAAAGAGGAAAGTGCTGTGTGATTGGTTTAGGCTTCAACAACACCTTTTCTGGCTACGACCAATAGCAGACAGACTTTTGACGGAGGTGGCTGCTTCAAATTTTAACCATGCACCTTTTAACCAGGCTTAACCAGGCTTTGTAATATGCTTGGCCAGACCCATTGCCAGCATGGTATTAGAATGTCATGATAACCAGGCCAATCATTAGTCAGAAATAGTGTTGAAGATGGACCTGTGGAGTTGAATGAATGAAGAATTTAGACCCAAGTATAGCATTTATAGTTTATGTAGACCACAGGGAAACATTTTAAAATAATTTAGCCTGGACTAATATATCACAAATATAAAAACCTGTTTGTAACATGGCCATCATTTTTAATGGTTGTGGAAGTTATGTTTGTGGTTTTCATTCTAATTGATTGCCTTCTTTTTTTACTTGTCTGACAAAAGGCTTGTAACTCAGAGCAGATAAAATGCCTACAAGACCTTTGTACTGTAACTGCAGTGATGAAATGATCCGAGTCTGCGTCGCACCTTCCCTGTCACAGCCTTGAAATAATGACATAGTAACAGAAATAACAGAAACGCTACATTTAAAGTGAAGTCTAAAGAAAATGTTGTCTTACACTGGTGCCTGCATTCCATATAGTGAACATAGTGTGTCACGGCTGCACCACAGTCTGGTCCAGCAACCTCTGTTTGCATCCAATTAAATGTAATTTACATGGTGTACTATCGACATAAACATATATTAAATGTAAACGTGTTTCAGAGGACAAACCCTCACACTCCCTGGCTCTGAATGAAGACTACATACATCAGTCAGACATGCTGTGTTTACAGCGTCTTCACTGCTGCTGCTTTTCTACAGCGACATTTAGGTTTGTTTTTTGCTGAGAGTTGCCTGGGAATATTGATGGTTCTAGGTTTTGTTTTTCTAGACTTGTTTTCAAAATTGTCTTGGTCTTTACAGACTTGCTTGACTTCACCTGCTTAAAACACACAAAACAAAACAACCAGACAATCTCCGATAAAATACAAGCTGTCAATCATTACCACCCACTGCCCGACTCTGATACCTGCACAAACTGTAGGACCCGTATAGTGCTCTATCTGCTTGTGTGTTGCTGATTATTGTTCCTGTACAAACACAAGGCTGTGATTCCAAAAAAGACTCCCCGGATTATTGGCTACTGTAGACAGACTGCATGTAATGAACTACACTTATTTATTAATTAATTAGACAAACAGTAAGCAACAATACTGCAATAATGGTATTTTATTAGCAATAATAAAATGCTAATTCTTAAATGCATTTGAATCAATTCATCAGATTAGCATGCAGCTGGATAATACTGTACTTTCTGGACTATAAGCTACTACTTTTTTCTCACTTTGAACGAAGTGACTTATACAACGATGCGGCACAAGTATAGATTTTTATAGGCTAACGGCCATATGTGGTTAATATTCAGGTACGTCTTATAGTCTGGAAAGTACAGTATTCAGTCCATTTTTATCAGCACAAAATTCTGCAGAATATAGACAATTTTATGTCACTGTGGCATATTTGCCACATTGCATTGTGGATATTTGACATTTTATTTATTGTTTTCTGCTTCCCGTGCAGGTGTCCAGGGAGAGTTTATGTTTAGTTATTTTTATTTAAAGCATCTGTTTTACAATGTTTATTTGGCTTTTTAATGTTTGTTTGTTTGTTTTTATTAATATGACACCATTAGTCACATCTGTAGGCCGAACCATGAATTACCTGTTTGTTGTTTTTATGTACTGATGTTTGATACCAAGGATTTCCTTGGCTAAGCTAATACTGAGTATCAGGATACCAGGCTAATATCAGTGGTACCAATCCGATTCCTATACTTTGTACAAATACACTTAATATCAGGAAAATCTTTTAAAAAAACCCCAAACAAACTGTATTTCAAATCATAACTTCATAAAGAATACAAGAAATGAGAGTAATTGTTTAATTATTAGTAACTACTATAAAAAATAAAAACTTGCATATTAATTGACTTTACATGAATGTGTTAACATGAAAATACTGAACATGTCACATTTCAACAAAAGGATCTAACACTGACATTGAGTTTCCCTTATTCACACGTTCTTCAGGAACAGTGGCATATTTATTGTCCGGCCTTTGAAAAGACCCTCTCTGCTGGTACAGATACAGCAGTCATTCCCAGGCACTGCTAGTTTTCTTAGGTGCTGGGAAGACTGGTTCATGTTGTTGCCACCAAAGCTGTACAGACTGACTGAGAAGCGTGACGCAGTACACACTTACCAAGGTGGAAGAAGAAGAAGTTCCCACCAATGTCTTATTATATGGACAAGATCCCAATAGTTTAGCTACTTTCCACTGTGTTCCTGATATACATTAACTAAACTACTAAGACTACTACTAGAACTAAACTATCGAAAGTATTAGTGATGGGAATTCCGGCTCTTTTTAGGGAACTGGCTCTTTCGGCTCGGCTCACTAAAAAGAGCCGGTTCTTTCGG
>JAPSES010000001.1:10752336-10763106 GCA_029822895.1 Maxillicosta whitleyi
TATATATTATTAAAAATATATATAAATAATTAGATACCCACACACAAATAACCAAAAACAAAACAAAGCAAACAAAAAAAAAACAAACAACACCCCCCCCCCCCAAAAAAAAAAACCCAAAACAAAACATACAAATAAATCAAACAAATATAAAATGTATGACTATAGTACACATAACAGATTACAATGACAATATCCTACATTACATTATATTACATCACATTCAGAATGTATTTACACGTAACTGGTTTTCCCTGTGAAGAAACCCATACACTACACTACACTCATTTTGGTTATATTCACTGTAAATATCAAACATCAGCAGCAACAATTTCAAAACATTTTTAAAAAAGTTTAACAATTAATCAATAGCAAATCTGTAGCTGTACATGATAAAGAATTAATAACAGATTTGCACTGTGTCTGGCAGGCAGTTTAACTGACCTCTGCAACCTTGAGCTGATCTTCTCTCACTGAGCTACTCATTCATGATCAATAAGCAATCAGGGAACTTGTCTCTCCATGCTTTGGCCATCGAAAGTGTTTACGAAGCAAGCAATCTCTTTTGCAAATCACTGTTTTATTTGCTGTCATATAACCTTACCTTCACCCATACCAAGCTATCAAGCCGCTGGCATAATATCTGTTTGTTAATGCAGTAATTGACCTTACAGAACATTATGCATTTTCATTGGGCTGAGGGAGGTTCATTGTGTTCATTATTTAGCTTTAACACACGCTGCACCTGTAATTCACCTGACAGAGGTGTTGTTGTGCAGACAGACACAAAGCTCCAGCACGGTGCTGCACTTAAAACAGGTCTTTCATGGAAATATTTCCAGCATGTCAGCAGCAGGATCTCAGAGGACACAGTGCGACAAAGACCTGTCAGGCAATCTTATAATGATGAACCCCATTGTAGATATTTTAATATTTGGCATTCACATAAAAATTCAGCAGCAGATGACATTCTGCTCTAATCTTTTTGCTGCAGCGTAGGATACGTGGTTTGCTAAATCAAAAAGCGTCTAAGCTGAATCCAGGCACAAAATGTCATGTTCCTGCACCGGAGCCCTAATAAAGGGATTCAATGTTCTTCTAGTCTCTTCTGTGGGCAGTTTTATGGTTTCTCCTGCTTTCATGTTTGACTGTAATCCTCTAATATTTCATGTCAAGTACTTTCTAGTTTAACTCACCAATTAACAATAAGATGAAGCTCGCAGTATTTTACACGTCTCTGGATAGTGCAGGTAGCACTTATTTTTGTTCATTTTGCCAGTTTTTAATTAGCTTCTAAAGGAGATAACTGGCCAGAATGCACACCGATAACACATTCCCACAGCGAGTGACATAAAAGGCTGTGTAAAAGTAGTCCAATAGCAAACATGCCAACTCACACGTCTAACCTATTTAAAGATTATCCAGACAAAGCATAGACAGTTCCTTGTTAAGCCTGCCAATGGATTCTTCTGTATGATCAGAATCAAAGCCAAAAAAAGGCCAATAGTTGAGGCTTATAACCACCTGAAAACTGAAGGTCCATAAAGGAGGCTTTCATGTAAACTCTCAAGGACGGGTATGACACAAATGAAACAGTCCTTCTTTGGAATCAAACATAAATATTAATTAGAGAGCACACACAGAGCGGACAAATAAAAGGATGAATACAAAGTAAAGGCTCAAAAGGAAACAGGTGACCACAAGCTTTGCAATTATTAAAGGTTTTTACTCTGTTTACCACATCTTAAAATCAAGCTGCAAAATTTACAAGTATAACTGTATCTGGAGATGAAATCATACCAGATCTTTTTTATTTATTTATTTATTTTTTTGAGTCTCAAACGTGTAAAGATATTATACTGTTAGGATAAAAAAAAATAGCTTAAGATCGATGTAAATCTGTAGAGCATTCAAAGCAGTTTTTAATACTTTTAAGTCGCTTAACGCTCTAAATATTCTGTTTATTCATATATGCAACATGTGAGATCCAAAATATATAATCCCCGGTGGAGTGATGAACTTCTTTTATGTAGATTTACAGAGTGTGAACTGTGTACGAATACATTTACTTCTCATGTGCGGATATTAGGGGAATACTAGAGGAGGGGGTGAGATTTTGTTTTTTTATTTCTAAATCAATTTCAACTCAAAATTGTTCCAAAAAGTAGATGAAGAGAGGTCGCCCTGTAACTTCATCATCTGTCATCATTAAATAACAAATCGGGGGATGTGGTTCCAGTTTGTGCTATATATTTTCTCAATTGGTATGACCCCCTTCTCATTTTTTGATAACAGTTCAGTGTGACTTGCTCCATTTATCAGAAACTCTTTACCAAGCTGCAGAAACTCAATAAATTATTCTGTCAGATTGCTGCATTTGAATTGCAGCTCTTTCTTCTCTCCCCTTCAGATTTCTACTCTCACTGCCACACTTTCACTCTCTCCACCCAGCACACGTTCTCAGCACACCCCCTCCCTGCTTATCCTCACATTCACTCATTTTCCTGCCTCACACAAACTCCCATTTCTCACAGTAGGTAGCAGGTAATATCCAAGGGTACTTTAACATATTTCGATAGTTTGTGTGGCCAATAGAGAAGCCAGGAGTGCTCCAAAATAGCATCAAAAAACCTTCGTAATCGTCGGTAGAGGCAGTCACGATGCCTAATGCCATTTCAAATTGAGCCAGTGTGGCAACTTATTGGCAAACACATTACTTTAAGTTTCTTTTTCTCAATCAATTCACTGGAAAGCTAAAAGCCAATCTGGATCTCGGCAGCTCCCATGAGGCCTGATTGATGAGTCTGAGTAGGAATGTGCATATCCAAGCAAGGTTTGGTTTATGTGTCCTCAAATTCCATTGGGTGGAAAATGTGGATTGAGTGAGGCCGTCATGGATTTGGCATCACTAACTTTGGGGCAGATTGCGGCGAGTGGATTGATGCTCAGTGGAGAGGACGTGACAGTTCATCTGAAGGAAGAATGGAAGTGAGAAGGGAAAACAAACAGGCAGATCTATATAGAGATTGACAGTGCCATGAGGCTGACAGCATGCAAGAGAATGCCGGGAAGTAGAAATAGAAAATAAAGTAACCAGACAGAATAATTGGAAACTGGTGCAGTTGTTAAATTAGTAATTAATTTGACTAATAAGCTTTTCCTGATGTACTCAATAGCTGTCTGCAGAACAGATACACTGTGCTGCACGCTGGACCGGATCTCTATGAGATTTCACTGCAGTTCTGCTGCTTGTGTCTGTCCGACCCAATCCAAACAAGCTTCTAATGAGGTCAAAGCTCATTTAGAGATCTATTTGTCTTTGCATGAGTTATGAATGAATACTGCAAAGCGCATATATTTCAGAAATCATTAGTGCAATTAATCCACATTGTATAAAGATTCCAACACTGTCTTCCTAAAATTGCGTTCATATATTAAACTGCTGCAGCAATTACTTCTGTAAGAGATGGTTTCTGGTGAGCGCTTGTGTTGATGCAAAGCTAATGAAACAGTTGCAATTTAGTTAAATGTGACCATCATTTCTGGGAGACAAGGTTAAAACATTCACAAACCTCCTCGGTGACCTGTATGTACTGTAGATAATGACAATGACCTATGACCTCTGAACTTACTTAGAAACTGAGATAAGTTGCCAAAACCATGAGTGCATAAGGGAATACTTAATGTTTTATGTGTTGTTTCTAGATAAAATTTTACATTTGCCCAATCTTGAATCCGTTTCAGCAGCAGTAATGAAATATTTAACAACTGTTAGCACATCGGTATGTGGTGTGGCTGTTTTTCCTTGGATTTGGGCCATGTTTGTTGCTCCTTTCAGAACCTTGCAGATTACCTGTGCTAAGTGGGACCGACACCTGTATTCATACATCAGCTGGCCCTTCTATTAGCTCAGTGCAGACAGTGCCAGTGGTGCTGCTACTGCTCTCAGTGTAGCCAGTGAAATCCTGCCAAGTATCATGGGTGGCTGGCAGACTGGCAGATGTAGGCACAGAGAAAAAAGGAACATGTCTGCAAGTGCTAACTATTGTATCTGTCCAAGCGGGGAAGGTATAATAGTAGCAGAGTAAGGTTTACTGAGCCACTTATAGAAGACAAATGGAGCTGGACAGGAACTAGATTTTATGTGCTAACAATTTAGAACCTGTGGACGAGGAAAAAAAGAGTTTCAGGCCCAGTGGAGGTTAAACAGGTAGCTTAATTAACATGTTAAAATGTTAAATCCACATTGACTTTGTCCTCACCTATTTCCTGAAGGATGTATGCAGACACGGGTGCAGCTTTTAATTACCTTCACTAAGGAGGTTATGTTTTCACCTGCGTCTGTTTGTTGGTTTCTTTGTCTGGCAGCAGGCTTATGCAAAAACTACTGCACTAATTTCCCTGATCCTGAAATGTTTTTGGAGATAGGGCCTTGGCAGAGGTATGTACTCCACCATGTGCCCTTCCAGTTCTGCAGTCTTTCAACACAGAAAAAAAAAAAAAAAATCTTGTTTTTTTAAGTATAGGTATTGACTACATGTTTGAACTAGATTATTTTACAGATACAGCAATAAACAAAATCAAAATAAAAAAAACTTCCCATTAATGTAATTTTATACATACATATATATATATATATATATATATATATGACTATAAAAGAGAATATGAGAGTAAAGTAAGGTCTGCTGGTCTTTTGATTCAGTAACCATTACAATATTTCATTCACTACAGGGACAGTATTTCAGACATGCAATGGCTACAAGCTGTGTAAAATGGCCAATCTAGTACATGAACTGTGTATAATTTAACCTCCTAAGACTGAAGAAGATAAAAGTTATAAAATATATATATATATATGCTGGGTCTCAGGAGAATATATCCAGTCTGCAGGTACGAATGTAAATATTCAACCTCAATTATAATAATCAGTGTTTAAAAGTAATGTGTGATATGATAATGATATATCATTGCTAACCTTACAAGGTTTAGTGGGAATAAAAGCTGATCATTTAGCCAATAATGGGCAATGTACTCTGAGTGATCAAGAGTAACAATAGCAACTGTTTTGTAAACAGTTCATTTTCAGTTGAGAAACTGAATGCTGTGACAAAATGCAGCATTCTTTTAAAAACAGTGAACAAACCCAAGATAGGTCCTTACATTAGGAACTAGAGCTTCAACAATTAAACTAACATAATGTGCTTCCACAACGTACATAAAAGACTTACAAAATAATGTTCTCACCTGGGTGCAAATAAATTATGGAAAACCTGCATGCAATTGGCTATTCTGTGATTAGTCGACCTTACTTTCCCTACCCTCTGTCAGTCCATCTCTCAAAAACACACACGTAAGCACCTCGGGGTGCAGGTCTGCTGATGCCCCGTGTGTCAATAATCTGCATTACCAAACTATAAAGCATTCATGTCGTGGGCCTGTTGCCCCACAGCCCACTCAAGCTCCATCAAATCAGCCCTTGATGTCAGCATTCATGAAGAACAAGGTGCGACTTGCAGCAAGATCTAAACTCTTGGATGAGTTTGTGGGGCTCTGCTGCTCTGACCTATGCTTGTTCAATATCATGTCTTGTCTACTTTAGTGGCACCAGGACTAATAAATATCGATGCACATTTTATGGACACGGAATCTGTCATCCCTCACAGGCACAGACCATCTGCAACGTAGAAAAAAAGCAGGTAGAGGAAGAAGAAGCTAGTGTCTGGTCTCACCAAAACATATACAAGCACAGTGCTTCAGTATGTCTAAATAGAGGCTAAAGTTGGCAGCTTGTGAATTTTTCTTCAGAGATGAATCTAGGAAATAATACATGGGGTGTCAAAGTGAGCCAAGACATCTTCTTAAGGTAGCATGGAAAGATGTGTGGGAATCCCCTTACATACAGTATTTGCTATAAGGTTTATATATATGTAGAACATGTGGTGTGGTGTTATATTGGTTCTGCTGCCTCAACCTTTTTGTGCTGAAATGACCTGTTCTCCTGGGTACATGAAGATTAATTCTCTTGGTGCTCTTGACTGTGGTACTGAAAATCTAGAATTGGTCCCCAAGGACCCTCAATGACCACTCATTGCTCCTAATGTGTTACATGCTAATGCAAATCATCCATGCTAATGCTATGTGCTGTGTGTATTAGGGCTGCACGGTTAATTCATTTACAATCAAAATCCGATTTTTTAATTAGGATGATTTTCAAAACAGGGAAATGTCAAATTGAGTTCATGTCCCTTGTGTTTCCAGGCTACCATAGGCTCCTCCTCCTATCTGTGAGAGCGGTCTTTCACAGAAGACCGTGTAATGACCACAGACTTTAACTGTTATCTGTGATGAGCCCATAGTAATGATACCTATGTAGCACATGGTCCACGCACAGATCCGGACAACTGCATGGGGATCACTCATCTTACGTTGTCCTGCACAGATCCGTACCATCTTCTTTCAATCCAGGAAGAGCCTAGACGCCCTCTCCCCAGCCACATCCACCACCTTCAGGGGAATCCTGAAGGGTTCCCGGGCCAGCCCAGAGATATAATCCCTCCAGCATATCCTGGGTCGGTCTCCTCCAGGCATGGATTCCCCAATTTAAACAAAAAATTTTTACAAATCACTCATGATACATGGTCCATGCATGCACACATGATTGACACCTGTCACTGACTTACATTGATATAATTTCTGTGGGCCCATCATAGAATTTTTGGAAATTCTGTAATACCATCACAGATTTGAGGAACAGACTGGAAATGAAAATGGCATGCCAACTACTGTTGTCTTTTGTAGTTTTACCCAAAAACCTAAATAAAAAATTGAATTTTTATAGGGAAAAAAAAAATCTGTATTTTATTTTTGACCAAAATCATACAGTAGTGCATGTTAAGATGGGTAAAATGCAGAAACTACATTTCCTGTTGGGAATATAATACAGGGAGCCATTAATCTTTAATGTAAATGAGTCTACCAAAGATTCACAAAAATACTTTTAAACCATTTATTAACTCATTGTTTAAGCAAAACAAATAACACTTAAAACATATTGTTACTAAACTAAAAATATTCTACTAGAAGTAAAAGTTCAGCTCTGTAAAAATCACAATAATTGCTTGTAAAATGTAATGGAGAAGAATAAAACACTTTTTGACTTACTTATGGTGCATTTGAGGAGCTTGTAGATGTAGTGGTACTAGTACAGAAGTTAGGGGGTCAAGTCCCTATAGAGGCTGCTGCTGCCCTCCCTTGCCCCCCCTGTAGATCTGCCCCTGTTTTTCTTGGCAGGGCAGTGCGGATTAGCTTTCATAACAGCTCCAGGTAGCTGGAAATACTAAAAAAAAAAAAAAAACCTGACCCTTGCATCACTAGTATTTCATTATTTCAGTATCTTAAGTTATTTCTACAAAACCTTGACTCAATTATATACTTTTTTTTGTAAGTTCACAGGCCATATTCAGCTATTTTACACTTCCTACAAAGTAACTGCAAGGCAGACCCACACAGTTGTTGTTTGTCATATTTTTCTTTCTAAAGTAGTACATGACAAAAACCCCAGCATGATAAATAATTTAAATAAGAGGAAAAAATGCAGTTGTGTGAAGGTGAGGAGCCGGTGGAGAGGGAGAGGGAATGTAGAAGATGACTGCACTAATCAGTAGGCTACCCTCAGGGATCGGTCGGCAGAGGCAAGGACTCCTGAATGAGAGAAAGGTGCGGATAAAGAGGGCAGACTTGAGAGGGAGGGAGGAAAACTAATATGAAACATAAAAAAAAAAAAAAAAACAACGGCTGTGATGAAATCCTAAATAATGAAATAATAAAGTATAGTGAGGGACAGGGACAGACACAAAGATGGAATGGGAGGAAGACAGCCAAATGGGAAGACAAAGAGAAATGTAGGGGCATGTTTCATGTATCGCATCTTAAGTGAGGAGTGAGAGCATGAGGACTGAATAGTGAAACAAAGATTAGGTATTAGGCATGCCAGGTAGGTCTTTGTTGGAGAGCTCTTGGAAATATTTAAAAAGGTTAGTGTATGAATAAACATTGCTTATCAAGGTCCTTTTACATGGAAAAAAGAAAGAGATCCTAATGAATAATAAAGAGCTGATGTGACAGGAGAGAAAGCCTTGTGCTCAGTAACACAGTAATGGAACGTTTCCTGCAGGACTTTTTTACCACAAAGGACAAAGGCATAAACATTAAAATGTGGGAGCGGGGAGGAGTCAATATTGTAAAGAGCTGTTGTTATTCATTGTGCAGACTACAGATGGACTGTATATTAGGAGCATGGTGTTCCCATTAGAGAATCCACTGACACATGTTCAGACAGCCTTATTCAACTGCTCCCAAGGTCTCTGTTACAGTTCTGTCACACACATGTAGGACACTGAAACAGTGAGAGCAACAGAGATAGGGGTATAAAGGAGTCTCCACTGACACTGGGAAGTGGTTCTTGCATAATTTTTTTATAAGCCATAGTTCGTATAATGAAATACATTGTGACATGCATGTTAATTGCTCACTGCTGCGCCGTACAATAAAACAAAAGCAATTTTCTCAGCAGCAGTCGTCCTGAATCTGTAGCGTGATGCGTGCAAAATAATGCTGCTCATTAACATTACTACTGCTGCTTTTTCTGTCGTTAGTTTAGTTATGAATAAGTTATAATCAGTCGTAGAAGTAGACTCACATCCTATAGGGGTTTTACTTACATTCAGATCAATGATTGTGGCTTTAAATATGAAATAGAAAATGCACCATCTGATAAGACCAGCCCATGTTCTGCGGCGTTCTTGTTAAAAGGCAGTGAAGCACCACAGCTAATGCCATCTGAAAAAGCAGAAGATGCCAGGTTTGAAGTCATCTGTCGCATATGTGCAGTCCGTGAATCACTCCCAGCCTGCGGAGCCAGCTCCCTGTGAATGTGTGGTTGTTATTTTTCCATCATGCCCATGAACATATTGAGCAGCATTTCCATAACTTCACCTGGTCAGAGTGTTAACCTTGCAACACAGAAGGAAGTCCATGAATAGTGCCTATAGTGAAATATGCGGTTCTGTATTCCACAGGACTCACAAGAAAGAATGTTTCACAGTGCCTTTGTTTGTAAATGTAATGTTTGATGTCACTTTTATTGAAAAGATCTGACAGGTTGTGATTACTTTAAATGGTGAGTCAGTGTTTGTCTCCATCACTTCCTGCCACGAGTCCTATACAACTCCCGGTCCCACTGGATTTCACGCACATTTTTGTTATTGCACATCAAGAAAGGT
Source organism: Maxillicosta whitleyi (assembly GCA_029822895.1). Lineage (NCBI taxonomy): Eukaryota > Metazoa > Chordata > Actinopteri > Perciformes > Neosebastidae > Maxillicosta > Maxillicosta whitleyi. The sequence continues at coordinate 10,761,621 of JAPSES010000001.1, forward strand.
ATACGTTCACTCAGCGACTGGGTCGGACTAAGGGAATCACATTAACTGACTCAGATCTGCCAGAGAAGCTTAAATAACTCTCTCTGTCACCGTTTATCAATTTGCAACACTCTGAGGCAAACGCTGCGAGCAGCACACTGACAGTTTGGTATTTTCCTGAACTTGAAATCTGCTTTGCAAGTCTGGGTGGTATTTTACTGACCCATGCAGTGCAGTGCAGAGGAGGCATAAGAAGGAGGTTTATTTAGATGAAGCAGTCCAAAGTCAGCTGGTGGTAATCTGGTGGAAATTGAGTTTTGGATGTGGCAGGGGAAACTGATGCTTCAGTACCACACCTAGATCACACACAACATGCCCCTGGTGCAACGGATGACTTTATCAAGAAGGAAATAATGGAATTATGCTTTTAAGAATCTTTTAACCCATGAAGACCCAGTGCCACTTATGTGGGAGTCCCCAAATGTGTTTTTCTCTCTTTCCTACCTATCTTAAGTGATTTACCTTTTTTTTTTTTGTTCCTATATTTAAGTCACAGATTATGTAGATGTTCATGAAAACTCAGTAAATTCAAAGTTAATTCAATCAAAATGTGAAAAAAAAATCACAAAAAAAGTTACTTTTTCAACAAAGATATTGCTAACAATGTAAAAAAAAACCAAGTGTTTCCATCCACTGTCACTGATCCAGTTCCATTGGTTTTACTGGTGAATCAATATTGTAGACATGGGTTCCACTACAATTATAGGCCCCATGAAAATATAATTATTGTGGACCCCACATACCGTCACTATCTTGTCAAACTATCACAGCAGGGGTGGGGGTGTCACTTACGGTAGCGTAAAAACAAAAGCAAATTGTTTCAGCGTTCGACTTTTTATACCTCTCATGTACAACGGCATTTTCAGAACTTCAACCTGTATCCACTGGGCCCCCTCCACTGCTCTATGGGCCCCCCCACAAGCACTGCGCCTCATGAATTAGTCATGTTTAACGCCCCTTATCAGCGCCCCAAGCTATAGAAGATGACAGTAGACGCTTCTCCATGGACCCTCAGGGTTCTCGCCAGGATTTTTTCACAGCATGGGGGTAGACACCCATGCATCCCCATGGTTGGAGTCACATGAAATGAGGTATTGCTGTGGATAGCGGACCGGGGGGGGGCATGGGTAGCGGACCGGCTGATATCATTATTAGTGTAATGGTAAACTGTAGCGGCTGAAATCACAGTGTGGGGGTAAAAAGTTTTTGCGCAGGCGAGAGATGGTTTTTCTGGCAAATACAGTCATGTGATTAAAAAAGACGGATGTGGATGACGTTACAACAAGTGAAGAAGAAACATGCGTGTGGTATGTGAGGACACAACAGGAAGCTGAATAATTTTATAATTATAATTAGGTTATGTTTTTGCCGGCGTTTGTTTGTTTGTCTGTTTGTGTGCAACATAACTCAAAAAGTTATGGATGGATTTTGATGAAATTTTCAGGAT
>JAPSES010000001.1:10763206-10781130 GCA_029822895.1 Maxillicosta whitleyi
TCAATATATTGCTTTTTTTCATTTCTAGATTTCAGGGTTTTCAAATGTATGGGCTTTTAATTAAAATTCTTTTCAGTCTCTTTTAGCTGCTCTAATTGTAGGGTCTCCTTTAGTGTTACACTCTAAAATCATCTGCCTGAATATTTCACAGATTAATTAATGAATGAGAACTTTATAAAATCCTGAGAGCTAGTAAGTTGTACTTTTATTTAATTTGGCTGTAACACCACTTTATTATTGGCTGCTGGTCTAACACATTAAAGCATTTTTATAGAGACAGTGTACAGTAGGTTTCATTGTTTGGGATGCCTGACCCCAGATGGTTACATAATAGGAAAGATAAAATTGTAATGATGATAAAATCATGGCATACATAAATAATTAGGCAGGTTTTGTAGGTAAACAAGATGGTATAAAGATCAGTCTCGATGGTCTTGGACACTGTGCATCAAATTATAATCATAAATCACAACAACACCTAAATATCTGAACTTGTTCACCTTGTCAGTAGTCTGTAAGTATCTGCATGTATGTGTAGAGTTTTTTTTATTAGTATTTTATATGAATCTTTTTAGTTTTATATTCTTTATATTTTATTTCAGTCTTTCCCTTTCTGTTGCTGAGTCACTTGAATATCCCCCACAGTGGGATTAATCTTATCATATCTATTTTATTTGATCACATTTTATTTGATTTTATCTTCAACTTATCTTATTTTATCAGTATCTTATCTTGGTTTATCTTATGTTATGTTATTTTATTATATCTTATCTTATTTCGATGTTATCTTGTTTTATTCTATCTTATTTTATTTGACCTTATTTTATCTTATCTTACCTTATCTTATTTTATTTTATCTTACCTTATTTGATCTTATCTTATGAGCTTCTTTGGTGTGTTTATTGAACATCATTGAAATGAGCTGATGTCTGTGCTCCTAAAATGTGTGTGTTGTTACTAAATATCCCACAGAACTGGCCTCTCTTTTCTTTTGTTGCCCTGCTTAGTAAATCCGACCATAATAAGTTGTTCACCAACAAGTTAGTACAAGAAGAGACATTTGTCACTGTCTCCCTCTTTCAGCCATAAATTGAAGTGAATTTGTAACAAAGGGTTTTTTTCCTGGTGTTACTCGCAGGTAACGATTTTTTCCTTTGCTTTTGAATCATTCTCTGTCTGTGATGCAACTGAACAGAAAACCACAGGCCTCAAAGAAAATCTATCATAGAGCCTCATGTAATATTCTTTTCAACTTCTACACAGTAGTTCCTCAATTAGAGTAGATTTATTAAAGAGAATGTGTCCAACTGGCATTTTTCCACAAAAAAAAAAAAACACCTGGAAAATAAATCCCAGAAAAATGAAAGACCATTTGACATTCTGGTAAAAACCCAATTACAGATTGTATATTGGTGCAGTAAACATGCTGAGAACTGTGTTTTCAAGTACATCCAGTAACCAGTCATCATATTCTGATCACTGACAGACAAAATGCTATTAATTTTGATTATTTCATTACAATAGCACCTGTCAGTGGGTGGGTTATATTAGGTTGCAAGTGAACATTTGGTCTTTGAAGTTTACATGTTATAAACAGGAAAATGAGCACGAGTAGGGGTCCGAGCAATATGGAAACAGAGAAACTGTGATATATGAGAGTTATTGGTTGTTTTTCTCCATATTTCAGCCCTGCAATGAACTGGCGACATGTCCAGGGTGCACCCCGACTTCACCTAAGTTGCTGGGATAAGCTCCAGTGAGTCCCGTGACCCTAGTGAGGATAAAGTGGGTTCAGAAAATAAATGAGAAATTGTGACTAAATAACAGGATAGGAGCATAATCATATTTTGCTTTTCATTTCCAGTGTAAAATGGTTTGTAACTACCAAAAATATCTAAAACAAAAACCCAACAACAAGATAAAATGTAAATAATCATGTATACATGTATAACATTATTACACCTGTCTATATTGTGGAGGTTCCCTATTTTCCACAGAACCAGCTCTGACCTGAGGCCTGGACTCAAACAGACCTCAGCAGAGAGCTGGGCCTGCATGGATCAGATTTATTTGTCCAACACGTCCCACAGATGATTACCTTACTTTCCAGACTATAAGCCACTACTATTTTCTGGCTTTGAACCCTGCGGCTTATACAACGATACAGCTCGAGTATAGATTTTTACAGACTAACAGCGTCCAGGGGGCGGTCTAGCAGGAAGTGAAAAAGTGAGACAGACAAGTGGAAGAGGTGATGAAGAGGAAAACACTAGTTTTAAGATTAACTCATTCACACACCCTCATCATAGAAAACACATGAACAAATGCATATGTACACTGAAGAAGAGGAGTTCAATGGTTTCGGTGGCAGGAGGAAGATGGAGATAGAGATCAATGAGTTTTATGTTTTTTTAAGCAGCTGTTTTACTGCTGTTACAGATGCTGTTTGGAAAAAAGCAGTGAAGGGATGTAGATAAATATTTAAATAATCTGTCTGTTTACCTTCTTTCTCTATAAATATCTCATGTCACAACGCGGACACCTGCAGCTTATAGTCAGATGCGGCTTAAAATTTAGCGACGGGATATAGTTGGTTATGACTAATATTCAAGTATGTCTTATATACGGTAATTGGTCTGAGAACGGGATGCCCTATTTTTAGTCCATTTTTGCTCAGTGTTAACCACCAATGACACCTGCAGTTGTGGTGATGCTGCACCCCCCCCCCCCCCCCAATCCCCACTGTAAGAATATGGACTCGGTTAAAGTCACTCAGTTCATTATGTTGCTCATTTTATTGCTTCCAACACATAAACTTCAAGGTCTAAATGTTCATTTGTCTAATATATCTAACCAAGTGAAAGTTCACACTGTAATGAAATAATCAATATGATTATCACTTCTCCTGTCAGTGGGTGTATATACTGTATTAATAACACTAATACCAATGGTTATTCAGGTGCTTTTACATAATTTTATCATCAGTCTACTTTCAAATGGAATATAGCACAAATGGAATAGAATAGAATGCCTTTATTGTCATTACACACACAGTATGTACAAAGAAATTAACAAGTCACAAATAAGGTATTGTTCAGCTCCATCTGTAGTCTTAAAATCATATTTACACTTAGCAACAGCAAGTCCATTATTTTGCTCTGCTCCTCCAGTGAATTTGCAAAAAGTCCTTAACTAATAGAGAATGCTATTAACTTAATACTGCTTAACAAATACTGCTTAAATGGATCTAAATTATTCTTAAGGGTCTATAGGGTCTAAGGCTCCTTTTTTTTTTTGGGCAAAGCCATTCAGTGGCAAAATCCAAGAAGTATAGAGAAAATACAAGAAAAGCACATGTACAGTGAAAAGAACATCACTTTTAGAACATCAGACCAAATACAGTTTGTTGTCTTTTCATGGCCATCAGATATGACCCATTTGGACATTCAGAGGCTCTGTAGTTACCATGGAAACACTGACATCTTCTACAGCATTGATTGACCAGCAAAAACCCATGAAGCTGGATCAATGACAGTGGATGGAAACACTGGGTTTATGTTTTGTTAATGAGAAATTTTGTTGTAAAAGTCACATTTTCTCTGTTCTTGGTATCATGAACCGTAAATGAAATATAGAAAAATACGTGATTTTTATTGAAGAAATGCAAAACATAGATAAGACGGATACTATTATGATAAATGTTGATAAATCGCTTAAGAAAGATTAAATAAAGACAAAAAACAATTTTGGAACTGCCACAAAAAGTCACAGTGGGTCTTTAAGGGTTAAGGTAAGATCAAGTTAAGTGGCTGTTTGGGTCTTATTGGGTTAACCAAGGATGATGATGATGATCGGGAATATAAAATAATACATAACTACTGTAGTTTAGCTAATTAGCAGCAAAGAGTTTGCACTTAAAAATTTCAACATTTCAGCAAATCAGATCCTGTAAATGTCATACTGTGAAGTTTTCCATTTGTTTTTTTTGTGTGTTAAGGTTTTGACAATGCAAGTGGTAAACATTGTGATTGAGAGGATGGTAGGGGAGCTGTTAACTTTCAAGAATTTGCAGAGTTTTGCAGTTGAGTGTGAAAAGGAGCAGCAAGTAATGAGGAGAAATACAGCAGAGGATACATGTTAGGCTATTTGCTGAAACATATTTAGCTCTGTAAAATGCAGCAGAATCAACAATATTTAAGGTGAGAAAAAAAATCCAGTGTTACAGCAGGATAGAAAAAGTAAAGATTAAAATAGCAAATGGGTGCTTAACTGAGTTCATTTTGGTATCTGGCACATTTCTAGCTTTTTGGACCCAATAAGAAAAGATCCATTTAGACATATTTCCCTCCAGGATGTACCTCATGATGACCTCGGATAAATGCAAAAAAAAAGTTATAGTCTTCCTCTGAGCCATCTCAAAATTTATGAATTTTTAATCAAATATTGGGGCCAAAAATAGAACCTAAATTGGGACATGAAAACCTACCTATATCTATCAGTGCATTTGATCTGGAACACATGGCTGTAAATGCTCTTATATAGCACTGTAAATAAAGACACTGTTAAATTTGACAATCCAATTTAATCTAGATGTGCAGGTTTTTCATGAATCAGCGGTCTCATTCCAGGTTTTGTGTGTAACCCATTGTGTCCACTCATGTTACATACAGAATCTGCCCATTTAAATTGAAATAAATTGTGAGTGATTTTGCAATGGTCATCAGTGGTTTTTGTGAAACACATAATGATTTTGATTCCCAAAATGTACCTGGGACAGAATTAAAGATATTCAAAATATTATAGTGTACAATTTTCGTGTCCTTTTTACCATGTTACATGCAGATTCTTACATAACATATTATTATTATATATTTTAAAAATAGGGTAGTTCAGTGATTAAAGCCACTGACTTTGGTGCGGAAGATGGCCGGTTTGAGACTCAAGTGACCCCCCCTGGGAAAGTTTCTTTATGCTATATATCCCAATGTGGCCACAAGGGGGTGAAAGCACCATTATTCCGGTTCCAAACCCGGTTTTGTCAGGAAGGGCATCTAATGTAAAAACCTCTGCCAAATCAACATGTGAAGGTTATTCGCTGTGGCGGGAAAAAGTCAAAAGTCATCATCATCAAAAAATGCATATAATTTTTTTTTCGTCTGAAAAATAGTCTCTCTTTTATCTCAATAAATATTTATTTTTTTCTAACTTGCTTCATAACATTAGTCTACACATGGTTTAAATTTTTAGCCAGTTTTTACCCGTTTCACAGAAGCACTCCAGTATAAAAAAGTCTAAAATATACAGCAGGTCATAAAGTTTAATTCTTCTTTTGAGGCACATTGAGGCAGACTTATTTTTTTAATATTCCTATTCATACATAGTAGTAATCACTTTAGCCCAGGTGCAATGATTACATACCGAGTCAGTAACACTTCATCAAAAATAAATAAAAAAATTTTTACAACCATTTCACATGAAGAGATAAAAAAAATATATATTTCATTCCTTCTGCATGGGCAACAATGTATGTAGAAAATTATAGAAAGTAACACTCAGTAGAAATAGCATTAATATGTAAATAGAGGAAATATATGTAAAATAACAAACTACGCAGTGTTAAAACAAGTATCAATCAAGAATCTTTATTCTCATTATACAAGGCACAATGACATTTTATTTGGTAGCGCTCGGCTTAAGGCATACAGACACCTAATACAAAACAAAAGAGGCACATCTAAGATATATGTAGATGGAAATTTAAAAAGCAGGATAAGATTGGGTATCAGTGCAAATTTAGGGGTTCGGTGTTGACACTATGAAGTGACCAGTTGACAAACATCATCATCATTACATCATCAGAGTCATTTATCTGCATTTCACAATGTGTATATATTTATGAATAGAAATTTGCTATGTAAACACAACTGATAGAATAGAACTGATACAAACCTATTTAATCAACCCATCCTTTTCACATGCTATAGTACTCTGCAAAAACCCAAGGCTAATACTGGGTTTATTGGTTTAATAAAATTCTGACCACACGTGCATTACTCAGTCTCTGTATTTAGAACCAACCTGTACTTGAAGTACATATATATCAGTAAAAACTAAAGTTTCAAGGAAAAAAACAACTTCTATAAACCCAAGTGGTCACACTTTGCACTTAACATGACTTTAATAAACTGTTTATTCAGACAACATAAGATTTATTACATTGGTTTTCTGATGTTTTATTCCAGGTTTCATTCAACACATGTCACTAAATCCTCATTTTAACCTTTAGAACCCATTTAGTTCATTGTGTTTTTGCTGTGTTTTCTTGCATCTGAAGAAAAAAGAATGAAATATAACTATATACGCTCATTTCAACTCTGCAAAAACGACAAAGCTAAAGGTGGCTGAAGACTTTTGCACAGTATAGTATGTATGTAAAATGACGTGCACTTGACATTCATGGTAAAAGACAAATCAATGGTATATTATGCAGAATCACCAAAGGGTACATCATAATTCTTGACATGCAGCACACCTCATATACAAGCATACGTTCATGTAAGGGTGTCATACATCATTACAGCTGTCAGGCAACACTATAAGCTCACCACAGCTTGGGATTGTTCATTTACTCAATTCTCATCACTCACTGTTTCCTGTATATTGTTTTATTTGATATTATTTGAGAGAGAAACCTTTTCCCCCTCGGATCCTATATTTTGATCCAATTTGCTCCATCTTTCTTCCGTGGTCCTTTTTAAACATCTCGGGCCAGTAAATCAAACTTTTATCTAAAAACAACCTGAAAAACATTTGATGTTGGTAGAAAGATGTATGGACTGACTGTTTCAGCTTGCTGTGTTAAGGCCTCAGATGTGTGATGTGAGAAAGTGGAAGAGTTTTCAGCGCCTCCAGTTGCTTTTGGTGATCGAATATATGTGAAAACATGTCAAAAGCACACAAACAAAGAAACTAGAAGGTAAGTCAGAGAGCACAGACCTTCACAAAAGCCAACAGTTCACTTTCTTTTCTTGTTCTGCTGGAAACCACAGACACACCACAGATGATGACCTGTTTTCATCCATTTTGTCAGTTTTTTGCCATTGATTGTTTCCATAGTAACAAAGATTTTAGGCTACACCCACAGTGTTTTAAAACAATCTTTGTTCGGATGGGCTTTTTAGCATTGTTTCATAAATAATCTCTGTCCATCCTAACATGGCTGAAACACATATTGTACGACCGGGGGGCTGATAACGCCACCGCTGCACCAGGGAATTATCACAGTTTGTTTGAATCACAGCTTGTGTCCTTTGAATATGGAATAGCAGTGGCTTGATAAAATACAGAATATAACTGAACAACAGCTGTGACGCAGATACAAACAGGACAGAAATGCCTGTAATTCAGTATCCATGTTGAATTAACAGCTGTTAGTCAAGGCTGAGGGAAGGAAGGAATTATGTGATGGGGCATGATGAACCAGGGAAGGACATGTACGGACTGACAAGAACCAATAACAACAGACACAGGATTTGCATTATTAAATATCTCCTACAATGCCGGTGTAGTCTGGTTGCCAAGGTGTATGTGGGGGGCTGAGTAATTAATGTCAATGATTAATGAACACTGGTCACCCCCCATTATGATTTTTGTTGTTGATTATTTTGTTGAATTTTTATTCAAAATAATTGGGACCAAAGTTGGGACATGAAAAGCCTCTGTACCGGTAGGTGTAGGTGTGCATTTGATCTGGAACACATGGTTGTAAATGGTCTTATATAGAACTATAAATGAATACACTGTGTTAAATTTGATGATGCTAGTGTTTTTTCTGATCCAGACATGCAGGTTTTTCATGAATTGGCAGTCTCATTCCAACTTTCATGTGTAACCCATTGTGTCCACTCATGTTACATACGGAACCTGCCCATTTAAACACAAATAAATCACAAGTGATTTTGCAACATTTGATTTTTGTGAAACATTCTGCCTTGCATAATTAGTTTGATTCTCAAAATCTAACTGAGTGAATAAAAATATATATATATAAAATAGTGGCATACAGTTTCTGGGTCCTTTCCCCCATGGTACACAGATTTTTCTATTAAAAAACAAATAAATATATTTATTTAAAAAACTAAAATAACTAAACTAATAACTAAAATATAACATTATTTTTTTTTTATTATTGATTATTTATTTACAGTTTTTTTTTTTTTTTTTAGTTTATTGAATGGGACAGAGCAGCACAACCAATAACCTGGAGGGGGTGGCTCGTGTGTATTTAAAGAACCTTTTTTGTGTCATTATTCAGAAATGGTGTTGAAGATGGACCTGTGGAGTTGAATTAATGAAGAATTCAGACCCAAGCAGAACATTTACAGTTTATGTAGAACACAGGGAAATGTTTCAAAATGAATAATTCCATTTTAAAAAGTTAAATATCACTCAGTTCACACAGTTTTCCTAAATGGATATTTTCTTCTCAATTCTCAATTTCTGTCACCAATTTTATTAAAACATGGGAGCACCAATTGCTGTCTGATGTTGTGACTGGGGGGGGGGGGCTCAGTGGTAAGATCATAGCATAGCCTCTGATGTATGGGGTCACCGGTTCATTTCTGGCCAGAGACACGTGCAAAAACTGAGCTGCCAGTGAGGGTCCTTGGGGCAAGACCCTTAATGCTCCCACCCAATGGGCAGCACGGTGGCGCAGCAGTTAGCGCTCGTGCCTTGCAGCAAGAAGGTCCATTGGTTCTTTCAGTGTGGAGTCTGCATGTTCTCCCCGTGACTGCGTGGGTTCTCTTCGGGAACTCCAGATTCCTCCCACTTTTATTGGTAACTCTAAATTGGCCCTAGTGTGTGCATGTGTGTGTGAATGGTTGTCTATCTCTCTGTGTGGCCCTGCGATGAACTGGCGGCTCATCCAGGACCCCGCCTTCCGCCCGTACTTGCTGAGATAGGCTCCAGAAAAGAAAAGGGGGCCAAAATATTACAGGCAGAGGCATCCGAATGTAAAAAGATTACTGAGCTATTTAGCAAGACTATGGAGGACAGCCAGGAGGAAGAGGAGTCAGAGCATCCCCCAGCAGAGCAGGGACAGGCGGGCTCAGATGATGAGCGAGAAGGTGCAGGAGCAGCTAGACAAAAGTATAGACCAGACCAGACTGGGAGCAATTTAGGGTTCAGTGTCTTGCCCAAGGACACTTCAACATCTGGACAATCGGAGCCAGGATTCAAACAGCTGACCCTTTGGTCATCGGATGACCTGCTCTACTGGTCACTGCAAAGTTAATGCAGTTCATGAAGAGTAACAGGTCAGGCTTATCTTAGGTTAGGTTGTACCTTATCTTAGGTTAGGCTATGCCTTATCTTAGGTTAGGCTGTGCAATATCTTTGACAGTGTTGTACAAAACTTTTGTTTTATTCATTTGTTTATCATTATTCATTGTTTTATTCTGAAATCCTTGCACCTCAACAAAACAAACAAACACAAAAAGCCCAATAAACACTGTCATACACACATTAGCCCCACATTTACACTGACACCACAACCCTGAATCCCTGCACACCACTTAATCAAGCAACACTCCCGATACCCGCAATGCAGCAAGCATGCCACAATATGCAAATGGCACATGTCATGACATTCAGCATAACAAAATATACTCACTTGTTTTCCGTTTTGTTAGAGATGAAGACTATTGAGTAAGAATGAGTAAGGATTAAAGTTCTGGAAGCTGAGCAGTATAAGTGGATATCTAGAATTTGTTACTCAAATACTCATTTCTTTTTGTGAAATTAACTTAAATAATAAATCTAAATATAAAACAAATTTAACTCTTGTATTTTTAAACATTTATTTTGGTACGTCCAACTCAAATAAGCTCTTAAGTGATTTTCAGAGATTTTATTGTGATAGTACACCTTTATATATTTACTACGGCCCTGAGTGTACTAGCCCAGCAAAAACAAAATAAGTTCCATTACCATAACTAACCAGGTAGAGGACGAGCAATCGGGAAGAAGATTGGCATTCTGGACTCATTTCAAATGTCTTGTGATGATAGCGTGCTGCATGAAAAAAAACACTTTGGCAGGAAGTGCTTTTCAATTAAAAACTGCCTGATTACATTGATTTGAATTCACTCATTATTCACTGTTTGGAATTAAATAAACAGAATCTTATGTTTTATTCAACTACAATGAGTGGATTTTATTCCAAACTTTTTTATTTAAAGGTGAATTAAATAATTGCCACAAATTCAAAGACACACTTATAATGAATATATTTTACCTAATACATTAACATCTACATGACCGTAGAGACATTTATTACAGTGTGGGTGAATGTGGGTTAAAAACAAGGTTATAAAGGGTTTTTTAAAAAAAAAAAGAAAAAAAAAAAGGTGGCTGTAGCTTAGTCGGTAGAGCAGGTTGTCCAATGACCAAAGGGTTGGCGGCTCAAAACCTAGCTCTGACTGCCAATGTGTCAAAGTGTTCTTGAGCAAGACACTGAAACCTAAATTGCTCCCAGTAGGCAGCAGCCACCCACTGTTAATTCCATTGTACATATGTGTAATGACAATAAAGGCAGTCTATTCTTAAAAAAAAAAAAAAAAATCATGTAAAATCAACAACAAACTGGTTCGGACACTCAGACAAACCACGGTTTCTGGTGGAAGTGTATTCTTTCTATGATGTGGATCCCAGGTATCCAGGTTATACACTGATTTATAAACCAGGACTTGATGATTCAGGTGCAGGTTCATCATTTTACAACTTCTCTGTTTCCATGTGGATCCACGTAAACTGAACTTTTTACAGATGTTTGAAAGTTTTTTTGTTTTGTTTTTTTGTTAAATAAAACACCACCACATGTGGACAAGAGGCCCAGTTGTATAGAAAAAAGACATCCATCCATCCATTTTCAACCGCTTAGTCCCTTTTGAGGTCACGGGGGGGCTGAAGCCTTTCTCAGCAACAATGGGCGGAAGAAAAAAAGACCTATTTTGTGAAATATTTGCATGGATTTAGACAGAGCAAAACATATCATGAGTTTATTCTTGGCACATGCCCTACCTTTCCAAGTTTTATTGAAATTGTCACTGGTATTTAGATCATCCTGCTGACAGACAGATGGACAGACAGACAGACAAACAGGAGTGATCACATCACCTCGTTGGCAGGTGTAACATGTTCATTCTGTAACTGCATTACAGGGAATTATCTACCAAGTCCATCGTTTATGTTGCACAAGCTGAAAGGATGCACACTAGAGCCTAAGTAGAGGACGCTCTCAACAACACAGGTTAAGTGATTCTTTCAGAGCGACCACATTGATCAGAGGAGAGTAGGAACTGTGACCATATGGTGGTGATAGGTCACAGAGACACAGCAGACAGAGGTCCACAGAGAGAGCCTGAACAAAGCCAAGCTGGCAGGTAAAATTAAAAACAGCCTGTCAAAATGCAAACAAAATTAACGGGTTGCTTTAATCCCAAGAGACTCTGGCACTTGCAGGTGCATATCTGTCTGCGTTTTGGCCCCTGGCCTTGGTCTGGCAGAAGAGCAGAGCATAAGGTAAATGAAGTGAAGAACATGGTTGGGGCTGGTGGGTGGCAGGCGGAGGGCAGAGGGGTGCCAGCCTGCCAGTCCCCTTCATGGACACAGTGGGTTAGAGGGCAATGGAGACGGTGTCTATGACGCTGAAACAGTCCTCGACATCAAACAGCATGAGGTCTTACAAGGCTCATTAGGGAAGAGGCTGCGAGTCTTTAAGCCCTCTCTTCATGTCTTCTTATTGTGTTAGACACAAACATGCAGTTTTGTTTCCATGGAGAATCATACTGCTCATCTGCAGGATGGACGGCGCGGAGAGAAGAAAAAGAAATCACTGCTCAAAGCACGTTCTTTAACCCTTTATAAGGCAAGTGACTATTTTTGGTAATTTTGGCACATATTACAAGACAGCAGCAGTTCCAGTGAGGACAGTGAGTCAATAATATCAGGTCCAATGTGGTCTATACGGTCTGTAAGGAAGTAATGGTACTAAAGTAAGGAATGATGAAGTAATGGTACTAATGTAAGGAATGATGAAGTAATGGTACTAATGTAATGAATGGTGCTTAAATAGATCATGTGGATGTGGACAGATGTGTGGATCAGCACTTATCATGGTCTAATGTTCTACAAATCGCATTCCTTTCACCTTTACATGTGCTTTTCTATTCTTTTCTTTTGTGTATTTTCTCTATATACTTCTTGGATTTTGTCACTTAAGGGTGAGTACTCAAATTATACCCAAACCCAAAGAGTATTTCTATGAGTGTCCTATAAAGAGTTAAACGAGGAGAAAAATCAATTTGTTGCCACAAAAGGAGTTACAGGCCCTTAAGGATTAAGTCCATTTAAGCGGTATTTGACATTCATTGTCTCATTTCCATTTGTTCCCTTATGTTCAAAGGGATAATGTGTATGTTGACACTGTATCAGCGCTCATGCTGTTGTAATCTTCTAAAATTGATGGTGTAATATTCTAAAATACATGTTCCTCTCACCTTACATGTGTTTTTCTAAACACCACAGCTGTTTAGTGGCATGTGTTTTTTTTTTTCAACAAACCTCTTGTATTTGTTTTGGGTTTTTTTTTCCGCATTTATGCAGGAGGAACCAGATATGGTAACACTAAACTTGATTTTCTAAAAAAAAAAAAAAAAAAAAAAATTCTAAAAAGTATACGTCATAGAAGTAACTAGAAAATCATTCAGACAGCGCAAACCTCTGCCAAGCAGCACAGTTTCCCCACATATTGTGACTGACACCCTGCAATTTTACTCCCACATTTGTTTTTTATTTTATCTATTTTAGTGGATTCGTTGACGACGGAAACATACCCTTTGCAATTAGAATTACACTGATATTATTTGTTGAATAGTTATTCATGAAAATCCACATTTCCGTAACAGTGGTTTTCTTCAGGATCTAGTGCCATAACTATTGAAGATACGTGAAATCCGTTCACATATTCCTTTCTCAGTAGACCTTCAGCTATAATTTGGTGCTAGTTGCAGGTCTGTATCTGCATTAGTTTCCTCACAGTGACAAAAAAGATGAAGGCCTCCTACTTTTGTCATGTTCCGGATCATAATTTCCAGAATATTGCTAGTATCCGGATCATACTTTTACATATCACAGAAAGTATCAGGACCATGTTCTGTATTTTTTTTGCCAAGCAATCCAGTTATTCTGTGTGAAGTTATATACACATATGTTGAAAATGGACCTATCTTGTAACGATAAAGAATGGATCCAGACAGTGATCCAGATCACCTCCAAAATGTAATCATATGTTCCTTGTCTCAGAGCGAACATTTCCAGAAAATTTCATTAAAATCCGTTCATAACTTTTTGAGTTATCTTTCTAACTAACAAACTCTGGCAAAAACATAACCTCCCTGGCGGAGGTAATAAAGTCTTGTTTAGTGTTGCTTTTGTCAATGAAAATTATGGTGAAATATCTTCAACAAAGCTTTATCGCATAATGAAAATTAGACAAGACGTACCAAAAGATGGTGGTCATGTGATGCTAACTATAATTAAATGTGTAATGCAATGTTTTGACTAATAAAAACAAGACTAAATATAGTAAACAAAACAAAAACTGTGATAAAAATCTTTCTTCACTTTTGTTAACAAGACAAGATGATTTGATGAGAGAGAAAGTAGGGCCAAGTGATTACGCTATTTGCGCAGTACAGTGACTGACCAAACATTCACTACACTTGCCCTTATGAATATTCATACAGATATGGTAATTGACAGCATAATATATTCCTGAGTCCATAAGAATAAGATATCCATTTTGTCAAGACTATATTGACCAGATTAAATAGAATTGCATGACTAAAAACAGGCTAAAAACAAGCTAAATGCTCAGTGTTTTAGTCAACTAAAACTTGACTAGGCAAAAAAGCTACGAATGTGACTAAAACTAATCAAACTGAAATGAGAGTTTGGCACAAAGACTAGACTAACTAAACTAAAATCAAAACAGGCTACCAAAAAACAACACTAGTCTTGTTTTGTCCTCCGATAAGACATGATGGTTGGGATTTGTATTTTCAGAGTATTTCTACGAGTGCCCTATAAAAGTTTAAGAAATTCTGAATAAATACAAAATTTATACATTTTAATTATTGCGTGACACCAAACGTTGACTTGAAAACTTGCTGTGTTGCACAAGTAAGGATTAATAGTGAAGAGGTGGACAGAATAATGCAAAAACCTGCGTTACCACGCTGAATGTCAAAAGCAACATTTACCTAAAAAAGAAGAATCAGGTTATCTCCAAGCAGGGCCAGGTCCAAACACTGTAATATGTCAAGGAAATGCTCACTCTACCCTTAACCTGCGTCTAAAGCAATTGGCAAGTACAGACAAGCTGCATGTAGAAGATGAAGATGAAACAAGCTGAGGCTGAAATGATGGACACATAAAAGCGGTTGACAAATACTGCTAACTGGTATCCATGCTAATACGACCCACATTTGAAGCAGCACTGATGTAAGTACATCAAACATAAACTTCTCCTTCATGAATAGTTTACAATATTTTGTTGATGTTCTGTCTTCCCCGCATACGTCAAAGTATGCGCAACCCTTCAGACACCAGACGAGTGGGAGTTTTTGCACGTTCTCACTTCTTCTATTCGCTTTTTCAGCCTTGACAGTTTCCATCTACACGTTACATACATGTGCTTTGTTTTGACGATGCACTAAGGTTTTCTTTGTTCACCATTAAATCTGTCATCCATTATACGCTGGATAACAGCCTGTGTTTGTCTGTAAACTACTCTGTGGAACGACTCATCTCGCAGGGTGAAATGTGTGTTATTTTTGCACTACGGATCAGAAATGACCAGGGCTTTGAACCGGTTCAAGGAACGAAAACGAAAACCAGGAACTTTTTGTTTTTTTCACGGAACAGAAACGAAACCGGAAACTTTATTTTTTATGTTCTGGAACAGGAACAGAACAGAAAATATAATGGTAACCGGTTAATACCGGTTTTTATTTCATTCCTCAAAGTTTTCTTTTTTTTTAAAAAAAGGAGGGAGGGGGGTATTTACTTGCGCACGTTACCATGACGAGAGAGAGAGCGGGAAGGTGGATTATCATCAAGTCTCCACATCTTAAATACAAGGTAAATTACGAGCCATCATTAATTAAAATGCCCATTCCAAACACAATGTCAATAGTTTTATTTGTCGCCTCCACGTTAATGATGGACGAGCAAACATTGGGCTTTTGGTGTTAACACATCTTTGCCTGATGCATAAGACCTGCTAGCTATTCTTGGTAACACACTAAACGAATTATCTTTCTCATCTGTGGCACCCTTTCTGTTTGTGTAGATGGGGAGACATACGGAGAATCCAAATCGTCGAATTTCTTGTTGCCTGAGTGGCATAGTCACGTGTCCAGGTTTGTGGAAATTTTATCTTTTAACAATAAACAACCCATTTGAAATAATTGTAAGCCTATTCTTTATTATTATTTAATAATGGTTGTAATATTACTACATTTGGTTTGAGATGGGTGAGAAATATAATGACATAATTCCATAGCATTAAACAGCTGACAAGAATGAAATTAACCATTCCGGGAAAAGTATTTTTTTTTGTTCTAACCAGTTCGGGAACGGCAATTTATTGGTGGAACTCATAACCAGAAACATTATAATTCTGTTTCTGTTCAGAACGAACCGATTGGATTTTTTTTCTGGTTCAAAGCCCTGGAAATGACCATACTTTTTTTTTTTTTATTTGGTATTGATTCTGTTACTCTTATTCTTAATTTGTTGTTGTTTTTAATTGTACAGATTTTACTGCTTTTATATATTCTTGCATTTTACTGTTTTTAACTTATTTATTTTCCTGTACAGCACTTATTTTTATTATTATTTATTATTTTTAAAGTGCTTTATAAATAAAGTTGGATTGGATAATGTTAAAGTCTGTTTGTGGCGAACACTGTAGTTCTATTCCCTCCCAAAACTCTAACAACCAATTTTATCCACAGTTTTATCTTTCATTTCATACCGAGTTATAATTTGGGTATTAGCATTTAATATTTTCTGTATAAAACTGCCACAAAATTTATCTTCTTACAGGTTTTTTTTTTTTTTAATAGTGAAGTCTGTGAAATATAAGGAGACAGATAATATTTAAGTTCCAGTTTGAGGACTAGGTGAAATTGCTTCTCTTATTTTACATGACTTTTGCATAATAATTATAAAGGCTTCCTGCCCAAACTTCCATTAGCACAATCTTCCCTGTGGAGTGTCGACAGTATGAGAAAATGGCTTTTAATTTTTAGACATATTGGCATTTTCAAAGTGCTGATTGCTGATTGCTGTCACACAGAGAGATTGTTTTATAATAACATTCCTTTTGTATGAGGGTGATGCAGACTCTACATTTAAAGAGGTTTTAATGCTGCAGAAAAGTATCTATCTGACTGTGGAAAGTGGATTTACATTATCTATGATAAGCTTGAAATGCTTACAAATCTAAACACCTTATTCAGAATTAAAGCAAATTAGAAGTACAGTTACACATAAAGTTGGAATAAAATACAGGTGATTACTGTTGTGAATACATAGGAATAAAAAGAGAATAGAACAGTGGCAGACAAAGGCCAAATACACTGTAACGGTGGTACATCCCAGCCTGGGGGTTCACCAGGATGTACATAATGTGCTCATTTTTGTCCACTCCCAACCAGGTCCAAAAAAAAAAAAAAAATTCCAAAGGTTTTATTCTTAAATAGCTAAATGAGGGTAGGAGAGGGCTCAGCTAAAATAATAAACAAAAAGATCTAATAAAAAGTTAAACCCAAATTCTCTATGTCAAAAATAAAACAAGGAAATAAAATACAATAAACTAATCAAAACTCCGTAGCAAAAAACAGGAGAAAAGGTTCAAACAAAAAAGCCTCTGCTACTAGAAAGATTGCACAATAAGAAAAGTCAACATAAGATTCTATTTACAACTATTTACACTACTCTCAATCAAACATACGATGTCTGGCAGATGCATACACACAGGATCTGGTTGGGAGTTGGCAGCAAATAAAAGAGAGAGAGAGAGAGAGAGAGAGCGACTGAATCTTAGGTTGTTTTTAAATGGTGGTCATCTGGCTCCTCCCATCAGCTGCTTCTTCCTACAAAAAATAAATAAATAAAGCGACAGCACCCCTGCAGGACTGAGGGAAAAACACAGTATACAGAAAATACACAAACAAATTATGACCCAGGGTCATAGCAATGGCCCAATGCGTGTCTGAGAAAACAGCTGCAAGTGCAGAAATGATACAAACTCAGACATTAGACTAAACAAGGTACAAAAAGAGGAACATGATGCAAATGATAAAACACACTGCCAGGCACAAAAACAAATGCAAAGTCATCAAATGTGGTGGCTCAGGAGGTAGAGTGGGCCGTCTAATAACTGAAGGGTTTGTGGTTCGAATCCAGCTCTGTCCTAGTTATGTGCCTTGTGTCCTTGGGCAAGACAGTTCACCCACTTTGCCTCCAGTGTGGTGTTTGAATGTCCGGTGGTGGTTGGACGGGTGTAGTACAGCCACGCTTCCATCTGCCTGCCCCAAGACTGCCGTGGCTACAAATGTAGTTTACCACCACCAGAGCAGGAATGTGAGAGTGAATGAATCATAGACCATTAATGTAAAGCACTTTGGGCGCCTTAAAAAGTGCTATGGAAATGTAATCCATTATTATCAACATGCGTATCTCAGAAGATGACACTAGTCTACCTGTTTCACTGAAAAAAAGTTGTTGAGTAGTGCGCAGCAGTCAGCAGCATGACAGCGCACTGATAGGAAATGAGAGAAAGTAGGACCAAG
>JAPSES010000001.1:10816489-10827258 GCA_029822895.1 Maxillicosta whitleyi
ATAGGATAATACTATAAACAGAATATATAACTATAAACATAGGATAATACTATAAACAGAATATATAACTATAAACACAGGATAATACTATAAACAGAATATAAATATACAGAATACATCTATAAACATAGGATAATACTATAAACAGAATATAAATATACAGAATATAACTATAAACATATGATAATATTATGAAAAGAATATAACTATATACAGAATATAACTATAAACATACAATATAATTATATAATATAACTATAAATAGAATATATAAATAGAATACAACTATAAACATATAATATATAGACACAGAATGTAACCAGAAATAGTATAGAACTTTAGACTGAATACAACTATAGACATAGAATAGAATTATAATTATAGAATATAACTATAAACAGCAGGGGTTGACGAGACAATAAATCGAGAACAAAGGTGCAACAGTGAAGTTAAACAGGCGAGTTACTGGTAATATAGGTAATAGTTATTGAGTTAAAGTGACCTATGCAATATGTACAATGTGAAATAAAGTGATAAGTGGATGGAGCAGAGAATTAAAGAAAATGAATATTATGTGTAATTAGCAATTAGGCTTTAATATTTAAGCTGTAGAAACCACTGTTATGTAAGTTGAGGTTTGTGCTTATATTTACAGTTTTATTTTATGAATGATGAGCTTTTGGTGTCACGTAAATTATAAAGTTAGGTTTCAGCTAAGGTTGTGTGGATGTGGATGTGGACATCAAAAGGATGCAGACATCAGAAGTTTTCTAATTTGTGCACACAAACTCTTTTGAAGTCCACCATTGCTCTTCTCCCATGGTCTGACATTATCATTAAGAGCATGGACAGTAATCATCATTATCAGAACTTCATGTTCATCGCAGTCCTACTTGTAGAAATATATCACACGGAGTGCCAAATGTAATGACTGCAAAGTGTAATTGAATTTGATAATATTCATGTTCATCACATTAGACTTTGCCCAGAGAAAGCGGGAATGTGTGTGGAGCCAATCTTTCAATGTCCAAATGAAATTTCTCTAGAAAGGTGGGTCCATATTCACCTTGCTGAAATTTGACAAGTTGAAGGGTAATTACAACTAAAATAGAATACAGTAGAAAAGAATGGAATAGAACAGAATACAGAATAGGATATAGTAGAATAGAATAGAGATATATTTTTGTTTGTTGAGACTTCAGATTAACTTCTTCCACACTGAATGTGTATTTGGGCTTTTCCCTTCAGGGGTCGCCACAGTGAATCACTTTCACATGTTGATTTGACAGGTTTTTACATTGGATGCCCTTCCTGACACAACCCTCTGTATTTATCCGGCACAATGAGACACTGCCCCCTTGTGGCTACAGGTTTAGGGATGTATAGTGTAAAGCAGGGGTCTCAAACATGCGGCATGGGGGCCCGCCACAGGTTCTAATGCGGCCCATGGGATGAATTTGCAAAGTGTAAAAAATCCACAGTCAAGGCTGTTGAACTCATTTTAGTTCCACATACAGATTAATATGATCTACAGTAAAATAAAAAAAGACTATATTTTCTTCTTGATTTAATGTGAAAAAAATTATATTCTATTATGTCTATAATTATTGACAACTTCACATTTTTGTCTTTGTTTTAGTGCAAAACATGACATTAAATTATGAAAATATTTACACTTACAAAATATCCCGTAACAATAAAATGTGAATAACTTGAAATTAAGCACACTTTGAACACTTTTCTGCCTGTTATTAAGTGTGTTTGCACATCCGATCCATAATGAACATGTAAAAATAATAATTTGAGGCACATTATTGTTAAAATTGCACTTATTTTTGACGAGAAATGTCAGTTTTTTTCAGGTTATTCATATCTTTTTCGTTTGGGTAGATTATAAAAGTGTGTATTTTCACAATTTAATGGGTTTATCTTCACTAAAACAGACAGATTTTGACTTGTCATTATTCATATATTATTATGCAATTATTTTATACGTTATTATTTTACTGGTGCAGCCCCGTTGAGACCAAATTGGGCTGAATGTGGCCCCAGGAGAAAATGCATTTGAGACCCCTGGTGTAAAGGATCTTTCCCAATGGACCATCTGGGTCTCCAACCAGCAATCTTCCACATCAAAGCCAGTGACGTAAACCACTAAGCTACCCAATCACTATTTATTTACTTTATTTATTTACTTCTTCCACACCAATAGGTATTATTGGCAAAACAACCATTTTTCTTTATGTTTGGACTTCAAATCCCTCCAGTTTATGTCATCTAGCCTCTTAGACCTGTACTTCATCTGTGTTGCCATGGCGATGCTACATAACACTTGTAGCAATATACAGATGCTATACATCCACATAACCAGAAGAACATCAGCTAAAAGCTCAACAAAACCAGTTTTTAGAAAACAAAACAGAACTCAACAAACACTTAAATCAGCAAATATCTAAACGTCTGAGACCAGCATGTCATGAATCATTTCAAACAGACCGATGCGTCAAAATTTGGTGCTTTAAGTTAACGCCAAGCAGATCCAAGTATTATTTCTGTACTGATAAAATTCAGTGAATGAACCAAAGAAGAGGAAAAAAACATGTCATAAAATGTCAATTATGAAATTTGTGTCACCTTTGGTGTTTTTTTTTGTTTTTTGTTACATCTTAGTTTTATATGATGAGGCTTCTACTATGGGTTAATACACAGTTTTGTGTTACTATATTGAAATGATTCTGCCAAAGAACAACTGACGGAAATGAACACTTCTTAAAACTCACAGCATGAAAAACAAGATAAGATAAGACTTTATTGATCCCACTGTGGGGAAATATCACAGTTGACAGTAACAAGAACAAAAGTAAAGTGCAGAGAAGACAGAAAATAAGTTGAAAATATATAGTTGTGAAACGCAAAATATAAAATGTTGAATATAATATAATGTGAAGCCATATATCATATACTGTATTTTACCTGCTGACACATCTGACAAGCACATATTCCAGTGTTGTGCTACAATCTATGTAATATATAACATATACTCCAATACCTAAAATAAACTTTTTTAAGTTGCTTGTTGCTGGTTCATGATACACTAAATCCTCTAAGTTTGCTGTGTCCAGAATTATTTGAAGATCTGCAGTATCTGCAGTTTCACTGACACAATGGTTTGTCTGAGGGTTTGTGGTCATTTTTGTGTTCTAGAGAGTTCAAAATGAACATTAAGTGGACAGGTTTGTTTCGACCTTAAAAGTAAGAGGAAATTACCCATTTAGGAGAAGATCTTCTTAGAGAAAGAAAATGGAACGAGGCTGAAAGTTAAGTTGTATATTTCAATGGAGGGAAATTTGCACTAGAAATATCCTGTCAATAAATAGACCTACAAAAGAAGACAGACAATGGAGAAACGTAAAGGTCACGATGGAGGGCTGGTACTCTCAAAATACATAAACAGTAAAGGAGTAGACGTACAGAAGAGGTGGTGCTGGGCCACAGGGTAACAGGTATTAAAAGGCCACAAACGTAAGAATAGTAAAAGAAAAAGGTATATCCTGTTGTTTCCCACTTGGTTTATTACACTGCAGTCAGAGGAAAATACAGTTAATGGGGGAGTGTGTGAGTCCACCTCCAAAAACCTTCTCCTCAAAAACACACAGTCTTTTTATGGTGCCCTGCCACAAGTATTTCATTACTTTTGTGCTAATGTCTGAAGTTCTACCCTGAACTCTGTAACATATTTAGTGAAAAAATGCCTTGGTTACCAGCTTTCGAGGTGTGTGGTATTAAAAGCCTTTCTGGAAGACTCAGTTTGCACCAGTTCGTATAAATATTCAACATGCTAATCTGCTTGACTCTCATTGGCTAACAGCTAGCCAATGAGAGCCTGGCTTTTCAGTAGATTGCTGCAGTGGTAGTGTTCCAGACTCCAACCGCAATCATATTACGATGCCTCTGCTGAACACGCCAAAGTTGATGAAGTTATTCCCTTCAAAATGTGAGGAACAGCGAGTTAATTTTTAATTATAATGTTATGGCATTGTTCCAAAAACTGAAGCCATTTGATCCTCAACTCTGGGTTCTTGGGCAACATGTCAAAGTTCTGTTTGAGCATAGTGCAAAAGAACATTGACATTCAGCCACCCTGCTGTGTACGAAAACAGACACTGTGCTCGATAAGTTCTGTGGGCGTGGTCTCAACCGGCAAAGCTCATGAATAGTAATGAGCTCAGGCTGGTGTCGGCTGTGGCCCTTTACTGACAATTCATTCACTTTCAGGGCTTTTGTTTCTTGAATGAAGGGGATTTTTTCAGTTGTTCCATCAACAATACCATCGAGACGTTTTGACGGGCAGATGTTTTGTGAAGCATTTGCCAAGTGGAATACCTGCCAACTCACAGGCATTCATTTGTTTAATTCATTCAAGTTGTGCTTAATATGTTAATTATTACTGTTTCTACAACAAAAACTAAGTTACTGAACATTTATCAAAAACCTAAAATTTTGCAGATTTCTTTTTTTTTTCATTGGTTAATTTTCAGAACCAAGAAAACACCTTGAACTTTTTATTTGGAAAGTATTGGCTCAAAATAGACAAAATAGTGTGAACTATCACAAGTCTGGGCCTCAAAGGTGCTTCAATGATAACCAAAAAGCTTGAATTACTTTTTTATTTTTTCAAGAAATAGACAGTTTGAAAACCAGTTTGCGGAGTATATGGTTGTACTTATTTCCTGCTTTCCATGAATAGTTTAAAGAAACAATATAAATGGTATAAAACACATTTAGAAGAAGAAAATATGTTATATTACAGCACAGAGTCACCAGAAATAATACTCAGCCAGTACAGGAAGAGTGGATTAAACCAAACTCAGCAGCAGAAAATAAGGTGCCAGTTATTGTAGACGAATTGTAATGCTGGACTGAAAATAAGTTTTGTCCTGAATTGGTTTGGACTGCACTAAAAACCGCTTTTAAAGTCACAGAGGAAAAGTGAAGGTTAAGGGAGGTAAGCCTCTGAGAGCCTGAAAATATCTCTGACCAAAGAAGAACAAAGAAATTAGGTTAAACACTACACTACAGCTGAAAGGATATGTAAATGTGAGGTAATCATCAGCAGATAAAGTGGATTATCAACTTATTAGCCCCCTGAATGCCCCTGTCAAATCATAAAAATATAATCGAGGTAATAATAGCTCTGAATCCAGCAGGCTTCCGTCAGACCTGAGTATCCATCATGCCCACGTGTGCCAAAAGCAAACGACCTTGCGTTAAAACACTGCAGAGTTTTCTTAAAAGTCAGATGATTCCAGCGGAGACGCTCAGACACAGAGAAAAACAAGTAAATCTCGTGTCACAAGGTCTCCTTGTGAATTTTGTTAAGGCATTGTTAGCACTGTGGAAGTAAATCTGGAAATGAAAAATTCTGATAATATACTTGTAACTAATTACTGTTGATTCCTCGTAGCTGTAAGGGGCCTTGTAACAATATGTTCAAAGAGAGGGCTTCTGTGAGAACAATAAATCATGGCTGAACTCGCTGCCTAAAGGTACAGCATGAGGCTAGTTTTCTCCTCTTTCATTCATGTGCTGTAGATTATCCAAACACATGCGCAGCTATTCTGGGAGCCCCTGGGAGGTTGAACTCCTAGCTTTGGCCGACCCTTTTGACAGAGGCAAAACAAGACTCTGTCATGTTGAGAACCTTAGAAAAAACATACAATTTTATGCTCTACCATAGATCAACCTCTTGAATTGTGATAAGATGTTTTTTTTTTTTTCTTTTTTCTTTTTGGCAATTTATTCTAACCAGTGGTGGTTCAGGCTTGTAGGTCCAGTACAAAGCAGTTCTCCTGGGGTTTGTTCTGACTGTTTGTATGGTCAAGCCTTCTCACCCCTGTGGACCCCCTCATTTCTCTTGGGGAGAATTGTCTCAAATGAAGTGTATCTTAAATATTCAGTTACTAGCTGTTTAATTCAAATAAGATGGAAAAAGAGTCATTGGTGCAGCTTCCGAGTGGAAAAAGTTTCAACCCAAATACTTCATTCAAGAGGATGAGGTATTTGGAGGTCTCATTTACCAGCAATGTACAGTTTAAGGTCTGGTCCACATGAGGATTGAGACAATCTGTTTATTTTTCTGCAGCACAGATCCACAGAACCACGTCCACAGAAGTCCATAGTTCCTGTTGACGGAGGGGTTAGTGCATGTGGGTTAAGGCATCATCGTTTCAGAAAAGATGTATATAGGTTTTAAAGATGGAAATGCAAGGGTGGCATTTTGAGATTTATTCACTCTGAGACCTGACAACAGTTTTGTAGATATTCCTAATGTCATCTCCATGTGGACAGCCCCAAAATGTCATGAAATGAGACACCCATATCATATAGAGAGAAACTTAAAGACCCATTTTACTCTGATTAACCCTCTCCATCCATAGAAACTTGCAATTTTACATAGTCAAGGGTTATTGAGAGAAAATCCCTGTTCTTTGCGACTCGAGCCTTTATTGGTCTTACTGATCAGCCAAAGGATTTTTCAATTTTCATGTATGAGTTTCAATTTTGTATCATATTTCATACAGTGGCTCTCAATGCTCAAATATTATTTTGAACAGAAAAAACACAATATAACAAACATTCATTTTCTGAACCTGCTTTATCCTAATTGGGGTAAAGGGGGTCGCTGGAGCCTATCTCAGCTACTTATGGTTGAATGCGGGGTACACCCTGGACATGTCACCAGTTCATCACAGGGCTGAACATATACAGACAAACAATCACTCTCACATTCACACCTATGGACAATTTAGATTAACTGATTAACCTATCAGTGCATGTCTTTGGATGGTGGGAGGAGGCTGGAGTACCCAGAGACCTTCTTGCTATGCAGCCTGAGTGCCATCCACTGCACCACCGTGTTGCCCATAACACAAACATCTCTAACAAAATTGGTAATTCCTTTTCAAAATTGGCAAAGTTATGCTGCCTCCTTCTCCTTCGTCTTGTAGTGTCACTGGAAAGGCCTCTGGTAAACAAATTCCTCCTACCTAGTGGATTATCTGTGTATTGCATGCATCTAACTGTATACATCAGGTTTTTAAGAAAAAGGAATCTCACACTGATCATGTAGAAGGCTTCAAAACTTATGTATCAAATATGATACATTTGGCATTATCAGAGTGTGTCACTTTATTTTCTGTTGTTTGCAGAACAACCTTCCATTAACTTCTTTATTAATACTTTATTACATAAAAAAAAAACAAGACTTGATCAACTTTTATTTGATATGGTGCTTTTACATTGGCACAATACATCATTTACCAAACTGATCCAGTAAAAAAAAAAAAAATCATATCACATTGCAGTTTATTATTGAACAAAAACATCACACATTCACTATGGCCTTATATGAAGTCAGAACATCAAATATTGCAGATTTCATATAAAATAATTGCACTGAACTGCTGTAATCATCCTGGCTAACACTGGCTTAAATGTAGCTGCTAAAGGTTTGGAGGGAAAAGATCAACATACAGTTTACTGTACTTATCTAATGTTCTCCTCCCTCTATACATGAAAAACATCAACCTCTGAGACAAAGAATTTTGTGTGATGTTTTCTTTTGTAGAAGGGTAGTCATTTTCATACCATGGTTCCCACCCCCATGTACAAACAAAAACCAATTCACCCCTAATGTATGTTGAGAAGCCCCAGACGAGTGGCATGGAACCATCCTCATGTCCACGCTCAGACTCTCACTAAGGGTTTGGGGCCGTCATCATGTCGAATCATGAAGTAACCAGGGGCTCGCATGGATATTTTCAGCCCTTTATGGCCACTTGCCATAAGTCTGCACCTTCTGCAGCCTGAGGGAATTACCCACAGTTCACACTGTTATGATGTTTAATATGGGTTTACCAGAGGAAACCCTGGGAAAAAAGAAAGAAAACAGCAGGTGCACTGCTATGCTGAAATTTAGGGGGAAAAACAAAACACCATATTAACAAGGATTTAAGATGGCTCATAAAAGCACATTAAATCAGAGGAATGCAAGGATATAATTACACACCAATTCATCCACCATTTCTTTTTATTTTTGCTTCATGCTGTTTTTACATTTAAGTAAATTGATTACATAGGATCTCTGCTACCTAAGACGAGAGCATGGAAAGTGTTAAAATCTTAAATACTATTAGTGCTCAGTGAATGAATGATAAAAGAAGAGAAAAAAGTCACTATATGTAATGTGTGTGTGTGTGTTTCCAACATAAAACTAAATATATGATGGGAAAATTACACCATAAACCTTAACATGGCATTTGGAGCCTCTTATGTCTTGTCCACACTAATTTGGATATTTTGCAAAACTGATACTTTTCTTGTACATTTAGGCATTTTGTCCATGTCTAAATAGTATTTTAAGTGACAAAAACCGAGATTAATAAAAATGTGAAGTTTTGTGTGGCATAACACCCCATTCTGTTCATATCTGTTATTGCTTTATGCAATGAAGCTGCATGTAAACCATCAAATCCATGTGTATCAGTGAGTGACCTGATGTAGATCCTGCACCTGATCCAACACTGTAACTTCAGTTAATAATTGAAGGTTGAACTTGTTGCTGCTGCTCACGTTCACGACAGATTAAAGCCTCTGTGCTGTGTCCAGTGTTATTTATCCAGTCTGACATTCAGTAGAAACAATGGTTTGTCTGCGGTGTTGCGAGAACAGAGATATTTTGTTACATGAAGTGTGTTTAGAGTTTTTTTTTCTGTTCTCCAGAATGATAATGGACTGAGTCAGACCTATAGCGCTGCCACAGTGTTAATGATGTATGCAGATAGTCTGGTCTGGCTATGGGAGGCTACACTTAAGGTCTCTGTCTATAGCTAATGCAGTGAAGCTGAAGTCGAAGTTATCATATGACTTGTTACCATGACTGGTTCAGTTTCTGTGTGTGGTCCAGGTTTACCTGAACCCCAAATGTTGCATCTCCTTGGTTAATCCCACTGCTGCTTCTGGTTGCTCCACAGTTTTTAATGCAGCTTCTCCAGTCAATATTTTTTCATTTGTTACACTTTACCTTCTCATCTAATGAGCGGATCTGATTACAGTTTACTTCTCCTGCCTGTGTCTGTGCATGGTTTGCCTCATTACCCTGCTCCTGGTGGTTTTCTGCCATAATCTCACCAGTCTCCTCAGCTACCTGCTAGTCTCCTCCTGCAGTTTACCACCAGTCGCTGTCTAAGCTTACTCATTCAGATGCCTGTGGTTTTTCTCAGCTGTGTCCATTCCTTTAAGTTTTAAGCCTATCCCCCCTGCTGTCTGCTAGCTGCCTCCTGTTTAGCTCCACTTGCTCATTTTCAGTAAACTGGCACCATTTCTTCAACTTGGTTTACGTGTTTTATGGCTATACCAAAGGCAGTATTTCAATACCTAAGGTGACCCACTGGAAAATGGGTATTTTAAATCATTTTAACGATATACAAAAGAATAGGTTATATATTTTAACATCCTATTTCCTTTATGTAGTTTGCAAACTAAACTGATATTAATCATAACTGCTCTCATAATGGCTTATTGTAAAAATGACATTCATAAATTAAAGGAAAATGTTAATAACTCATAAAATTTTTATGTGTCACGATAGTCCCTGTCTCAAGTAAAAAGGGGTCAAGCAACATTATGGACTGAAACAAAGGTCAAGAACCTCGGCTGGAACATGATGCCAATGACAAAGTTTCTTAAAGTCATAATACAAATGATGGTCACATGGGAACGGCTCCAAAAAACCCTGGCTCTCAATGACTGACAGTGAAATTCCCTCGAAATGTGCTAAGTCCATGAATACAGGTGCTTGTCAAAAAATATAGATATTAAGAAATATTTTATTGGCCTAAAATTTTATTTAAATTAACAAATGTAGAATCCTTACCAAAAAAAAAAAAAGTTTTTTTTTTTTTTTTTTTTTTTATAATTTTAAGCTTAAAAAACTTCAATCCCAAAAAACAATATGAGTATGATATGTGTAAATGCATTAACTTGGGTACAAATGACTGCATCAGTGGCGGGTGCAGAGACAATCAGCCCACGGTGCTGCTCAAGTCTTATGGAACTCCAGGTGGCTTTGATAATGGCCTTCACTTCATCTGTAGTCTTGGGTCAGCTGTCTCTCATCTTCCTCCTGACAATTACAGATAGACTCCCTACAGGGTTCAGGTTAGGTGAGGAGGCTGGCCAATTATGCACAGTAACACCATCATCAGTTAACCAGTTCCAAGTAGTTTTGGCACTGCAGTGTCAGATCCTGCTGGAACAGGAAATTGTGAAGCTTGTCACCAGATGGAAGCATGAAACGATCTAAAATCTCCTGTTGGATGGCTGTGTTGACCTTGGATTTGAGAAAACATGGTACTTGTAGTCCCTTTACTGGACACGCCTCTGTGTCATGTCTCTTGTTCTTGTGTATTTCTGCCTGACTAGGCCTCGAAGTGTCTTGTTGTCCCTAATGGTCAATACTAAAATATTAAACTAGAAAAGCACTCGGAGAGCGCAGACCTCCGCCAAGTGCAACATCCCACCACCATAAATATTAGTCCCTTATTTATTTGGACCCGCATTTTAAGATTCTTAAGTCCATGGACTATATGAGAAAACATGAGTCGCCATCTGGTGGACTTGTGTTATTATTATCACAGCAACGCCAATGATAACTAATAGAGAATCATTTTAAAAATTCCTGGATCCAGACAGTGATCCGGATCACCTCC
>JAPSES010000001.1:10827358-10848587 GCA_029822895.1 Maxillicosta whitleyi
CGATTGTAATGTGAACACCCTTCGTACTCAAACTAAGTACGGTAAGTACGGAGAGTATGGATATTGGAACACAGCCAGGGAGTGACTGTATCAGGAAGTGAGAGCTTCCTTATTCTGAGATGGAGGCGGGGCTTGTATAGCTGTGGAACCACAGCACAGCTGACACAGATCTTCAGGGATGGTTGGCTCCGCCTACAAAGCCATATCAAAGCAATTAATAGTTGGCTGTCCGTCACAGCTACTATTTAGTCACCCTGTGAAGATGGTTCTGACCACTTGCACTTACACTGTCACTTGATTCTAAATATCATCATTTCTGGCTCCAAAATGTAAACTATTATATTCTACTAATTATGTCCAGATAAACTTTTAGGAATTTCTTCTGATAAGTGAATAAAGAAGTGAATGAGCATATTGTATATACATTAATTGGAAAAATCTACCGGTATATATTTTTCAAAAGTATCTTCTGAGATTACATATTTTAAAATATATATTTTTTTAAAAATGGACTTGAATGAAAGCCATTATATTGTAGTGCTTATACTACAAAACATTGATCTTGTTTTCAAGAAATCCCAGAGCAAAACCAGTCACTTTTTCTGTCCAACCTGTCTGCTCTCAGCTTTCAGTGTAAAATGATCTTTAACAGAATTAATTTAGCTGAACCATTTGTGATTTGTTCAATAGTTTCTGTTCAGAGTGGTGTTTGAAACCAGTTTACCGATGAACAGAACATACCATCACTGAGTTTCACCTTTGCAACTGTCACATAATAGTGTAATCTGTCCAGAGGTGGGGAAAGTAATATGGCCACATATCTCAGGAGGTTTCCAAATACTGTTCCTCTGAAATCCCAGAATTGGACTGATTTCATGGCGCGTCACCCCAGATATGCCAATGGAGCGTGAAATTGAGTCACTCAATGTGAAAAAAGAGAAGAAAAAAATCTTTTCTCTTTCCATTTCTCTGCAGAGAAGAGCAGTGATGTTTTTGCCAGTGTGCTGGCACTGCTTTGGTCTTTCATTTCCAAAGCAACCAACTGAATCAGACCTGTACATTCTAGACAAAAACAGCCATTTCACACACAAGAAAGTAAATGACATTTTGCAACTAATCAGGAGCTACATGGGAGTGAGAAGTGTTTCTCAGGAAGCATACGAAAAAGGTATCTCACTCTGATATTTTAACATCAGAATCAGTGTTGCTGCAACAGGTGTGAAGTTCTTTTGGATCTAAATAATATGTTGCAATGATGAAACAGATGTCGCAATTTTCCTAAAAGTATCATAGTCACATGTAGCACATTACATGATGATAGTGGATTTAACTGTAAACTGTTTTATCACCTCTCTATGCTCCATCGTTGTGTCCCTCGAGTCCCACTCAAAGGGGGTGGGACTCGAGGGAGTGAGTCACTCATATCCACCTGAAGTTTTACAACACTGATGCCATTTTGATAGAGGTTTAGATGAAACAATAAAGCCAGAAAGTTTGAAGGTGAGTAGTTTTGCACTATTTTTTTTTTTTTTATCAAACTTTTTGGAAAATAATTCCAGCAAAACATGTAGCTCTTTAGACAGTGGGGGGAGAAAAAAAAAAGTCTGGCTCTAAGGACCATCTCATCTAAACATCCATTGTCTCTGCCTCAGAGAAAACAGATGGTGTTGAGACTTAAAGCTGGAGAAAAGATGGCACAAAAGCAGAATGCACAAAGACAAATATATTAGTGAAAATGCAAAGGGCTGCTCCACTAATAATTGTCATGTGAACACTTTTTAGTTTTAAACTGAGATGTGATTTCAGATGTTACAGCACTGATTAAAATACACAAAGTGAGTGGGGAAACCAGCAATAACCGAAACAAGAAGGAAAATAAAATAAGGAGCAGTTTGTGTTGGTGCAGTGTCCTTTAAGGAGCACATTGGCTTGGGTCAGACCTTGGTCATGGAGTGACACATTAATTTGTTTTGCACAGCGGTCATTGAGTTTAATGATCAAGAAAGCTAATCACTGTGCTCTGCGGCTTTCAATTATATTTCCACAATCGCAAATTTGCAACAATGTGATTAAAGAAATGGTAGGGTTTTTGGCAAATATACAAATTAGTGGCTTAACATAGTTGAAATGCATGGAAATATTCTTTTTATTTTTTTGTCAAAAGGCAGTTATTGGCCTTGGATTGGATACAAACAATGCTCTAATGCACACTGTATGTTATCTAAAAGGAAAAAAAGGCAGGTCCTATATTTCCAATGAATATTATTTGTTGATCTAAACATGCTGTAGAATCAGTAATGAAAAAACAAGAAACCCCTACCCCTTAATATCCTATCTGCCACACTGAACAATTCCACTGCAGAGATACAAACAAATACACATATGTGTTATAAATCAAATCCTTGACACGTAAAACATCAGCACAGGATTTGTATTCATGTTTCTATCACCAGTTGGTCTGACGTTGGTGAAATGGATTAATGGAGTATGAGTAGGTGCTATATGGAAAAGTGTAGTTATCCCTATTCAACTTTCATCATTTCATATAGTGAAAAGATTCTAGGTCCAAAAACTCTCAAGCATTTTTTTTTTTTTTCAGTTGTGGCAATTATACAGTCAATATCACTAAAGAGCTAAAATATTGGAATAAAAATGTGTCTTGAATGTAAGTAAATCACTATTTATCAGGGTTCTCAAAGGGTCTTACAAACATCTTAAACGTCTTGAATTTACAAACCTGCATTTAATACTTTGAAAAAAGCCTTTTAAAGGTATTACATTTGAAATGGTAGGTCTTGAGTTATGTTGCCATAAACTTGTTTCATGTGTTGTGTTTAAATGTCTCCAAGCTGCAACGAAAGTAACGTTAGGCTACTCAGTTCCACCGGTTCCAACCCGACAAGTTTACATTGAAATTAGGAACCAGTTACTAACTTTGCAGCCACT
Source organism: Maxillicosta whitleyi (assembly GCA_029822895.1). Classification (NCBI taxonomy): domain Eukaryota; kingdom Metazoa; phylum Chordata; class Actinopteri; order Perciformes; family Neosebastidae; genus Maxillicosta; species Maxillicosta whitleyi. The sequence goes on from JAPSES010000001.1 coordinate 10,830,305, forward strand.
GGTGAGAAATGACATGGAATGGGGGGAATCCAGGCATAGGATTAGGAATAAATAAATACATTTTCTTTTCTTTTTTTGTTTGCGAGTTTAGCTGTGAAATGGGCATTAAATTATATTATAAGTAGTTTTAAAAAGGTGTTAAATGTAACTTGTAGGAACCCTGATTATGCAGCATAAATACCATGATATTTGGAGATCACTACATGGGTTCTATAGCTTCCACTAACCATCCAAAGGCAAGCACTAGTCCCACTAATTTACCTGTAGGTTATCAGATGATTATTCCCTACCCTCAACTGATGGTAGATGGGAAAGGCTTGGGCACACTTAGACCCTCCCAAGGACTAAATGCAAAATGAATGAATCAATAAATGACAGGTTTTATTTCTAAGGGGAAGTAGTTGTCCAAAGTCTTGTCTTCACACCAAAAGTTAATTTTGCATTTCATTTTTGCGAATCAATTAGAGCAGTGGTGTAGTGAAGAGGAAGATGGAAGATGCCAGACCCAAGAGTGCAGATGAGCTGAAGGCTCCTATTAAAGTAATCTGAGCTTCCATAACACCTCCAAGTCACACTGCATTGATGCACTAATCTGTGCAAAACAAGCCTTGAGCAAGTATTAAGTGCAAAAATGAACTTACTTTTCAGAAGTTTAGTAATTCGGCATTCTAAATTCTTTTTTGTTTGATCTTTTGAAATATTCAAATATTTTCTGCTATTTTTTTACATGTTGGTTTGCCATCAGCTGTAATCTAACAACATTCAAATTAATCCAAAAAAGGCTTGATGAACATTACTTCTAATTTGATGTATAATGAATCAAACATATAGTCATGTCCATAAATATTTGGACAATAATTGTGTTATTTTGCCTCTGTACACCATCACAATAGATGAAGCAGTCACATGTATATACAGGTTGAGGAACTCTTACAATATGAAGCCAGGAGTTTACATCCACATGAATCTATCTTCAGAAATTATCTCCTAATATTCTCACATTCAGAAAATGTATATCATATTACCATGGGACTGACAACACTGAGGGCAAAAGGAGTTCAAGTAATAGAAGATCTGTGAATGCAGACAGTAAAACCATGATAAAAAAGCAGAATCTAACAGCATAACAGCTGCAGACTGAGACAAAAAGTATAGCCAGTCATTTACTATCTATTGAATTAACAGAGCAGTTGTTTTCTTATGGAGAAAAACAAGACATGGGGTATCTTAAAGGCACCCATCGAATTACAGATGGGTAATAACACTGATAGACCCAGTCAAGCAGTTAATGTGACAATCTGCGTCATAGCTACTGAATATCTATAATTTCATACATTGCAACACGACCCATATTATTTATGATTTTCCATCCTATCATTGTTGACGTAACCACACAACTTCCTGAAAATCCTTCTTTAGTAACAGCCCCACATATCGATGCAGTTTCTGTGTTATCTATCTTCTGTATTGTCATAATCAATCATGTGATGGGTTGCACTTAGGTCAAGCAATAATAGCACAAGACATTCAAAACAATCTGCATTTATCGACTCCATCCTTGACATGTGCAGTTTCTTCACAGACGGTGCTCTTTGGAAATAACATTTACCGCAGTATCTATATAAAATATCTTAGTTAGAGGGAAACTGTTTTTCTGAAGAAGAAGTTAGACTAGGTTGTCTTCATTAAATACAGCATGGCATCAAGAGCTGTTTAATATGCTAATTGAAGGTCAAGGGTCTTCAGCTTTAATAAACACTTTGTCTGACCAGCTCTAAAACCAGGGTATTTACATTTTTTTTCTTCTATTCCTGCTTCCCTCAGAGCGAATTAGTCATACCATCTGTAAGTGACATAACATTAGAGGGGGTGAGGTTGTACATTTGTCAACTAGATGTACTTGAAAATAAAGTGTTGTATTTACGTCTTGCATAAAATCACAAATGTCACCCTACAGGTGGTGTGAGAATTAAAGTCAAAAGATCACCAAAGTCATTATGACTCATTTTCAAAATTATCTGTACCAACATGTGCCAAATCAGTTTGTCTGATCATCATATACTATAGAGTATGAATGTGGATAACTAGTAAACCATAGGACTATAGCTTCTGTATCATCTGTTTTGGTGTGTGGCAGCAGTCTTTTCCATTTATCTGACTTTGAAATCACACAGTTTGTGATTTGGAGACTGTCGTGCAGCACAAAAAGTCTCTCCGTGTGTGACAGCAGGAGAGTCAGGCCTCATTGACGACAAAGGCAGATCAGCGAGGGTGGATAACACTGTTCTGAAGAAGGACAATAGGGTGTCATTTGGTTCCTTTGAAGGGCATTGAGGAGCCTTTGTCGTTACAAAGTACCCCTGCATCTACATTCATAGCTGCTGCCATCTTTCACCTGACACCACCCTGTCATCTTCACAGTCCAATTTGTGTGCAGTCCCAGCAGTGATGTCCTTGGTGCTGACAAGAGCCAGGGAGGATAGACTTTGGTGACCAAGCTGGGGCAGGGATAGGCAGCACTTGATCAGTGTGCCATTAGACAAAAGTGATCCTTGACTGCTTTCATTTTCCCAGCACAGAAAGAGTTCATAAGGAGTCCTGTTGCTACTGCTTCTCTATATTCTCAAACAACTTCAGTTTGCAGAGATACTGGCTTAAGTCTTAGTTGTACAGCACTAGCACCACCTGTGGACTTCTGTTAATTTGTAATAATTGGGAAGGTCTTCTGTGGTCATAATCCCCTGCCAGGTTGTAACGTAAAAATTCCACCGCAAATTACCCACCCAATTTCAGCAAACCCAGAGGTCCTATGATAGTATTAGTCTAGAGTAGATGGAATCTCTGTGATTTGAAGTTATTTCCTTTTTCCTTGGCACATTTATTCCTCTTCCAGATCTGTGAAAGCTGTATTGGTCATTATAAATGAACGTTTTAAAGGTGTTTTGGGTGCAAAATAACGAGGTTCATTTTGCAATATCCCTATTCACTGAAAGAACAAACTTAAATCCTAAAGATGATGAGTTGGTGATATCTGTAAATCTGCATAAAATACATGCTTTAATTATCCTGTCTGGAGGAAGCATAAGAAAAATGTTAATTTCTAAATCAGCAAGATTTCCAGGTCGTACAATGACACTGTCCTCCAATTGAAAACATGTTTATAGGTTGTTTGAATAACTGTCTTGCTATGACCCATAGCTAATGTACAGTTTTTACCCTCGGCCCTCAAGGTACTGTCATCCGTTAGTCGATCGTCCATAGTCAATGATAAGGTGAGGGACCTTGCAGAAGTACCACACCCCCCAGGCATAGGAGGGCACAAATAGGCTGATGATGCTGTTAGTGGGGGTTTGGTTCAAAAAAGATCGGGAAACTTTGGCATGGACTGAAGGCCGAGGGTTATTCAATGTGGACAGGTTATGTTTAACAACATCCAGTGGTCATATCCCAAGTCATCATGTGGAGTGGAGCAATGTGGACGGCAACAGCATCAGAGAAAGATCAGAGGGTTCAAAAAACTCTAAACTGTACAAGAGTGCTGTTCATCTTCTGTTTGTAAATGTCACATTTAAAGGTGTATTATGTAGTATTTTTTTAAGAATTCAGAGCTATGAAGTTGTGCCAAAGATGCCATTTTAGAGATATGAAGTGGATTCATTCATATCCGTGGTGCATTGGATTTATGTGACCACTAGAGGGAGTAGGGAGTTACTCTGTCAGTCTCCCTTAGCATTGAAAACTAATGCCACAGGGCTTCTGTTCAAAGGGTCAAGATGTGATGAAAACTGCCTAGAAGCAACTTTTAGAATCAAAGTGATAAGAGCTAGAAGCACCGTTTGTTTTCGCCACAGGACACAGCTCTAAATGAAAAGGATGTACTTCAAATCACATGATGATGAAATCACAGTGCATGTTCTACACAGTTAGTTTAGTTATGAAGGAATCAAGTTCCCTTTTTGTTGAGCAGAGTGGAGGGGCAACACTTGAATGGCGTTTATTACAGATAAGGTTGACATGTTCTAACTTTAAAATTCATATTCTTACTCCTACTGTGGCCTGTTCTGGCCTCACCTCCCATCCCCAACTCTAATCTGATCTTAACAGAGAAACTCATTGGCCCAGTTATGGATTTTAGGTAGTTTACACCCCTTACTCTAACTCTAATCTGGAGGAATTTGGAGGAACTCTAGTAGAATGCTGCTATCAGATGGTTCAAAAGTCATATCTGTTTGTATTGATAACAATAGTTACAGATTACACAATTTACATTATATATGACGTAAACAACATTCTTCTTTCAAATCCATACTTCTTCACATCAACTTTGGCGGTGGAGGTTCTACCTTTATGTGAATACAAACACTGCAACATGAGGATCCTGCAAGATCTGCATGGCATATATACACATATACATATCAGCCTTAACAATAAATAAATAAAGTAATCATGTTTAAATACATTTTAAAAGGGGAAAAAAAAAGGCACGTAGTAATAACCTCACAAACAGTCTGTTTTTATTGTTGCAACAGTTTGTCATCGTCGCCTAGTAAACATTAAAATGTTTGCTCTGGAGCTAGAGCATAATCAGACTGCCAACATCACAAATGGTTTCACATCATATCATGTTGTGTGTGAAGAAAGCTCCTTAACATTGTGGGAGTATGGCAACACTGCACTGTCTGCCACCAAACCTCTCTGCAATAACACATCCCATCTCTCAACTCACCGTGGTGACCCTTGGAAAAGACACACACAGATGGTCACACCAGACAACTTGGCACCTTCTGGTGGAAAAGGAAAAAAAAAAAAAAAAAAAAAATGAAAGGAAAGGAAAGGAAATAAATGAACATTTCATTAGTGTGTCATTTGGCCATGGGTTGATGATTAAAAAGATAAATGTCCCTCTGACTTGTTTATGTTTTATGGTCCATGGATAGTTTAGTTCAGGGGTGTTGATTATTGGCAAAACAACATGCAATTTCTTTATTAGCATCTGCTAGAGCTAAGATGATTTCCTATGACTCATTGAACAATGGCAGCCATGGTTCATTGATAATCTTCTGATATTAACATAATGTAGCAACTTTTGTTCGCTTAATACTATGGCAACAGACTGTTACCCATAAGTCATCTGGTTTTTATGATTAATGCTACCACCTTGTTGTATCAATGTCATTCCAAATAGCTCTGAAAACGTACCATTCACATCAAATCAGAAGCCATTACAATGCTGTCAAAAACAAATTTTGCATTTACAACACATGCATTATGTGTGTGCACCTTTGACAGTAGTCACAGCTTGGGTTGACAGATAGTGGCGCAAATGGAACATTTAGGCGTACGTAAGTGGAAAGCACTTGTCCGTGAACCTTCCTCTTTTACCACTGTATTAACTTGACTTGGGACATTATACACAGTCTGGCACTGTTTCATAATAACTATACCGTATAGAGTTGAGATCTAGTGACAAGGTTGAACATAATGAGTTTCGCCTTCTGGATTTATTATAGCTGACATGAGTTTCTTCTCTGGGTGGACACAGTTTGGTGACCTCCAGTTATAAATCCACTTTAAACCTCTGAAAGCACTGCACATACATTTTCAGCACAGAAGTTTTGTCTTATTCGTAGACCTTAACAAATAATTGGACACTAAAAAAGGCCAGTGAAACATTCTCCACTCGCAATATAGATTCTTGTAAGGACTTGTCTTGCCTCTCTCCTGAATCTTCTTAACATGAAGTCTTGATGGATAATTGCCACGTGTTTGTAGCTGCTACTTCTTTTCACTCCATTTTACATTGATTACTGGAATTTGTTGTAATGAGGTAATTTCTCTCTGTCCCTTAAAAGACTGTATTGATTTTTATGGAAATGAATGAGTCATATGGAACTTCTGATGGCATCTATTCTTGAATGGTGTGTCTATTGATTTCTTGAGGCGAACAATTGCGCTGTTAAATGACATGTATTTGTTAGGAACAATTTAAGACTGAATCGAGGCAATAAGGGGTAAACAAACTTGTGTTACTTCATTGCACTGTTATAAGGAAACACCGACTAATTAAGTCAGGCTGAAGTTATACAACACTGTAGTGGCAGAAGTCACTTTCAGCTTTACAGATCAGACAAAGTAACACTCTCTTTTTCTCTTTTAGTCTATGGTAGTTATCTTGATACCTTTCACTATAGTTTCAGTGTCTGATCTATCCTAGATCTGAAGGTTACAGCCATAAAAAAACGTTAAGTCCTATGTACATTCTCTGTCTCACTCTGCAAGGGTGAATGAAAATCGGGACAGCTCGAACTCTTCGCATATTTTAAGAAATTAAATTGATAACAACCTGAAACTATACTGATGGCTATTATTAAGGTGCAGCAGTGCAGTTAGTAATGTCACACAGGTGACGTAGACAGAGTGTGGGTGTTCAGATCACAGTGAATAAAAGTGACGTAAGGTTTGGCTGACTGAACTGTGAGCGAAGTTAGATATTCTGGATGAGGGAAGGTCATTTTCAAACATGTAGTGGTAAAATGATGGTCAGAAAAGGTCAAGAGTGTATCATTTGCATTGTGGGAGTGTGAGTAGATTAACATAAATAGACTTGTCAGTGAATGTTTGGTTTTTACACAGTGTACTGAATGCCAATTAGGCACCAAACCTTATACTGCACAGCTAAATGGTTATAGTTATCGTTATTATTAGTACTGGTGTATCCATGCCCTCAGTGTGGGTGGTACAGTGGTGTAGTGGTTAGCATTTCCACCTCACAGCAAAAGGCTTCTGAGTTTGACTCTCAGATTTTTCTCTCTGTATTGCACAGGTTTCTTCCAAGTCCTCCCAACATTAAAAACTGGTTCATATCGGTTCATTCTGGAGTTGATCCCATTCAACGGCAGCTCACTGCTCCTAATGTGTGTTTTATGCTAATGCTAAAGCTGGGTACTGTGTGTTTTTTAAGAAGGGTAAAATGCAGAGGATGAATTTCCCTACAGGGATAATAAAACAAGTTCACCTTTAATTTCGTTTTTTTTTTTTTTTTTTTTTTTTTTAATAGAAAATCATGTTCATGATTGATGACAGCAATCACCAAATCAGTTTCCAAATCAAGAAAATGTTTTAATATAAAATACTAAAATACTTCATTAAATACTAAACATTATAAGTTTTGATATTGTTTCTTTTTCTTTTTCTTTTTTTTTTTTTTGGTGTTCAATTGCAAACTTATTTATTGTTCAATTACAATATATTGTACTAGGGCAAAATCCAAAAGGCAAATGAATACACAGGGACCAGATATTATCCTGAATTTATCTACAGGTTCATTGTGAGAGGTTGTAATCAGTGATTAGCCTTTAGGGAAAAATCTGATTTTTCAAGAACCTTATCAGATGAGGAGAGCTCTTATCTGTGTGGCTCTATTGATCGCTCTGTGCTCTAACAGAGGTGTATGGCACTCAGGAACAGGAAGGATGTGCTTGTATCTACAGTACCAATACCATAAGAGTCTGCGAATCAGCAATGCTTATCAGATTTGTATTTCATACTTTTGTCACCCCCCCCTCCATACACACACACATACCACACCTTCTTCTCTGCTACCTGTAGGCGGGTAGACTTTCTGCACTCAAAAAATCATTTTATTATGTAACCAGAGACACGGTAAGCTAAAATATAAACAAAAATATAAACAAAATAAACAAGCACAGAGCTTGATATGTTTCAGAATACTCAACTTTTATGACTTACGTGGTCATGCTTAATAAAGAAAATGTCTGTCTCTCTCTGAATTGCATTTGACACATTCATTCTGCAAGTCTTAATCTTATAAGCGTATTACAGAATGTATGCCCAAAGCAATTATTTGTGATGAGAACAGGATGTCTGTGTTGTGTCTTGTTACATTATGAATCTAATTCTTCACACAAATCATTTACATGTAACCTTACTATGACCGATGTATCTCTTAAGTGTTGTGTTCCAAGATTTGCTGTCAACTCATAACACAACACATACATAAACTCATCACATTGTACAAATTACGGATGGAAGTCCAGAAAAGTTCATTCATCTGTGTCACTGAAGGCCAATGTCAATTGCCATAGAACAATTACTAGAAAGACTTTGCTTATAGAGGTGCGGAAGGAGAAAGCGTCTAAGGAAGTAAAAGAGGAAACTGCAACATTTGTGATTACTTTCAATATTCCACTAAACATGTGGCCACATCCAAGAAATCCTAATTCACAAAGCATTTGCAAAGGGTAGAATTCACTGTAAACTGGACTGACAATCAGCATCACAGTGTGCCTGTGTACCATTTGCATGAATGTAAATTAGGCACTATTTCTACATTCTGTGCTATGCAAATAAGGCACATTGCAAAACCTGTCTAATTCACAAATTACCACAGACATCTTTGGCTTCAATGAAAAGCTTGTATTAATTGCACACAAGAAACTCTGCCTCACATAACCCTCTGTATTTTTCTGGGCTTGGGACCGGCACAATAACTCACTGGATTGTGCCCCCTTGCGGCTACATTATTCTCTCTTAAATCTCAAGTTAAATTGTATATTATCATATATTGCAAAAAAAAAAAAAAAATCCTTGCTAGGATTTAAAACAACACCCCAGAATTTTTACTCATGGGGTCCCCCTAAAATCAAGAAACAGAATTGTCTGTGACAACTGTTGCTAAATCTCTATCTTGCACATTTGTTGACAAGCCACTGATGCCGGCAAACTTCCTGAGGCAGGACAGGAGACATACTGATAGAAATTTACCAGGGTCTTCCTCAGTGAGACATGATTAAAATCACCCAATATAAAGTTTGGAGCCTAAGTTGAGATAATGTACAATCTTTGTACAACATCTATTTCAGTGCAGGAGGCAGAATCAACATTTCCCTTTGCAGAGTGAAAGTGAAACTTAAGACCCATTAATAATTCTGCTAAGTCTCCCCCTTGTGAAGCTCATTTACCTTTTCCCTACCCCCTAAAAGCCCCCTGAAGGGACAGGACTTTTTTTTTTTTTTTTATTTTTTTTTTTTTTTTTTTTTTTTTTTTTTCGGTTCTAATGTAAGTAATGATGTTCAAAGTGATAATGTGTATGTTGACAGGTGTCTTATGTTGTTCTAATGTTCTAAAATGTACGTTCCTTTCACATTACATATGTTTCTATTGAATTTATATTTTATTTATTTTAAATTTATTTTTCTAAATATGTGAAAAGAATCAAATCTAACTTCATTGACCTTGATTTTTTTTTTAGATGACACTAAAAAAAAATTGAAAATTTTCACAAAAGTAATAAAGTCTTATGTCCCCCAATAGCACACAAGGTTGAAGTGTTATATTTTAGTGTATTTCAATGATTTAAGGGTTAAATGTTTATAGAGAGCATAACAATTGGATGGAAAAGGGTCATGTGGTCTGATGAGTCCAGACCCTGTTCCAGAGTGATGGATGCATCAGGGTGAGATGAGAAGCAGATGAAGTGATTACCCATCATGCCTAGTGCCTCTAGTACTAGAGTGTGGGGGCAGTGTTATGATCTGGGGTTGATTTAGTTGGTCCGGTCTAAGTTCAGTAACATGATGACTCCAAAAAATAATCATCAAATAATCATGTTCAGTGTAGTATTAGAAGATGGGATGTATTTATTTCTATTTTGGTGAGGCTGTGTATATTGTATGTGTCGATAGGACTAATGGAGATCAGGCTACTTTATTGCATACACTTTACCTCATAAACTGAATCAAAGCACAACAGCTGCCGGACACATAGCACTAATGACCCTCGTATCCTGGCTGATCTGGATCTGGTATTAATGGAGTTACTGCTGGTGCTTCAGACCGTTCACCTATTTGGAGACACACGTACTGTTTCAGCTGGTCTGTGATGTTGCTTCTAGTGAATAAACATAGATTTCCAGTTATCATTCAGTGACACAAACAACATTGTTTCCCATTACAGACATTAATCAAACCCATTTCAGACCAGCCGGTGTCACGCTAACAGCTGTAGCCTATTTCGACAGATATTTAAGTAGAATGTGTTATAAAGAAGAAATACTAGAAAAGCAAAATACATGACAGTTGGTTTGTGAGTGTGGAGAGCTCTGTGTGCATCACTGCTAATTAAACACATGTGAGCCGAGGGTTTTTGCTCTCTGCCGTTTTCATTATGGAGCAATCTGTAAATGTGGAGAAAAGCCTGAAACACTAGAAACAGGATCTTCAAACATGGAGGTTTTGGGTGCAAATGCAACACCATTCACAGTGCTATTTCTGGCACAATATATTCTTTGTAGATGATCATCTTATGACCCATTTTTATTCTTTGGCTTTTAATGCCGCGTGAGTTGTATGGTCCTGTGTCTTTTATTTATTGATTTTTATAGATTTTAGTACCTTTACCAATTTGATTTTATTGTTTTATTTAGGGCGTTGCTGCAGTTTTATGTACTTATTTATTGTCTTTATATATTTCTAAAAATTATTTTATTGTTTTTATATAGCCACTGGCTTTGGTGTGGAAGAAGGCCGGTTCAATCCTCAGGTGGGTCCTTGGGAAGGTCCTTTACGCTATACTCACCTATACCTGTAGCCACAAGGGGGCAGTGTCTCCTCGTAATGGTCCCAATCCTGGATAAATACAGTTGTGTCAGGAAGGGCATCCAGTGTAAAAAATAAATAAATAAAAAAATACCAAATCAATATGCCAATCTGATTCACTGTGGCAACCCCTGAAGGGAAGATCCAGAAGAAAGAAATTGTTTTTATGATGTGCAGCACTTTGGGAATGTTTTTTCTTGTTTAAATGTGCCATAAAAATAAAGTGGATTGGATTGTAATTTGACACCATGGCATATTTACACAAAACAAAATGTACTGTCTATGCTACACTAAAGAAAACTGTAAAGCTGCTGTTTTTTTTTTTGTTTGTTTTTATCATTACCTATCAGATGTTCTGTAGGTAGTGTGAATGTGAGAGTCAGTGTCTGTCTGTTTATATCAGCCCTGTGAGCCCTCTTGAGGATTAAATGGTTTGGGAAGTGAGTGAATGAATAAATGCTATGAAGATATATAATAATTAAATAGATCTAGTTTTATGTTATGTCTAGTCAAACTAAAAGGAATCATATGGCATAAGGTGTATGATAAGACATATCTATTCTGTCTTACTGGTGCATCCACTCTGATGTGAACTCCTTCCACCTCATTTACTCAGTAACTTATCAAAGGCATGAGACATGTACCGCGCTTGAAAAGCCTGTGATCCTAATGTTCACAAAGGCTCCTGCACTTTTTCTCTTGCTTAAATATTTTCAGGATATCTGACATGGACCAAGCTGTACTTTTCCCCTCCCACAGCCTACCAGAGTCTGACTGAACCTCTTTGGGGATTCAACTTGGATCAGAGCTTGTCACAGTTGTATAATATAGGCTTGGATTAGAGAGTTGAAATAATGAGCAGAAAAAGCACATGGGCTGGGAAAGAAAGTTTGCACTCGTTTTAAAAGGGCTACTTTTGAGGGAAAACTTCAACTTTAAGGGAACAATTGTAGCATGACGTATCTCAATTGTTTATCAAATTGACTCGAGATTTTAAATGCAACAGAGCAGATAAAAACAATTATTTCTTCAGTTACGCCACACTTGACATGATAATGCAGAAAACCGTAATCATTTCAGTCCTTAGTCACCATAATTAATAATAGTCCATCTAAAACACACTCTTAGGAGTACGCTGCCCCACAGGGGACAGGCATATGTAATTATTCTTCTTAATTAGTGGTCTGAAAGTGTATCTGATTAAGTTGGAAGATGGGTCTTTGACTAATTCAATTTAGACTGCAGTTTGAGTGTCATGTCTTTGACGGAACACAACCGTTCCCGCTGTGCAAAGAAGATAAAACACTCAGGCCATCAGGTCTCATATGTGTGATATAAACTATGTGATGAGGATCAAGTTTGTCACACCACAGTTGGTCAGATAATTGCATGTTGTTGTACACTGTTGTTCATTCAGATCAAATTCAGTATAAAAATAGGGACAGCCTATACATTGCATATTGTTCTTTGATTCTGTCCTATTTAACTTAATGTGCAGAAATATATGGAAATGCAGGAAAAACTAGTATAGATACATTAGTAAAATGACAAAAAAAAATAACTATTAGTATACTTAATAAAGTAGGATATTATGAAGCAACTAATAATTTATTTATTCAACTTAAAACCTTAAAATTGCAGGATATTGTAAAAATATTAGAGATGATTTATAAAATAAAAATAATAATAATAATAATAATAATAATACTGTTCCACATACCATTCAAGATGTATTTAAATTAAGAGAGAGTAACAATAATTTAAAGGTCATTATATATATATATTTTTTTACATATATAAAGTCCAGGTGTGTTTCAGTTGGGGGTGTGAAGTTATAAAATGGACTTTAGAATTAATTTAAGTTATTCACATCTCTGACAAACTTTATAAAATGTCTTAAGTATATATAAGATCATTCAGGAATATTAAGTGGAGATGGTAGATATATTTTTGTTTTGATTGTTTTGTTATAACGAGAATGCTCAATGATGTGTACTTTTATTTTTGATGTAATATTAGCAGTGTGTCAGATGAAAAGGATGGGAAAAATAAGCTTTTGATTGTAGCATATTAGACTGTAGCATTGTAGCATACTTTTTTTGTTTTTGCGTTTATTGTGGTTGGTGTACTGTGTGCGGTGATTAATGTATGAACCAAAAATAAACCATTCATTCGTTCATTCAGCGCTTAAATTTGACTTTGGTAAAGCCATGAGTTTTCAGTCAACTGAAGGTTTACAGCTGAGCTCATCTGTATGCAGATAATGTATATCTAATAAAAAGGTCTCTATGTAATAACATCAAGTGAATAAGGTAAATATATACACTGTTGCCCATGAAATTGGAATACAATATTATTATCTCTTCTCATGAAATTACTGAGACAGTGTGATTTATTCATAGATAAAGTGTAACTGGGGCTCAGTATGTAACCATTGCACCAGGTGAAAGGTGATTATTGATGTGTATAAATAGGGATAAAGAGCACTGTGTCTGAAAATAAAATGAGCCCAACTTTATGGGCAACAGTGTATTTGATGTTGTTTTCAGCCAGTGTTTGTGAATTTGAATTTGTGGCTTTTTAATTCAAGATAATCAAACATTTTTATCCAAAAATACTCATCAGATGTTTTCAACCCAACAATATAAAAAGCAGATATGTTTAATATTTGTCTTGTGCCTTTGATAGAGCACATTTATGAATTATTATGAAGTGCTTACTTGTTATTAGTTTGTTGTTTTAACCAAATATAATATAATCAAGATATGAGAGGGAAAAAAATTATTTAAAAATAATTACCTATCATTCTTCATTTATTCTTCATATCATTCAGAAACATTCAAACAAATTTTACACAAAACATAGCCTAAAGTATCAGATTTCTTATAAATTTTACATTTTCATGAATCACTTATGAGTCATTCACATATTAGTTTTGCCTTTTTCATATAAACACTTCCATATTCTTCATTTTTAAGAAAAACAATACATGAACAAATGCATTAAATACTGTATATATCTGGTCTGTGCTTGGCTGCACCGTGTCCTCCGGTTGGACCACGCCCTCTTGCTGTGTTTTACCTGTAGTTATATATCTATTTATGAATACATGTATTCATTTATTACATATAAATGCTAAATAAAACAGTGTCTTACCTCTGTTAGCACTGTCATTAGGGAGCTGAGAACAACATCTGTGTTGAATCCGCTCTGTGTTCAAGTGTCAGAATCTGAACTCACACTGTCTAAAAGATGAAAACGAGGTGTCCTTTGTCTTGTCCCACGTCTGGTGATCTGTCTTCTCCTTGAATGTCCACTATAAATGTCTCTTATATCTTCCTCCCAACTGTGAGTGTCTCTGCCCCCCCCCCCCCCCCCCACACACACACACACCTTCTCTCAATAACAAACAAATAAGACAAACAAACAAACAAAAAATAATGAGAAACAACAATTACAACATCATATTACAATGAAAAGGATAATAAACATAAAAAAGCAACTAAACAATATAGATTGATTAGGGGCAATAGGGAAAAGGGAAGATGGGGTGAATAAAAGTGAGAAAGGGGCTGAGGCAAATAATAATAGTAATAATAATAATAATAATAAATGAGGTGCTGGTTACAGCTGCGGACATCAGTTCAACTCTGTATTCCCATGTTTGTGTTCAATGTATCTTGATCAGTTGTAACTGGAATGTAAATTACTCATAAACTAGATAAAGTACATCATCATCATAATAACACAACAACATATAGTAATAATACTAATAGTCTAATTTACTAGTATTACTGAGGCAGTGGTGGAGGCATAACAACATCAGTGAAATTTGGTTAAATAATTAAGTATTTATTAAAAAAAATAGTTATATCAATTAATTTATAATATGCATGTAAAGGGGGCGGAGCCAAGCACACAGAGCCCAAGGAAGGGAGAAAACCATCACCACCTTGTTCTCCTTCACTGTCTCTAAAAAGTTTTTCTACAAATTCATCATAACTTGATTTTTCAGAGTTTGTATCCATAGGCATCTTAAAAGGCTTTTGAAACAGCATGTGTTTGAAGAAGGTGAAGTCTATGGAAGGGAAGGACACAGAGAGTGAACTGTCACTGGTGATGGTGGGTAGTAGCATTAACTTGTCAGTTAAGGTGTAAAATACACACGGCAATGATAAGGAATAAGGTCCACCCCACAGAGAATTATAATCAAAGCACATGGATAAATAGGTATCGTCCGGTGGGATGATCAGCATTACAAAGCTGTGCACGTTATAGGCAGATGCCAGTGTGTAGTTTCCCCTCTAATCATCTTGATGTGTACACCCATCAGCACATGGCTCTGAATGCAAACCACAGCCATCAGAGCTTAATGTCCACATTGTGCTGGCTCCCACAGAGAGCCACAAATTGAAATATACAGCCACATAAATAAACCACATGGGGATGAAGAATCAAATTAAAATAGGAGAGGATTATACTTTGGGTCAAAAAAATATTACAGCTGTTCCAGAAAACCTGAATTCCAACAAAACTTAAATGATGCCACCTGGAAAGCCAAACGGAATATTGCCGAGACAATTTTGGAGCAAAGCCATCAGAAGTGATCATCTCCACTTCCCTGCTGTGAGCTATGTGGAACACACTGACAGTTCTTGTTGGATAAATAGCACCAGAGGCTCACAATAAGGAAAATATTTATTTCCTGCTTGGGTAAAATAAGCGTTCTAGAGTCAGTCGTAGTTGAAATGGCCAGCGTGTTTCTGGTTTCATGATACCATCCATGAACCACTATGGCATGTTATGAAAACTGAACTGAACCTGATAGTATTTAAAAAAAACAACAACTTGTCATGAAATTGTGTGTTTTTCAGACTTTCTTTTTATACTGAAAGTTGAAATTAAAGGTCACAAGCACAAGTAGGAGCCCTACATGTGTGATGTCCTCTCAGCACAGGAAAAATCCATGTTAGAGATGTTGTTGTTGTTGAGTGTTGCCATACAGGAAACACATCATATCAAAAATAGGGTTGTCAAATTAACGCTTGAATATGGATTAATCCCATCATCACGATTAATCTGGTTAAAAATTTTAACATAATTAACCCATCTGCAACACAGAATGACTCTGAATGTCTCTGGCTACACATTTGAGGAAGTTTTTTCCAAGTAGAGTTAGTGTCACATGTGCAAATGAGCAGTTGGTCCAGTAGTGACAGGCAGCAGAACCAACCCATAAAAATGGAAGACACTGAACAACACATTGGCTATGAATGGAAATATGAGGATAAAAAAGAAGAGATGGAACACTTGTCTGTCATTAAATATAATACACACTCTGCAGGATGGAGTTTTTTTTTTTTTTTTTTTTTTTCACAGCAGCACTTTCATCTTAAAATACCACATTAACACAAAGCATAGTCTGGGACTCTGTTAGCACTTAAGCTAAGGTGTCACTCAGCTTGTCAAACATGTTAAGTGCATATACAGTATATTCCTTTCTTACTTGAGTGTGTTTGCTCATGCAAAATGAAACAAGAAAACAATATAGATTAAAAATGAATATTTAATCATGATTAATTGAAATTAATCCGCACTAACCCTGTGATTAAGATGATTAAACATTGTAATTGTTTGACAGCACTAATCAAAAATGCAAAAAAAAAAAAAAAAAATCCAAATATTGCATTCATTCACTGTACAGTTTGCATATAAGGAGAACTGCTGTTTTTCCAGGGTGTGGGTGTGTTGTGGAAGCCAAGTTTCACAACTAAAAGTAAAATACCTGCAATACTTTCTTTATTCAGGTGTGTAAAATGCAGCGTCACTCAAGCACATGTAATTGATTTGGTGATTACACCCAGCACGGCATCAATATCTTTAAAATACCCCTCCCCTCCCTTTGGTTAGCACTGTTTTTAATTAGTGGGACTCATGAATAAGCTGCATATCTTATTTTAATTTCTATTTCTTCTCAATATAATTTTAATTTCAGCTTGCTAAACAGATACCCTGTATTATGCTTATTATTTGGATGCTGTGTAATATCATGAGCCTTTTGGCTTTTTGTGTATCTTTGTGAGTATCTGTACCCAGTGGAGTGGTTGGCCTCCATTAACAGTGAATAAACAAAAATGAAAAGAGACAATGAGGAAATGCTCTTTCATGAAAGGTGATATCAACAGAGGCAGGGTTCATGAGAGCGCTTGACTGTAATGGAGACAGACGGCAGAGAGCTTCAGGGAGTTGTGATTTTATTGAAGCCATTGTGACACTCCAATATCACCTCTTCTTAGATATGAATTACTGCACCAATGAGAAAAAACTGGAAGGGAAACATTTAAGCTGTAGGTGACAGTTTCAGCAAGCAAAAAGGAGTCGTTTGGATCCGCATCTTGTCCAAGCAGTCCTTGATATTATTGAACTTGCCTAATTGCGGCGCTGCTCTACATCAAATAAACTGCTGAAACATGCGCCAGTTATTTTAGGTGTTTATCGGCCCTTTTCTCCCATCACTGTTAATTAATTTCGATGTCTGGCTAAAGGCCAGCCGTGTTCATTTGCCCTGTGATCTTCCAGAAGGACACGGTTTACAGCCAAATGACCTTATACCTCTTATTCATTTATGTGTTAAAATTCAACCATACCTCAGCTGCTCTCCAGGGTCGCACAGTTCAGAGGTTATGTACTCAATGTTAGGTTAAGCCTGCCATCTTTCATTGAGGCGTGTTTGTATTGGACAGGCAGAAAAGAGGCTGCAGAATGAAAAGACCATTTGACTGTGGGAAGAGCGTCACAAGGTCAAGTGTCGCTGTTTGCCCTGTCCCTGTCAAACATCTGGTTGTCATCTTTGTTCTTACTGGTCCTATTTTAGCTCAGATGCACAGAGACAAATACATGTACATATACACAAAATTATGTATTTTCTATGCTTCTTCAGTCTCACTGAATGTTGAGCAGTAATATAGAATAACTGAGCTTTACATAAATCTGAAGAGCAGATGAACAGCATTGGATGCTGATGCCAACCAACCAACCAACCAACCAAAATTAGAATTCATCAATTTATTTAACACATAAACAAGAAACAAGACACACAAGTGATGGTGACTGATGTTACTAATTGTTTTCTCCAATACTTAATTAACTCGACATGGATGAGGTACAAATTACTTTTGGAGAGACTGGACAGTATATTTGTCTTTTATTCTAATTATGTTGAGTGACATTCACTGAACGTAAAACTAGGTTACAAGTAAAAATGTAAAAATGTCTTTCAAACTCAGCAAATATATATATATATATATATATGTAATAAATATTAAATAATAAATATTCAGTTGGATATTTATTAGTGATTCATATGTTTCTTTAACCCTAACTAATGCAGTGAATAGCTTGTCATTTCTTAAAAAATCAGCAGTTTGGTAGAAAACATAGTTAGCTATAAAAAAATTTAAAAAAACAATTTTGGTGCTTAGTGGCATAAGCAGGGCAGGGGTACCAATTTGGGGGTGTGTGTATACATAGGGGTACATACCATAGCACGAAACGAAACTGAAACTTAACACACTTTCAATGCAATGACTCCCAACTTCTATGCCTCTCTTAACCCCCCCAGACATTTGGCAGGGTGCAATATCTGGGGGGGTAGATGAAGGGGGGGG
>JAPSES010000001.1:10848687-10865467 GCA_029822895.1 Maxillicosta whitleyi
TGCTGTAGTAATAATAACAAATGTCCACCAGATGGCAACTCATGTTTTCTCATATAGTCCATGGACTTAAGAATCTTGAAATGCTGTCCAAATAAATGTGGGACTAACATTTATGGTGGTGGTGGGATGTTGCACTTGGTGGAGGTCTGCGCTCTCTGAGTGCTTTTCTATTTTTAAAAAAAAATATTTTATTTAGGTATTTTATAATGCCGCTACAACACATACTACAAAAGACAATCATGCTTCAACAGCTGTTGCCCTCAGATTCCATGTCATTTGGAGGACATGATGAACTTCATTGAGGAAGAAATACTTAACCAAAATCCCACGACTGTTACTGAAAACCTGTGGGGAGCAATTGATCACCTCAGAGCTTAGTTGAAATGTTCCATAGCTGCTATAGCACACCACAGGGAAACAGAAACTGGTCGTGCCAAATTAATAAACGGCCCTTCTTCTTTCATGTGTGAGGAAAAAAACACAATAGGTCACTGATCTCATGGCTAAAAATGAAAGACTCAAGGGACAAAAAAGATGTTAATAGGTTTAAATATACCAACAGAAAGCTTGAAGATGCTATTAGGAAGAAGAAACTTGAAGAAGAGAAGGTAGCTTTTACTGAAAACAACAAAAACAGTCAGTTAAGGCAAGCAGTTTCCAAAGATTAATGGAGAAGCACTCTGTGGAAAATGGTTATTTTAAGAAAAAAGTGAAGGAGCTCCGTGTAATGGACCCAAATACAGACCTGAGTACTGACATGTTCTGTTTTGTAGGTGCACTCAAAGAAGATATGCAAACATGAGCTACCTTGGAGAAATTAGACACACAGATAATTATAAGTCTACATTAGGAGGTGAGGATGAGCACAAAGACGAACAAAGTAAATGCCAGAACCAAATATGGACGTTGCTTCTGAGGTGCAAATAGCAAAGGGATTCTCCGTGCTTTTGAACACTGTGGACCAATCAGCTCAGACAGACCAGGGCTTTGACCAGGCTGCAGCTGAGGAGCCTGATGCTGCTGAGGATCAGACGTGTCATGGCTTAGCTGTGCTCTGAGCTTTCTGAAATTAACTTTGGTGATCGGAGCTGCAGTCTTTACCACCTGTGTTGTCATGAAGATGCGCCGTCCATAATCCATCTGCGTTTTAAAGACATTCACTGACCAGAACTTGCCCTTTATAAAGATAAAATGAAAATACAAATTTAACACATATTTAACCTTATTATTGTGTCTGACAAGGGTTCATTCCATCTAAACTTGAATTCACAATAGGAGCGTTAAATCAACACTAAACCTGGAGACAAACTTACCTTTAACAATGCAGTTGGTGACATGTGTCCCATACCAGGTACAACGGTGTCTGGAGACAACAGTGCCATTGTAGGTGGTATGAGACACAATAGTGCAACACAAAATGGACACAATGTGTGCCCCCCTTGGACATACAGTGTGGATTCCAGTTATGCCCATATTGTTACCATGATGGTGTATTAACCCATAATAACCCAGTGCTACTTTTGTATAAGTTTCCAAATAAAATTTTGTCTTATTTAACCTTTCTTTAGTCATTTATCATCCTTTATTCTAATATTACCCTGTATAATTAGCATTTTTCGGTGTAAATCATCTATTTTTCTCTATTTAATTAGCTGATCATGTCTCAAACTCAATTTACCTGGGGGCCACTGGAGGTAGAGTCTGTTGCAGGCTTGGCTATATTAAGTATTTCACCAAAAAAAAAAGGGTTTCTTTATTTTACTCGCAGCTAGTAACATGCACTTTTTGATGAACTCGCCTCCTTTGAATGATGTTCTGGCCCTAGCAATCATCTTACTCACCACGTAGCTGGTTCGACTTCTGCTTCATTCTCTTCGTTTAATTTCTGGAATAAATCTTGTTGTTTCATTAGACATTTTTTAAGATTGGTGACCTGGATCTTTTTCTCATCTCCCTGTAAACTCCTCAGCATGCCTAGTTGAGTAATGACGTCAGATGGCGCATGTTTTATGAGAAACATAACTGGAATGCGTCATGGCATATATTTTATGTCCATCTGGTGTCACTCCGGAATATGTTTCAACTGAGTGACTAACGTTGATACTTCCGGGGTACTTTGCAGTTGGCTAGCTTGACAACTGTTGACAACAAATGTTGCTGGAAGCTGTCACAAGATTATCTATGGTAGCCCATAAGTGATAAAAATCAGTAGAGTAAAAGCGTTGCAAGACTCAGAAAATAGGTGCAGTTGAGAACTACATGCTGTCCGTACTAACAGTAAACTTTGATGTCAAGTAGGGGGCACAAAATACAAGCCTGCGGGCTGCAATTAGCCCCTAGGCCATGAGTTTGAAACCCCTGATCTAGATGTTCATGAAAACTCAAAGTACATTCAAAGGTTATTGTATCAAAACGGAGAAGACTGAAGAGAAACTAGCTTTTTTCAGGAAATCTCTCATTAACTCAACGTAAACCCAGTGTGTCCATCCACTGTTATTGATCCAACTCCATGGGTTTTACTGGTGAATCAATGTTGTAGAAGATGACTGTGTTTCTGTGGTAACTATGGAACCTCTGAACATCCAAATGGATCATATCTGATGACCATGAAAAGATGATAAACTATATTTTACACCAATTATTTACATGTATTGATAGGATGAATGGATCAACAGATAAAGTATTTGATATCAGTAGATGCTTTTGATCACCAGTGGATATTTGGGTCTTTATCAGTTACTGTCATTCTCTTAACAGCCGGTTTGTGTGAATAGTGACATGGCTCTACGCAACGAACCCAAAAGCAGAACCGGACAACTGACTCAGCACAAGACACAGTTTATTTCTCTCAGTCCACAGAAAACAGTCAGTGTGTAATAGTGCAATCCGGACGTGATGCGGTCCTGATCGGGCTGGATCTGGTACGGCCGGGGCCGAGGATGGAGACGTGATCTGGGACGGGCGTAGGTCGTGGGGAGGAGGCGAGCAGACGGGCGGGTGGACAGGCGTGGGTCGGAACCAAAGGGGAAATCCAAAGATTGGTCTTTTCAGGCGAGGGTCACAAAGGTGGGCGGCAGGCAGACACGGGTCCAAAAAACAAAGCACAGGTCATACACAAGATACAGGACTAGGTAACGCTGGAATGTATTGAATTACAATGACAATCTGGCATCTTCCTGATGCCAGAGACAGAATATATATAGGGGCCACCTGATTAGGAACAGCTGTCCTAATCAGGTGGCCATGATCAGTAATTGAGTCAGGGGGCGTGGTACAGGATGACAGAACAGACGGAAACAACAACTACATGAAAAAACCCACAAAACAGAATCATAAAGGTCACACTCATTACAAATAGTTCTGAATGTACATGATTAATGTTTTTTTTTCTCTCTTTCTTTTTACCTCTGCCAGGAGGTAATGTTTTCGCCTGAGTTTGTTTATGTGTTAAATTGTTAGCAAGATAACTCAAAAAGTTATGAACGGATTTTAGTGTAATTTTCAGGAAATGTTTGCTCTGAGACAAGGAAGAGATGCTTAAATTTTGGAGGTGATCCGGATCACTGTCTGGATCCAGGAATTTTTTAAATGATTCTCTATTAGTTATTATTATGGGCCTTGTTGTAGTACTAACAAATGTCCACCAGATGGCAGTGGAACTCCTGTTTTCTCAGGCTGCACTGACTGACTGACCATAAAATAAATTAAAGCCCCGCCTACCCTGCAGTGCTCGCTCGAACAGACACACATGCAGTCACACAAAGGTTCCATCAACACACAGTCTCTCACACACTCGCATAGTACACAAAAAAACAAACATCTCACATAGTCTAAAATCTGGGATATTTCATCTGATTCGCAGACATCAGGGAGTCACCAGAAATATCAGGGAGACTCCAGGAACTTCCAGGACATTTGGGATGTCTGCTTTACCTTCTTTGTAATTCTGTTTGCCTTGGTGCTGTCCTTGGCGAACTTTTTCGTTTTTCAAAGACGCCGGCCACGGACATAAAATAGATTAAAAAAAAACAAATGTGGGAGTAATATTGTAATCAGTCACAATCTGTGGGGGAACTGTGCTGCTTAGCGGAGGTTTGCGCTCTCTGAGTGCTTTTCTGATATTTTTTTTTTTTGTTAGATTGTACTTCAGTCTTCTTCCTTGAACAAATAACCCACGTAGGAAATTCATTTGTTCACGCCACGGACATTAATTCACATAGACAAAAAATACACCTTTGATCAGCTAGGTTTAAGAGTGAACCGACAGAGAGACAAAATGTGAAAACCTGAGATGCTACCAACAGAATGGAAGTGACAATAATGCACCTTAACTTTATTTAAATATCTGCTTGTCTCACCTGAGCACACACATTGTATTTCAGGTGAACCGTGTGTCCCATAGAGTGTATGATGGTGCCACTGTCACATCGCTCATTTCATCTGGGACATAATGTTGAAGGTCCCTACGTTCTTTAAAATAGAAACATTGGAAAGCTAGAATGAAATGCACATCATCTAGGGGTGATGATATGTGCATCGTGTTTCTGTCACCTTCCTACCTGCGTTCATATCATATGTTTAGTGATGAAGTTACAGAATATAACCCACTGAAACCTCCTCAACTCCCCCTCTCTTACACTGGACACCAACAGCCAGACCCACACCAGGACAGAGAGACAGGGTTCCCACGTGTCCTGGAAAACCTCGAAGATGGTTAACCAATTTTCCAGTCATTGAAAACCTTTGGAAAATGAGAAATAAAAAGATAAAATGTCATGTTTGTTTTCCTAGAAATGTATTTATCATCCCCCTGCCTTGTGACCTTGTGTGTCTAAAATGAGATGAAACAAAGATCCCCCCCTCCCATTATTTATTGAAATTATACAAAAATTTTTAGAGGAAGTGCAGGAGAGAAAGTAAGAGAGAAGAGAAAGTTGAGTTGGGAATTGTCCAGTTCAACATTATAACTCCAGTTTGTCAGGCTAATGAAGTGCTACCCTGTAATCTCTGGGTTCTATGATACATGTGTCATAATTATTTTTCATAGATAAATTATAGCCATAGAATGCGCATCAAATGTCTGAGTAATGAACATAGAAACAATCTGGGTAAATGCATGTAGAAAAGAACACTTATAAAGAATGACATGTATGGTGTGATAACTTGTCTCCGTTGCTGAAAATGTCCTGGAAAATTATTTCGGGGAAAGAGAGGGAACCCTGAGAGCACTTTTTAAAATGTAGGCTTCTGGGTTAATGGGATATTCACATTGGTTTATTCATTCTGGTTTATATCTCTACTACAAAGCTCTATTAATACACTTTAAATGTATTTAAGGACCATAATATATGCTAATCTCACCTGAGGACACATATTATTATGATTTTTTTCCCTCTTGTTCTTTCTTTCTCAGGACACAGATTTTTTTCTTCTTTCTTTCTGAGGACACAGATTATGTCTGAGGTGAGCTGTGTGTCTCATACCGTGTACAATCGTCCTATTGACTCTACAAACAGTCTCTTAGAATAAACAACTTTAATGTTGTGACAACAGAAACCATTTTTTGTGGTGAGAAAACCTTTCTAATTGACACTTCTACGTTACTATATTAGGGACCTTAAATAGGAATGTCATTGGTGAGTTTGAGTAGTGACTGAGTAGCTTAGTGGTTTACATCACTGACTTTGGTGCGGAAGATGGACAGTTCGATTCTCAGGTGGGCCCTTTGTTAAGGCCTTTAAGAATATACACACATATACCTGTAGCCACAAGGGGGCAGTGTATCATTGTGCTGGTCCCAAGCCTGGATAAACATAAAGGGTTGTGTCAGGAAGGGCATCCAATGTAAAAACCTGTGTCAAATCAACATGTGAATGTCATTCGCTGTGGCGACCCCTGAAGGGAAAAAGCCAAAAAGAAACTTTTAATGGTGAGCTTGAGTCAAGACGGAATATGAAAGTGAAAAATGGTGAAATAAAATCTTGTTTTTTAGTAAATCCAAACGAGTTTAGATTAATTACAGTGTCATGTATAAGGTACAAACAAAAGACCTGTCAGTGTATTGTATTTGTTTTTGAGGGTTTTTTTGTTGTTGTTTTTTTTTTTTTTTTTAACTTTATTTAACCAGGAAATCCATTGAGATTAAAATCTCTTGTTTGGAGGAAGACCTTGGCAAGATAGCACAGCATTACAAAGTTACAAAAATTCTAAAATAAAACACGTTAAAAACAGACTAAACTCAACAGACATACAACAAAATCCAGTTTAGAAAAAGCAGTTGGACTCTTCAGTAACAGTTTTTATCTGACCTTTGAAGCCTCCCAACTCTGGTTCTGTTTAAACCATATATGGAGGGACTAAAACCACACCGTTATCTATGTATGACATCTACATCTACATAGATATAAAACATTAAGGACTCCTGCGGATTGGGAATATGTCTAAATTGTCTCAGCTGTCTGGAATCACTGTGAACTTTGACACACTGGGATCAGAGGCTATAAAGATGTTTTTGCTTAAGGCACTTCCTTAAGATATTAGACTATATTTCTGTTGGGCAAGTCTGAATTTTTGCCAAAACTGTGTTAGTTAACCTTAACACTGTTCTTAGGGCTACGACATGTTACACAAGACAGAATATTCTTTCTCCGCATGAATATTTCAGACACTGAACTGCATCTTAACTCTGTGCTCTGTACCGAGAAGAACACGAAGAAAATCATTGAGTTTGAGTCAAGTTTTTTTTTTTTTTTAAATAGCCGCAGGGATTATGCTAATATTTGACAATCAGTCTCATTCAATGTTGAATCTTTAGACAGTGATCTAAATCTACAAAAGAAACGCAGTTAGATGTTTCCCTCTATTAGTGTTCAAACTGAGCGGTGGAATCAGGTTTCATGTTGAAATGAATTCTGCATTTTCATCTGTCTGAATCATCAAACCTGTCCAAAGCTACTCTGTTTTTCCTCTAATGTTACATATTTCAGTCTGTCCTTTGGTATTATCTCCACAGAATGCGATAGTCTTTACATTAGAGTGTAAAGGCTTGACTGCATACATTTCCAATTAATAGTAATGGGTCAGAGGGATTGCTTGCCATTTCCATAAAAGCAATAAAAGAGCTCTGGGGTTTTACTATTCTAGCTTTCAAGGTTTAATGTTTGTAATGCCCAGCCAGTCTGACCTTGGCTTTTCCTTGGCTTTTCACAGCCAACCTGGACTTAGCCAATACAAAAAAAAAAAAAAAAAAAATGCAAGCATAAGAGACAAGCTGAGGACAGATTCTCTACCATAGTCACACTTTTTATCTTTCACTCGTCTGTCACTGACTGTTTCTCCTCCACCTCACTGGCAAGGCAAAACACGGCCTGTGGTTCTCCATTCCCTCGACACGAGCCCTCACTGACCCCCCAGCAGT
This sequence comes from Maxillicosta whitleyi, assembly GCA_029822895.1. NCBI lineage: Eukaryota > Metazoa > Chordata > Actinopteri > Perciformes > Neosebastidae > Maxillicosta > Maxillicosta whitleyi. The sequence continues at coordinate 10,856,105 of JAPSES010000001.1, forward strand.
AATTTTAGACTTCATGTTGGCTGTGCCAGAGAACCAGCCCCAGCTAATTCAAGGTCATCCGATTTTTTATTATTTTATTTTGTAGAATAGAAGCCAACCTGGTTTTAGGCGCTGTGCCACGCTGGAGGCAGACAGCATTATATTTCTGTAATCATTTTACCAGTGTATGTAGGATCTGTTATCCATACTGTTATTCTGTTCTGGTTTAGCAGAATATTTGAGTATTAGTTTCTGAAGACATGTTCATTTTTCAATTGAATTATTGATGCTAGAAGTCCTGTTTGTATTTGAAACGAAATGTAAAAACTAAAATGAAATAGGTTGTTCTGTCTGAAGCCCAGGTCGATAAGGCTGCTTCACAAACAGACCATGCAGATACAAAAATATGATGCATGAGCTTCTCAGCATTTGGACCCTCATACTCTCATGCTGATGAGTAAAATTCACTGTTGTTGAAGTGAATAATCGAGGAAAAGCAGGTCTGGCTGTCAGCGGGGAGTTGTTTGCAATAATAGCCCCCATTTTCAATGACTGTTTTAAATCTGTCACATTGGTGTGCACTGTCATTTCTGACATGTACAGTAAATGTTCATGAGTTGTCAGATGTCATTCTGTGTCAGAAAAGTTGAAGTGTTAAATGTGAAATATGTTTGGACAGTTTTGGTGTTGCGAAGCATTCCAGGGGATGTCATCCTGTCACAGACCGTGCAGTCACAGAGGTCCTTTGTGACGAATGACATCTACATAGAATCACATCAGTGGATACCAGTGACAGATGACATTTTTTCATACTTACAGTTGCCATTTTTTTCTCACTTGACACAATGAACGTCATGGTCTTCATCCAATTATGCAAACTAATAAACACAAAAGCTTACTCCACTGCAATAACGTCATTACAGCCATTATCTGATATTTTGTTTCTATGTTCCATTTTCAATAACCATTTACTACTGATTAGGATATCGGTGTCAAACATACGGCTCACAGGACAGAACAGGGTCCGATCCAGCCTTTTGGGTTTATTTGTGAAATGCAGAAAGTACACTGAGAAATTAACAATCAAGCAAAATTATTATTATTATTATTATGTCAAAATTATTTTAGTTCATCGGCCACATACAGACCAATAAAAATTGAACTGCGTCAGACCAGTAAAACAATAATAATATAATTACATATAAATAACCCCACCCCCCAAAAGGGAGGCAAGGGGTAATGTTTTTATTTCATTTGTTTGTTTGTTAAAGATCTAGCAGCAAAACTATTGGTTGAATTCATAGCAAATCGGGTTTATAGATTGGCAGCGACCCAGAATAGATGTGGTTACATATAGGGGAAAGTAAGTCAAAATTCCTATTTTTTATTATTTTTTTTTTCCGTTCATCCATTTACTTATTTTGGGCGAAATTTCAAATATCTATAAAAAGATCAATTTTGCTTCAATATACTTCAGACTTGGCACATGTATAGAGGCGATTTGCATCAGCATTTGCATAAACATGATGACATCAGCTGGACCGATGCCAAAATTAGCTACAATACGTTCGAGGGGCGGGGTTTGTTGTGCCTGGTACCACTTGTTTCTATTTGAATGTAAATAACTAGAACATATAGGAACGACTTGAAAAATAAAGGCAACTTCAAGAATATTCTGCCTGTTCCTAAATGTTTTGTGTATTTGTAGATCTACTGTGAGTTGTTATGTGCATGTGTAAATAATAAACTGGGGCAGAATATTGTAAAATAAATAAATAAAATCACTTATGTGTTTTTAACACATTTCAGATGGTTTTTGTTATTCAGATTTTTAAGGAAATTTATGCAAATATTTTCATGATGTACTTCTACTTTTTTTCACTTTTTATTATTTTAATGGTCCTGTCAACGTGAGATCATATTGGATTTAATGTGGCCCCTGAACTAAAATGAGTTTGACACCCCTGGATTAGGATATATTGAGAGCCCATGTTTGTATCTGTATTTTTTTAAGCCACCAAATGAATTATAATAAAAAGAACCCTGTCATGCTGAGAGCTGCAGGAGCACTTTCACTAGTTGTTGTTTTATGAGGAGAAAAAGTTCACTTATCCACGTAGTAAAACACATTTTTTATTTTGTCTTCATGTCATGTTAGCACAAGTGGGAGGAGCACAAATACCCACTGTGAATGCCAACCATTTGACATGTTTTCTTTTCTCCCAAATCCAAATGTTTTTTTTAATATTTGAATAAAATAAATATTCATACAACCCACTATTTGTGCCTTTTTTTTTTTCTCCAAATCCTGTTCCATCCCTGCTAAAGACGCTTATTTTTGTTGACACAGCGGGTAAAACAACTATTTTATTTACTTAGTTTCTAGCAGGGCTGTACAACAGTGTGTTTTTATTCCTTTAAAAATAAAAATAGAGTAACTCCTGAACAACTGATCCAGGTTCACTGTTCAACTTCACACAACTTTTTGAGATCGATTTCCTCCTCCTCCTCACTTCCACGAGATCACATCATTAGATTTGCCTGGTTAGGTGACACCTACACGTCTGATGGGTGATGGATGTTTTATATATAGGGACCAAATGAAAATCCCCCTCCCCCCCAACTTCCACACATCTTCCCATCATACACACATGAGTCTGATGTTCCTCCTATCATCTTCTATCAGAGAGGAAAGATAACCTCAGAGCCAATGACAAACTTTGACAAATGGCTTGTCTCCAAGCACCTGCGAGAAAATGGAACTGACAGACTCCTTCACCTTTCCTCTTCCTCCAAGCCTTGGGCTGTGCCAAGCAGGCATAAGTGATATACTGTAGGACATGGCTGGGTGTAAGTCATGCTCCTTCCGTTTCCTCCAGATTGTGAGGGTCTCCATCTATCATTGTCAGTCACCTTTCTCTCATTGCCTCTGTCCGTCTCAGCTGCTCTGTCTGTACGATGAGCCTTGTCTCTTTACTCATTCACCCAAAGGTCACTCTTCCATTCTTCCATCCCCAATGCTTCCTCCCTTTGCCACCAGAGCAGTCTGCAGATATCTATAACGCTGTGCAGATGGCTGGTAATCTGGCCCGGGGTCATTATGAATCCTAGCCAGGGCCATGACCGTCGGCTAGTCTCCCCGTCTGTCAGTCGATCTCAGCAAACATGACCTAAAACGAGGCATTCATCTAAATTTCCACATATTTGGTTTTTCTTGGCAAATACTGCTATGTTATTTTGCCTGGAGAATTTAAATCCATACGCTTTATTAAAGCAGACAAGGTTGGATATACGCTTAATTTGTGCATTTATGCTCAAACTGTGTGAATGCACACGTAACCCTGATTGTCCCACAGCATCATTTTGGGAGTGAGTTTATGATAAGATGGTAAGTGGAGGTGGGCGGTAGATTATTGGTGGTAGGCATGGTCGGTTTGTATGAGTTGTAGGAGTCAGAGTGAGAGTCTTAAAGTTTCTATTTTTATTTGGTTTTTTACTTTCTGATTTCAGTTTTGTTTTGATGTATACTGATTTGAAGATCTGTCAGTTTTAGCAAAATGTTTATTTAATTTTAGTGTTCATCTTAGGAAAACATTTGAAAACCTGAAAAAAGTTGAGTAAAGAATTTAAAAAAAAGCCATATTTACATTATACTAACTTGGTAAGAAGATGAAAAAAGCATTGCTTTCACCTGTGATTGTATATTCTGTTCAATTTTGGCTCCATATACTAGTATTCACACCTTAGCATGTGTCTGCACATGCACAATGTGTGATATGTCATTTCCGCGCTGTAACCAGCTAAATAAGCTCAAATACTCTGAAATGTAGCACATTTTTTTTGCTTCCTGTAGGCTTTGGGGGTAGCAAATGCTGTCAAATTTAACAGGTTGTCTACCTAATTATTCTTTATAAAATGCATCACAAATAAAGATAAAGTCAGAAAAGTGAGTAATGCATGAAAGGATATTGTACTAGTTAAAACTGGATGGGTAGCCAATATAATTTACTATGCAGTTCAAGGATATTAACAACAATATACGTGTTGAGGCTGTGACTAAGTTATGACACTTTAAGTGGGCATGAATTTAAATAAAATGACAAGTTGAACTATTCCTTGGGTTTATTTTATTATAGGGCTTTAGTGATCTGGCCAAAAGCTCATATGATGGTTCTTTCAGATATAATCACAATCCACAATCTGAATCACTCGATTTGACTTAACTACAATGCCCCACTCTATGGGATCCCCAGAAGCACCCTCAGAAACTGTAATTTATTCAAAACAGTGCTGCCAGAATCTTAATGAGAGCCCATAAACGGGAACATGACCTCCACTGGCTCTACATCACCTCTAGAATCGACTGTAAGACAGGTCTCATCACCAGTGAATCCAAGACAACGCCAGCAACTACCATAAGGACCTTATATATCCACCCAAACCCTCAGCCTGGACCTGCTTCTGAAGCACTGCTGACTTAACCCTATAATGCCAAATGTACCATATTTGATACATAGGATTTAAAACCCACTACATGATCAGTGCGAAATGTTTTGTCTTGAAAAACCTACTGTATACAATTAGATACATAATTCACCAGGGGGGAGGAATTTGTTCACCAGAGGCCTTTCCAGTGACACTACAAGATTGTCATTACTGAGGAAGGAGGAAGAACTTTGACAATTTTGAAAAGGAATGATCAATTTGTTATATTATGTTTCTAACATTTAATGTATCAAACATGATACAAAATTGAAACTCATGCATGGAAATTGATATTTGAAAAAGCATTTAGGTTGGATTTAGGAAGGACCAAAAAAGAAACTGGAATTTTCTGTCAATAATTTAATGGCTCTGGTTTCACGGAGTTAAGTAAATTCTTACCATTGTTTCTTCAGCATGACCCAAAGAACACTTTACACAAACTTTGTATGTTAATGTATACTGAATTTCAACACTTCAATGCACACATATGCTTAAGTGTCAGTATAAACAGACTGGAATTCACTCACTACCCTGTTGACCTATACTAGCAACACTTGGTGACTAATCCAAGATGGTGTTTGCTACTGCTTAGTGCAACGCCTTCTGTAAATGAAGGTTATTAGGCCAATTTACAGGGAATTTAAAACTAATTTTAGCTGTAAGGTAAGATTTTATTTATTTATTTATAGTAGATCATGTGGCAAATTAAGATAGATCTGTCTTAGACCGTGACAAGCTTTATTTTAATGATATTTGGATCTCCTAGTACTTGAAACCTATTTCTAAGTTAGTACTGGATCATTCAAATTGTGAATATTCTATTTTGTAAAAGACAAAAACAGCATGATCCTGTGTGCTCAGGTACCACTATACCTCTCAAGCACTGCTCTGACCTTTTTTACTGATGTCGTTAAACCACTTTAATGTTAGATGCTGTTGGCAGGCGAGTGAGAGGATGTCAGCCCTTCATTGTTGGCAGTGAATTTGCATTCACACTGTGAAAGGATGTGGACATATCAGGCTCAGGCCCTGTCTACTCTGAGGCATCCAATCTTTCAACATCTTGAGAGCATTTCGCTTCAGGTCACAAAATAACATAATGCAGCATCTGAAGAAGACCGTGGTTACCAAAGAATCAGTGCTATGTATCCAAGACTGTAGCACATAAACTGAATAACGTCTAAAGGTGAAGACGCACCAACTCAATTTGGACTTCATCAGGCAGTCTGGTGAGGTCAGTGACATGAGTCTGGTTGGTGTGTTCCATGTGATCAGCCATCGTTAATGCCATCGCAGGTCTTTTTGGCCAATTCAAGATGTGTAATCGACCACTACCCGTCATCCAGTCGGATCAATCTGATTGGTGGAGGGATAGCCCTTGACTAGTGAATCAGTGAACGAGACATTTCCATGTGAATCCAGCTATACCATGGTACTTCACACTATTATTATCTCCTATAACAGGCCATTCACTGTTCATATTGTATCTGAATGAGTGCCAGTCACTGTTTTCTATAGACTTCATTCATTCCATTAAGTGAACATTGTTAGCATTGTTAGCATAGTGCGATTTGTCCTTAGTTTTCACCTGTGACATCTTTGTTCTTCCACAAGAAGAAGCCTGACAGCTGACAACACCAGTATCTTATCACTAGCCATCTGTTCAACAAGTCCAACAATAACAACCCTTCTTGACTACTCAACATTCTCTGCTGACAACAATGACCGACGACAATGAGCTCTGTGTGGTCATGTACCAGTTTTATGTCTCGTGCAAGTGCACAATGTAGGCTGATGTCAGTAGTTGATTTGGTGTGTTATTCACACTTTGTTGACTGTGTCAGGGAAATGGGAGCTGACTGATAGTTGGATTACCTTTTCTGGCAACGATCGGTAGTCTGGTTGTGTGTGTGTGTTGTCGCCTTAAAGGCTATTACTCACACATCTCTGAATTATGTGATCAAGTTTTCTTCTTCAAACAAAATTCCAAATCTTCATGTAATCCATCATCAGCTGGTTATTACATATCATTATAGCTCTGTTAGATTAGCTCTGTTTAGACAATAAAACCACAAACCACTTCTGTTATCTGTATGGTTTGTGTTGTCAATAGTTACACCAAGTTCTGTTTGGAATCGTCCAAACAAGGTCTTAACTGTGATTCCAGCTTCCAACTTTATTCTTTTACTGTAGAACTGTGTCCAGTGGTGAAAACACCGGTGTTACTTCTATTTTTTATCACGTTGTTACTTTTTCTGACTGAATATTCTGTCTTGTCAGTTCTCATTCTCATCTCAGCCTTGCTGTTAGTTTTCCTCAGCATGGGAGCCAAGCAGAGTGACTCCAAATCTATATATACGTTACATGTTCACAGTGACACACTGGCCTGTAGCTGTGGGTAAAGTGAACACACATCCCTGTAATAAAATACACTGAAATCATTGACATAACACTGACACTCTTTAAACAATTTAAAGTACACATTCTGCATATAACCCTTTTAATTATATATTGAGTAATAAGAAATATCACCAAGATGTAAAGACCACAGAGGTTTGAGGTAATTACTATATTTACTTAATTAGATGGCACTCATTCTCACCATTTGCCATTTCTCCTGATCCAGTTCCTTTCCCTCTGTCTTTACCGTGTCTCTGCTTTTCATAATCTCAGCTCTGGCCATGCATCATTTACACCCTTCCCTCCTGTCTTCCCTCTTCCCCTCATTATCCTGCCATGTGCCGTGTCCCTCCAACAGCCTCAGTCTCAGTTTAATGTAGTCACCTGACAGCCCCATGTTGTCTCCACCCTCCTTCCTCTTAGTGTTCATCACCATGTGACATTACTGACCTTCACCGGACATTGTTTCCATTAGGGTGACAAATCTGATGCGTCAACGCAGCGTTGTTGACATGCTGGTGTAGAATCACCATTGAATAGATTTTTCATAATGAAAATGCCAGAAGAAGTGATGGTGTGTGTTAGTGTTTGGCAATTAAGTTGAGCCCAGGGCCCCTATTTTTCAGCGGGACTATCCAACATATTATAGGTGGTTCAAATATGTGTGTTTGCTGCATGCTTTTGTCAACACCTACCATATGTGTTTCAGCTATGCTTCCTGCTAATGCCTTAATATGTGCCAACTATATTTACATAGAAAATAGCTGTGTGCAGTTACAGCTTGATTGCATTTTTCCCATTTAATGTAATGTTGTGAGGTTATTAAAAAGCTGCATCCTTTAATAGAAGGTTTTTTTTTTTTTTTTTTTTTTTTTTTTACATATTAACCAACCATAAAGCAGATTATGAAGAATGAATGTTCTGTAGGTATACAACTCACGTGTTGCCAATGGATGGATATAATGTTGATGATTTAAAGCTAAATGACTGCATAACTTGCAGTTCTAAGCATAAAAAACATATATAAATGCAATTTATATAGGAGACACAGGTGGATTGGAATAGATCCTTGTGTTTGTGTGTCCGTGTGTGTGTGTAGATAAATGCATTGGTGTGAGCTCTGGAGGCAGCAGTGGCTGTGTCATTCCCACTGTGAATGAAAGAGAATCTGTGACTGCCCAAGGAAACGCTAAAGCCCCATGAAAAGATGGACCAATGACAAACCACAACCCCCTACAACACTTAACCAGAGTATGAGATTACATCTCGGCTAATGTTTTTTTTTTTTTTTTCATGCTTAGAATTTAACATTCTGGTCATAACTGCAGTGCATTAAATTATAGATTTGTGTTCATAGTAACATAGTTAAAATATAAAATCAATTGGAATGGTATGTAAAAGTAAACCAGACAGCAATGATATTACAACTGTACAACTTAAAGGGGTCATATAATGCAAAACCACATTTACTTTGTTACTATGGAATCTAGGCAGCTATTAGGTTCTAATAGACCATACTAAAAGCTCAAAGCTGTCTACCGCCTCATTCCGCCTCTAAATGTAAAAATATAAATGACCCAGCCAAAACGATCGGATTTGGATCTGGAGCTCTCTTGACGTCAAATGAGCTCACTGTTACGCATACCTTTATAAGCCTACAAAAACAGCGTAAGCGAGAAGAATGGAAGAAAAAGAAGACGACGAAGAAGAAGTAAGCCAGAACAACAATGTCTGAGCACATCTGTAACGTTCCGGGATGTACTGGGGAAGCAGAACGTTTGTTCAAACTTCCCCAGGAACCCAATTGCCAGCGGCAGTGGTTATTATTTCTCTACGGGGACATTCCACAGAACTTTAGTTTGAGGTTGGTGATTTGCGCTAGCCATTTTGCCCCAGAATGTTTCTCCGACCTTGGTCAGTATCAAGCTGGGTTTGCTAAGAAATTGAGACTAAACCCAGGATCTGTGCCAACGATTAATGCACCTCAACCGACACCAGTAAGTATTAATGCTTGGCTTCCAGTTTATTTTGTGTGTCGTTATGATTTAAGACAACAACAGTTACTATTAGCCATAGCACTCATGCTGCATGTAGCTACACCCGTCTGTAGGCAGAGCTAACTTGCCCAGTGAACGTTTGTTTTTAGGACAATATGTTTGTATAAAAAATCTAGACTATGATCATTAAAGGTGGTTTTCCCTCTCTATGGACCCTTTGTATCAATGCAGTCAACCACCTGTCATTTTAAAGGGATACGCCACCCCCAGATTAAATTCAGTGTATCCCCCACACTCCCCAGACTAAATAAGTGTGTGGAAGCATTTTCCTGATAACCCAGCCAATGTCCGAATCCATGACAACTGACCACTGGCTGGTGACACGTAGTACATGCATCCTAATGTTGCCAATGAAGTGAATTCGGCCAAAGTGAATTAATGTACTTAATGTTGTCCCCCAATTACTTTCCGCGTACTGTGCATTCACTTCCATGATGAATGA
>JAPSES010000001.1:10888219-10899524 GCA_029822895.1 Maxillicosta whitleyi
ATGTCACTGCTCAGTGTCACAACTAGATTATGTGGATTGAACAGACTGGTGTCAATATTGTGTGTGTGATTTTTCATGTAAGATTTAGATGAAAATATGTGAATATAATGTAACGAGTAACAACATCAATTTCCAAAATGTAAAGAGTGGAAAGTACAGATAACTGCCACAAAATGTAGTGAAATAGAAGTAAAAGTATGCATTATTATTATTTTTACTTAAGCAAAGTACAAAACAAAACAAAAATACTTAAGTACAGTAACAAAGTAAAAATACTTTGTTACATTCCACCACTGGTGTTAACCCTGCTGTCCCGGGTCTGAAGAACTTTCAAGCTTATCCAGATGTTCATATTGCACAAACTGTGAAACCCTGATCCTACAAACCTGGTATACCACACAGTTTTTTTTTTTTAATCCTGAAAGAAAGAAAGAAAGAAAGAAAGAAAGAAAAAAAGAAAGAAAGAAAGAGTTAAAACAAAAGCTAAAAACTGTCTTGATTAAAATGAAGAATTTAATGTCAAATCAATCAAAACATTTAAAATTGTGAGTTGTAGTGCAGATATTAGTACTGAAAATAAATAAATAAATAATAATTAAAGCCACCATCGGGAAGCACCTCTATCTTGCAAGTCTGTTTACCTTTATCAAAATCTGAAGGGTAGAGGTCATTCTCAAATCAAACAAATAAAATATTAACCAAAAACATCCAAGAGTGAGAAACTGCTGTTGGCGCTCTCTTTGATGCCCTCGGAGTCGGAGCTGCTGAGAGTTGTTTTCTTAGGACTTAATAAACCAGTTTGCACAGGCAAAGTCAAGGCAGAACATATGAGTGGAAGAGTTATTATGTATACACACAGTTTGACACTGACATGTTTACATATTCTGTGTTGTTTGATGTGATCCTGTACGTGGAAGCTTTAAAGGTTAGCCTTGGTTGCAGTACGTCCGCTGTTTTGATGCGACTTTATGCTACTGTCTAATGTGACGAGTGGGTTTGGAAATGTGTTTCATTATCAGTGCTCTGACCATGTTGTTGGATCAGCAGATGTTATTATCATGTGTTATATTCTGTGTGACATGTACCTTCAATACATTTGCTGTGGTGGGGCCCAAAACAGAGCAATAATAAAATAAAATAACCTTTTCATTCAAATTAAATCAAATTTAGTATATTACACCTTTTTATTAGATAGATTGATGCATGACTAACTAGGTGTAAATGTATCCATGTATTTTGTTTTGTTTTTTATATTAAATACCTTATATTTTGCTAAACCTACTTTTATTAGTCTTTGGTTCATTTATTTGTGTACTTACAATTTTTAAGTTTTAATTTGAACCCTCCAGGAGTGGTTCTATTCCAAACTGAAAATATGTTCAAATGTGGAGCTGATTTCCTAAAATGTTCAGTTGTTGGTTGAATGGGACAGATCAGCATGAAGTAACTCATTTGCATTTAAAGGGCCAGCACTCAAAATGACCTTTCTAGTGTCATTACTAAGAAATAGGGTTGAAGATGGACCTGTGAAGTTGAATTAATGAAGAATTCAGACCCAAACAGTACATTTATATATTATGAAAAAAAGTGAATTCTTCGAAACATAATGAATGTAATAATAATTATTACATTTCTGTAGCACTGTTTAAGGCAGCCAAAGCATTACAATATTGATCCATTATGCATTCACTCTGACATTCTCACTCTGGTGGTGGTAAACTACAATACTTCTATAGCCACAGGCTGATGGAAACATGGCTGCCAAGTCACATCTACAGCCCCTCCCATCACCACTGTGACACTGGAGGCAAGGAGGGTGAAGTGTCTTGCCCAAGGAGACAACGGACTGACTAGGACAGAGCGGGATTCAAACCACCAACCCGTAAGTTATTGGACAACCCGTGCTACCTCCTGAACTGTGGCCAATATACTGTATGTGTTGAAGTGTCTGCAACATGTGATGGAGCCCAAAACACAGCAATAATAAAATAAAAGAACCTTTTCATTAAATGACTTGATGCACAACTCTAATGAGCTGCAAATATATTCCTGTAGAATTTTTAGTCTTAAATTAATTCTTCGAAACATACTCAGAATTAAAATCAGCATATATAGGTGTTAGGATTTACTTTATTTATTTATTTGCTTTTGTTGTTAAGACACACAAAGTTTACAAAGTAGCTGCTTGTTGCAGACCTGCTCTTGTAGTTTTATTATTATTATTTTATTGTTATTAACACAGTATATTTTGTCTGTTTAATATAGTGGGTGTCTGCATACAGAAAGCCCTTGAGCTGACGTGAATATCTAATATGCAACACTTCATGTAAGATTCCAGGAGGAAGAATGCCAAAGTCAGAGCACAGTTAAAGATAAAATGAACTTCCCAGCCAGAAAACATCAAGGATGCATTAGATGGTGACTTGGCTGATGGAAATAAAGCCCCCATATTTATTACAAAAACAATGCAACACTTCCAAAAGTAGCTGGCAGAAACACACAGCACTATAGACTAGAAGAGATCCACAGAGCAGGAGCCAGTACTATAGATACCAGTGTCTGCTGTTCTGCCTTTGAGAAGCAACAAAGTTTGCGTCAGTAGCTGAAGGGGAGTTTTTCATTTTTTAGGTGGACTCTAAGTTTTAATTATCAACTTAGATCCTTTATCTGAAAATAACTTATATACTTCACATTACACATGCCTGCCAAAACTCATTTTGCAATTATTTGTAGCAACAGTTTGTAGACTTTGATGGAAACCAAGGCGTTAACCTTTATAGATGTTTGACTCATTAACATAAAAAATTAGGAAATGCGACCATTATAAGTCATGAATGGCTTGATGACCCGACAATTTTGTCACCTTATCTTGTAAAATGGAAAACAATTAACTTTGACCTAAGTGCTAATCATTTTCCCCTCATTAAGATAATGTTATATTGTCAGACAATCTTGTAAGTTATGCTACTTGTCCTAGGAAATAGTTCTTAAAGTCAGTTTCTCTGTTTACAGTCCAATTCAATGAGTGATTACACTTTCATTATTTCATACAAAACCAACACAATATGATGCATTCTGGTGTGTCTAATCCACATTTGAGTTTATTAGAAATACAGTCGTTTTTCTTCAGCTCAAAAGCGTTCCAATAATAGAGAATGATCAGCCAGACATGCCCCAACATTTTTAGAGTGATACATCCATGAAATTGGATCCGCTTCTCACACTTTCATCCCAAGCCGTTATTAATATTCTATATCATCTGCACACATCCTGTGCTACATCCCATACTGTTTAGTGGCCTTGGAGGAAACATTTGGCTTTTGATTAACCATGCAATTAAGATGCATTTTACTGAACAATAATGACAGTGAACAAAAAATATCTTGGTAGAAAAGGTTTATTTGTTAGCTTACTGTATATCTTAGTATGGTTAAATCTTTCATATCTATCTATCTATCTATCTATCTATCTATCTATCTATCTATCTATCTATCTATCTATCTATCTATTAGTCCAATTAGTATACAGAACGCACTACAGTCATTGAATAGTTTTCTTCTGTATTAAAGTAAAACACTGTTATGAAATTGTCTTTAACTTACAAGTGAAGCCTTTCAAGACCTTAAGGAACACAGCTGATTGATTATACTCACATTAGAGATGTGAGGTTTCCTACAGCATCAAAGTGGGCTTTAAAGCAATCAAGGCTTATAAATAGAAATGAAAAACTGTGCAGATGATAGGAACTATTTTCTCACATTAACTGTGAGTAGCATAGTTTGACTTTGTGCTTTTCATGAACCATGCAAATTATTTCACATTCTACACATAGTTGAACATGGTATTGAATTTATAAATGGCAAAACCAATGTGTTTCTCTGCCTTTGCAGTTTTTTTCCAATTTGCACAAGCCTACACATTGTGTTGTAGAGAAGAAAAAAACAAACAAAACGTATCTGCATTTTGTCAAGGCAGAGATTGCCCAGTGAGTGTTCCATTTTATCTTTTACCCACTTCTACACCACTATTGATGATTGCTGTGATTACAGATTGTTTTTCTAGTGTTATAGGACAAAACAAATTATTTTCCCAACAGTGTGCGACGCTCACTTTTTGAGAACCCAACCCAAAGAGTTTAAAAAAGACAGAAGGAATCTGAATGAAGCTTAATAAAGAGAATGCGTAAGTAATAAAAATGTCTGTTCACATAATAAATAGACATGAAAGGGCCCAGTCTCTCATCACCATCCCTATTATTTACTTGGTGACTGAGCATACCAGGCAGCCAATTACAGGGCCCGTCAAGCTGTCAATCATAATGAAGCAATTCAAAGAAATCAAACAGTAACTGTCACAGGGACATTATCAGGTGCTGAGGAAACAGAAAAGAGGATGCTCAAGTACCAATTAATGGAATAGGATGTGTAGCTGAGGAGAAATGCAATCAATATTGACTTTGAAAACTGAAGATGGAAAAAAAACATCCCATAACCCTATACATATTGGCTACTAATCTCTTCCACAGCTTGGTCACAAATCAAGAAATAAAGCAAAGGACTGGAAAAACGTATCATTTCCTGGATGCTTTCACCATCTCACAAAAGGATATCACCTTGGACCAAAGCTCCAAAACTGACACGCACTTTTTTCATTATCTTGCAATGAAATGTTGTTCATTGACCATGCAGTTAACACCTAACGACACCTCTAGACCTTGAATGAATAGTGCAACTGAGCAAACCTGATCACTATTTCTCACCAGCAGATTATAGAGACTCTCCAGTCTCAATTACCATGTCACACTCAACCACACACACGGGTATGCACTAAGAAGAAGTGTTTGTGTTCGAGCAATGGGGAGTTGAATGTGTGCAGTCAAACAATGGCTCAACCCTTGTAAAATATTAATTTAACTAGTAAAGACTCAAAGAACCATAATAGAACAATAATATATAATGTTTAATAACTTCTGATCCATTAATCCTATCAATCCATATAAATAATTGGTGTAAAATGCAATTTGTCGTCTTTTCAGATATGATCCATTTGGACGTTCAGAGGCTCCATAGTGAACATGGAAACAGCATCATCTTCTACAACATTATAAAACTAGAAAAGCACTCAGAGAGTGCAGACCTCCGCCAAGTGCAACATCACCCCCCCATAAATATTAGTCCCTCATTTATCTGGACAACATTTTAAAATTCTTAAGTCCATGGACTATATGAGAAAACATGAGTCGCCATCTGGTGGGCATTTGTTATTATTACCACAGCAACACCAATGATAACTAATACAGAATCATTAAAAAAAAAATCCTGGATCCAGACAGTGATCCGGATCACCTCCAAAATTTAATCATCTGTTCCTTGTCTCAGAGCGAACATTTCCTGAAAGTTTCATTAGGTTTGGCCAATAATTAACCGAGATAATGAGAAACAAATTTTTTGGCCCCATTGACTCCAATGTTAATGAAAATTTCATGAAAATCCGTCCATAACTTTTCGAGTTATGTTGCTAACTAACAAACGGACAAACATTCAAACCCAGGCAAAAACACAACCTCCTTGGCGGAGGTAATCAGTAAAACCCATGGAGTTCGATCAATGACAGTGGATGGAGACACATGGGTTTATGTTTAAATGTGAGGAAGCTGCAGGCAGCCCCTCCCTGAACAGGTGTGTGGCTCCAAAGACACATGATATGTTTTTATTTACTTGGATTTTTCTCACTGTAATTGTTTGTTATATTATGTACTGATCCACTAAAGATGGATCCTATTGATTGACACATAAGTTAATTTTGTTGTAATGTTTCAGTGTTTTTGTGCTGCTTTAATGTTTAATGTCTGAGGTGCTTTGAGGTTGAACCATGGTCATGGAGGCGCACCCATGATTATGGTAACACTGGTGTGAACCATCAGCTTATTTGGGAGAAACCACAGCAGAGCTAAGTCAGAGGGGAGTGTGGGATGAAAGTAGAATTCTGCTGGGTTTAGTGTTTGGGTTTGTCACATAGGATTTTGGGTTATGAACTGATGTAAAATATAATGTAATTTGATGTTGTGGTAGAGGTAAATATTAGTCTGTAAATATTGTATGTGTATAAATGTGTATATATATTTGCATTCTGGATACCCCCCCCCCCCCCTTTGGTCTTGTGGGGAATTGGTTGGTATTTATAAGGGATGAGTGTCATTGTGTGGTGTGTGTTTGTGGGAAGGGGAATCAATGCCGTCCACACTTGTAATCTTCCTGTATGCACTTTAATGTTTAAAAAAAAACTTGCTAAAGTTGGGTCCTGTCTTGTTTCCATGGGTTACTGCACTGCAACCTTTACATTAAAGTTAATTGAAAAACTCGCATTTTCTTCATTTTTCTGTTTCCGATATTATGACAACTTTAACTTGAGCTTTTATGAACACCTACATAATCAGTGAATTAAATATGGGAAAACACTAGATTTCTATTTTTAAAAAGCAAAATACAGAGGATACCATTATAATAAATAGTGTAGATTTCAACTAAATGAAAAACCCCTTGCAAAAGCATGTTAAAGAGTAAATACTTCTACAGGAAACACAGAGGGCTTTTCCAACTAAACTCTGGCATTGTGAACACTGAGCTCATATGACTGATGACCACATAGTTTTGTCTCATCTGTGTAAAAAGACATGATAGATATTTTTGATGGAACACAACAACAGACTGTTCTGCCACCTATATCCTATTAATTGCAGCCATTTTTTTTTCTTTCTGTGGGCCACATCTTAGTTAAAATGGACAAAGGAGAAAAGGAAGCTCATTCTGCACTACTGTAGAAATATAGAGACTGTAATAATATATGTGGCTCTTTCTAAGGTAGTGAAAAACAACTCTCACTTTTGTGTCATTATAATACTAACTAACTAATAGAACCCAGTTTGTCCTAAATTTTATACAGTGGACCTTTGAGGTAATGCGCTCTACCTTTGGAGAACATTTTAAGAGGAGAATTAATTCACCTTCTTGGAAAAGAATAGCGTCCAGGGTTTCTTTTATTCTTTTTTGCTTTAAAACCACAGCAAAAAAGGAAGCAGATTTAGATATTCCTTGAGCTGTATTCACTTAGGACTTAAATAACCTGGGGGATATTGGGAAATTTGGAGAGTATGTATCCCCCACATCTGTATTTCATGTAGGAAAAGCAAAGTTTGTGTTTTACTTGAATTTGCTGTTATCATTCCCCAGTTCTGTTGTCAAGGGCAGGCTCACCACTTAAAGAAAACTGTTAGAAAGATAGAAAAAGATTCCCTACTGTAGCTGTCATGCATGTCATCCATCTCATCATCTTTTGAAACGCTGCTATTCTGAAGGATTTATGTTGATCTTTTATTGAATTGCTCTCCTTGCTATATCGCAACATGAGCCTCCTGAATATCCACCAAAAATATATTCAATATTTACATTTATTATCACCGGTGCAGCATCAGTAGTCCTTGACCAAGAAGTAGAAAATAGAATAAGTGTGTGGTAGAAACAAAACAAAAATGCTGCAAATACCACTAAATCACAGAGACGTTGACTAAAACAAGGTGAATATTACCATGTTTGCTGGAACAGGGTAAGTCATTTGTGGTATTTCGAATTTACAAATTGTAGACATGGCAGATTTGCAAAGGATCACAGATGACCTCCGCAATTATTCCAAATTAGCAGTTGTCCAAAGGTACCACTTGTCCCGTGTGGATGGGGATTTAGTTAATGAATCCTACTGAGAGGGAACATGCTTGTAGGAAGGGTACAGTATTTCTCTGGTGTTGTCATGAAGCCTATTTCCTATAGAATTAATTGAGAAGGAAACATAAAGGTGAACAGTCTGCCCTTCAGGCTGTTGAGCACAGTATGGGTAATTCTATATTGATCCATCTTTAGCAAACATGTGTGCACATTCATTATTTGGGGAAGAAAGTAACTCAAAGTCTGTTTTTCTTCTTTTACTATATATTTTAGTATCTTTACAGGAGTCTGGCTTAAACCTGGAGCAAGAAAGATGCGTTCCTGTCTCTTGGGATGCTTAATGAGGGGGTTTGGCTGGCAGTCTAATTTCAGTTAGAACACTATTAGGTGGATAGTACGACAAGAACATCTAAGGACATTGTCTCTAAAATTTAATGTCTCTTTGATCCTGTATTGATTATGTTGCTTGCATGGACAAGAGCAGGTAAGTAAGCAGAAAACGTAAAAAAAACCCCAAACAAAACAAAACAAAAAACGTCAGCCAAAAATGATTCCTATGGAGACACTATGGCTGAAGAGTACAGGTTTAAATATTAACCGAGCTGCTCCAGTACTCCTCAGTTATCAAACCATAAGGGGATAGAAAACTAAAGCTCACTGCTTCTGTTTTGATTGTTATATCTTATACTGGCTGTGTCAAATAGCCGCACAACAAGCCTCTGCTGGTCTTTGTGTCTGTATTTCTTCTAGTCTTTTATGTTATTGCTGGGTCAAAGATTTATCTTTCGCTGTTTTGTTTTTTTTCACCCCATGCCTTGTCGACTGCTGCTGAGTAACTATTGCGCTCTTAGTCTTTTGGTCACATGCTATATCCTACTTCAGGGTTCCTATGGGAACTTCAAAAGTTTAGAATTTACATATCTGGATTTAATATCTTATAATGGTCTTTAAACGGTATTACATGTAATATGTTATTTCTTAAGTTACCATATACTGCAAAGAAAGTAACATTAGTCCACTCAGTTCGACCTGTTCCCACCCATCTGTTCGTCTTCATCTACTTATCTGGGTCCGGGTCAGGGGGGCAGCAGCCTCAGCAGCCCTCTCCCCAACCACTTCCCCCAGTTCTTCCCGAACCCCAAGGCATTCGCTGAAAGATGTAATCCCTCCAGTGTGTCCTGGGCTGGACAGACATACCCCAAACTCCTCCCCAGGGAGGCATCCTCACTGGATGTCTGAACCACCTCATCTGGCTCCTCTGGACAAGGAGGAGCAGCGGCTCTACTCCAAGTCCCATCTGGATGTTGGAGCTCCACACTCTATCTCTAAGGCTGAGCCTGGCTGCCCTCTGGAGGAATCTCATTTCAGCTACTTGTACTCGTAACTGTTCCAAACAGAAAATTTATATTGAAATTAGGAACCAATTATCAGAAGAGGACCAACACACATTGAACGTCATTTTATCAGTTTGATGGAAAATTATGATGCAATTTGAAAAAAAAGTGTCCTTGAAATATGCAAAACTGTTGTTCAGATAATACACAGTATATAAAACAACAATGGGAACTGGAATTAAATGTAATATTAGATGAGGATACCTGGGGATATGTTTGCTCAGGTTGTCACGGGGGGAGGGGAGTCAACTTTGGAAGGAAATTGACTGGAAGGTGTTTATATGTGACATATAAAATGTTGGAGAACCTGTGGTCTTGTCGGTCAGACATATTTTGGGAGTGCCCTTTTATGAAACCCTTCTGGACTAATGTAAAAGGTATATTGGATCATTTACTTAAAGTGCACTTCTCTATGGACCTATTATTATTTTCAATGGACATATTTCCTGATGGTCTGTCCCACGACCAGGGATTCATACTGCATCTTCTGATGACTGCGAGAAAAACAATAACAATGTTTTGTTGCTGAAACCTAAATCACCTACAATTGAACAATGGATACAAAAAACTGTCTAATGGAACAATTAACTACACAGCTACAGCTGAAGACCCCGACCTTTGAAGGAAAATGGGGACCAGTCTTCAGTCTTATTGGAATTCTTATTGGAATATTTAAGCCTGGAATTTTTTTTTTTTTTTGTAACCACATATTTTTAATTGTAATTTTGGGCCCAATCTCAGGACAATAGTTTTTATTCTGTAAATTGTTTATTTTGTTTTCTTCAATTAAAAAAAAAAAAAAAAAAAAAGAAATTAGGAACCAATTATTGCTAATTTTACAGCTCCCAGAGAGAAATATCGTGCGATGGCAGGAATCAAGGTGTGGGAGTAAATAAATAAATTCTAGGAGACATTTTTTTTTTACCAGTATGGCCTTAAAATTTAAAAAAAATGTTCTAAGTAGTTTTAAAAAGGTCTTAAAAACTCTTAAATGTAACTTGTCGAAGTATGTAGGAACCCTGTGCCTATACCTGCTGATTCTGATCGAGTGTTCTCCACCATTGGTTCCTGCTACTTAGCCTCTCTTCATATGCTGATCCGCTCTAATCCGTCTGTTGGGCACTGTCTGCGTTTCGGTTGTAAAAAAATCGTTACAAATTCATTTAGAGGTGGCAGGTGTGCTTGTAATTGCAATCATGGTTATTTGTTTGGTGTTATTCTGATATGTTTAAAGCATCTGGATTGTTGTCGGTCCCTGTGGCATGCTGTTTTCATTTATAACTGTCCTGTTCATCCATCAAATCAGACACATCTATTTCACTTTAATCAGTATTGTGTTTATCTGACTGACAGCTGAGATGTGTACTTCAGAAGATGAAGTAGTGAAGGATCAAACGTTGTGATGCAGTTTAAGCAACGGCGTACGTCTGCATGTGTATGAATGAGCAGGGGCAAGGGGAGGGGTTGCATGAACATGTGCTCATGTACAGAGTCGAAGTGTGCATGTATGTGATACGTGTGTGTGTGTGTGTGTGTGTGCATTTGGATAAGTGAGAGTATGTCATGATTCTCTACAGTGAACGTACCCTGTTTACTTTGTTCTTCTCCATCTTCCCCGTGCTATGTTGGCTGCCTCTCCATTGGCAGCTTTCCAAAAAGAACAGCTGCCAATATTAGTGTGCTCAAATACACACACACACACACACATATACCATACATACACACACTTTGAAAATGATCCTTAGACAATATTACTAAGTCTGGTGAAAGTGAAATTGGCTTGGACACAGCCGTCTCAAAATTGCGGCTCTGCCAGTGAAACTTTTACAATTCCTCAAAACTTTTTTTTTTTTTTTTGACTAAAGTGAAATAAATGTAGTAGTGCCCTGATTTTCTGACAAATACTACACAGACTGAAATGTATTCTACTGAAATACAAAGACTGGTAAAATGATATACTGTGCATATAGGTAATTTATGCATCAAAATAAACTATGCTTATAGTAAACATAGAACCAAGATGTACATTATACTCTTATACATGCAGAAAAATTATGTTTTTTTAATAAAAGAAAATGATACGAGGGGACTGGTTTATATAAATTCATATATTCATAAATTGGCAGGAGGTGAAATGAAAAACATTTGTAAAAGAAGAATTTGTAAAAAAAAAAATTATATATATATATAACT
>JAPSES010000001.1:10941478-10954216 GCA_029822895.1 Maxillicosta whitleyi
ATAGATAGATAGATAGATAGATAGATAGATAGATAGATAGATAGATAGATAGATAGATAGATAGATAGATAGAGTATGTGTGTATGTGTACATGTGCGTGCCTCCTATATGTGTTGTTGTTTTGTGTCTGTGCTGTGATTTCATTATTTTAACAGGCTTTCCAACCTGGTAATACAAGGCAACAAAGGAATTTTACAATTTGCAAGAGTACAGAAAGAGACAGGATATGAGAACACAAGTTGACCTCTGAGATAGCCAGATTGGCCGGAAACATTAAACCAATTTGCTTGGTTCAGTAGGAAGCAGCCTATTGGAGATGACATGGGCACGATAATAAGACTGTGGATTGTCAGTGAACATTCACTCTTGAATTATCTTGCGTTCGTGTGCAACAGCGTGTGCGTTTGTGACAGAGGGAAAGCGGCTCATCAGGAGTCCCCTGTCTAATTCACTGACACTAGAGTCTGAAAATTTCATGTAAATTTGTCAAGTAGCAAATGCTGTAGTTTAGCTTGGGTTACCTTAAAAGCGAAGCCTGACATTTTAAGTGGTCGCAGATCAAGTGCTATCTTCCGATGTAATTTCTGGATGCTGATGTGTGACAGTATGTCTTGTTTTCCTGACCCCGTGGAAAAACACTGGAGTACAGATAAAACTCCCGTGTGTCTGCTTGTGCGTGCACATATACACACTGCGCTCCTTCCAGCTGTGCTCTGAAGCGCCAGCCTCGCAGGTTGCTTCAGATTGGAATGGGCATCCCTGTTGAGGCTGCCTGACCCCCTGAGGGCTCTTAGCTCCCTCCTGGGGTCTTTAGACTTAACATTTTGAGCAGCAGGGTGCCGGTGCTGCAGCAGTAGATGGGATATAGATGAGACTGACCTGAGCGTAATGTACGCTGAGATGCACAGCACACAGAAGACTACACTGGCGTACACGGCATGGCAATGTATTCTTTGAACTGCCAGCAGCCGGGTCTCCTTGCTGTAAATCAAACACTTTCAAAGTCAAACAAAGTGGAACTCGCTCTGTTGTATCTTGGCACTTGTCCAATCTGTGAGAGCTTTTATTTCTGCCACATCTTCCTTTACTGTGCCCCCTAGGCATGTGCTGTAGAAACAACTCACAGCTAAAAGAATGAGTTATGTGATTTGGTTTTCACCTTCTATCTCATTAGGATAAGAGAAATGATTTATTCCTCTTTCCCTATATCTTTCTCTCTCTCCTCGTCCTTGCCTTCCACCGTTCAGCACTTCTTCAGCTTCATCAGTGATGTGATTAATTGATTAGAGGGATAAACCATGAACACTGTTCCATTTGCTCTAATTTTTTCCAACTACATGTCAAAACAAGCTGCCTCCTCTCCTTTAAACAGAAACCGGAGTGCATCACAGCTGCCCAATCCGGAAGCAACAATTTGCATTGCAATTTGAGGAGTATTATCCTCTGCAGTGTAACCCTGCCAGCGCATGTTTCCGTGTTTGTGTGCACAATATTTTTGCATTCAGGAAAGTTCGACACTCAATAAGGTTCGACAGTATGAGAGATGGCTGTGTTTCTTGGGTTCTGCTTCTATCTGTAGCACAGTTTGAAATCTGACTCCCATGTCTAAAGCCCTGTGTGAGTCTGAGGGGAATTGACAGACACTGTTTTGCAATGTCGGTTATGTGTTTGTGGCAACAGAGGTGAATGAGCCGACACTCTGAGATGTTATTGCCTAAACAAAAGACCCACTAAGTGGTGGGAACACATGATTCCTCCTCAAACGCTTTACCGTGTCTTCTCCTCAGGGTAGCAGTAGCTGTGCTGAGTGCTAATGGTGTATTGAAAATGGTATATTTGGCCAGTGTCATCTTTTTGTCATCTAATTGACATACACAGTCAGTCCCTTACTGGGTTTATGTCTCGGAGAGAAATCTTTTTGGAGCCTTAAACATTCAGATCAATTGCCGGTTTGCTCGGTTCCCATTGATTTTTGCTCTGTTTGGTGCTGAAATACTGTATTTCATTATCAATCGCTCTGAGCGTTATTTAGTTTCAAAAAAAAAAGAATGAAATAAAAGCGCTAGTGTTTGCTCTCTTTCTGGGGTTCCTGCTCTCACTCTGACTCTTCCTTTTTCCAATTCCCTTTCTTTCTCTCTGCTCTTGTCATCTCAGATAAGCATTGCAATTGCTCATGTTACTGACGACCCAAGCCAAATTCTTAATGATGAGATTATCTTGTCAACAGTACAGAGTGTATATGTCTGCTGTATTGATCTGCACACAGTCTTAATAAATGAAGTACCACGATGGACACGTTGGCTCAGTGATAACTCTGAACCGATCTGGCTATTTATACACTCTCAATGCTGCTGAGATGATGAATGGAGCCTATCCTCCTCCTCTCCTCCTATCCTCCTGCTCCTCTCCTCCTCGTCCTCTCCCCTTCTCTCCCCCCTGCTCCTCTCCTCCTTGTCCTCTCCTCTCCTGCTCATCTCCTCTCCTGCTCCTCTCTTCCTCATCCTCTCCTCGTCCTCTCCCCTCCTCACCAGCTCCTCTCCTCCTTGTCCTCTCCCCTCCTCTCCTCTTTTGCTCATCTACTCTCCTGCTCCTCTCCTCCTCCTCTCCCCTCCTCACCAGCTCCTCTCCTCTTCCTCTCCCTTCCTCTCCTGCTCCTCTCCTATCTTCCTCCTCTCCCCTCCTCTCCCCTCCTCTACTCCTCTCCTCCTCCTCTCCCTTCATCCTCCCCCCTCCTCTTCTCCTCTCCTTCTCCCCCTCTCCTCCCCTCCTCATCCACCTCTCCTATCCTTCTCTCCTCCATCCTCCTCTCACCCCCTCTCCTCCTGCTCTCCTCTCCTCTTTCTACTCTAATGGTGTAAAGCACCCCCACCTCCCTGCTCCCACTTTATGAATGTGTCCTCTTTGAGGTCACGTTGACATGCTGAGTTGATGTACTCCCAGGTGGAGAGACATGGGTGCTGCTGTGGGAGGAACCAATCACACGGCCGGGGGAAAGCCGGGAGGAGAAATTACTCGAGCTGGAGCATCGGCATGTGTGTGTCTTTAAATGACTGAGGTTTGAAGGGGAGTTTATCTGGGCATTTCAAGAGAAGGTCAGCGGGGTTTAGAGCTCCAGATTATGTGTGATTGTTTCTTCTGTGGGCTAGCTGATTAATGCTAAAGCTGGTCTGACACATTCTTAATGCACCACAGACACACTTAAAAGAGACAGAAAGGAACCGGCATCCAACACTTTGACAAGGGAGCCTTATGCTAAAGCCCTTTCTGTCAGTTTTTACACAGGTGCATGCACTGTCTTTCCTTTATCCTCTCTTTAGCCCCTCCTTTACTCAGATTCATCATCACCACTGACCCGCTACATATACAGTAGATAGGTCACCTTGAGAGTGAAACCAGACATCTGCTGTGTGTGTGTACAGACAGGGAGAACCCAGGTGTACCTACACACTGCTGTGTGTCTGTGTGTTGATATTACACATTTTGTGCGTACTGTGTGTCTGTTGTTTTGTATTTATATCTGTGTCTGGCCTTGGTTCTGGGCTTCTGGGAAATATCTAAAATCCTTTCATCCATGGAACGGCTCTTCTTCCATTAATTCAAACAGAATAAATTTGTTCTTTAATGTTTTTTTTTTTTTTTTTTTTTTCATGAGCTCTCAGCTTGTCATGTTAAACCACAAACTAGACCACATTTTGTGGATGGTTTACTTCAAGACTCAATTATAAATTTGCCATTTACTTGTCATATTTGATAGAAATACAAGATAAAGGGGTTCAATGATATCAGATTGAATATGTAGTAAACACGTGCTTTTGACAACATCAAAACAGGTTGACAGCAGTTAAGCAGTTATCTGTGTCGCAAGTCTATTTTTTTGGGCATTTTTGTCTTCATTAGAGTTGGAACATAGTTGAGCAAGATGATGAAGATGGGGGAAAGAGGAAGGATTACATGCAGCAAAGGATATTGGCTGGGAATTGAACTCCAGGCCACTATAGTCAGGACTTAGGTTGTGTGGGATGCACTGTTCTAGGTAACGCACCAGAGCAGCCTAACATGTTCATTATTTAACCCTTAACAAACTGTTCATTTCTTAAACCTTCAGAGTTTGTTTCAGGTCAAATTTAACCCAAACCCAGAATTCCCTCATAGTAAGTGTTTATACCAAATGTTGAACTACAGATTTATTTGGAATGTCTAAATAGACTATCCCACATAATAAATATTATGTAATATCTAAATATAATGTTTCAGAGCAGGAAGAGCATATTTATTTAAGTTTTACAAAGTCATTTTTGGATAAAAACATCTACTATCACACAGTATAATGTCCTGTTTTACATAACACATAAAAACATAAAAACCTTTATGATTTATATATAAAATTGACCTGAAACAGTGTCCAAAAATCTGTAGCACCTGTACAAAAGTATAACATTTTAAAATATTTTCATTTTTGTGTATTTTGACAAAATTTAGGAAAAGTCATCAAATTTCAAAATAAAAGAATGATGTTTAGGGTATTTTTATTTTTTTTTTACTACTGTTAAATGTCAAAATGGGTCAAATTTGACCTGACTAGTATGTAAGGGTTAACAAAACTAACATTAAATGCTTCATAATGTACATTTTCTCCCAGGTACTCACATTTCATCTCACAGGTTAAATAATAATTTGATACAGATTGTAAATATATCTGTATTCATGATCGAATACAAATGCACTACTATGCATACGTTATATTAACAAGACACTTCATATAATGTGATTACATGTGATTGTTTTTACCTTTTTATCTTTTGACTGGACTGATGATCAGCCAAATTCTTGTTGCCTTTATGGTTCTAGTTACTACAGTACAGTATGTTACTGCTGTAGATATAGTTTTTGGGCTGAGCTGGCTCTGTATTAATGAGGTTGAAGCAAGGTCAGTGCTGACTCAGTTAAAGGCAAAGCTGTTGTAACTATCGATGAGCAAGTACTGAATGATTAGTAGCATGCCCGTCAAGATCACATACTGCACCTGCCGTCTTTTTTTCCCCCCTCACACTTTCAAAGGCATGTAAAAACACTTCTCTGAAATCCTCAGCTTTATCACACGTCCTTCACTTTTTCTTAAAGTTTGTCACTTTTCCTTCATAATACTCACAACACCGTTCCCAGCCATAAGCTACCCACACCAGCTGGTAACATGTGTCTACACACAACGACTCAAATAGTGGGGGAAAAACAATACTGCTATTTTTAAAAAATGATGGCAAACTGCTGCGTTAGGGGTTTTCGTGTGTTGGAATAAATATCTCTGCCAAAAGCTACATTTATCATTTACTCCTGGGGGTAAACTGCCACAGATGTGGATTGTGTTGATAGGAGTACAAACACACTGTCTTGTGTTGCCCGTCCTCTCAGAGCAAAAAAAAAAAAAAAAAAAGAAGAAAAAATAAGTAAAATAATAAATAAATACAAAAATAAATAAATAAGACTTTCCTCCTTTTGAGATGACTTTAGAAATGGCAGCTGAGGCTGAGCTATTGTTAGTGTTTTTCTAAAAGATCCTGTTAGGCGCTGCAGATGTACAGAAGTAATATTGCAGAAGATAATTGAAAAGTAACAAGTCCTTTTTTTAAAAAAAAACATGAATTACAAGTGCTTTTCCCCTTTCAGCTGAAGACCAAAAAGCAGTGTTTTGCAGAAAAAAACAGAGATGGGGGTCGTAACCTGTTCTAGTCTGTCTTTTATGTCTAGTGGACTGTGATTTAGAAGATTTATTTTCTCTTCAGATCCAATTCAGTGATGTTCTATGTAGTGTCATTTTAACACCTGAATAGGCTGCCTTATTATGTTGCACTCCACACAGGTGCAATGACACCTCATAATAATGACTCCGTGCAAAACATGCACACTCTGGGATAGTAACTCATTCAGGTACGTTTATGTCAGTATTCTATATATACCTGTGTGCTGTACTATACTTCAGAAGCGGTGAAGAGGAATACCTGTAATTTTTGCTGTTTGAGTGCCAATATAGAATGGACACTTGTTTTATTCTGTATCTTTACCTCACTAAAAAAAAAAAAAAAAAACACTTACATGCACACAGTAATTCTCCAGTTTGGTTGTGGAGGATTAGAGCTGACTTCTTACTCAGTTTCAAATCCCCGGAGTCAGTCATATGAAATTATTCAATTAGAGTTTAGTTTGCAGCTTTTTGTAAGGACTGTGCCCATATCACCCTTATCAAGTAGAAATTAAATTTTCCTGTTTGAATATCTAACGCACATGTTTTTTCAGAGATCGTCACATCATGTTGGCCTCGAGACAAATGTAATAGAAGCAGGTGGTGGTGGTGGTGGTGGGGGGGGGGCTTTTACATTTACAGTCATTTCTATTGGTTGATTGTCAGTGTTTGCAGTAATGGAGGTAGGTGGAGTTAACTCCCTAACCCGAAACCTGTTGGTCATTTCTGTACACATTAAAATTCAGTGACAGGAACAGTTCTAACAATCTCAGGTCCAATGTGGTCTACAGGGTCTATAAGGTCCACCTGTGTATGAACAGTGAGTGGACCTGCTTTAGGTACCATGAAGTAATGGTACTAATGTAAGGAATGATGAAGTAATGGTACTAACATAAGGAATGATGAAGTAATGGTACTAATATAAGGAATGATGAAGTAATAGTACTAATATAAGGAATGATGAAGTAATGGCACTAATGTAATGATGAATTAATGGTACTAATGTAATGAAGTAATGGTACTAATGTAAGGAATGATGAAGTAATGGTGCTAATATAATGATGAAGTAAGGGTACTAATGCAGTGACTGATGTTCAAAGGGATCATGTGGATGTGAACAGGTGTCAGGATCAGCACTGATGTTTGTCTAACGTTCTAAAATACATGTTCCTTTCACCTTATATGTTTTTTTTTTCTAGTATTTTTTCTATTTACTTCTCTTTTTAGAAAAAAAAAAGATGTTTGCCACTCATGGGTAAGAAACCCAATATGGTAACTTTATTGAGCTTGATTTCCTACGTTAAAAAACATTGAGACATTTCACAGAAGTAATAAAGTCTTGTTCTGTCCTCCAATAACAGTCTAAGGCTGACATGTTGAGTGTCCTATAAAAGGGTGAAGCTCAAGAGGCCAAAGCTCATCGCTTCATCAAGTACAAAATGCTGATATAAATGTTTTAAATTTAATTTGCATTTGCTCTTAATCTGATGCAGATCTGTTTAAACCAATCTGCCCTTCTACAAATCTGATTTTTTTCCCCTCAAGATAATGATGAAAACATGAAAAATTAGCAGTGCAATCAGCAGAGCACATAACTGCACCACCATCAGTCCTGTAAGTCAAAGCTTCTATCTCACAACGGTAGAAAAAACAGGAATAATTCTAGGCTTTGCTTATTTAAACATCTGCTATGGGTTTGTCCTTGGTCTATGTCTCACGCCTCCACTACGTTTCATGACAGTCAGTGTGTTTGGGTTGCTTTTTCTACATTCCTGGAACAAATCAACAGAAATGATGTATGTAGAAACAAGAAAAATGTAGAAACATAAAATCCTTGGTAGGGGTGAGTCTGTTTTATGACAGAGGCGTGGATGCACTGGTGTTTACAAGCTCACTAATACTCCACTATTATTCTGAATTTGACAGGTTTTATATAAATGTGGGTTCAATAGTGTGAATTTAGCCAGTATCTGACTCAGATACAAGGGATATTCTGATTTTATGAGGATTCTTTAGACATGTATGTACAGCACATGAAGAAAAAAATTGCAATTTGGTGCTGTTTGCAACATGTGATCTTCTCTGATAGAGATTGATGCTCCAAAGAAAAGTCCACATTTCTGGTCAGAACTGGAGACACACCCACTGTTAGACATTATAATAGGATAAGAACAAATATCAGGGAAAAAAAAAAAAAAAATCCAGGTGGTTTTTAATGAAACAAAAGAGAAGCTGAACTATTGCGATGTGCAGAGGATTATTAGGCCCAATCCCAATTCACCCCTTAGCCCTATCCCTTACCCCCTACTCCTTGGCCCTTACACTTGGCACTACCCCTTGAAATGGAGCTGCAAGGGTTAGGGGTTAAAACATTCTCCTATGACAGGAGTGGGCAATTCCGGTCCTCTAGGGCTGGTACCCTACATGTTTTAGGTCTCTCCCTATTCCATCACACCTGGAAGCCATTACATCATCATCAGGCTTCTGCAGAGCTGATGATGAGCTGATCATTAACTGAACCAAGTGTGATGGAAGAGAGAAACATCTAAAACATGCAGGATACCAGCCCTAGAGGACCGGAGCTGCCCACCCCTGTCCTATGAAATGGGACAACCCTTCTAGGCCTCACCAACAGTCATCGATGCTACCATTAACAGATGTCACAACTTTGTTTCTTAAAGTATTCATCGTGCCGTCAGCAGCTGTAACCATTTCCGTTCCCTGGGCTTTGTTCATCTTTTTGTGGCTACCAGCTGTAAACCGCAGAACTGCGATATATCACCCATTGAAACAATTAAACAGATGATCAAATGATTAAGGTGTAAAATACATACGTTTGTGTATTTCTTTCATTAATGCTCAACTTTTTTTTTTTTTTGGCTCTGTTTACCTCCATCTTGCAAATGATTCGGACAGAATTATGGTATGTTCTGTTCATGGTGTGGACCTGAAATATCTAGAGCAGTGTTTCCCAACCAGTGTGCCGTGGCACATTAGTGTGCCGTGAGAAGTCGTCAGGTGTGCTGTGGAAAATAATCCAGTTTCACCTGATTGGTTCTGTAAGCCCACCGTGTGGTTCTGTAAGTCCACAGTGTGGTTCTGTAAGTCCATAGGGTGGTTCTGTAAGTCCGCAGTGTGGTTCTGTAAGCCCACCGTGTGGTTCTGTAAGTCCATAGTGTGGTTCTGTAAGCCCACAGTGTGATCCAGATCCATAAACTGCACACACCAATGATCCAGTCTGTAACAACAGTCCGCTGGTTCTGTTTGATAATAAAAATAAAAGTGAACTGGTTCTGATGTGGTGGTTCTGTTAGTAAAGCCCCCTCAGTACTGATGCATAGATTAGTGAGTTACCTATGAACCCCAGGTATCGGGTTGAGGCAGGAGGGATATGCATCCCATAGTATTATACAACAGACTTCAATCTGGGGGGGTCAGTCAGAGGGATCGCTGGTGCTTTCATGTTCCAAACACCCTGCAAAAATGTCACCTGCCCACCCCCCCCACACACACACACACACATACACACACACACACAGACACAGAGCTTTTTGTTCAACTAAACAGGCCCAAGTTTCACACTAAGTAAAGTCAGACTAAATTTGCATAATATTTCAATAAATATACTTTTTGTTCCATTTTTGTTTGGTGTGCCTTGGGATTTTTCTGATATCAAATATGTGCCATGGTGCTAAAAAGGTTGGGAAACACTGATCTCGAGTTCAGAAGACTGTACAGCCTTAGCCCTTTCCCTCTGTCTAACTGAGAATCGGGACAACACTACCCCTTCATTTGTACATGCAAAAAGGAGGGTAGCGCTAAGTAGTAAAATAGGATTCAACCATAATGTGCATAATAACAGCTTATTTGGAATCTCAAAAACTGGAATATTAGTGCATGAAAACATAGAGACTGACATTCTTTGTGTATTTAGTTTCATATTTTGCTACTGCAACCATGATAGTATAAAATATCGACTTTTGGTTGTATTTATTTTAATGAAGTAAAAGGAAAATATGTTACAGTTTGTTATGATATAAAGCCTCTGCTGTGGGTCTCTCGTGTGGGAGTAGAATGTGAACTTAAGTCGAAGGCATACTGGTCAACATCATAGCAGTTTATGTTGTCCTTTCCTTAGATAAACATGATTCATTCAATAACAGCTTAATCGGCCCATTAATAAATCAATTACATGCATTGGAGATAAAAACAGATTGGATTTTTTTGTCATTTGGACTAAACAGATTATTCCATATTACTATATGCTTATTAACACATCCCTTCACAGCCATTTTGTTCATGCAGGATTTAGTTTAGCCCGTCATTACATTTTTCATGCCTCATAAAATAGGCTAGACTTAACAGCCTCAGGAAATTTGGCTTCAAATAGTAAAAATGTAAATATAGTGGTAAACTTTGGGGAAAAAAAAGAATTGCATTGGGAATTTTTGATTAATATCTCCCTGGTCCATGGGTGAGCAACCTTTCTGATCTAAAGAGGCATTTTAGGACCAAAATAGGAAAATTAAATGGTTTGGAGCCAACAGATATCCTTATAGTTTTCGTCTAAGTGGTGACTGTTTAAGTTTGTACAAAATATGTGGAGAATGAATCACAGTTTCAGTGCATTTACAGAATGACAAAGAAATGACAGAGCTGAAGAAAACAGTGAAATGTGTCATTATTTTCACTTTTTGGCAAAAAACACCTGGTCAAGGCTTTCTTTGCAATGAGAGATGAATACCTTTAATTGGATTTTTTTTTGTGTGTGCGTGTGTGTGTGTTATTCATTTCCAAATGATTTTTAACAAAGTCACATTGAGCCACTGGAAAATGGCCCAAGAGCCATATGTGGCCCTGGAACAACGGGTTGCCTACCCCTGCTCTAGCCACTGATCATAAGAGCTGAACACTAGCAACATCCACCTATGGTCAAATAAATCACTTACACATGTATTTCTTTATTTTTGCTTATTATTAACAGTTTACTTTTAACTCACATAATAATGTCATTGTTCCAGTTTAGAGTTAAGGTGATGCTAGCATATGATAATACTGTAATATAAATGTAGATTAGAATACATCTGTCTTATTTATTATTATATCCATAAAAACCTACATTATATATGTGAAAATCCATTTTGGAGTTGGATATGCAGTACCTATAATAGCATATGTTTGTGGACTGTGTGTGTATAAGACCGAAAGAGAAATTGAGGAGTAGATATGCTCTCAACGTGTTAGCGTTCTCCTATGTTCTACGTGAGTCGAGTAGCAAGATTATAATGACAGACTCAAGCATATAGTTTAACCGTGCTTTGTTGGCTGCATCTCCGACTCAAGGTCTGTTTATCCCTCACCGTTTTCTTTTCATGCCCCTTAAAGGTAATTTAGTCTCTAAAATTAAATGACAAACATTATTACAGAGGATGAATGGGCACCACAAAAGCAGCTCTCAGAAAAAAGAACACCCTCACTACAGTTCTTCTTTTTCTCCTTTTTTTTTTTTTTTAAGGTAAATGTAGCTATTCCATTTGTACATAAGGAAACTATGTTAGAAATCTGACCAAAGTACTCATTTGTCGACAGAAAAGAAAATTATACCTATGCCTGCTTGGGCTCATGCTCAAAAGGAATAATAAAGTAGTAGTAACTGCACAGGTTGAAGGAATCAGCTTTGAAGTAGTGTTTTTCTCTTGATGAAGCGAGAGGCAAGCGCAGCCACCTCAGCCCTCCTCCTGCCCTGTTCACCCCTTTTTTTTTCTTTTCCCCCTTTTTGCTTTTCACCTTCTGACTACTCGAATTGCCTACTAAGCGAGAGGTTAGAACAACAGGCAGCTTTATCATCTGTGTGCCATTTTCTAGAAATATAAAGCAGCTCTGTCAAGTGAGAGTCATAAAAAAAGGGCAATAAGATGATGCATTTCCACTGGGCAGCAAATAAGCGTCTCTAATGACACTGTGTGGTCAAGCAAAATAATAGGCAATCATTGTGAATTATTGCATATTAATGTTGCAATCAATTAATTATGAATATTGTGTCTTTACTGGAAAGCGATAAATATATAAAGCAGAGGTCACAGCATTCACAGGTAAAAGCCTCCAAAGTGCTGCTTAGCCTGATATTAATTTAGAAAAGTCCTCCCAGTCCTCATCAAATGAACATGAATGTAAAAAAAAAAAAAAGAAAGAAAAGAATTGCAGTGATATCATGAATAATGAATTACTGCAAACTGTGATTAACAAGATGAGCAACTGAGTTGGATTGTAGTTGTCTGTGTCACTAGCCTCCAGAGATGTAAAGAGTACTGAATAATCGCACTGTATTCATTATTTTTACTCAAGTTAAAGTATTACTCCTAAAATAGTGAATTACTTGGGTAGAAAGTCAAATAAAACAAAATAAATTCTAGTGGTTCCTTTTATTTCTGATGTGCTTGAACCTCATTCGAAAAGAAAAGGGATAGACTGTATTTTTTTTTTTTTTAGTATTTTTGCTTTAAACTGATCCTATCACATATGTTCCAATGGAAGTTATCAACATGCTGCACAAAGGTTACACCTATAGCTTTCATTTAATCTGATCATATATTATTACTCACTGAGGAAGATAGCATTAAACATTAAAATGCCACCTCAACTATCAGACACGCTGTTGGATTTTCCTACTGTCATCTTCACAGTAGAAACGATAACAACAGAAAACTAGAAGGAAAAAGGCACCTTTACCAACGGTCCACCGTCTTGTATTTAATCAGATGTCATCTTTTGCTATGTTGGAAAAGCCACAAAATATCAAGGCTCATGCAATATGAATATACATGTACATGGTTTTACAATGAAACTGTTACCTAAAAACAGGACATGGGGCTAAATATTCAAACCAGATGTAGAATAGTGTTAAGAAGCAAGTTTGAAAGCACTTTGGGTCTATTTTAGAAATAAACGTTTACTGACATAAAAAAGACACAATTTTTCAAATGAAACACATTTTTATAGTT
>JAPSES010000001.1:10968485-10984105 GCA_029822895.1 Maxillicosta whitleyi
TTCATGAACATGTTCTGTATAGTCCATAGAACAGTTCTAACTGGAGTATATGAAGGCATAATAGGGCACCTTTAACTAAATGTAAAAGGCATCTACAGATACTGTCATTTATCCAACTCCATGGGTTTTACTGGTGAATCAATGTTGCAGAAAAAAAAAAACAGTGTTTCTATGTTCACTGTGAAGCCTCTGAACATCCAAAAAAGACACATCTGATACTAGTGAAAAAGCACAGAAACTTTATTTTCCCTGAATTATTCAAACGTATTGATAGGATTAGTACTTTAACAGTTTTGAGACATTTTAGATCAGTGGATGTTCTTGGTTTTTGAAGGTTAAAGTCTTTCAGTTCTTCATATCATTATCTTTTATTGAATACAGTCTAGTACAAATCTATTTAAAAAAATAAGAATCTCACATAAATATAAGACGTCTCATACAAGAATATGGGCTGATATTGGTGTCTGGCCAAAATATCAGTGCATCCATAGTGTTGAACAGTTTCCAACATACTATATTGTATAATAAAATGTATACAGTAGCTTTGTTGAAACCAAAAAAACCCAAAAACATTAGAGCGTTTTTTCCTTTAAGAATGTGTTGTATTGGATAATGGAATGATGTTATGACATCACAGGAAATTCTGGTTAAATATTCAAAGCAGTAAATATTAAATCTATATTTATATAGCACAACTTATGTACACCAAGAACACACAAAAAAAAAAACAGAGAGAGAAAAAATAAAAGTGCTAAATAAACCTTTTTTTTTTATGTCTGTAAGGTCATGGGAGAACCTGATTATTGTTGTCAACATAAAAATTTGATAAAAAAAAAACAAAACTTATTTTTCTTGTGGTGTTAAAAACAAAACAGTTCAAAACAATGAGCATAAAAAAAGCAATTTCTCACCAAGGTTTTTTTTTTTTTTTTTTAAATTGTAATTAAACTTGCACAGAAGACGAATGTGTGACCTTAAGTGTGTATACGTTTCTAAAATAATGGGAAAATTAAGTCCTGCTGAAGAACAGGTTCTTTCAGCTAACTCGCACAAAGACCAAACCAAGTAAATATTCAGACTCTAATCCATCTTAAATATTCACAAATCTTCCCTTGTGGCACGTTTAATCTTAAGACTCTAGTATTACTGTGTTTTTCCAAAGCGTCTCAAGTCCTCACAAGCTCAGACTTTTTTCAACCCCCTTTTTTCCGACGCAATTAATTTTTAATCATCAATGAACCTTTGATTAAAAAAAAAAAAATACACTTCTAAAATTAATTGACTGGTCAGAAGTCAGATCAGATGCCCTTTTCACACTTGGAGCTATGGCAACCTCTATCTTGGTAAGTCTGGCCTTCAATAAACCTTTATCTGATTGTTGGAAAAGGCCATTCCATTCAACTCCATTCATATTTCATGGACAGATAAACACAAGACACATTTTTCATAGAATATGTATAGATAGAGTTGTATCTACAATTTCAGTCCATCTGCATGTTTTTTTCTTTAACATATAAAGACCCAGTGCTGCTTTTGTGGTGGTTTCCAAATGAAATTTTCTCTCTATTTAACCTTTCTTAAGTGATTTTTCATCATTCATTGTATTATTGCACTCTGTAATTTGTGGGGTTTTTTTTGGTGAAAATCAGAAATTTTCCAACATTGAATTTTCTGGCAAGGTAGATGTTTATAAAAGCTCATATTAAAGTTAATTATTATATCAGAAACAAACAGAAGTGAATAAAAAGCAACTTTACCAGAAACATATTTCATTAACCAAGCATTAAAAAAAAAAAATAATAAAAAAAAAAAAAACATCTACTGTCAATGATCAGACTCCATGGGTTTTACTGGTGAATCAGTGCTGTAGTTGATGGTGTTGCCACGGTAACTACAGAGCCTGACCAACTGCATTTTACATCAATTACTTATGTATTGATAGGATTTATCATGGATGAACAGGTATGAAACATTTTAGATCAGTAGATAGTGTAGGTCATCAGTGATTGTTTGGGTTAAGTGTTAAATAAAGCAATTGTTCTATGTTCAGACTGAAGGCAAATCAGATTTTTTCTCCATAGGTGACCTGTATCCGATCTGTTAAAGACAGTTTGAACAGCATAAGTCCGATTTTTTTTTTTTTTTATTTGACCCAGGCCTGGTCCTAAATCTGATACATTTCTGATATTTTACAATGTGATATCAGTCTGAACAGCCAGTCATACTCAAAACTGATAGAAGTCGCATTTAATGTATAATATGTATGAGCACACACACACAAAAAACAGATTTCACCAAAAAATCTGAATTGCGCATGAAGACCTGCTGTCTGAACGTAGTAAATATGCATCTGGATAACTTCAAATCTGCTGTTTTTATCTAAGTATGATTCAAAATGTGCATCCATGTGTAAGAGTAATTCTGTTTAATTGCCTTTTAAAGCAGTCACTTATCAGTTTTTTGTCTCTTATTCTTGTCTGAGGGTAAATTATCGTATAAAAGATGTACAGCTCACGGATAAGATGGGGAAAAAAAAAAAAAGTCAGACATAAAAGACTCGATTCAGACACAAACAAAATCAAACAAAGCAAAACACAAAATCTGGCTGCTGAAAGACATGTTGTTTTTTCTGCATGAGACACTTCTGCTAAAATATTTCCAGTGGATTCAAAAGTGAAGATAATATAATGCAGCTACGGAGATGCCAAAACATGAGCAAACCACCTGCTGTGGACGGACTCACTGACATTCAGTCATTAAACGAAGAGAAACAACAGTTAAAAGGTTACGCTGCGATCGATTTTGTTAGAAAACCTGTGATATTCTTATACGCCGTCTGTAATATAACCTTTCATACCCTTCGTCCATGTGATTGAGAGGCTTTATCAGCGCCGCAATATAAATATGAAACACTCAATCCTTAGTAAATGTATATATCATTGATGACAGCAGCAAATACAGAACAATCATTCTGTATTGATTTACACTTAAGATTAAAATGAAATACCTGACAAATGCCATTTTTTGTTTCCCATTAATCAGAAGTGAACACAACCTGTACTCTTACAAACATCTGTTAATAAAAAAGCAGAGTAGAGTGTAAGTCCTTAAGGTTGTTAATGTGTGATTCTTCATACAGTGTTAAAGTGTTTATTCTGTTGTTTGATGAATAAACATCTGCTGTAAAAGGAGAGTCGGATATGAAAGCATCGTAATTAGGTGGCTTACAAATATTATTCTGAACAGGTAACATATGGAGGAGTCATTGTTTCGCGTAATACCATCAGGTCTGTCTGATTAAACAGTGATGCCTTCACTGTCTACACCCGTTGGTTCAGCCGTGACATGTGTGTGCGTCATCCCACTAAACCACAGGTGTCAAACATGCGGCCCGGGGGCCAAAAGTGGCCCCCCCAAAGGGTCAAATCTGGCCCGTGGGATGAATTTCTAAAATGTAAAAATTACAAAATTAAATTAACAATCAAGGCTGTATCATTCATTTTATTCAAGGTTCCAAATTCAGACCAATATGATCTAAAGTAAAATAATCCCATAATAACCTATAGATAATGAAAAAAACTCTTTTTTTTTTTTTTTTTTGGTTGTTCTTCAAGTTTAACTGGACTAGTTTAGCTTCAAAAGAGCAAAACTAGTCCAGCTGAACATCAATGAGCTGGACAAATGAGAAACTGAACGAAAAATTCTTCTTATTTTAGTTCTAAACTCCAAATTTTTAACGATATTACACCTGTTACCATTCACGTGTAATGCACAAGTATAAATGGTAAGTTGAGGCATCATGTTGTTAAAATAAAATAAAAAAAATTCAGATTATTCACATGTTTATTGTCATTGTTTTTGTCACAAGTAGTCATTATATCTAGGTTATCACATAAATTAGGCTGAATGTGGCCCCTGAAGGAAAATGAGTTTGACACCCCTGCACTAAACGCTCCAATGACCACGCGATTGAGCTTAATGTGGAGCAAATATATCTCAACTGAAGACGTTTTTGTTTAGTAGTTACAAGCCGCCATTGGTTTAACCCATGAATGCCCAGGGCTACTTCTGTGGTGTTTACAGAAAGGAATATTTCGCTCTATTTAACCATTCTTAAAGGAGAGATATTTAGTTTTTGTTTTTTGTTTTTTTCACTTTAAATCATTTCCCTGTGTTCTACATTAACTGTAAATGTTGTGTTTGGGTCTGAATTCTTCATTAATTCAACTCCACCGGTCCATCTTTAACCCTATTTCTGAGTAATGACACCAGAAAGGTGGTTTTGAGCGCTGGCCCTTTAAATGTACATGAACCCACCCCCTCCAGGTGTTTGACCATGCTGTTCTGTCCCATTCAGCCATTCAGTGTTCGTTAATACAACCAACAACTGAACATTTTAGGTAATTGGCTCAAATTTTGGACATATTTTCAGCTTTTACTACAACCACTGCTGCTGATAAACAATTGTCGTACTCAAAGAAATGTTCATTGGAAGTCTGGACCTTATATGTGCAAAATGTCATGATGTAAGTAGTTATAAAATGTTAAAGATTAAGCAAAAAATTAAACCTGGTTGTGGAACCTGAACTCCATTTTTGTCCAAATGAATATAAAGATAGTTTGTGTGTTTGTCTGTGTGAACTATTAGGATCCAAACACACAAATAAATGAACCACAGACCAATAAAACTGAGTTTAACTAAATATGAGCCCTTTAGGTGTTTTATGAACATTTATTATAATATTATCCTCTGCATTATGCTTTTTTTTTTTTTTTTTTTTTTTTTTTTTTTTTAATGAAAATGAGGTGTTTTCTCATATTTCATTCATAAGTTGTTTTTCCATTGACCCTCAAACTGCATGAATATAACTTGCACTTAAAAAATTTCCAAATGAAAATATTACAATTTCACCCAAACCTTG
Organism: Maxillicosta whitleyi; assembly: GCA_029822895.1. Taxonomy (NCBI): domain Eukaryota; kingdom Metazoa; phylum Chordata; class Actinopteri; order Perciformes; family Neosebastidae; genus Maxillicosta; species Maxillicosta whitleyi. The sequence continues at coordinate 10,973,408 of JAPSES010000001.1, forward strand.
TTTTTCAATTAAATGTTTTTTGCGCTGGCAAGAGATGTTTTTTTTTTGGGTGTAGCAAAAGTGGTATTGCACATAAAACAGCAACACCACAACTAGAGACACATGAATTGAAAAAAAACCCCAAAAAAACAGATGTTGAAGGTCGTTAAAACAAGTAAAGAATAAGAGTTTTAAAAGAAACATGTGTGGAAACAACAGGAAACAGAATCTTTTTTTATTTATTTTAGCAAGCAATAAGAGGGGTAATATATAATAATAATGATGAATATAACTGTAAATCAACATATTTACGTTCATCATCGCGTTTATGGAATGACATCTTGTGATAATAAATAAACAAATCATCACATTTATGATTTAGAGGGAAAAAATATACACTTCTGTTTTTTTTTGTTTTTTTTTATATATATACTTATTAAATAGCAGTAAAGTTTTGCGCATATGTTTAGTAAAAAAGCCACTAGTGGTCATGTAGATTTTTGCAAAAGCTCAGATTAAAGTCAAGAGTTTTTATGTGAAAAAAAATGAATCAGCAAATATAATATTAACTGAACATAAAACGAGTGTCTCCATCCACTGTCATTTATGAGTCAATGTTATAGAAGATGACAGTGTTTCCATGGTAACTACAGAGCCTCTGAACGTCCAAATGGGTCATATCTGATGAATATGAAAAGATGATTTAACTGCATTTTACACCAATATGTATTGATAGAATTAGTGGATCAGACATTATTAAACATCTTAGATTGTAGCTTATTTTGGTCGACAGTGGCTGTTTGGGTTTTTATGGGATAAAAATCGCTCTGTTTTTTAATGGAATACTTATTGTGTTTTAATCTCAAAAGACCTTTAAGAAATAATTGAAAATAAAGCCCTGAGTGTGATTTTAGGAAGTAGATTTGGGGGGGGGAAAAAAAAGCAAAATCGGAAAACAGCCGCCAGATGCTCATTCCTCTAACTGTTTGTGCGAAACGTTGGACAGAGAGGATTTGTCTGTGGGCCTTTCATCTTTCCCTGCTCCTCCTCCTCCTCCTCTTCTTCTCAGCTCTCCGTGGCCTGTCCCTGGATGGGTTCGTAGCCTGATTCATAGCAACATCACCAGCTACTTTTGCTGGTGGGGGAATGAGAACCATCAGCAATCTGGACTTCTCCAGGATGCATCACTCAAAGTCAAATAAGATTTGTGAGTGAGTGTGTGTCTTTGTGTACCCATACACATGTGCCAGATCATGTGTTCACCCCATTCTTAGAGGATATTGCGGTATCGCACAGCAGTGAGGCGATTTGCAGCTAAGCTAGCGGAATCCGTCGGAAAGCCTAAAATCTTGTGGGGTGAAGGGAGGGGAAATATCACAGTCTTCAGATTCCTCCTTCTCTCATTACGGAAGATTTAAAGGGATTATTCTATTTTCTTTAAGACATGGAGTTTTATTAAAATCCATTGTTATGATTGCGGTTCATCAAGGGTAATGTCCATTCTTGTGTCCTTCTTCTCGAGCTTAGTACGTACATGTGATAGTGGGTTGGGCGTGCTGTGGGGTGTTATTGCAACCTCTAAACCTCAGGCCGCCTGCATGGCAGCTCACCCCCTGATCCTGATTCAGCCACAGAAGCCTATCTCAAGTACTGTGGCAACACAGCGTTGGAGAGGATTGATGAATATCTCAGACTCTTACCACTTGGGCCATAAATCTCTGACATTATCCCTTCACCCTGGTAGCAGCAGTGAATAATTATGGCATGTTTATGGAAGCAATGAGTAAAAATATGTCTTACTTCTCTCTGAGTACCATTACAACCTCTCATCATAGCATTATTGGACTTCTCATGTAAAAAAAAAAAAAAAAAAAATGCAATAAGTCCCATAGAGAGTGCATTTCTCAGCACCTACAAGTAAAGGCTGATGCCCGAAATACATTCAACACGCTCCACCCTTTTCTCCTCGCACTGCTCTGTAATGAAAACATTACAGGGTATTAATCCAAGTGTGTGCTCACTCATAGTAGACACTGAAAAACACACAAACCCATTAAAAGCTGTGGAAATGTTATTCAAGGCCCATTAAAAATAAAGTCGCGCTGATGAGGATTAGTTCAGTCAAAGAGATTTATTGTTAGTCACTCTGGAACCATATTGCATAAGTCGTACTCTCTCAGGTCTGGAAAAAGAGAAATTATTATTATTATAATTATTATTATTTGTCAGAGTCATGTGTGTTCATCCCAGGTCGTACTTGAATCGCTTTAAACAAACTTTCTGATCTCACGTTTCTGTTCAGTATAGCAGACAAACAGCGTTGTTGTCACAGTGCTTTTCCGAGGCCTCACCTACAAACGCATTTGAATCTGTTTGTTTTAATGCCTCATTTGTGTGTAATAGAGCTCAGAGAGTGAGCCAAGGCGGTTTGATTAGTTTGCATATTTCATGTTTACAGTTTCTACATGTACACAGACTTGCTTGCTGTAAACACACTGGTAACCTACATTATCATCCGGAGAGAATGCTTTAGCAGTGACGCGACTCAGCTGTAAAAAAAAAACCTAAACCAAATGTCTTCTACCACGTAGAGTTAAAGATACTCTAAATTCTCTCACTGAATGACAGAAAACCCGACATATTTATCAGTTCCTATCTTCACATCAGACATGTTTTTGCTCCCAGTTGTTCCGTTTTCTAATCGCATGAACAACAATGTTGTAGATGTGGCATCCGTGATGTAAATGAAATTAATTAATGCTGCGTTGTTGAACCCCATGGCACTGCACGTTTTCCCAGGCTTTAACCTCTTACTGAAAAGCTTACATGAATTGGTGATTATAAACCTGGAATTAGGATGCTATCACAGCTACTGATGCCGAGATATTTATAAGATAAAGACACAGGTGTTAGATCAATCAGGCTTCTCTGCAGCCTTGTACTGGTGTCTCTGCTTTACAGACTGACTGACAGACAGAAATAACTCCGGTGAGTGATCCAAGTCTATGTGCAAAGGGCTGAGTGGAAGCTGCTGCTGTATTTGCAGTCTTTTGTATTTTTGTTGATCTTTTTTTTTCATCTGTTTCTTTTCCACATTAAGAAAATCACTGTGAAATCTTTAAGGGTTTAACTTCGGGACGTCTATTTCCTTCCAAGTATCTACAGAGGAAATTGCAGGGGCACTTACAAAGCAAAATAGTTTGTTGTCACAGCACCTCTCTGAGAGAATGCGTGACAGAGCAGCAGAAGAGCTGTTCCAGTATCTGCTCTCAGTGGGTGAAACATGTTGTCCAGCACAGCAGTAGGGTGGATACTACGGAGCAGATTATAATGATACAGAACATCGTCACTTCCTGGACTAGAGCCATCCCATGACCATCTGTCCTCTGTCCGTGGACAGCCGGTCATATGTGCAAGTGTGTGTGCAAGTGTGTGTTTATTGCACATTATTTTAGACATTAAGCACACTCCTTTACATATGTTTTGATAAGCTTTTGCTTCTTTCTTTTTTTCTTTTTTTTTTTTTTTTTACTGCCCCTCATTGTTTAATCAAAGTCATCATCATTTTTATGTCTTAAAAAACCCCTAAGTGCTAAAAATGCAAACATTATTACAAGTTTTACAGGATTTTGGGCATGTAAATGAAACTATTGTGCCGTTCTGTCTAAGATTGTCTTGATTGTTGATTTTTGTATTATGTTTTGCTTGTTCACATATATGTTAAATTTCATTGCATGCTCAGAATAAATGACAAATCAGGTTTTAAAATGCTAAAAGTCATATAAAGCAGAGGTTGGTCTCAAGTTATGATCCATAAAACATTGCAGTTATACTTGGGTCTAAAGATTTGTTCATTCAAACTACCCAAACATCAGTGTATACATGCAAGTTCTACTTTTATTATAAGCAAGAATATGACACAGTATGCAAGAAAAATATACCATAATTTGTATTTTTAATGGTCTGGGGTTTATTTCATATGTGTAAACCTAACAGAAAACTAACATAATTTAAGTGATGATAAATGGTAGGATGTTTTCACCACTTAATCAGTTTCTTGTGTTCATCTTCATCCGTTGTAATGGTAAGGTAAATCACACATGCCTCAGCTTCATTTATTTACCTTTACCTGTCTTAATCCCTCACCTTAGACTTCTTGAACAGTGACTGAAAATCTACTTATTTATTAATTTCTGTGTATGATATGGTACAGATTTCATTAACACAGTTGAATATACATTAAGAAAAGATCAATTTTGAAGGCTTTAAAAAACTGACCAGATTATTCCAAATTAAATATGTGATAAAATAAAAAAAAAATGTCATACACAATGACATCAGCACAACTTGTGCAACATGAGCAAGACAGAAGTGGTGGCTCTTTGTCCCGGATGCTTCCTTGGCTGATGTGAGCGAATATTTGTGGTGCCCTGGGGCATTGTTTCCCCATGTTACACTGCATCAGGAACCAGAGAGATAAATGGGCCTGGCCTGTCCAAGGCATCAGGACTTCTTCTCTGTTCAACCATAACTAGTAATGTCCTTTCATCCACAGCCTGCAGTGCTATAGATAATGGAGTAATTTGAAGAAAAGAAACTGCTAAAACAAAGAGTGGCAGTATGGTTTCTACAATGACAGCTGATGGTCTAATCAGGAAAGAAGAAAAGTGCAGGATATTACATAGCAAATGGGTGGGTGGATGGATGGACGGATGGATGGATAGACGGACTGACGGATTAAGAGGGGCAGGGCTCTGTGGGAGGTTGGCTAAAGTAGCAGGGTACTCGGCTCCCTGCAGTCTCTAAGCCACCATAACAAATTCAAAAGAAAAATGTGTCAACGGGAACACATACTGCGCTGAAGCATGCCTGCACTCACTCCCATGTAACATGAAAAGGCAGTCATTAGGCTGACCCTACAGCTGTGGTAAAGATGTAGCAATTCCAGTAAGTGAGTGCTCAAGCATTTGCACTATAAATAGTGCTTTGAGGTGTCCGTGCCAATATACACAAGCCTTGGTGAGCTCCTTGTATGAAATGTATCAAATACCTGCATTACCTCTGTGCTCTCTGTACTGTACTCACCAGTACTAACCCAGATTGAGAGAGAACGTGTGTATGTGTGCTTCTTGATGACTGTGTGAGGATGGCGACAGGGAGTGTTTTTTTCCGATAACCTCAGTTTGTTACTTTTTGATCCTGCTAAATTAAGATAAGGGGCTTGGTTAATTAAACTGTCACATGGCAATACCTTGAGGAATTGCGAGGCCAACACAGCTTTAATTGGGTGGCTGCTATTGTCCCTGCACTGCACTGCCTTCCTTCTCAGTATAGCTGCACCACAGAGGGGAAGTAAACCCTCGTGGCTACCGGTAAAGGATACAGAAACTGAAGGGATGATGAGCGTGTATATTTGATTCTGAATGCAGCAGTTGGAGCGATCTGAGTTTAAATGTGAACAAAAACATATGGCGAGAAGGGTGAAAGTACAATTCATGCTCTGCTTGCAGTTATAGAACACAGGGTATAGCTTTATATAGTAAGATATGCATAACTTTGGAATGCACGAGTGAGAGCTGAGTAATTTTTGCACATTACTGTTATCTCTGTGCTGCATTACTTTACAAGGCTGGACTCTAAAGCCCAGTGGACAATGTCAGCAAGCTTAAGATGCATCTGTAATTACCAGTAGCCAATTAACAGCTGACCTCACCATCCCACCTCAAACCACAACAGAGATCTATTATGGAGATTTAAAAGGCTTGCAGTGTAAACAAGTAAGTGTGATGGATCCTTATAAAGTCCTTATGGGTGTTTACACGTTGACTTTTAGTTTACAGTTACTTTTTATTTCAATTCAGAATGTGGTTAAGTAAAGAGTTGGATGTATCGCAGATGAGTACGGTTTTTCTCATTCGGTCGATTGAAATCTAACAGCCAGGGTAATTCATTATCACAAGAATCGCTCCGTTTGTTCGGTGGGAATGAATTTTCCTATTGTGAACAATATTCTTAAACTGTCCTTAAGTACACTAAAGTGTTATTTTTAGCCGAATGTAATTTAGTTTTATTTAAAAGGCAGCTCTGAAGGACCACTTAATGCATCACGTTAAATGAAATATCTACAGTTTTATCTGATAGTTCACAGAACGAGTGTCACAGAGACTGTTACGGGATCTTAGAAACACTGCTTGGTTGTTGTTTGGGGGGGGGGCATCCTCGACAGCATAATACCGCTTCTGCAGTGGCATTTTGACAACAGTTGTCCATCTGTCCCTGAAGGTGATCAAAATCTGCCTTGATTAATTGCACTTCATTTAAAGTGGGAATCTGGGTGATGGTCCCCCGTGCTGCCTCTCATCCCCTCCCAAGTGGGGATCAAAGAGGATGAAGTTTTGAGCCCAGGGATAATCTAGTTCCCTAGATTGTGATAATGCTGCTCAGGCTGATCATGTGGATGAGACGGGGTTTGGGTGAGTACTGACTGTGTATGCATGTACTCGTGCTCGAACGAGAAGAAGCACACAATAGCAGAGTGAGTGAATTAGTACACATAGAACGATGGAAAATACACACACGTACTGTTGCTGTATCCAGGCAACCGCATTAGAATTCAAGACGTATCGAACAACAGGTGATTGCCACCATCTTCTTTTGAGCCGCTAAATTATGGTTGACTCGACTCGAACGGCAATTAATATACATTTTCAACCGGCAGTAGAATTAAACAAATCATATTGTGCACACGTTTAATTTACTTCACCTTGTTAACAGAGAAAACACATTCATTGTTGTGAAATATAGTCTGCGCTTGCATGTGGCATGTTTATTAGTGGGAAATCTGGCTTAGCTTGGCTTTATGATTTACACTTTCCAAAATGACAGTGCGCTTAAGCTTGGCTGAATCTCATTTTAGTTTTAAGTTCCCTGTTGTTCCGCATGGTCTCTTCCCACCCTGATCCGTGTCTGGTGTTGGTGTCCAGCTGTTCCGTCAGCACGACAAGTGGTTCAGGAAACTCCCTCATTGTTCACTGACCAATCGCAAACACACCAGAATGCTGTCAACGAGCATTTTCCACCCAGTGGTTTGCATTTGCCTGCACCTGTGGTTTTAGCCCAGAGGGCAGGGGGATACAGGATGGGGGTAGCAGAACGGGGAGAGGCTGGGCAGTGGGGTGGAAAGGCAGTCAGCGTTGGGATTAGGTTGTCTTTCTGTCTGTCGAGATTAAACGAAAGAGATTCGTTGTGAGTTTCCCTCATTTTGTTGTGTTTTCCTCAAAATGCATCAGAGGACAAGCCGAGCCTTACCAGCAGAAGAATTTGCATTTTTCTAATTTGCATGAAGTCATTGGAGCTTGGAGGCAACTTACGGTTGTGTGTGCACATATGCAGGCCTGTTTGTGTCCATGCACGCGTCTCCCAATTTGATAAGCAAAATAAAGAACTTGTCCAAACAATCTTAGAGCCATGACAAGAGAGAGCAAGTCCCATTCATAGAAACTTTGCACTCCGACCACCTGAACAGTTAAAACAGTTGGTGTTTTACTGGAATGTTAAGAAATTACACTAAGTGCTTTCAGTGGCTTACAGCGTGTTGTAACACAGTATCATGCTGCAGTAGAGTCTACTGTGGAGACTTACTAGAATAGATATACTCTGCACTGCAGTGCTTTGCTGGCCTGGGTTGTGAATCTTATCATGCCGAGTTGTGGTAGTGTATTTTGTACGTGTGTGTATGTGTTTGCCAGAGTGTATGACTGTGTGCGTGTGCGTGTGCTTGTGTGTGTGTGTGTGTGTGTGTGTGTGTGTCCAGGCCCCTCTGGAGTCCATTAATCCCAAATCTAACAGACTTACTGCAGAGGCAGCCTTTGATGTGTGCTGAATCCCTCTCTGGAATATTGGATGCTTCCATAATATTCACTTCCCCCGTTCACTCGTCAGGAATATATTGTTTTGTTTTCCCCCCACGATCCCTGGATTTTCCGGCAGGACAGGTGGCTGCCGTGTTATGAGTTTGTTTACAACTCAGGTGTGTTTTCGCCAGTTCTCTGATCTGTAATTTTACATCTCTGAGCTCTTTTAATCCCATTCTTATCTTGTGTAAGCCTTCTAATCTTTGACCCTAATCTTAAACCACCACATAGAATCGGGCAACATGGATTGAAGAGAGTTGTTTTTCTCACCTTCCAATTCACTGCATACATTGAGAATGAATTTAGGTCCAGTAGCCGTTGGGTTTACTCTCTCATGAGCCAAGTCTGAGAAGTATTTATGGCTATATATGATTTTTATTTTTTTTCTGTTTATTTGTGGTTTATTGCAGTGTCCAGGACTTGAATGAGTCTATTGTAAAGCTTGGAGCTCATAACCCACAAAGTCTCAGGAGTGAAACAGATGGAGAGGCAAAGAAAGTATAAATTAGATAGTGAGATGGAAAACACATTTCTATTTGAAATGATTATCCCCCCTGATGGGTAGACTAATAGACCGTTATTGCATTTCCGTCAGTTTCTTTTAATCTAATCACACTTATAAACAGATGAGTGAGAGTGTTAGTGTGTGTGTGTGTGTGTGTGTGTGTGTCTGTGTTTATGTTTATCCATACAGAGACCCAAGCAACCAGTGTCTAGACAGCAAACACCAATTTGGCTGGGGCATGGAGGAACATCAATGCTAAAGCAATGTTGCTGAAACACTAGGCATGATCCTTAGTCTTGCATGAAGAGGAGATTGCAGTGACAGACAGACGGCAAAAAGAGGAAGAGGAGGAGGTGCGCTACAAATAGTGGAGAGGTTGGCAGAGCTCACTGTGGCTAATACATCCAAAGTGTGTCAGTTAGCTCGCTAAATGTGTTAGGCCCTGGGGCTGGAAAAGCCAACACCATCGACTCAACCTACCTCTCTCCACCTTTCCACTTAGCCTCTGTTCAACACCCGCCAATATCCTTAGGGGAGCTACACTGCTGTTCATTGGCACAATTGATCAAATGCCTACATGCTAAAGTGTACAGTTTTCTTATTGCACGTATTAGTCTCACGAGTGCATGTGCTGGAGGATGAATTTAAAGTGGTACAATATGCTGCTGTGGACGATAGCCCTACAGCTGCTGTGCCTTCACGCTTCTTATCTTTTTTGGCAGATGTATAATATTGTTTATCAAGCCGGTCACAGTGATTATATTTCATCTGCAGTCAGTCTTGTCATATATTTTTTTTAAATTTTATTATTATATTTGAATCAATCGGAATAGTTTATTAATGCCAGGGGGAAATTATCACAGTAGGTGTAAGTAGCACAAAAGCATGATCCAAATAACAAAAAAATGAAAACTTGCTTCTATAAACAGGACAAAAATTCAAACCAGATGTAAACTAGTGTTTATGAAGCATGTTTAGAAGCACTTTGGGTTTATTTTAAACAATAATTTATTGAGATAAAAGAGATTATTTTTTTCAGATAAAACATATTTTTTTATATACAAAAATCCACATGTAATACAGTAAAAAAAAAAAAAAGAACCTAAAAATCACATGCTACTCTTTATTCTCTCACAGGTACATTTTAGGAATCCTACTAATTATGCAAGGGAGAGTGTTTCACAAAATGACCGCTGTTGCAAAATCACTGAATTTATTTCTGTTTAATTGGGCAGGTTCTGAGTGTAACACCAGTGGACACAATGGGTTACACACAAAACCTGGAATGAGACTGAGATTCATGAAAAACCTGCATGTCTGGATTAGAAAAAAACACTAATAATTTATATATAGCGCTAAATATGAACATGTGAAGCTATGTTTTCCAGATCAAATGCACTGACACCTAGGTAGCTTTTTATGTCCTAATTTTGGTCCAATTTTGGCAACAATATTTGATTAAAAATTCATTAATTTTGGGATGTTAATTACCTGTCTTTTGCTGATAATAGCAATAATAAGTGCCAGGTACCAAAATGAACCTAGTTTTGTAGAAGTAGCCACATATGTAAAGTTGTCAATATACAAACATATATATTAGCTCTGCATATGCACGTGTGCCAAAATTAGAAAAGCAATTTGTACAATATGTACCAGGCAATATATTAACAATATGATAATTAAAGAAATACACATAATAAGCGTGCAAAAATGTGCTTGTGTGTTATTATAATTATGAGGTTAAAGGTGGAATTAAACAGTCTGATGGCCACAGGCAGGAATGATTTCCTGTGTAGTTCAGTGGTGCATTTAGGTGGAATCAGTCTGTCACAGAACGTGTTCCTGTGACTGACCAGCCCATCATGGAGTGGGTGAGTGGAGTTGTCCAATATTGTCTTGATCTTGGATAACATTCACCTCTGTGACACCACCGTCACAGAGTCCAGCTCCATCCCCACAACAATGCACAATGCCACTTTCTGTACCTTTTGTGTTATATGTTAGAATTCACAATACCGTATTTTCTGGACTATAAAGTCACAGATTTTATCATAGTTTGTCCGGAGGTGCGGCTTATAGTCTGGAGCGACTTATGTGTGAAATTATTAACATATTATTATATAATTTCACATGTTATTTTCACACTAAACCACAAGAAGGCGCTCTAGGCCTGTGTTGATCATTTCAGCATCGGCGGTAACTGACGTAAGTGACGTAGAAGAGCAAGCCCCGCCTCTTCTACCTCCGGAGTGGGCGGAGTTGTTTCAAAGTGACACCGAGGATGAAGATTTGATTGGATTT
>JAPSES010000001.1:10988715-11007791 GCA_029822895.1 Maxillicosta whitleyi
AATGACGCACAATGCATTCAACCATAGTGGAGACACAGCAGTAGGAATGAAATAATGATAGAAGTTGACCTTTAAATATTTTAGTTTTCTACCACTGACCCTTAGTTTCTGTGGTGTATTGTCTGTTGATAAACAAATAAACACAAAGTATTAAAAACAGAAAAAAATAGACCCAAATGTGCTTCCAAACTTGCTTCACAACATTAGTTTGCATCTTATTTGAATTTTTAGCCTCCGTGTCCTGTTTTTAGGAACCGGTTTTATAGAAGGATTCATCTGACGGAAAAGTTTCAGATTTTTATCAGCAACCCCACAATCCTGCAGAATTTCCCAGTATCATCCCCATTAGTCTGTCTTTTACTGTTGTGTGTTAGAACACCCCAGCGGCATCAATTACATGGCGTGTGTTTAAATTCTTGCTTCCATAACATTAAAAAGTGACTCAACACTTATGTTAATGATGCCCTGTTTGTCTGAGGAGGTTTGCTGCAGGTACCGCATGGATCTATAGAGGAGTCTTACACATGCTATTTGAGTGTATTTTTAGGTCACAGACATATTTGATATGTATAAATAGTTTGATGACAGCAGGAATGAAAGGTTGTTCCTCTCAGACATCTAAATCTAATAGCTTGCCCGTGGCTGCTCTGCTGCAATTGCTCAACCATTAGAACATTTATGGAGTGAGAGATAGAAGAAGCTGAAGATTGAGCTATAGCTAGAGGAAATGTTAATTTTAAAAGCTATTATGTCACACGTTGGAGAGGAGGTTCACATATTCTGACTGACTGAAACAGTGGTCTTCCATGAGAACCCACTGTTATTTAAAATCATTTGTATCAAATTTGTTACGTAAGGTTCTGAGAGCTCTATCTTATCTACATGATCAATACTTTCCTTAAAAGCCTATTGGATAAACAGTATAATGGTATATGTAGATATAGCTTTCAACATAGCTGTGATATGTATGTCTAAATGTGGACAAGGTAGGAGTATGCATGATAGGAATGTAATCCAGAGGAATCTATAAGGGTGTTTTTATGAAACAGAACACGGGGGCTAAGTATTCAAACCAGGTGTAGACTATGTTATGAAGCTTGAGTTTGGAAGCACTCCAGGTCTATTTTAAAAATAAATATTTATTGAGATAAAAGAGAAACATTTTTTCAAATAAAACACATTTTTTATATTTAAAAAAATCCTAACATTTTAATATTATTTTACATTATATTTAATACAAAAATCTGCGTGTAACACGGTCAAAAGGACACAAAAATTAAGCACTGCTATTTTTTTTTTTTAAATGCTTTTTTATCCTCTCACAGGTGCATTTTGGCAATTGAAATAATCAAGCATCAACAACGACTGCTATATCAAAATCACTTGCGAGTTATATGTGTTTAACTAGGCAGGTTCCGCATGTAACACAAGTGGACACAATGGGTTACATAGAAACCCTGGAATGAGACTGAAATTCATGGAAAACCTGCATGTCTGAATTTGAAAAAAACAAAAACCCTAGGATCGTCAAATTTAACACAGTGCCTTTAGTTATAGTGCTATATAAGACCATTTACAGCCATGTGTTCCAGATCATGATGCACCGACACCTAAAGGTAGCTGTTCTTGACCCAACTTTGGTCCTATTTTTGGCCCCAATATTTTAAAGATCCATTTTCATCCCACTGAAGCCAGTACATGGGCCTTTGTTTTGCCTTTTTCAATATGGTTATTGTTAAATCATCCACACACGTTTTGCAGGAAAGTCTTTGGTAATTTTCAAAAAGTTACATTAAGAACATTTATACTGTACTTTTTTTTCTCAGTAATTCATGTACTGAAACAATGCATAAGTACTTGATGATTGGTTCTTTATAATGAAGTTAAATTGTTAAAAACATGTGTATCAAATTTGATACAGCAGGTATATACTGTGCTTTGTACAAACACTCAATGTATCAAATTAAAAACATTATATTGTAAAGAAATAGAAAATGTTTCTACTCTATCTCAGTTCCAAAAAATGTGAGTTTTGTGGGTAGTTTTTGATGGGTCAGGTTAGGTTTACAGGGTTATTATCTGCGTTCTAATGTGAACAGTGATGACAGAAAAAGTTGGAAAATAAACTGAAGTTAGTTTTAGTTGTGGGTTTAGTATAAGAAAGACAAGTGAATATAAAGCTCTTTAGACTTTAGTGAAAAGGCTGCCCAAGATCAACAGTGGGAAATTTCTGAGGAATGCTGTCACCCATCTCATTTACACGTAAACATCACTATGCCTGATCTCAGCGCTTTTTGGCCTTGGATAAGTTCCCATGGCCGTTCATTACTGTTGAACCTGTTCATTATGTTTGTCTGCTTTTTTTTTCTGGTCTCGGGTCTGATTGTCAACAGATAACAAGATAACAGAAAAGCAGTGAGATTCCTCTTCTCATTTTCACACAGCTGTCTCAAGGCCGACCTTTACTCATTATTAAAGCCTGCTCAGCCCTTCCACAGCAGGCAAAACATGGTTCAGCAGGGACTGACACCTCCAGACCAAGCCATGAGAACATGTAAATGTGAGGATCAGCCAGTCACATTTTATGGCATCTTCAGATTAAGTTGATCTGATGTACCTGTGTGCCTGTTGGAGTTATTTTCAGCTGCATTCAGACAAATTCATGTACGCACACGTTCCAACACGTGGACACACACTGCAGACTTTGCATAACCAGGGAGGAAAGAATTTTTGTTTATGAGGACCACATCATGAATTTCAGGGCCCTCGTTGCTGTTGTGTTAAAGGGAAAGTGCTGTTTGAGAATATCAACATGGCCGCCCAGATGCCCCTCGTCTCCACCCACAGACCTTCCTCACCACCCACAGTACACAGCCCTGCTTGCTCATCATTGATTAGGCTTTGTGTGTTTGTTTTTGTTTGAAAATGAGCTTATGCTCCCCTTCCTCCTCCTCTTGGGTTTTATCCCTCCCTCTCCCCTGCATAAATACTCACTCCTCGGGGTGTTCTTTGAACAACTTAGCCAGGCATTAGCTGATGGAGGGGTCTGCGGTTTGTGAGGGAACGCCTGAAGAGAGGACGTGTTTGATCCTGAGATATATGTCCTTGATTCAGTCTCGGTATTGCAAGCCACTGGGCACCCCCACTGCTGTTGCCAAGCATTTCCTGCTATGCATCGGTATTATCTAGCCTCCCACTGCGATAAAAGCTATTACACTGGAGAGAAGTATCCTTCTTATTGTGCTAAGCCACCCACAGCACAAAACAATCCAGACTTATTCCCTCAACTTGTAACTCCAGTCACAGAAAAACTTTCAATTAATTGTTTTCTGTTAACCAACAATTTATCATGTAATAACATTAAAAATGTTTTTGATTTGGATACAGCTCAATAACAAAGAGTGTATATTGATTGTAGCCCGTGCTTCCAGGGATGTCGAATATTCTTTCTTAATCAAAGCTGCACCAAATTACCATATGAAAGACATCACAGGCCTTAGTTGCTTTTGTTGACAGTTTGAAGCAGAACTATGGTTTATTTTAAATTATCAGTTCCACAGTAATGATAAATAAACCAAAACAGCAGTTTTGTTGAAATACCACCGCACTGCAATCACATGAAAAACTGTTGACAAAACAGACCGACCAACTGCAGGGAACAAGTTGCACTCGCAGCACTGGTGTCATTTAAAATCATAACAATATCAGATGCAGTAATACACTTGAGTAATGTTCCTCATCACAGCAGTGCTGCATAAAAAGAAGGAGCAAACTTAGCCCACATTAAATCTGATGCAACAAGTGAGATATAACATGGTTTATTTCTAGTATTAAAAAAAGGATTGCAGTATGAACTCATATTTCATAATAATACTGGTTATTGTATAAAATGCAGTCATTTTAATTTGGAAAACATATTGTTTAATTAGACTGGCTCCTAATCTTTTAAGCAAATTGTTCGCCCTGACTCAAAGTTTCTCCCGTCATATTTACTAAACATTACCCTCAGTCACAACAGAGACTCTGTCGTTTGAGCTCTTCAAATATTTAGTCACCCTGATTGGCTGAGAACTGCGGGTGGGGGTTACATGGATCAGGTGGGCTAGGTAGCAGTAGGCGAGGAGATTAAAAACACAATAACACACACACATAAACACACACACACACTCAGCGGGCTCCCTCAGGTGAACAGGTGCAGTCATGGTCTGTCACAGATGCTCTCTGCAATTCGTCAGCTGCCGTTCCTCCTGTCCACCTTGGGTGGGTTGGGGGATTTTCACCACAACACAACAACTCAACACACACATTATCCTAGATCATTCCCTGTACTCGTGGGCTACTTTAATAGCTCACTGCGCTGTCTGATGAGGGCCCAGGTGTACACCGCAGTGAAAGAACTCAGCTCCTCTCTGATGAAAGCTAGGCTATAAATTGATACGTGCTCACAGCTTTTTCGCTCATGTATTTTCGGATTTAGGGAACGAATCAGTTCGTCCTGAGTTTGGCTCCCTGCTGCTGTTGCTTTGCTAGCACTAGTGTGTGTCTACAGGTCTCTGTTGGTCCCTCCCTCCCTCTCCTGGAACCACAGTGTGTGACAGAGGGACATTAATCACAGGCCTGGGTAATAAAGCGAGGAGGGATGGGCATGTAGGGCCAGGGGGGCAGGCGTCTAGAGGGAGAAAGGGGTGTTTAGGGAAATCACACCATGGTTTATGACACACACTGATAAACAGGCACACTTTTATACTCACAGGTTTAGGTGCACATCCTTCACACCCTGTGCTGATATTTACACCGCGTACATACACAACGGAGTCTTAAAATAGCAGAAAACAAGGTTTTAGAAGTTGTGGCTAGTTCCTTTCTGTTAGTCAGTAACCAGGCAGAACCGTGTACGTTCCCATCACCTGTGTGTGATTGAACACACAGGTGGCCATCTTTAATGGAGTGTTAATTACCTAAATGATTTTTTGTTTTCCCTAGAAAAACAACAGAGGGTTTGTATAATTAAGGTAGAGATGAGAGGTTCTATCACCTTCCCTGCTGGACAGATGCTGACAGCGTCCTGACCGCTTCATAACATGAGACGGTAATAAAATGTGACTGTTTGTATGTTTCATTCTAAACGGCAGCGGTACACAGAATTTAGTAGTCCAAGGGGTTTAACAATATTGAGGGTTTTTTTTTGTTTTTTCAACATTTATTTTTGACCTCTTTGGGTTATTGGTTTTTTTTTTAATATCAACCTCATTTCATCTTGACATTTTACAGTGGACTCTGGTTGTGAATCAAATGGAGTTGTGATAGTGGATATCATCTATATGAGTGTGTATGTGTGTGAACACCCACTGCCATCCTTGCAGTGTAGTTTTTTTTTTTTTTTTTTTTTTTAAGTATTTTTGGTGCATTTTATGTTGTATCTGCACTTGCATCTCACTCTTCAAGCTGTATTAGAAAAGGGTATGCTGAAAAATGAGACACCAATAATAGTTTCTGCTTCTTGTAAATCCAATAGAACTATAAAACACCAGTTTAATGCACTACATCCATAAGATCAAGGCGTTGAGAAATACAAGAGAAAGCAAAGAGTGTGAGACTAACTGAGCAGAGGAGGATTCTCTGTGATATTATTAAGAAAAGTTCGAAGAGGTTACTGTGCTGCTTTTATTTTCTTCATTTTCATGATGTTTGTGCTTTGCAGGTCCCTTTTTGCTTCGAGTTAAAAATACTATAACTTTAAATATGCATAGTAAAAGAACGATAGGCCTTGTGTCATTGTAACCCAGCCTTCTGTTTCTAATAAGTGCTAATCACTCAACATGAGGTTTTTTTTTTTCATCTTCTCTCCATTTAAATGCAATTCTTTGAAACTGTTAAATTATTCTTAATTTATTCTGCAGAAATGGTCACGCTCAGTTTAGAGTATGTAGGGGCTTATGATTCCTTTTTAGATAAAGCAACTCATTGGTTCAGAAACTAATTAACAAATCCTTCATATCGATGAACATTGACGAGTCTACCTCACCCGGGCGATGTGAGAAATATCTGATTTTGTCAAATAACACATGGATCCAGAGTTATTTATTTGCTCCTCCATGAAATGCTGCTGAATTAAAGGGTCTTTCTGATTTGGCAAAAGTTTTCTTTGACACTGCATGTCCTTTGGCTGTTGCTTAAAGATATCTTAGAGCAGCTTTATAACTCTTTCATGCACTCTTAGCTGTAAAGATAACTGGCAGCTACATAGCTGAGCAATCTAATTTATTGTTACCCCCGTCGCACTATTTTGCCCTAAAGCCTGGCAATTAACCCTGCCAGAGGTAGTGAGATAGCTCTGACTGCCACTGTTAAAAAAGAACACAAGCACAAAAGATTGTGTGAAGTTAATTAAAGTTTTTTGTTAGCAATAGAGGTGTAATAAATATCTGATTTCAATGTGGGTTTCAGGTCAAGTATCTACAATAGACCTGCACAGACACAGACTTCAGCTGTTTCTACCTCATGACCTGGCAATTTGATCTGTTTTTCTGCAACACTTTCATGTAAAAGGAGACAACTCTCATTCCTTCTTTTATTTCTGATAACTGGGTTATTTTTGTCACTTTTCACACAGGCCAACCACATGATTTGCATATTATTGTATTGTCCCCGACCGTTTCCCTTTGTTTCCATTCGAGTCAGGGCCAGAGTGGCTTTAAGATGTGCTGTCCTTTTGAACACTTGTACAGTATGTAAGATGAGATTTAAGGGCATTTTTTTTTCTTTTGGCATATCTGTACCCAAGATTGTAAGACAGATAAAGTCTGAGAGGTGAAAGATAAAACTGCTGTGTATTTTTTGCAAAGGTTTGTGCTATAGAAGTGCTTGTAGAGAAATACAAATACTTGAAAAAAAAAAAAAAAAAAACGATACCAGTGATGTTGCAAAGGAGGAAATCTAATCTCATGATGGATGCAGGAAATTTATCAGCAGCATTTTGAGGCACGTTGATAATATATAAAGCGATCTAAAGTAGAAGAGATAGTAAAGTAGAAACCTCATTGCAAATTCACTATTTTCAAGTCTCCTGATGATTTATGGCTTTTCCAAGTCTGGTTTAATGCACTTTGTCTATAGTGTATTTATCTGTGTAATTTATCTTGAGAGGACTTGACTGTACATTAGCGCATTTGCTGAGGATGAAACCAGAGAAGGAGTGACTTAGCAGATCCCTGGTAGTCAAATCGTCACAGCAAAACGTGTCCTTGGTGGAGGCTTCTATTGCCCATCACAGAGAGCTGGTGTAGTCATGGTGAAGAGAGAGATGGAGAGAGAGAGAGAGTGGGGTGGTGTGGGGGGAGATGAATGTCACCCCTGTTCTCATATGTCATATTGTTAGCCATAGATATGAGGAGAACGCCTCAAGGTTGAACGTGCAGCTGAGACATGAATAATCTATCAGAGATTTTCTCCAACTAAATAGAGGGAAATATGTCTGCATGGATTATTTATGCTTTAATATGAACGTGGTGAATGGACAATCACCTCTGAGAGCATGAAGACATTGTAGAGACCAATTTAATTGTGTGTCTGGAATGCGTGCAGGCTGAGTGTGTGAAAGGCAGCGCTTGTCTAGCTGTTAAGCTCGGTTCCATGCAGAGGCTGTACCTTGCAGATTGGTGATGGATTACGGTAACGTCGTGTTCTGTTGGAAATGCGTTTTCACGTTTGGATTATTTATGGACATGCTTTGGACCGAGTCGCGAACCTTTGTCCCGTCGTGTTCGTGTTTTCTTCGTCAGTCTCATATCCCTCTTGCACAAACACAATCAAACACACAACACATTTGCAGATGGATTCTCTCACCCACATGCCATTTAAATGTAGTCCATCACAAACTGGTCTGGCCTCTGCTTTCCAGCTCACCTTATTTATTTCATCTTCAGTTGGCTGCTTCGACATGGGAAATGTCAGCCTCTCTCTCCCAGCACTGTTTGGCTTCTTCAAACATTTGTGAAGTGTTAAGCTCATCTCTACAGCTTAGGAGGGCAGTCTCTCAGGAATCTCGGCTGCTGACCCGCAACACGGCAAAGACAACCTAGCCAAGTGCACTCAAGCACATCCACTCTGCCTGCTCATTCGCATCAACGAGAGATTGTATTAGACCCAAGTTTGCAGTCTTTAAAGCAGCACTCTAGCAACGCTGTAAAGGTCCATGCATCGCATAATGGAACTGATGGAGTCGCTTTACAGCTCCTAACAGCGCTGTTGTTTTTTCACACTTATTTGAGAATTATAGTCCAAATCCGCAACAGCTCTGACTCATTTAAACCTTAATTTAAAAAAAAAAACAACTGACTTCCACTTAGAAAAAGATAAGTTAATAAAAAAAAAAAAAATAACGTGTGAAAATGTAATACTGGTTCCGATACTTTAACAATTTACACTATACATTTACAATTTGTGATTCTGGATCTGCTAAATATCGTATGTGTTTCAGCACATGGGAGTTACTTTAATTAAATAACTAAACTGTGTATTGAGTTAAAACACAGATGATCATCACTAGTATGCAGCCGGTAAATGTCACAGCAGGTTTATGTTTGGATTTCAGCTGTTAAAAACTTTGTTTACACACCCACAGAATATGGTGTGAAGTATTGATTTAACCCTTATTCTCCTCCTGATCTAACAGTGCAGGTTAGAGAGGCGTGGGGTGGAGGTGAAAAGTCTTATAGCTATGTATCGATCTCCTCATATTGATCTTTGTACTGGACTATAGTTCCTAAGCCATACCTGCTTTTAATTGCTGTTATTGCATCTACAGGATATAATTAGAAAACACATGCATTACTTATGTTTGTATGTGAGTGCTTTGTCCTGCTTGGCTTAGACTCCTTTATGCATTTTTTTGCAAAACAAACTAGAGACATGAAGTGAGATGAGATGAGATTCAACTGTGCAGAGATGAAAGCTGATAATAGACAGAAAAGACAGAAATCTATCTTTTTCTCAAACTGTTGCTGTCTGACACTTACTGTATATTTTTCCACAGACAGAAGTCAATGTTACTAAATGTAACTTCCTTTATATTTGGAGGTTAGAAACCTCTCTCTTCTCTTTCAGCTTGTTTTTCAGTATTTTTTTTTTTTTTTTTAGAAAACCAGCAAGCCCTGAGATGCTATAAATATTAGAAGTGTAGAGCATGTCTGCAGCATTTGGCACCCCAGACAGACAAGATGCATCCAATATCTTAAAACCATTATGTAAAGTAGTCTGAGCTGTTGCCATTTGTTTACAAGCCTGTGCAAGAAATGTTTGGATTTTACGGCAGAGCTGTGTGAAACCCTGATGTGTTACTGCTCGCATGAGTTTGTCTAACCTGTACCTTGTTACATTAACCCCACTTTAACAAATGGAATGATTGATAGTGTACACATAGATGTGTCACATATCATTTGCAAAATAGTGTTCTACCCTTTTTTAAGAGATACAACTACCCAATATTACACTTTATACTTATCACTACTAAGCCTTTTACACATCCACCTAATTTTCTGGCATGTAAGTAAAATGTGAACAGTGCTTCATCCCTCTCAGCCAATGGAAAAAATCCATTTGTGGAACAGCAGATGCTTATTTTATTATTATTTTTTTTTCCACTTCACACCCGAGAGGAAAAAAATGTGCTCTTCTTTTTATTAATGTTTTGTTTTTTCTAACCAAGTCCTGGATCAGTTTGACATAGGCATGAACACTCCCATAATCAGCCAGAGTGTGCTTCCCTCTGAATAGATGAAAGAGGGGAACACACACTTACGCTTAAACACACATTCACACACACACACAGCAACAAGCACACAAACAAACAGTCGCAAACACACATGGAAGAAGCACAAGCCATTTGGCACAACGTCTATGTCTGGGGAGGGCTTCAAAGCCCACTGACATGAATTTATGATAACGGCACTATGCCTTTGCCAAACCTCAACTGTTGTTGTTTTTCTCTCACTCCCTCCCCATCCCTTCTGTATGCTCCGCCATCCCCTTGATCAGAGCTTTGGAAAATGCTAGCAGGTGTCTCCCAGTCCCATGGAAAGGTGGTTATGTATCTGTGTGTGTGTGTAAAAGGGCATACATACCTCTATACATATATACGTATTAGTGCATGTGTTTGGGATGGGACACCCTGCTCCTTCTCCTTATTGTTGTCATATCATTAGATTTGGCTCTACCTCTCTATGCTTGGACTACAACTTTTTCTAAAGTGCATTTAGCTTCATAATTACTTCATGATAATATGGCCCTCTCACTGTGTGGGTTTATTCTATCCGTTGCACTCCACTGACCATGCTTCCCTTTCCTTTCTTCTCTCTGCAGATGAAGACTGTGTGAATTGTACAGAGGAGTGCAGAGTACTGGGCCACTCCGACCGCTGCTGGATGCCCCAGTTTCCAGCTGGAGGGAACCAGGCAGAGGGTGTTGACTACCGCAACAACATGTTCGTGCCAGCCGGGATGGAGACAGTGCCCGAGACAGAGACCTATGAAACAGTCAACCCCAATGGAAAGAAAACATTCTGCACTTTTGGCAAAGAGCGGCGCGACCACACCATCCTGGTTGCCAACGTGAAGCCCTACTTGAAGGCAAAACGTGCCCTTAGCCCACTCCTCCAAGAGGTCCCTTCGGCCTCTAGCAGTCCCACCAAAGGGTGCTCCACCATGTCTCCTTGTTCTTCAGTCAAAAGTCCAGCTGATGGGGCTGAAGGCAAGCCTCCTCCTGCTACATGCTCTGGGCACTACGGGCCTCCTGACGGTCAGTACTTGTCACCAACCAAACAAACCAGAGACCAGGGGGTCTATCCACCCTTGCCACCCTCTGATCCTGTGGCCAAGGTGCTGGCTGAGGCACGCTCCAGGATTAGCCAAGAGGCAACAGGTGAAATGGAGTGTGCCCTGGAGCAGGTGGAGCCTGATGCAAACCGTGAAGGAATGGACGCTGACCAGGTGGTGAGAGACATCGACAAACTATTGCAGGACTGCAGAGGAAGTGAAGCCACCGGCACACTCAGGAAGTGACACAAAGGACTGCAACGAGAAGAAAATAGTGAGATAGAGAAAGGAATAGGATCCTATTCCAAAAAAACTCTCAAGCCAAAACTGTCACCAAAACAAATCAAAAAGGTTAAATGGCTCTTATGATAGGAGCTCTTTTTACTGTATTTGTTGTTAAAACGTACTGACACTGAATGGACAATGGGAACATTTATAATGTCAGACATTTGGCACCAGTTTTGGTGCTAATCTCTACCAACAAAAATAGAACTGTGTAACAAACATCTGAATTCTGCTGAATTTATAAACTCTTTTTGTTTGGATTCTTAAGCAAATTGCAGTGGCTTATGCCTCTGGCACCTCGCAAACTATTATCTAAGTGCCCACCAGCTCATAAGTGTGTTGTTCATGGTCTCTCGTGAAATCCTACATATCTAAGTGTGTAGGTGGATTTCTGTTATGTGTAATGGCCATAGACACTGAGTGAAAATGGACTATTTATGGTCAGACATGACAATCGAAGTGAAAACAGAGAAACAAATTTCAGTCGGTCTGGGACAGTGAAAGACAAAGGTACACAAAGCAACCTTTTCTTTTCTGACGTTATTATAAGTGTTTAAAGTGTGATGGATCCTGTGTCTGAACATGGACAGGTTGGGTAATCAGGGCTGTGCTCACAGTGGTTGGTTATGGACTTGGAGTTGGAGGGGCATCAATGCTCCACCGATGGAGAATTATTAACAGTGTAACCATGTTTCACCACTCATTTGTAGCCACATGTGTAAACTGTGTCTGTCTCACGCCTCTATTTAAACATTCATGACGCTGAGCGGTGTAGTCGCACACACACACACACCCATTTTACACATGTGCATTACACTTTATGCACATGCCGACACAGTCACATGCGCTAATGCACGTACACACAAGCAAACACAAACACACACACACATAAGCACACATACAATAATGCATACACACAACTGGCCATCTGTGTATTTGTCTTATACATGTTCATCATCAGCTTCCTTGTGTACAGTGAATTATCATGTGTGTGACTATGCCTTAAGGCAATCACAAGTTGTGTAAAAAGGGACATATTTCCTCAGCTGTGAAAAGATGATATCTATATGATGATATAGATGAATATATGTATGAATCCATGTATAATGTCCAAATATTAACAAAATATTTATACCTTTTTTAAGAAAAAAGAAATGAGGAATTTCAGCAAAAAGTGTCCTCAAGACAAGGTCGAGAGTGGGCTACTAACTTATTGAACTGCAAAGGACACTGCCATTGTTTCGAAGACAAATATCCAAAAATATGAATAAACAAGAAAATGTCCCTTCACATTATCACTATACATAATATCATTATATGTGTAAATGTATCCAATTTAGATGTGTTTACATAAAAAATTGACATATTTTTATTGATTTTACTGCAATTTCTGTGCATTTGAGCCAAATTGTTATGTGTACAAAAGCTATATTGTGTATTTTATTAAATTAATATATAGTTGTGTTGCAATATACATGGGCTTATATTGTATTTGGCAAAAGTTGCCTTAGTAGCTGTCGAACTCTGTGAGTTTGCTTTAGTTTGGGTTTTTGTTGGTGTTTTTTCCTCTCTATTCTGCATCGTTGCAGGCTGGCTTCAGTGCTTTTGAGATGTCGCCTCTTTTTACCCTGAGATCCAGCTGGATCAAATACAATAACTGTTGAAAGCTTAATGAGCCAGCTGATCTAGAATACAATTCAACCAACAACAAAAAGCAACAACCACAAGATAACAGTTTGAATATTTTTACTGAGCAGATTTTTACAGGGCAGCTATTTTCTTTAACAATAACTAGTATGCGTATTTTGTGTTCATTATGTTTTTACTTTCTTTCCAAAAAAGAAACCTGCCATATGGAAAGTGGAGTGGTTTCCTTGGTGATCATAAAACTGCCTTACTGTCTCTGCGGAGAGCTTGTTGTATCTGTGGAGCTTGTGACTGCTTATAAAGCCCTGGTCCACCAGAATGTGCATTTTCTATAAAGGACCAAAAGAGGTTCTTTTTCAGCAGTCTGTGTTGTTTATGTGTGTACTCCTTCTCAAAACATGTTACGATTCTCATACTTTGCAGAGAAACTTGACATCTGAAAATATATCTGAAGTTACTTTGGATTTGATGTCTTCGCTGTTTAGGTACACGGTTTATATAACCAAGTGGCTTCACCTTCAGGCTTTCTAAAAAAAAAACTAAAAAAAAAATTATACAGACATTTATTTTTGAAAATCTTGGCACATTTCGGCCACTCTCTGCTTTTTCTAATATTCTCAGACAGTAAATTAAGCAGAACAGTAGGTTATTAGATTAGTGTTTGGAAAATGTGACCGCAATCACCAAATCTATGTAGGATGCACCCATTAGAGGGAACAGCGACTTACAGCTCCTGGTGTATTTACTGCAGAACATGTATCTAAGCCGGGGTTTCAATCCGAACAGCAGGTATTACACATTTTATCCTGCTGACATCACACACATCACATCTGAGCATTGTGGTATTTCTGTCTAAGCCCTTTTTTTCCCTTAATCTAGGTACATGTTTGGACATTGTCCTATCATTCTGCTGAGGCACTCTATACTTTGCCTACTTTCCATCTTTTTTTTTTATTTCAGCCATCATTTGCTTAGTTTTCTCCTCTTGCGATGTTTGCTTTCTTCCCTCTCTGGAGCAAAGTAACTC
This sequence comes from Maxillicosta whitleyi, assembly GCA_029822895.1. Taxonomy (NCBI): domain Eukaryota; kingdom Metazoa; phylum Chordata; class Actinopteri; order Perciformes; family Neosebastidae; genus Maxillicosta; species Maxillicosta whitleyi. The sequence goes on from JAPSES010000001.1 coordinate 11,002,486, forward strand.
TTGCATTTTCTCCTTTCTTTCGTCTATAAAGTATTTGGTTTCAGTTTACCCCGGCTCTTTCCTGGGAGACGGCAGAGGCTGTTTTTAGAGAGGGCTGGGAGGCTGAGATGGAGAAAGAAAATATTTATGGTTACTTTTAATAAGATATTTTCTGTTATCTCTCCCAAATATCCAGATAAATCAAGCCCTGAGTCTGGAATTTGCATCATACAAACAGAAAGATGCTGTTAAAATGCACTGTTGAAACACGGCTTTATAACTGTGATCCTAACAAAAAGTGATGCTACTCGTGCATGCACACAAACACAAACGCCGGGGCACTTCAGCAACACACTGCCTTTCATTGAAATGCATAGCCCCTTAAAGGTAAAGTAAAGGCTGAAAGGGAGGGCAAAACACTTCACAGATAAATGTGACACTTCCACACTTGTCTTCATGGTTTATTTTCCTTTTATCTCATTGTGCTTGGTCTTCATGCTGGATCAGGCGTTTCCTGCTGCACCGTGCATGCATTTCCTTGATTCGCCTTCATGCCCTCATTGTTAAACAAAACAATTCCTTTCTTCCAGTTTAATTTCCGTTACCTGTGTGCTATAGATTTATTTCTAACTCACACCCTACCCTATTGCTGTGGTACGTGTTTGTGCGGGCATTAATTAAAAAAAACAGAGCAGAGGTCGCCCCACAGATCCATCTGTGAATGTGGGAAACTGATGCAAACACTGTCACACTTCAGGCACATTGAAAGTCCTGTCCCCTCTAATGGCGTTCTCCTGGCCCAGCCACTGTCTGCACACATACCCGCAAACTGTGGGCAGGAAATGAGCTGGGTCCAATGGATGGACGGTATTCTTTAAAGCCATGGCCCCTCTCTCAGGCTATTTGCTGTCTAATAGAGCAGAGGCTGCTGCTGAGGTCAAAATGTAGTTGGAGATTGTGCATAATGTAAGGCCTCTCATTATTGTCTAATTACACACTTTTGGCATCATACACTGGCAGTGCATTACTCAACTTTAGAGTGGGTTATTTTTGCCCACTTGAGACTGTTGGTTTTACCAAGTGATAAGGACAGGGCCTTGTTGAATGTGGCTAACCGCCTCTGATCTCTGACTCACACTGATGCAGGTGCACACGGACTCAGACAGCCACTGCTTTCACACATAGAAACAACATGCTGTTTTGGTTAGTTAGAACAAGCACCCGATGTTTGTCAGTGACGTCCCCTCACCCCCAAGCCCATGCTGATAGCAATGGGCTCCACGCTACAACGGGCAACTGGTGAAAAGACCAGAGACATTCATTTGTATGGATTATTTCAACTGCTATTGTCTAAAGGCTGTGTTCATTGTGATCTATCTGAAAAAAAAAATGATGAAAAGATCAAATAAAAAAGCAATTACTAATAATGTTTGCTCTTGTCCTTGTATGAGTTGGTTGAGGAATGGCTAGTCATGGCTTTGCTTTAAATTCTCCTCTCCCATGAGATAACCCTGCGCACCCGATATGTTCTCTCAAGCATCTACGCAGCCAATTTTGCCTCGTCAAATAGGATTGCATTGTTTGCTTCCACAGTGCTGGCCTGGTTTGTAAAAAGACAAAAATTGGTTTTCAGTCATGTTGGTTGGCGTTAAATGCGTGTAGACAGACACCTCAGACCCCCGTAGACACAAAAACACTGATTTAATATTAGCTTTGGGCCAATGATTCTTTAAATCTATCACGGGTTCACATTTTTACCACACAAAAAGATTACTGCTTAATTGCTCAGAGGCAAATCAATTGACAGTTGAATTTACGTGGACTAATGCACATGTTGCACTCTGCCCTTCAGCTAGATTTGCATTCAGAGGCCAGTTCTCTTCAACATTGGCCTGTGGTCAGAGACACATTACAGAACACTTTCCATTTGCCTGGTCAAAACTGCTTTACTTAATTTGTATTTTATAGCTACTGGGTGGCAAATATAACGTCCCACATTGTATATAGTTTTCCAAAAACAATAGAGTTGACGGGGGCAATGCAAAATGACAAATCATTAAAAGCTCATGATACACCCACACATTTATCTCAATGAGTATTTCCATCAGAGCTGAAAATGCTGAAGTTCATGTAGTCCTGTCAGTTTGTGACTCTGTGCATCAGTCTGCACCGATAAATACTCATGCGGGAAAATTAAATCAGGATTTTAAGAGAACGAACGTCCTAAATATGCAAGTGAATCATTATATTGGTAAATAATAAAAGAGGTCAAACGACTGGAGAGATGCTTTTACGTCTAAACATTTTAAGAGACATGGTGGTGTTTGTAGTCATCTCAAATCTATCTTAATAAAACCCAGATTCTTAACATGAACTGAAAAGAGACAGAGAGAGTAGTGCTTTCAAGCCTCGCTGCCAAAAAGAACTTATTCAAACATATCAAGATAACTTATTCTTGGAATTATTTATCTGAAAAGGACTCAATCAAATTAATTTTCATTTTGACCACAGAGGGAACGGTTTACCCCATACTGATTCTGGAGACCATTTATATTCACAGAGGCTTTTTTTTCTGTTTGTATCTATCGAGTTGCCTCAAGGCAGATATTAATTAAAAAGATATCAGAGGTACTTTCTTAAAAACATAATTTCTCGGGCTGCAGCAGCTATACACAGCGCTGTCTTGTTTGGCCTCGTGATACAGCATTTCTTCAGACTTGAAGTTTACTTTCAAACAAACAACCTGTCGTCTTCTGCCTGTTAATCAGTCGCGGCGTCTCGTAACTGTGCAGATCATAAGACTTTTACACATCACAGCAGAAGTTGCAACAGTGTGAAATAATGTTATGATACTCCGTGGGCACATCTATGATTTAATGTCGTGCATCTGTCTGCAGTAAACGTGTGCCGAACACACACAAAAAAGGGATTCTGACGGCATTAATGTCAGTTGTGCTGGATACAGGTTGGGTTTTGCTTCAGTCTATTGTTCATTCGGCTGTTTAGGCTTTGGGCAAATGAGTCGGAGGTTTCAGAGCAACACCAGATAAATCATATTTCTGCATTTTAATCAAGGTTCTTGATCTAAATAACTGTGCTAATGGGATTTAATCAAGTACTGTATTGAGCTGGATAAAAGGGCAAATGGAGAGGAGATATTTTCAACATGAAGAAGGGTAGGTATTCATTATTTTCTATTGTTAACAGACAAGGGAGCCTCTTTCATCTCTGGTCATTGACAGATGAGAGTGGGGGAAAAAATAGAAATGTCTATGAGTCGACGTCTTTATGTGATTGTTGGTGTGGATTTTGTATTTTATCCTGTGTGTGGAACTTTAATGTTACTGATTTCATTCTATTCTAATTCTCTGAGGGTTAAAGCTAATGATGGTAATTTAAGGGTTAAACAGTTATTAATGATACATTTATTATCACTGATACAAACAAAAATACAGTGGACTTCTGTGGTCACAGTGGGTGAAATGGGGGGTTACAACAAACGTATCGTAAAATATGGTTTGGAATAAAAGTAACGCCTCCATTTATGGCAAATGATGGCAAAAAAAAACAAAAAACAATGTGAGAATAATCTACAAATGTGACATTTAAACAGGAGCTTTGATTTACACTGAAATTCAAAAGATTCATTCCTTAAGGCAGTGATATTTTGCTTTTTTTTTTTTTTTTAAATGGAATTAGTCCTTTTAAAGCATTTCCCTGTGTTCTACATAAACTGTAAATGTTCTGTTTAGGTCTGAATTCTTCATTAATTCAACTCCACAGGTCCATCTTCAACACTATTTCTGAGTAATGACACCAGAAAGGTGGTTTTAAGGCGCTGGCCCTTTAAATGCACAGGAGCCACTTCAGGCCCCGCCCCCTTCAGGTTGTTGGCTCTGCTGCTCTGTCCCGTTGAACCAACAATGGAACATTTTGGTTAATCGGCTCAAAGTTTGCACATATTTTCGTTTTTTACTAGAAAAATTACTGCTGATAAACAATTATGTCGTATTCTGAGAAATGTTCGCCTGAAGTTTTAACCTTATATGTGCAAATATCGTGATGTAACTAGTTACAGATTCAACAAATTAAGAAGGAATTAAAACAGGTTGTAAAAATCCACTTGATTTTTTACCAAAATAAATATAAAGATAAATTTGCAGCAGCTGGAGGGTTGAAATTCAAACTTTATTAACTATTACAGTCCAAAAATACATAAATAAATGGATTTTTTAAAAAAATGTTACGGACAGATGAAGTACAAATCATGGCTGCATAAATGGCATATTTAAAATAGTTCCTATTCTTTACCAAACTTATCTGATCCTGTGAAATCATGGTTTGACGCCACTGATAAAAGCGAAAGTTTATTTTATGGAATGTGGAAGTTGGATCCAATAAAGAAGCTGAAGTCACACAATAATACAAACATTAAATCCACTGACTGTGACAAAGATCAGTAACTCCCATGATCCCATGCGGCTAAAACGGCAGCTTGTCCTAATGCATTCTGGTCTGAAGGGCTTCGGTTCCGTCAGAGTAAAGCTGTGAAATAAAGTCTACACATATGATCCACTTCCACTGACATCGACTCCTGAGCCGCTTTTTTGTTTGTTCCTGCATCACATCCTGCATTGTTTCATTTACATGACATTCATCCAGTCAAGAACATATATTATTTAGTTTTTTAGATAAAAACATCTACTATCACACAGTATCATGTCCTGTTTTACATAACACATAAAAACATAAAAAAAACATTATGATTTATATATAAAATTAACCTGAACCAGCCTCAGTGTCCAAACATCTGTAACACAAAAGTATAACATTTTAAAATATGTTTGTGTATTTTGGCAAAATTTAAGAGAAGTCATCAAATTTCATCATAAAACGATGTCTAGGGTTTTTTTTTTTTTTTTTTTTACTAATGTTTTATTTAAGAATGGGTTTAATTTGACCCAACTAGTATGTAAATGGTTAACCCATAATGATCTGGTGCTAATTTTTTTGCCTCTATTTAACCACCAGCAATACATTTTTATCTGTAGTGGACAAAAGTTTTGTGGTTTTACTTTAAAAATGCTGTCCACTGCAAAGGACATTCCATAAAAAATATAAATAAACAAATTTAAAAAAAAAAAAAAAAAAAAAGATATAAAGAAAAAAAATAGTTGATGTGATCAAGACAGTTGTTTAAAAAAAAGCTAAAACTTTCACTGTGGGTAGTCAGGTGGTTAAGTGATTTATTTCCATTTACTTTAATATTATATATAAATATATAAGTATATTATATAGTTTTTCAGTGTAAATCATGTATTTTCATA
>JAPSES010000001.1:11039004-11053724 GCA_029822895.1 Maxillicosta whitleyi
TCTATCTATCTATCTATCTATCTATCTATCTATCTATCTATCTATCTATCTATCTATCTATCTATCTATCTATACATGATTTTAACTGAAAAAAACACATCAAATACAGTTGATAATGTAAAAATAAATGGTGAAAAATCACCTAACAAAAGTCAAAATAGAGAGAAAAAAAACAACAACTCAGGAACTGCCACTAAAGTAGCATTGGGTCTTTATGAGTTAAACCTGAATGTGGTTGCGCGAGACAGAAATGAGTCAATCTCATCACTTTGTGGTGTCATAGAACCTGCTGGAGGAGAACAGAAAGTGTACACTCGCAGCTCTTCACTGCGCCTACATGCACTTCACCTTTATGTTGACTACTGAGAACACGTATATTAAATACTGAAGCACATAACTTATAATCACTTTCACATCCTTGCCGTTCTCTTGTGAATGGTTTTCGTCGTCTGCTGAAGTGAGTGATGGTAATTAAGTTAGTGATGGACCGCGTTACTTTTTGATTGTTTCTTTGGTCTGAGGATAGAAGGATTACATCTCTGGGAAATAGATTTTACCCTCCGATTCACAGACGGTGCCTGTGTATATTCAAAGTGCATTTCTCCATTTCAGATTATGCTTGAGGAAAAAAAAAAAAAAAATCTGTACACAAAGACCTGGCATCACAGGAGAAAGGAAGGCAGAGGGAGTTGAGAAGGTGTGTGTGTGTGTGTGTGTTCATTGTATTTGCTCAGCTCCTTGCATAATTTGTCCATTATCCTACGAGCCGCTCAGGTCCGTGACATCCTGGCAGGGGTCATTGTTTGCTGCCACCAGAGTATCCAGGAGTGACGGCAGCACACACACGGCACATAAACAGGCCTACATGGGTCACGAAAAGTTCACAAGGGCTTGAGGTCAGTGACCCCCCCTATTCAGCAAACACGCTTTGTGTCTGCACAGTGATGTACGGGGAGGACAAATACTCAGGCCGATGCGTGTTTGTCGTGCCATTACATATGCCTGAATGCAGCTTCTTCTCAATCCTTTTGTTTTCCGCACCATAAATGGCTGTACAGTAATTAAACTCACATGCAAAAACAAAGAGTGTGTCTGAATGTAGGTCATTTCAGGCTGTGAATTATGGGGTAAATGTGTAGTGAATAATAATTAATTAACACGTCTTTGAACAAGAGAAGGAGCATCCTATTTACTGATAAAATCAAAGTAACCAGAGACAACTGCAGATATGATCAACATTATTAACTGAACTGAACCGCTTTAGCAACAGCACAACACACACAACAATAACACTGTGTATCAGTACAAAACCGACCAGTGGAAACCACTTGTATACACTGAGTACAGAACGGATTCAGACCCCTTACATTTTCCACTGTTTTATTGCGGTCCATTTGCTAAAATTATTTAAAGCAGTGACATTCTTTCTATTTTTTTTTTTTTTAACAGAATCATGCATTTTAAAATATTTTCCTGTGGTCTTCATTAACTGCAAATGCGATACTTGGGTCTGAATTCTTCATTAATTCAATCCAATTAAAACCAAGTCACTTAATTTTTAAATGAGAACATTTCCAAAGTGCCGCACATCATAAAAACAATTAAACAATTAAATGAACCACTAAAAACAATAAATAAGTACATATAACTACAACATAAACTCCACAGCTTCATCTTCAGCTCTATTTCTGACTAATGACACCAGAAAGGTGGTTTAGAGCGCTGGCCCTTTAAATGCAAATGAGCCACGTCTTGCCCCACCCTTTCCAGGTTGTTGGTTGTGCTGCTCTGTTCCAACAAATGAATATTTTAGGTAATCAGCTCAAAGTTTGGACATATTTTCTGTTTTTACTACAACCACTGCTATTGATAAACAATTATGTCATACTCTGAGAAATGTACGTCAGAAGTTTTGTCCATATATGAGCAAATGTCGTGACGTAACTAGTTATAAAACATAACAAATTAACTAGGAATTAAAACAGGTTGTAGAAATCCACTCGATTTTTGCCAAAATGAATAAAAATAGTTTTGCAGCACCTGGAGGGTTCAAATCCAAACTGTATGAACTATTAGTTACATAAATTAATGAACCATAATAAATAAATATGAGCCCTTTAAGTACATTTTCATTTCCACACAGCACTCCAATTGGGCCGATAAACTTTTCCATGAACCTATTTTTCATGAAGTTGCAAAAATGTCCACTCAGCTGGACACCATGCCTTTAATTTTTGAAACAAAGAAACATGTGTTTACCAATGTTCTGTGTGAAATCTATGAAAGACTTTTTACTTAATGCTGGTAATCTGATGATATTTCACATTTGAACATACTTTAATATTAGTTATTACTGACTTTATACAGATAATATGTACAAAAAAAAAAAAAAAGAACTGTTCATGCATGAATTATACCTTGCTCAAGGTTTGTTTCCTGGATGTTTTTATTTGTCTTTAGGCAAGAAAAAAAAAACCAAAAAAAAAACCAATGCTATTGGAATATTTTTATGAACCATGTGTTTAAAATTCATTTAAGCTGGTTATATTGGGGATTGAGTAAAGACGGGAGGATGTTATTATGTGAAGCAAAAAAAAAAAAAACATGTATTTAAAACCCATCATCAGAAAGTGACATGTTTGAAAACCATAAAATAAAAATATTTTACATGCAGTTAATCTGTTTACTCACATTTTACCATACTCTAATACTAGTTATTATTCACTTCATGGAGATAATGATTGATTAATGATGATGATTTTGATTAATAAAATAGTTATTTACAGTCTAACAATGAACAACTGATTTACACTAAAACCTGTCATGGCAGATCAGGTTTATCCAGAACAGCAAAGTTACAGTATTTTTTTTTTTTTTTTTTTTTAACAGTAGTATGAAATGCAGTGTAAAGGACGGAGCATAAGCATCCACTGTGGTACCTGATACTCCACTAAAACAACAAAACCCACGAATATACAAGAGGCTCAGTTGGTAGAGCAAGTCATCCAATGACCAAAGGGTTGGTGGTTCAAACCCTGGCTCTGACTGTCCACATGTCAAAGTGTCCTTAAGCAAGACACCTGAACCCTAAATTGCTCCCAGTAGGGTCTTGCATGGTAGCACCCGCCGACTGGTGTGTGAGTGTGTGAATGTAAAGCTTTGATCGGTGTAGAAAAGTGTGATATATAATATATATAGTGCAGACATTTACAAGAGAACAGCTGTAGAATAGCTGCCCACTGAAAGGGTTAATTAGTCTAATAACAATAACAAGCAACTAGTTTACACTCACTCATGTTAGTGCAGATGAGATTTATTCAGAACAGCAGAGTGAAGGTAATGTTCTGAACGTCAGGACAACAGCTGTGCATGAAAGGGTTAAGCATTGAATGCATCTAAAAATATATATAACTAATTTAATGTCTGAACATATATTAACCCTTTAACAACTGCAGTTTCTCCAGTGTTGCATTTACATCATTCTAATTACTGTAAGTCTACTACTGTAACCTGAATTTTCTGACTCTATAAAACACTTTATGGCAGCAATGTCGAATTCTTTTACAAGTAGAAACTAACTATTTCAGAGACTTCCAGATGTGCTAAAAAGGCCTGGAAAAAAAAAAATCAAATCATATGGACACTGAATGTTCCAGACAAAAAGCATGTTTGAGCAAAGGTTAAATAGTCGAAAGTTTATTTTTGTAACCTCAAAAAGTTTCATTATGGACAATCATATTTGTTTTTGATAATACATATGCTAAATACTTCAAGTCTATTTTTTTCTTGTTTAATAAAACAATATTTTAAGCATTTATTATTTATAGTAATGATAATTAATATTGAAAGTTAAATTCTCCCTGAAAGCAGAATTGGCAAAAAAAAAAAAAGACATTTTCTGGCATTTTTATTGTAAAGAAAACATGAAGGTGGCTGTTGTAATGGCAGTCTTAAAAGGGTTAAAATAATAACAATAATAACCATCATCATTCAGATTTTACAGCGGTGGAAATGTCAAGATTTCCTTTTAAGTTCTAGTCTCTGTATGTGAAGTATATACAGCATTAAAAACAAAACTTTAAGTGATTTTAAAAACAAACAAACAGCTTCTATAAAGCAAACGGTTGCATTTATTGAGACCTCCCTTTGCATTTAACATGTCTTTATCCCTTTTCAGAAAATATGATATGATATATCCATTAATTTTCTGGTGTTTTCTCATAGGTTTTATTCAACACATGTCAGATGTTTCTAACAGTTTGTGTTTCTTCTTTCATGGGGTCAGAAGGTTACTAAAAAATAGTCACTTTAAACCTTAAAATCCATTTAGTTGAGTTTATTTGTTTAAGGCAGTGCACACATCTGTATTTTGTTGCTGCACATGAGGAAAATGGAATAAAAAAAAAAAAAAAAATCGTAGTTCAATTCAACCCTGCAAAGGCAAAAAAGCTAAAGGTGGCCTCAGACATACTTCTGTGCATCTGTTCATTGGGGTATTATTTATTATAATTTGTGAGATGTGATTCTTTAACCTCTGGCTCTCAGTGCTTTGTTTGGAAAAATACTTACATAATGAAATTCATAACATAACATAAAACTGAATTTCTGAACATTTTTATCTTTCTGCTATGCATGTTGTAGGTCTAAAGCTATTCATTGTCTTCTGGTTTATCTTTAACCCATAAAAACCCAAACATCTAAAAGCATATACTAACGTAAACTGTTTAATATATTAAACAGGGGGAAAAGCGGGGCTAGAAACAAGATAAAAACACTAAATGTGTACTCGAAACAAGTGAAATATCTGTCTATGCAGCACGATAATCTCACTTGACAAGATTTATTGTATTAAAAATAAGCCTATGTACAGATGTATGAACACTTAAAATAAGAAATTAACTCCTAAAACAAGATAATAAATAATTCCAAGTGTTTTTATCTTGGTAAGAACCAAATAATTTGCAGTATAAATGTTGATCCATTAATCCTATCAATACATAACTGGTGTAAATACAGTTTTTCATCTTTTCATGGTCATCAGATATGATCCATTTGGACGTTCAAAGGCTCTGTAGTTACCATGGAAACACCGTCATCTTCTACAACATTGATTTGACAGTAAAACCCATGGAGTTTAATCAATGACAGTGGATAGAGACACTTATTTTTTATGTTCAGTTAATGATAGATTTTAGTTAAAAAGTCACTTTTTCTGCAGTCGTGTCTGTTTTTGATATAACCTTGACTTTAAATCCAAGCTTTTATGAACATCTACATGATCAGTGAATTAAATACAGGAAAATACATGATTTATACCAGTAGTTGATAATATGATAATAAATAGTGATATTTTACTTAAGAACGGTTAAATATAAAGAAAATTTCATTTGGGAACTGACACAAAAGTAGCGCTGCGTCTTCATGAGTTAAAGACTTAATAAATATGTTTTTCCTTAAGATTTTTTCAACTAAAATGTGTCATTACATTGTTATTTTATTTTTTACAATCTGATTTTAAGGGATCATCAGGATAATTGGACCTAGGTTGATGTTATCTGCTATTTTCATGACAATTTTAAACATCATTCAAACAACATACATTTCTGTGATATTGAGAAAGACAATAAAACACTTAATTTTACAAATGGATATATAGTGTTTTGGAAAAGAGCTCTTCATATACAGTTAATAAAAAAAATGTCATTGTAATTTAATTTTGTTAATTAGCGCTGGGGAACATGTGCATTATCATAATGGAAACACAGTTAAAACACTAAATAATTATAAATAGGTTACCACAGAATAGCCACATGAAAAAGGGGCCGTAAGACACACAACAACAATAATAATAATTTTTAAAAAAGCTTTATATTCTTTTTACTGCTCCTTTCTGATCATGAAAAGTGTTGATGTATGTTAAATTTGTGTGACAACTAAACATTAAATTATTGTAGACTTTTAGGAAAGGAACAAATGAAACACTAAAATTAAATGAAATGCAAATGGATTAAATAATTCTTTTGGTGTAAAAACAGGTTCTTTAGATTGAAAAGGTTCCTGACCTCTGACTCTGCACTACTACACAGAACTTCTGCAGCATAAGCAGTTCTCCAAAGAAACGTTTTTTTTTTAAGAGTTTGGTTCAGTGCGTTTGATAAATACTGCTGTACAATTCCCCCAAAATATATTTGCTCACACCTCATGATTAAAACGAGCAAATAAGTCAAAATGGAGATATTTAGTTCGTGACAATCCATAATTTTGGGGGGGCCTTTAATCAAATGAACAAGTTATGCAAATTAGTGTGTGAGGACAGTACCAGCACAAGTCTGTTGGTACCAGATTGCACTTTTATACAAAATTATTCTCCTCCTACAATAAGCACATAGCAGTAGTTGCCGTGTGTGTGTTGGTTGCCAGCCAGTGACATTCAGATAGTTATTCATTTGTCACGCTGAGCTTCATACAAATGTGTTCACACAGTTTGGATTTCACTGTGGTCCGGCATTTACAATGAATATATGAAAACACACGTGTAATATGTACTAATTTAACACACTAGCCATCTCTTTCTCTATGTTGTAATTCTAATTAGGAGTGGGGAAACCACTTTTAAATCTATTATTGAAACTTGTAATATTGAGTGCGAGGGGGTCAGGCCAAAATGATAATTGGATGATAAAATTGATTCCCACTTCTGTTTTATTTGCTTCGGGCCTAGCTCGTCCTATTTCTATTTCTTTTTCTATCCATCCAATTTTCCTCCATCTGTAGTAGAAGCTGGCCACCATCGGAGTGTGGAGGAGGTTATTCAGCGATAGTGCACCCACTCAGACGTGAGGGAATAAGCGGGGCGGAACATAGAGCTATTTTGGTTTAGCTCCGCTGTATCTAGGTCTAAGTGATTAAAATGGTGTCTTATGTCCACATTCTTCTCAATGAAGGTGTGTTCACATGTTTTTGCTTTGGGTTTTCCAGGGAAAGACACTTTTTCATCTATTAATGATGACTTGTTTTTGGTTTTTCATCTATCTATCTATCTATCTATCTATCTATCTATCTATCTATCTATCTATCTATCTATCTATCTATCTATCTATCTATGGCGCAGCCATGACCCAGATGGTCATGATTCCCTGGACTGGCATAAAGTTGTTGGCTAGTGTGCCCTTGAGCAAGGCACTTGACCCCTTATTTACTCTCCGGGCGCCTAATACAGCGAACCCACTGCTCCTAACGTGCATTGTGTGTGATGATCTAGTGATGTGTTAAAGGCAGAACACAAATTTCAGTGTGTGGTGCATGTTTATGTGTCTAACAAACTCCTGCTGACAAAATAAAGATTCTATATTATTCTGTCTGTCTGTCTGTCTGTCTGTCTGTCTGTCTATCTATACATGATTTTAACTGTAAAAAAAAAAAAAAAACATCAAATACAGATGATAATATTCTAATAAATGGTGAAAAATCACCTAAGAAGGGTCAAAATAGAGAAAAAATATCATTCAGGAACTGCCACTGAAGTAGCACTGGGTCTTTATGGGTTAAATATGAATGTGGTTGTGAGACAGAAATGAGTCAATCTGATCACTTTGTTCTGTCTGTCTGTCTGTCTGTCTGACAGATTTAACTACATGGGACATTTCTGTTTATCCTACAGCGTGCCTTTATCCATTTTTTCAGCAGGTATCCAATGCGCAGAGCAAATGCCACACTGAGTCTCCTGGGCCTCCACATCTAACCCAAATCCTTCTTTTTACTTGAAAAATGGCTCGCTGTGCTAACCACAAGGGACCGAGAAGAGGAATGCCTGGTCTGCCCACCACTGCTGTATTAGGTTACTTATTGACTGTAACATCTCTCTTCATTCTGCTTTACTTCATTTTCCTTGTCTCACTCCCTTAGCCTTTACTCCTCCAAGCGTTCCGTTTCAACCACCTTTCAACCCCTGAGGTCAGGGTGCCATACAGACCGGTCAGTTTCAACTTCATGGCCTTTTGCTTCCCGCAGTCAACACAGCAAAGAGCTTTCTTATGGAGGCCCAGTTAAGGCAAGCGCTGGGGCAAAGCCTAGTGGGGCCGGCCTGAATGGATGAGCTGTCAGGCAGCCAGGTCTGTGATGAGAGGCCCAGACTTCATCCATGGCTGGGATGAGATGGGAGGGGGAGGGGCGGGGGGTGGGGGAGATATCACTTCCTGTCAGCCCGACAGCAAAAAGAGGCTCCCGTGTCAGAGCTACCCCGGGGGTGGGTGAGGATGCGGAAGGAGTGAGGGGCTGTTTAGGGAATATAGACTTCATCTTTGCTTTATCAAGTCCATCTGTAGACACATCTAAAATGCATCGAGACACAGCCAGAGGCACACACAAACACATACGCGCACATTCTTCAATGGCCGCTCGGTCTAATTAGAATAGCATTAGAGACACATACTCGCTCATCCACTGTGGATCCAATATCCCACATCCCAGAGAGTATATGTTCGTTTTAACTCCGTCCACATTACGTTGCTGACTCTGGGTTGTTTGTTCCAAGATATACCACCGGGGAACGTATGAAGTGACAGCAGACTCCTGGGGAAGACAAAAAGAAGAAGGGGAGGACAGGAGAGGAGAATGTAGAGGGAATAAAGAGACAAACAGGGTTCCCACGAGAGCACAGAGAGATGACAGAGAGATAGTGTCTGAGAGTAGGACACGGAGTGACAACACACAGAAGCATTTGTAGAAAGAAAGAAATGGGGAGAGGACAGACGTTGGAAATAAAGAAAACTGAACTTGAAGTTGAACTCAGTCTGGACACTTCATTTTTGATGTGTGTGTTTTAGGTTGGGCTTCTTTTGAGTTGATATCAAATGTTTTGCTGATTCAGAAGTAAATAAAGATGTCCTGGCTCTCTAAGACCACATTTTTTCTTTTTTTCCACAACTGTATTTACTGATTATTTGCATGGAGTCTCATTCCAACGGCACAGAAGAGCTTGTATTATTTCATAGTGTGCTCTGTTGTGAGAAACACTGTTTGTGTTGTTTGACTTATGCTAAACATGACATTTTACTCAGTGTCGTGGCCTGAAAGTTTTGTAATGCATGGGATTTTGTCTGAGTTGGATTTCTTCTGCGTGTGTGTTTTGCACTCTCCTTTTGGTGGAGTTGAGTGGAGTGTTATTTTCACTTCTTTCTCATTATGAAGTAGGTTTTGCTTTGGTCCTGGCTCACCAAAAGCTGAACATTCCAGATAAAGCTGCAATTAGTACTGTGCATCCATGAATATTTGACTGTATTTGTATCCGATTTAGATTTTACAAACAATAACTGTATTTTAACATGGAGAATAATTTAAATAATTCTCTTACATTGTGTCGTTTTGGGGTTTTACAATAACTTATCAATAGATGTAATTGTAATTACACAACTAGATTTTTTGACACTTGTGTATATTTCTTTAATTATCATATTGATAATATATTGTCTAGTATTGTCTAATATTGGACAAATTGCTGTTTAAAAATATATTTATTAATTAATTTATTTTTCTGTTGCATTTATTACTACTTTTTATTATCTTGAATGGAGCAACTGTAACACCCAATAGTTTCCCCCTGGGATAAATAATGTATTCTGATTGTGATTCTGACAAACAGGAGTCTGGTTTCAACTGGTTCTATATGAAAAAAGAATAAAATGAGATAACTCGTGTCATGACTTGGTGCTTTATGAATAAAATTTGATTGAATGAAACAAAAGAAAATATTTGATCGTAAATCCATTCACATCCATTGTAGTAGTTTGGTCACAGGAATGTTAAGAATAGATGCAGTATGCTATAGTAGGAAAAAAAAAAAAGACAAAAATAACATACGCATACACAAGAAAAGTGCAACAGAGTACACATAATTTCACCAAGAGCACCAGGAAAAAAAGAATCAGAAAAGTAGCAGACATATTGAGAAAACGACTACACCATGGCTGAAGACAGGCGGGAGAGAAAAGTAGAACTGGCAGAGTTGAGAGGAGCGAGAGCAGAAAAACATCAGTGGAGAACTCATCACAATGCAGTGCAGCAGAGCAGCTCCCGGCCTGCACCACAGGAATCCTATCTTCAGGGCTCAGAGCAGGTAATAGGAATGCTCCATCCATTAATGCTGGGAGAAGAAGAACAGGAAAAACCCTGTGTTCTCTGTTGAAGCCTTAGCCTTTCTATTGCCCACCTCTGATTCAACGGCAATCCACACCGGCACACCTTAAAGAAACGGATTAAAGGGAGTTCACAGCTCGTACGGTAGCCAACTTACATGCAGAGCTCCGTGCAAAACGCAAAATATGACTGGAAATGGGAGGCATTGTTGTTGCTTAAAGAGTTTGTTTTTTTTTTTAATGTCTTTCCATCCATTACAGCGCTGGTTTCAGATGTTGTGTTTACACAGATGCGTTGCACATCCGTCTGTTTGTTTAAAGCTAATTGATGAAACTACCAGTACAGATAGAGGAGTATATTTTACATGATCTCGTATTATGACTTACATACAGTCATGCTGACATAACTTCAGTGGGAATCTCATTACACTCTCTCTGTATCTCAACAGGCATTAACACAACAATTTCTAGATCATTTGCATTCGCAGAACCTTGGCAGCAGAAGCTCTTTTAGTTTTCTTCAACATGGGAAACCAAGTAATTATAGGGATTTTTTTTTTCTTCTGTTCACTCATGGTGGGTTGAAACAGGTGTGTGTGAAAAATATATGTTTAACAGTTTTGCTAATTACCTTAATCCACTGACTAACAATGTAAGTGATGCAGAGTTAAGGTGAGCTGGCTGTGCACTGCAGCAGAAGACACTTACGCTCACTTCAGAAACTGGATGTCACAGAAAAGACTCGCTGAAAGCACCTGACTCCATCTTGCCAAACATACGATGCCAGCACTGCTTTTTCATCATATTTCCTACATTTTGAAATTATTCATGGATGTTTATGTTTCGCAGAATGAAACTTGTACAAACCAAATTACTTATGGGTACATCATGATTATGCAAGAGGTGTTTAAAATGTTCCAAAAAAAACTAGCAAACTGTTAATTTGTGCACAAATTAACAGTTTGCTACTTTTTTTGAATGTCTTAAACACCTCTTGAATAATCATGATGTACCCATAAGTAATTTGGTTTGTACAAGTTTCATTCTGCAAAACATATACAGACACACACATTTATTTTTTTTTTTTAACAACAAACTACATTTAGAGCATACAACTCTGTATATTATGCTTTAGCTCAGTGATTTCTGCATTTTTCAACCCAAAGAAGACACTTTGGACCTTCTCGTATGGATCCAAATTGACCAAACTACTGTATGTCTAGATCTACATTTAAGCCCAGTCCCATTTTACCCCCCCTCCCCTTCCATTTTGTGCGTAAACATGAAGGGGTAGCATTGTTCCGATTCTCAATTAGGATAAATTTCCTATAATTCTGTTCCATTCATCGACAAGATGTAGGTAATAAACACAGCCAAAAAGTGCAGCAGTAATGAAGGAAACACTCAAATGTATTTTCTTTGTAAACTTAATCATTTGACTGATTGTTTAATGTTATTCCAGTGTGTTATAGATCGCATTTCTGCAATTTCTAAACAGAGATGGTTACAGCTGATGACGAAATGGTCAATCAATATTTTCAGGAACAAAGTCATATGTGTTCATAGCAGCATCAATGACTGCTGATGACGGAACAGGTCTAGAAGGGTTGTTCCATTTCATAGAAGGTTTCAACAGTTAAACCTTGCAGCTCTGTTTCATGGGGTAGTGCCAAGGGGTAGGGGTAAGGGGGAGAGCCAAGGGAGGAATTAGGTTTGGGCCTTAGACTCTATGGAGAGATTATTAATATTTGGATGTTGTTGCATTGGTTATGTCATTCTGGTCTTATGTTGTTTAGTCCTGTTGCATCTTTTACATGTTTTGTGTCTGTCACATGGGTTCTGTGACAAAATGATGACACAGCCAAGGGTTGCAACTTTGGTGCAAAAACAGGTGTTTATTCAGTCCAGTTCCCAAAAGTGAGCAAAAAATAAAAATATATTTACAAAAATAAAATTACAGTTTTTAATGTTATCAGTAGGCCTTTTAACTAAACAAAACAAAATGCATTTGAAGAATAAAGAGGGGGAAAAAAAACAACTTTTCAATCTGAGAAGCAAAACACAGCACAGCCCTCGACTAAGAACCTCACTGAAAAAACAAAAACCAGAGACCTTAACTACCTCCTTCAGAGGGCTTAATAGTCCCCAGCCCCACCCACTAGAATAAACCAAGTGAGATTGTTACAGCCAAAACCCCCATTTACCATCCATGTACATAACAATGGCATGTTTTACAACCAGCAACATGTTACCCAAGTATTATACAACACATCAATTCATAATTCATACACATGGTTTTCTCACATCTCGTAATTTTTAACTAATTAATATAATTGGAGTAAACCATCTCCACCTGAGCATAAGCCTGTGCTCATGCTTGACACTGGCACTATAAAGACAGCTTATCCACCATAGTTCAGGTCCTTTGCTCCAGGAAATGCAGCCAGATGAACAAAGACCAAACAACAATGTGAGGCTCCTCCCACTCACCACACTAAGATAAGTTAAATAAAAGCCCTTTTCATTTCTGTGTGTATGTGTGGTTATATAACTGTAAGATTCTTGTGTTATTTAAACTGTCACTATATCCAACTTGTGTGTGCACCCACTAAGTTAGTTAGCTGAAATTAGCGACAGCTTAACATGAACTAAATCCAGGTGTGTATGTAGGGTGGTGTATGGGTCTGACGCTGGAAATTCAAGAGCTCCGTGTGACAGTGTCTGTCATTAAATCATCCATTCCCACGCATCCATTATTCATTACACACCCTTATAAACATTCTTTTCAACAGTTGCATATTTTAAACATCTATCATGCTCAAGTGTAAATTGTGTTCATCTACTAAAAGCAAGAAAAACAAAGATCTAAACACAATAAATGGTGCAGATGAGACAGAAACTTCATGTGGTTTATGAAAGGATCTCATTCAAGAAAACATGAAAAACAAACTGACTTGCTTTTCATTCACATGTCACATCTTTGCGGATGTCACTGTTTATAAAGTATCTCAGTGAACACCTCCTAGAAAAACTAATTAACTTATTCTAGTATTTCCATGTGACCCCACAAGAGCAGTTTTGCAACCCATAAGGACCCAGTGCTACTTTTGTGGCAGCTATCAAATTAAGTTTTCTCTCTATTTAATCTTTCTTACCATTTGTCATAGTATTAAGGTTTTTTTTTTTTTTTTATATCAGTGAAAGTCACATATTTTCCTATATTTATCCACTACACATTATGAAGCAGCCACATGCTGACCCACACATTAGTGTAAGTGTAATAAATGGTGACTGGACTATAGCGCTATATACACCTTGGTACTCAAAGCATTTTACAAAGCATCACATTCACCCATTCACACACCAGTAGGAGGCTACTATGTTAATGTACCATACAAAGCACTGCCATGCCAGACCCTACTGGGATGATGTAGGGTTCAGTGTCTTACTCAGGAACACTTCGACATGTAGACAGTGGGAGCCAGGATTTGATCCACCAACCCTTTGGCCATTAACAACCTGCTCTACCAACTAAGCCACAGCTGCCTGTTCCAAAGAATTACTATCCAGGCCCTCCTGAAATAAAAGCATTTTACAATTTTCACATTTTTCCAACTAAGTGAGTGAGCCTGGATTTTGATCTTTTTTTCCTCTCCAACAGCACCTCTGGTTTGTCTAATATCAGTAGCTCCCCGTGATTTTTTTTTTTTTTAATCTTTTTATTTTCCTATATTTATTTTACTAATCATGTACTTTAATCATAGTGCTGAGATTACATTTGAGGTAGTTATTATATCAAGAACAGAGAAAACTTAAAGAAAAAGTGACTTCTTCAGTAAAATCTCTCATTAACTGAACTTAAACCATGCATTTCCATCCACTGTCATTGATCCACATCCATGAGTTTTACTAGTGAATCAATGTTGTAGAAAATGTTGGTGTTTCCATGGTAACTACGGAGGCTCTGAACGTTGAAATGGGTCATATCTGATGATTCTAAAAGGATGACAAACTGTATTTTACACTGATTTTTTTTCATGGGTTGGTAAGATTAGTGGATCAGAAGTTATTACACATTTTCCATGAGTAGATGGTTTTGGGCGCTGTCGTATATTTGGGTCTTTATGAGTTAACACCCTAAGTTTGGGAAGTATGGCTTTAACTCAGTTTGTCAGAACAAACCTTTGCAGAGAAACTAGACACTGTGGGCAAACCAATAAGCAGCGTGTCCTATATTATATGAGACTCTGTGCATCTTGGGCTGTAAATCTGTAAAGACCTGACTACTGCAGTTTGGCATGATTATGTAATTTCGGTTAAGGAACAGACTAGCGAAAATGGCAAGTTGATAGGACCATTATTTTGGGAAATACAGTATTAGTAATTTTCTAATACAGTGGCCTCCCAATGACCAGTCATGTTGCTATGCCCTGAATCATAGCATCATCGCTAAAGTGGGTTACCTAGCAACAGATAAACAATAGGGACACATTGCCATGGTGTCAAGTTTCATATGCAGAAACAGACATGTCAGCTGAGAGGTTATTCAACTGAAAATACCAAGAAAGTAAAGGAATGGTCTGGATA
>JAPSES010000001.1:11053824-11069283 GCA_029822895.1 Maxillicosta whitleyi
TATAGACCCCCCCCCCCCCCCCCCCCCCCCCCAAAACAAAAAAAAGGTCAACACGTTACTTCCTGTATAATAATATTCCATTTGTTTGCGTGGCCAGCAAATATAAGTCAGTTGTTCAATTGGAAGGCCAGGGCTATCCTCTATTACCATCAGTGCTGCTTGTCCCTCTCCCTGCTAACATAATCAGCAGCATAATCAGCTCAATCTGTTTCATGGTCTCTTGTTGGTCGATTATACCAGGTTTGCCAGCTTTTCTAGACGGCACTCATGATCCCTTTGCATCCAGATCAATTTGTATTCAGCCAGCATCTCTGATTGGCTTTGTGCATTTGTCACAACCTGGCAGAACTTCAGGTTCTCCCATGCCTCTGGTCATTTGGTCTTCATCTGAAACCAAGACCATAATGAGACACTTAATATTTGTTCCATTCCTGTGAGTGTGTTTAATCAGCAGGTTAATGTCTCTCTCCATCTTCTAACTGTTCTTGTTATTGCTTATGTTTGTCTTATATTAAACATGTGTGACCCTGACCCCATCTGTTTGTCTACACTCTCTATATTACCTCCTCCAGCATCCGTGTTCATACCAGTACCGGCTTAACAAGAACTCACACGGATGATAGTTATTTGGCAAAATCAGCAAAAATCTGAACAAAGCTGCTTCTTTTTCTCAAACACCCTCATATTCTACTGCACTGTCCATTACTACTTTTTGATAATGGAAAGATATTCATCTGACGCTCCCAAAGATTAGGAAGCCAAGTGCTTTACTATGTCTTATGGTAATAAGGGGTTGTTTTTAATAAGCTGCCTTTTCTTTCTCGCTGGAATGTGAGACTAATATCGCTGTCTAAGTAGGAGGGTCAATCAGGTCAAATCCAGATGAAATTGCAGCTCGCTTTTAATTCCAAAATCTTCAGTATCTCTTGAAACATAAAAAGGAAAAAAGTAGTCATATATTAAGAACTATTCTGTTCTAACATGATGGTAATGTAAGGGCTGAATTATAAAACACGCTTAAAAGAATCAAAGATAAGTATTTGCTTTTAAAATCATAAAACTTATTTCACAAATATTAATTAGATGACTGTGTAAAAAGGATGAAAGTAACCACCCAAGATTTTAGATGAAATGTTAAGAAAATAAAAGCACCATTATATAAGAAGATGGATCCATCTACTACTTGTTGAGATATAAGAGCTCATCACACATCAATTTATCTGAGATGACTGAAATATGGCTTTTAGACTAAAGGAACATTTTTTTTATACTTATGGCAATAGACGACAGAGCACTTAGGTTGAGAGGATTATATGGATGCCTCCATGTGCTGATGAGAACTTCTGTTCCAGTCCTCCAAAAGGCTCTGGTTTCAAGACTACTTAAAAAGCCAGAGATAAACATAGACTGACGACAGGAGCTGTTGAAAACTCTGAGGGCTGCTCCAAAGCTCTTATGCCACTCACATTTTGAGTGTCGTGTTTAGGAGGCGGGAAGTCACATCTGCCCCAGAGTTTCACTCCACACCCTTCAGAAGGCCATCCCCTCCATTTACAAAATTAAGCAAGTATGCAAGAGGGACCCCAGATCGATGAACGCTCATCAGCCTCACCATCTGGCTGCAGTTTGTTTTCTTAGCAAATGAAGCTGATTATTGAAGATGGTGGCTAATGGCATCGAAATCTACTGGGTTGCTCCTGGTTTGCTTGGCTGACTGGATTTTGCAGAGAAATTTGTTTAATAACAGGTATCGAAATAGCCTCACAAACCGACCATTCAGTACACAAGTGAACATACATAATAACTGATAATGCATGCAGGTGTTTCCAAACAGCTTTTAATGGCCCTGACATTTTTGATTGGGGTCACCAGAAGTGCAGCATGATTGAAAATATTACAGAGCAGTACAGCTGCATTTTTCTATTTTTATGTGGTTTACAGTGATTTATTTTGTCGTTTTCTTTTTTTGTTTGTTTTTTGTTTGTTTTTTTTATCTTTGTGATCAGAGTATGGAGGATTGCCCTTTTACACAGATGCTGAAATCATTTCCACTAACAAGTTTTTGGAAAAGAAACACATTTTTTTCCCAAAATAAATTTCGCAAAACTGTTTGAATGAGGCTACACAGACTATTGATGTTTTGCAACTTTTTATACACACTCTAATATTGTGGAAAACTGGGCCATGGACTTTTTAACTCCTTAAGGCTTTGTTAAAAAAAAACAAAAAAAAACAACAACTTTGTGCACCTCTGACTGAGATTTAATTGGCAGTGTGCCCTTGAGACATCTGTGAGATACAGAAATTCCAAAAGAAAAAAAAAATTCATTCAATATTTTACATAACTGTGTAACCAGCTGCCTGTGCTGGTACCATCACAGTATAATGACTCAGCTTTATTTACCTCAGATATTAGCCTACCAGTCCTTCTCATCCCAGCCTGCAGCGTTGGCTTTGTTCCACAGAGTCAGACCTATCTCTATACTTCAATGCTGAGCCGGTGCTGGAAATAGGTCTTAAGCCATCCACAATCATACTGTAATAGGAAATAAAACTCTCTGGGCTGTCATTATGTGTTTCCTGAAACA
Organism: Maxillicosta whitleyi; assembly: GCA_029822895.1. Lineage (NCBI taxonomy): Eukaryota > Metazoa > Chordata > Actinopteri > Perciformes > Neosebastidae > Maxillicosta > Maxillicosta whitleyi. Next base: position 11,056,413 of record JAPSES010000001.1, read on the forward strand.
AATGACACTCAGCTGAAGCCAAATGCAGCTGTAACAACAATGCTTTGCAAAACAGTATCTTGGTCAAAACGTTTGCAGGTAGAGAAGCAGCTGTGGTATTATGACTTAATACCCAGTAGTAACATAAATATATCAAATGATGTGAAATCTTGACATTTTGTTACATTACATAGTTACAGGTTGGAGGTTATATTGTTCTTTTACATAAATGAATGGGACTTTGGAAGGATTACAGGAAATTAGGAAAATCTAGACACACATTAATATGGTTATTCCAAAAGAATACACTATAGGGCAATACTGGGAATTTTGGTACTGATACGCATACTGAGTAAAATCAGGGCTAGTATCACCAATACCAATACTGATACACGTACTTTTTACTTGAAATGTCCTGATCATGATGAGATTGATTGTGATTTTGGTTTTATTTAGTTGATAATGGTTATAATAATAACTAGAATGGAACTCAATAGAGCGCAGACCTACTGAGTGCCCCCCCCCCCCCCCAATTAGGGGGGGAGGGGTTGCACTTAGTCCCTCATTTATTTGGACAGCATTTTAGGATTCTTAAGTCCATGGACTATATGAGAAAACATGAGTCGCCAACTGGTGGACATTTATTATTTTTACCACAGCAACGGCAATTAAAAGTAATACACAATCCTTCTCCTTCTGGATCCACACAGTGATCCGAATCACCTCCAAAATTGAATCATCTGTTCCTTGTCTCAGAGCGAAAACTTCATTAGGTTTGGTCAATAATTAACCGAGATACTGAGAAACAACATTTTTGGCCCCATTGTTAATGAAAACCCTAATGTTAATGAAAATTTCACAGTGATCCAGAATCCAGGATTTCTTCCGGATCACCCCCAAAAGTTAATAATTTCGTCCTTGTGCCATTGCCAACAAATCCTGAAAATTTCATCAAAATCCGTTGATAACTTTTTTGAGTTATGTTGCACACAAACAGACAAACGCTGGCAAAAACATAACCTCCTTGGCGGAGGTAATACTAATAAAAAAAAGGGAAAAAAATTATGCATTATTAACTAATTACAATATGAAATGGATAACGGGATAAAAATGAAAAAAAAATAATTTAACGTTTACTACATACAGTTGTTTAAGAAGAAGGTACTGGTGCAAAAATAACAACAAAAAAGCAACAATGTAACAAAATATAAAAACAATAATGTCAACAACACAACAACAAATACTTTCCAGTGCTCTGACTCTGCTCTCCAGCAGAGCTGAGGTGGTAAAGCCAGAGAGAGAGAGAGAGAGAGAGAGAGAGAGAGGCCGTTTGCACAGACAGACTGGGAGAGAAGCTGCACTCACATGAACTCAGGAAATTTGAGTCATGTGCTGAACATATAGAAGAGAAACTGCAACAAAAGTATTGATCTCATCATATTGGCATCGATCTGATACTAATACTCACTTTGGTATCGATAGTATTGATATTTAGATCAATAAGCCCAGCCCCACAATACTCTAATGATGGCAACCAATTTAATGAGTTAAAACAGTGGTTTACAGTATAACTTTATGCTAAATGCATTATTTCCCTACAGCTAAATATTCACCTTAGTAAAATGACAGAACTCTCATTTTAGTATTTTAACCCATAAAAACCTTTTTGATATTTTTTTTTTCTATATTTAAGTTTTCTTAATTGATTCATCACAATTTATTATGAGCCTCTGTATTTTGTGTTTTTTTTTTTTTTTTGGTGAATATCAAGTATTTTCCCATATTAAATGTATTTATGATGTAGATGTTCATAAAAGCTCAGATTATAGTTGAAGGTTATTATATCAGAAACAGAAAACTGAAGATAAAGCGACGTTTTCAACAAAATTCATCATTAAATATAAACCCAGCGTGTCCATCCACTGATGACGCTGTTTCCACGTTCACTACAGAGCCTTTGAACATCCAAATGGGTCATATCTGATGACCATGAAAACATGAATAACTGTACTGCACACCAATTATTTATATGCATTAATAGAATTAGTGGTTCAGTTGTTATTAGACATTTTAGATCAGTAGATGTTGTTTGGTTAAGTTACAGTGCCTCCCACATGACTGTCTTTGGGGAAACAGACACAGAGAATCAAGCTGTTAGCATTTAACAGTATAATCTGCACATCTTCACACAAATAATTATACATAAAAATTTTTTAAAAAATTAAAACGATAAACTTATAATACTATGCAAAAATTATTACATTTTACTCCAGATTTTTTATTATTTTTTTTTTTTTTAGCAGTAGTAGCATTGGTTATGCCCTTAACTGCACCATTTTTCTTACCAACCATCTGTTCATAATAGCCCTAAAACTCTCTGTATAAAACTTTCTCCAAGCCAACGGAAATGCATTTCATTTCAAATGACCTCTCACTGGCCAATCCCCCACATAACAACCCTTAGTGAAATAATTGCTTTTAACGGTAAAATGGCCCATCCCCCCATGATGTCTATTGACACCACCCTCTGGCCCGTGCCCAGAGCTGTGAGGCACACTTACAGATGGTAAACAATAGACGCCGCTCCACAGGCCCCACCCCTTCCATTCACACACACTTCCTTGATCAGCTTCCTCAATACTCAAGCTGCTTTTAGGAGTTTTTTACCCAGCTGCCAGTCTGTTCACTGCGCCCATACGTCAGGAGTTCAAGAATTTAAATTTAACGGCCGTGGATGTTTTAGACAAAGAAAGTAAGGTTCTCAAAAGCACAAAAAGCCCTTGAACAAATTCCAGTTAGAGATTTTCACTGCTTTCACTCATGAAGACCCAGTGTTATTCTTGTGTCAGTTCCACATGAATCTTTCTTTATATTTAGCCATTCTTAAGTGATGTATCGTCATGCACCATTTATTGCAATATTATCCTCTGGATTTTGAGTTTTTAAATGAAAAAGTATTTTCCTACATTTAATTTAATAATCTTGTAGATGTTCATAAAAGCACACAGCAAAAAATAGGTTTATTTTATTGAAAACACAAAAAACTGGGGAAAAACAGGGACATTTTTCAGTCAAATCTATCATTAACTGAATATAAACCCAGTGTTTCCATCCACTGTCTTTGATCCAATTCCATGGGTTTTACTGGTGAATCAGTGTTGTAAAAGATGACAGTGTTTCCATTGTAACTACGGACCCTCTGAACATCCAAATGCAGGGCTTGACATTGAAATTTTCACTTGTCCGAAAACTAGAACTACTTGTCCGAATTTTACATTAATTTTTATTTAAACTCAATTATTAACATTGAAAATGTGTGACTTTAATATAATATGTATTTTAATGCTTTCAATTCCGTTACAGACACTCACAGCAACTCTGTCTATAGAACTGATAAGTGAAACATTTAGATTTTCACAGTGATCACACATGTTCTATCCTATTTGTATTCTAATAATTGTACATATTACTGTAGTTTAATAAATGCATGAATGTTTGACTATTGTTTTCATCATGTCTGAGGTCTGTCTTTACTGATCCACTGTCATTACTTTAAGTTCCTTCACCAACATCTCACTCTTAAATCAGGTCAATATTTTAAACATATACCTCTAAAACAACTAACCATGTGCTATAGACATACACAACTATCATAGAACTTGAATTGACATACCTCAACACTAAATTATAAATAAAATAATTTCAGATATTGGGTATAAAAATGGGATCCTCCATGACTTGAACATGCAACCTTGATAACCCCAAGTTGGCGCTCTAACTACTAATCTAACGGTTTACTATGTGAGACTTGGATATATGAGGGACATCAAGAACATCATCATCTAACAGGAAAAATACTACAGTAACTTTACAAACACAGAATAAATTTCATGAAATGTTTCACTTTTAGTTCATGGACTATATTTCCAGTTATAGTCACTGTTCTTATTGCACACATTCTGGGAGACATACACTCAAGGTTTTGAATAGTGGAGTGATGACACCTGCATCGTTTCTGAATGCAGCATCCCAACTGCCTGATCACAGCTGGCTGCACTCAAGTGTGGCATTTTTGTTCCAGACCTTTTCTTCACTTTAACTTCAGGGTTGTTATAGAAAGGGTCACATGTGTATAAGGCTTAAACATTTTTTTTTTTTTATTACAACTCAGTATTTCACTCCCCTAGCCAGTTTGTACACTTATGAGTACAACTTTCATAAATTGCTGTGTGGTTCAGGAAAAACCTCAAACAATCAGAAAGAACAACAGTATATTGTGTGTCTGAGAAGTTGTTTGGAACGTCTGAGTACATCTCATGACAATTCTAACAAATTTTTAAATGTGTGTTTTCAACACATAAGGATCCAGTGTGACTTTTGTAGGGGTCCTCCAATTAGTTTTTCTCACTATTTAACCATCCCTAAGTGATTTATCACCATTTATTTTAATGTTTTAAGGATTTTTGCCAGTGAAGATCATCTATTTTACTATATTTAATTCACCGATCATGTACATGTTCATAAGAGTAAAGTAAATTAGAGTAAAGTCAAAGGTTTATTATATTAAAACAGGAAAACATGAAGAACAAGAGACTTTTTTTTAGTGAAATCTATCATTAACTGAACATAAAACAAGTGTTTCCATTCACTGTCATTGATCCAATTCCATGGGTTTTACTGGTGAATCAATGTTATAGAAGATGATGGTGTTTCCACGGTAACTATGGAGCTTCTGAATGCCCAAATGGGTTATATCTGATGACCATGAAAAGATGATAAACTGTATTTTACACCAATTATTTACACGTTTTAATAGAATTAGTGGATCAACAGTTTAGATCAGTAGATGCTTTTGATGTTTGGGTCTTTATGGGTTAAAGTTGCTTACTGTAAATACTCATTGGCTCATTCTTCTGACTTTGGAAATATTTGAGCCTAACCTGATAACTTGGTAATATTTTTTTTTCTTTTCAAATTTGCAAAATAATATGTACAACAAAAGTAAATGGAATGAATGAATGCCCAGGTAATTTTGCATCTTTTATTAACATCGCTTGTATATGAGCCTATTTGATGATTAAAAACTACATGTTAGATAATATTACCATTAGTTTTTATTCTCACTACTATTTTTATTTATTTATTTTTTTTGCTTTTATTTTCAGGAGCTCAGTGAGTGTCAGGTATAGGAAGTGTTTTATGTTTAAACAAAACTGATTTAGTGCCGTTTGATTGGTTAAGCTGGCCAAACACTAAACATGTCATGTTGTGATTGGTGGAAATGCATTCTTGACTTTTTTGTTTCCATTTGAATGATGCAACTGCCAGACGTCAGGGCTTACTGGGGGCCCCTCTCACAGGAGACGAATGCCAAGGAAACCCATTCATCTGTTAAAATACCGTGAGGCCCTGTAACTCAAGATCAATGGCTCTAAGATGTAATGCGATGTAGTCTTCTGGTCAGCTGATGCATACTGTGTGAGTGAACAATGGCAACAATAAGTGCACACGTGCTCCATTGTTGCAGTGAAACTGAGACATAAGGCCTTTCCCCCTGGGGCTTCCTTCCACCTCCCATCTGTCTTTGTTGTGTTTGATTGTTAAAGAGCATGTGCCTCCAACGGTGTGTCTGAAACACTGTTATGATTTAAAAAACACAGTACAACGAACACAACAATGTATGTGCCAAATAATGGTTTTCTGTGTGGTTTAGCGGATAAATAATGTACTTACCTTGATACTTTTTTTAAAAGGATAAAGACCCAGTGTTACTTTTCTGGGGTTCCAAAATATTTTTTTTCTCCACATTTAACTTTTCTTAAGCAACCAATCTCTATTCAATACAATATTATCCTCTGTATTTTGTGTGGTTTTTTTTTTCTTCATTGAAATTCAGGTGTTTTCCTATATTTAATTCACATATCATGTAGACGTTAATAAAAGCTCAGATTCAAGTTGTGGGTTAGGCAAGGCAGGTATATTTTTATTCTTATTTTTTTTTTTTTTTTTTTTACATAAAACATTAAGAGCATTACAGCAGGGAAGCAATAAAAAGTATAGGCATGAGATACAAAAGGATTCAAGATTAAAAGACAATAATAAAAAAGATAAATAGATGAAACAGGTAAAACCAATAAAACAAATAATAACTTTAAGCTTAAAAGAAACAGTGCAGATCTAAACATCTGAATAAAAACTCTATTCAAATGCAGCTGAGAACAGGTGGGTCTTTAACTTGTATTTAAATAAACTGTGTCTGGTTCTGACCAGATCCAGATGACCTGAGGGGTCTGGTAGGTTCATACTGGGTCAGGGTTATTATATCAGAAACAGAAAAACTGAAGCTGACGCTTTTTCTTTTTTTTTTTTCCATCAAAAACATCAATAACAAAATGTAAAAACAAATGCCTCTATCCATTGTCATTGATCCAACTCCATGGGTTTTACTGGTGAATTAATGTTGTAGAAGATGACGGTGTTTCCATGGTAACTACAGAGCCTCTGAACATCCAAATGGGTCATATCTGATGACTATGAAAAGATGTATTTTACACCAATTTTTTACACATATTGATAGGATTAGTGGATCAACAGGTATTAAATATTTAGGTCAGTAGGTTATTTAGGTGGTCAGTGCCTATTTGGGTCATTATGGGTTAAAATTATAGTGAACAATTATAAAAAAAATAAAATAAAATAACCTACATTCTTGTCTTTTCTATCCTTTAAGTCAAAATTGGAAAGACATACGTTTTTACACAGGAATATATAGTTTGAAGAAAGCTGCTGTTTATAGAGTAAATGTATGACTTTTATACAACAGTATCACGTATGCTTTTGATGTCTTTTTCCTTATATCATGAGGTTAAGGACGGACATGGAGGAGAATTCAATAGGACTTAAGAGAGAAAGAGAATCAATAAAAGGCACCTCAGATACTTTGCTCCAAGCATTCATGTTTTATGCAGGCTATGAACATGGACAACTCACTAAAAAAAAAAAAAAAAAAGAAAGAAATCAGGCCAGCAGATCTTCACACCCTCATGTCCATATTTGTCAGTATGAATCCCCATTATTGAATGGTGTTAATTCATGTAAGATAAATAGAATGTGGGTGGTACAACGGTGCAGCAGAAGGTCCAAGGCTTGACTGTGTGGAGATGCATGTCTCTCTCTCTTGGGTTTACTCAACTTCCACCCACCTGATTTGACATGAAATGCACCTTACCAGGTTAATTGATCAATTTAGTTCCCCCAAAGGTGTGAATGTGAGAGTGAATTGTTGTTTGTATGTGATGAACTGGTGACACATTGAGGTGGTACCCACCTTCACACCTTGGTACCTGATACACTGCTGCATCCCTGCAACCCTCTTGACAGTTATAAGCACTTCATAAAATGAATGAGTGAATAAATATAACATGTCCATCACCATCATTAATTAATTCTACATGTTGTATATTATAAAATGATTCTCTATTGAAAGATTCAATATCAGAAACATCAATTACCATTTTAATTCATGAATATTTTGACTCTTCAACAACAAACCTATTTAAGTGCTTTATATTTTCTGAGGCACAAATAGGTATTAATAAGGTGCTGAAATCATTTATGTAACCTCGAACAGTTAAAATAACTTCTTTTTTCAAACACCTAACAAAAAATGCCAGTTAGTTACAGAGAGCTATTGTTATCAAGGTTGTTAAGGAGGCTGTGAGACAGATTAACAATCGAACATGAGCGCCATGAGTGACCATGAGCAACCGTGAACCCAAACAAAGAAGGTAAAAGCCACCACAAAGAGAGCAGAAAAGACAACAGGAGCTTAAAAGAGCAGGGACTAACAAAGGGTCAATCTCCTTATAACCAGGAGGCTGTAGGACGTAGCCAAAGGGCCATGAAAGGGAGAACCTTCAAGACGTAACACAAGAATTAGAAGAGAAGCTTATTGGAGCTCCTTCGGTTCCGAGTGGAGACATTGTGTCATGGAGATAATAGTGGATCACCTCAAGAGGACCAAGACATGGGAGAAGATCTATCCACCATGATTTGTCAACTGAAGGCAATATGGGTCCAACTGTCCTTTCAGATGCACAAATTACACACCCTGGAGAGCACTTGTTGCCAGCAAACTGTGTATTTTGTTAAAATCTGCATCTTGTTCCCATGGAATATAAATGAGGACCACAAGTTAGTGGTGGCCATGACACTTTTGGGTCCAATAACTGGAGGCCTCCTGCAACTTTACCATCAGTTAATTTGTGTGTAAACAGGGTTTACATACATCAGACGGCAAAACTGACGGTTCTCCTGCACCTGAATCCATTAGTGTTGTGTGTAGATCCTACCTGGTTGAGTCTTGTGCCAACTCAATGGCCTGAGGGAGGTCTGTGGGTTCCTCATCCATTTTGACAATAATGCAGGCAGGCGTATCAGAGAAAGGACAACTCTTGGCCAATGATTTGATGACTGATTTGCTCAGGTGCCCCTGTTTAGGTGTGGTCAGTAGTGTGTATAAAGGCAGCAAAGAAAACACAACAATGTTTTAGCGAGCTTAAAATGCCACGACTTATGATCCAACAGAGAGACCGTTCCATTGGTATGTTATGAGCAGGTCTGAGCCGTGATGAGGTCACTCGCCGTCTGCGCTGTCATCGCAGTACGATCAGTCGTCTGAGTGCCAGATCGGTGCCATATTGGATTAGATCGAATCCCTCAGGACCAGCTCGTGAGATGTAGTTCCATGCATTGTTGCCAGAGGTGGACACACCTGATACTGACAGATGACACGTTCAATTTCCTGCACCTGTATCCAGTGACAGAATTAAATTGAACACAATTTGTCCACAATTTATTCTCTAATAACCTGTGCTTCCCTCCCATCTCCAAATATACAGATTATACTGACACATTTGTTTTTCATGTATAATGTATTTGAATGTATAAAGAGGAAAAATAAGAAATTTGGTATTTATGTGAGTATATAATAAAAATGGAAGTATTAGTTACATATTCACATTGTGGTTGCACATGCACAGGGTGTGATATGAGTTACAAATACAGGCTACATTTAGGAGACAGACAGCAGTATTAGTACTGAACAAAGCAATGAAAACACTAAAGCGAACCATTAAATTGAACATTTTTAAGTGTCTCAGCTGTACATGTCTAAAAAAAATAGGGTTATACAGACCTAAATGAGTTTAGTTTAATTATCTTCCCCTGAGCTGGACAGCAAAAAAAAAAAAACAAATGACAATGCAAAATATCTCATAAATGTTGTGTTCTGTATCAGGGGGATCCACCAATATCTGTTTTTTAGCATAAGCAGTAGAAACTTCCAGTAGCTGGCTACAGACTAAGTTTGCTTTTCCTACAACTTCCTCCACTTCCTCTGTTAACCTTTAAAACGGTGCCGCATCAAATTACAACAAAAGCCACATCTATAAGATAAAGTGCAATTTTCATTTCTAAGCCATCAAGGACATTCACGTTAGTCATCAACTTAGAGGGTAATTATTTCTTATATGTGCAAACATAATTTATGATTGACAAATGTCAGCTGAATTCCCACAATAGTCTGGTACACATACAAAAACAAGACACGGAAAAACAAGACAGAAAAAAAAAAAATCACTGTGTTTGACTCAAAATACATGATCAGGTACCACCCGTCAGAGCGCCACATGACCATCATTTAGAAGTGTTTTGACATTTGCTTGCGTACATGTCAGTCAGTGCATGGTTGTGGAATCACATAAATTACTCATGATTTGCTTCATTTTATATAGTAAACAGTCTTTATTTCACCACAGCAGGATGTTTCAATGGGGGAAAAGAAGAGAAAAAGAAAGAATACAGGAGTGAATCAGAGAAATAAAGTGTTATGTGTAATAATGGTGTTTATTGCGCTGTACAAATGAACATCCCCACACCTTAATAACACCGTCTAACACTGATCAGAAACCAGATGGTAGAGGAAGTAAACATAATACTATCGTTATTATGTTGGGTTTTTTTAATCTGTCAATTATTTTTCAATTAGTCATATTTTGACAATAATTATTTTGGATTCTTAGATAGAACACTGCAACATATTGGATACAGAGTAAATGAACATAAGTGAAGCCAAAACAGCTTTGACATTGGATTGTTGGAAGCTTAACATGGAAAATGTGCATCCCCTCTGCAATGCTGAACATATGAACTGTTTAATATCTGTTGATCCATTAAATCTATCGATACGTGTAAATAATTGGTGTAAAATACGGTTTATCGTCTTTTCGTGGTCATCAGATATGACCTATTTGGACAATGAGAGGCTCCGTAGTTACCATGGAAACACCGTCATCTTCTACAATATTGATTCACCAATAAAACCCATGGAGTTGGATCAATGACAGTGGATGGACACGTTTGGTTCATGTTCAGTTAATGATATCTTTGATGAAAAAGTCACGTTTTCTGCTGTTTTCTCTGTTTCTGATAGAATAACCTTCACCCTTCAAAAGCTGAACTTTTATGAACGTGCACATATTCAGTGAATAAAATACAGGAAAATACTATCATAAATGGTGATAAACCACTTATGAAAGATTAACTACAGAGAAAAATAAATTTTGGTACGACCACAAAAATCACGCTGGGTTTTTAGGAGTTAAATCTGGGGGTGGTTCGACCCAATATGATCTAAAGCTTCACCAGTATAATAATAACAGTGAAAAAAGTACCATTCCATTATGAAAGTGTTCTTTAAAATGTGAATAACAGGAATAACCGGATGTGTTTTAAGAATTAAAAAATAACAATATTATGTCACGGTTTATCATTCACACATATGTATTAGAAGTTACAGATCAAAGTGAATCTACACACATTTAATAACAGGCAGAATGTTGTTAAAACTGCATTTACTTCTTTTAACCCATAAAGAACCAAATAGCCACTGGTAACCAAAAGCATCTACTGAGCTAAAATATGTAATATCTGTTGAACCACTAATCCTATGAATATATTTTAATAATTGTTGCAAAATACAGTTTTTCATCTTTTCACGGTCATCAGACATGACCAATGGCGTCAGTTTCATTTCAGAAGTGCTGGGGACAATTACTGTAGATCTGAGTAAGGTTTGATAACTGCTGGGTACAGGGTAGGCATAGCCTGCTATATAGACAGAGCTGCCAACTCACACGCTTTCGCCGTGTGACACACGATTTTGCCTGGTCTTCACACGCACTCACGCTGCACATCCATTTCTTATGCTTAAAAAAAACGGACAGCGACGTTTGGTCTGCGTTGATTCCTCTGTAAACTCTGCAATGATAGATGGCGCTGAGAAGCACCATTGTAACCCACTCTAGCATTTCCTCCCCCCATTCAGTCCCATAACGGGTGGGCGGGCCCTTAGCAACGGAGTGCGCAAACGCGTCCGCCATGTTTGGAATGGAGCCGCCGCCTGGCAGACCAATGCAGTGAATGGTCATAATAACTTTAATAAATCGCCTTTCTACAATGTTAAAGACATTGCCTTTTATCCTCCTCTTTACAGACAATAATTGTCAGGTCCTACAGAATCTCACTCCAAGGTTTTTTGAAAAGTTGGCAGCTCGCCAGCCACCAAATAGTCTTGTGGCGCAGTGTGCTAACTGGACAGCTAACCGCCTGCAACTTTTTTGGACGAATCGACCTCTCCCAGTTTAGATTCTACAATTTTCGCAAACCGCAAATGTTACATCCAAAAATAAACAATCCACCTACCCGTTCTGGTGCTTGAAGAAAATGCCGACTGCGACTTCACTCTACACACAGGAGCCTTTGTACCTTTCTATTTCAGCAGCAGCTGCTGCTAGCACTACCCTCGAATCATGTTGTCGTGTCATGTCACGTGATTTTCCAAACTTGGTGTTGAACGGAGAAGGGCGTTCCAGATCAGCATCCCTGGTCTGAGTTCCTCAGTATGGTTCTGTGCCGTAACTTAAAGGTGTATGAACACTTCTTTCTACCATTTTAAAGTGGTGGGGACAAATCTGTTCGAAATGAAAAGTGGTGGGGACATGTCCCCGGCGTCAGTGAACATGGACATGACCCATTTGGACATTCAGAGGCTCCATAGTTACCATGGAAACACTGTCATCTTGGAGACACTTGGTTTATGTTCAGTTAATGATCTATTTTTACTGAAAAACTCACTTTTTCTTGAGTTTTCTGTGGTTCTGATAATAACCCTCAGCTTCAATCTGAAGGCAAATATGGGAAAATATTAGATTTTTCACAGAAAAATCACAAAATACAGAGGATAATATTCTAATAAATGATGATAAATCACTTAAGAAAGGTTACAAAATTCATTTGGGAACTGACGAAAAAAAAAAAGCACTGGGTCTTTATGGGTTACGACATATTACAGGTTGCTCATATTTGTTCAAGTTATTCACATTTTTTTGTCAAGGGATAAACAATTTCATATAATTTTCCTTTCTTTTTTTTGCACTAAAACAAAGAGAAAACATTGGTTGGTTTCATTATTTATAGGTTATTATGACATCATTTTACTGATCTAATCCGCTTAAGATCCTATTGGTCTGTAGCTATGTGGCCCCTGAACTAAAATCATTTTAACTTCCTTGATTGTTAATATCTTCAGTGTAATTTTTTACACATTCATCCCACAGGCCAGATTGGACCCTTTGGTGGGCTAGTTTCGGCACCTGTGTCCTAAATGGTCGGGTGGTCTAATGTTATAAGGGGATGTGGGGCAGCATTATCTCATCTTTTTTTTTTTTACAAACTGTTCATTTATTAAACCTTCGCAGTTTGTTTCAGGTCAAATTTAACCCAGACCCAGAATTCCCTCATAGTAAGTGTTTATACCAAATGTTGAACTATA
>JAPSES010000001.1:11116135-11126696 GCA_029822895.1 Maxillicosta whitleyi
GCCTTTTCAAAGAAATGTTGCCCAATGCCTTGTATAACTACAAAAGAGGTCACTGTGCCATGGTATCCAGCTAGAAGCAAATTTAAATAATCATATCTGGTCAGAACCAAATTTGACAGTAAGTTGTCTAAAACATACTGAAGATCGCCTAAGTCATTAATTTCAATATACTAATCTTGCTATTGTCGTGTTTGAATAACATGACAGGTAATAATAAAGATTATAATAAGGTTATAATAAAGATTTGTATCTTTGCAAATAATTATATACTAAGTTTGTTATTTCTGGCAATAATTAAAATGGGGAATTCTATTTATATGGATCATGACGATCCGCCCAGACTCCAACCCCCCCCCCACCTGGAATTTACCTAGATCCGCTCCTGCATAAGGCAGTGTACCAATTCCCCTGAAGACAGTTTGTGTGACGATGCAAATGTGAAATGTAAATAGCGTCTCATTAAAACATATTTTGTTGTTAAAATGAGAAAAAAGTTTTAACAAGAATGTTGTGGTTTGAGCAGTGTTTTTGTCGATAAACATTTGCCGCCCACTTAAGGGACTAGGATATAGAATAAATAGCTCTACTGTTGTATAGGTAAGTGTTCAGAAAGTTTAGCAGCTGCAAGTCGTTATTTAGTTGTAGATTTCTCCTTTTTTTTTTTTTATGTGAGGTTTGTTTTCACATCCATCCACGTCAACCTCCATTAAACACACTTTTATGAAAAATACAATCTGATCATTTATACAACCATTAGATGCTGCTAAACAACATATGCTACTATGGCTTGTAATATATAGGTGGTTCTAATGGTCAGTGTGCATAGTTTCAGGGGAGAACCGGTTCCATTCATCACTGGAGTTTTACTTATTATTGCCAGACCTTGATACACTATGAAAGGATCAGCTACAGTTATAACTGCGTCTCACAGCAGTATTGAGTCTAACTGAACTGGACTAAAGGAAGTGGTGTTAAAAGGACCTCTGCTATTAAAAGGGGGATAGATATAAACACTAGGGCTGAATCACAATTCACCCCTTACCACCTTTACCCTTGAAACGGAGCTGCAATGGGTAGGGGTGTAAACATTCTCCTATGAAATGGGACAACGCTACCTGTTCCGTCATCAGTGGTCATCGATGCCGCTATTAACAGATTGTTTTTGTGCATTTGAAAAGTGAAAGCAAGAAAGACCTTGATCAAAAAAAGACTTACCATAGATCAACAAATTCCAGAAGCAATGTTTTATGTCTTCATCACAAATATCAGACTTGTGTTTATGATCGAGCTGCAAGAGAAAAGTGTTTTTGTCAGTAAAGCCTACTGTATGCTGAAAATGTACAGGCATTGAACAAACTATACAAGAGGTTAGGAAAGACACAGTGTCTGTACCAGGGCGTTAACGGAAAAGACGGTTTGTCGACAGATCAGCGGACCCGGGTCCAGTGTTGTATAATAACGAAGTAAAAATACTTCACTACTGTACTTAAGTACATATTGGGAGACTTTGTACTTTACTGGAGTTTTACATTTTTTGACAACTTTCACTTTTACTTCACTACATTTACAAACTTAATTGTGTACTTTTACTCCACTACTTTTTCAGTGTTCCGTTTCGTTACTCGTTACAAAAACAAAGAAAGACAGAAACCGTGGCAGTTTTTCTCTTAATGTACGCTGAATTTTCAGCACTGACTGAGAAAAGAACAGGTTTACAAAGTTTCAACATTTTGTCTGCAGTTGTTTGTGCATCTCCATTTTCAGTCGTGTAATTGACAATCAGTTTATAAAAAAATGTAAAACATGACATTCAGACTGCCTTTGCTTGTTATTTACTTTTTACTTGTATGTTTAGTTACATTACTTGAGTACATTTATTTTCACAGTACTTGTTGTACTTAAGTACAAAAAGTTGCACATACTTTAAGACTTTAACTCAAGTAACATTTCAGTGACTTTGACTTTTACCAAAGGGGTACCTATACTTTTACTTGAGTATAATTATTCAGTACTTTATACAACACTGCCCGGGTCAGGTGGTGCGAGTCCAAAAATTTTTACTTTATTTGCAAGGCGGGTCAAATAATTCCACAAAGTGTTTGTTTTGTTTTTTAAATGACCCATCACTAGTGTAAGGTCAAGACTGATGGAAGAAGATGAGTCACAGTAGGATTAAACTGATCTAGAAAAACTCTGGTCTAATAATGTTCTGTGAACCATGGAAGCACCAATACTGAATAATACTGTGGACACAGTGGGTTTGGATTATTCTGTTCAGTTAGTTCATGAACACAATGCGCTCTTTTCTTTAACTGTGAGTCTTTGCTGCAGACGTTTAACCTTTTTACACTTTGTTTTGTTCACTTATATTTATATTTTTATATATATTTATTTAATTCAAGGTGTTAGCCTGTGTTTTGTTTGGGTTAAATGTCTCAGAAGGACTGTAGATGTTTGCGTCTGTACAGTTTTTTATTCTGCTCTGTCCTGTACATTGTTCATGTTCCACTGAACGTTAATACTAGTTGTTCATTGTTGAACAGTTGTGTGTCTGTGGTGTTCCTCCGTTGTCAATGTGATGACATCAACATACGGCAAGTTGACTCCACTTAGACTTTATTAACATATAAGTCACTCTGAATGAATCTGAGGTCACTATTGCCCTTCTCTGTACTGCCAGCTTTATATATTGTATAGTCAGTTCATTGTTTAGTTTTCTACAAACCTTTGCAGATGTCTGTGTGTGTGTGTGTGTGTGTGTGTACCTGTCTATAGTTCTTTTTCCAAGTGTATACAAACAGGCTGTTGGCAGGTTACAGGTGAGTGGATGTTCATCTTTGATATTAAATGTCTTATATGTATTTAAACAGTATTTCCTTGCCTGGAAAATACACTGTGTACAATTCAAAGGTCTATAGTGCTTTACAAATCCATACAAGACGCCTGCTTTTATGGACCTGCCCTAGATAGTTATTTTCCCAGAAAAAAAGCAGGTAAATGGATCTTCATCTTTGACATAAATGTCAAAAATAAAGTTTTTTCCTGGCCTGGAAAATGTATTGTATGTAGATCATTGTTTATAGTTCTCTACAAATCTATACTCTGACAAAAAAAAAAAACAAAAAAAAAAGTTTTCTCTCATATCATTTTAGATGCAGCTTGATTGTAAAAACAGGTCTGACATTTGTAACAAATGAAGACATAAAACATCACTTCACAGATTTGTGTGTATGTACGTGCATGTGTGTCTATATGTTTGAATGGAAGCTAGTGAACTAAACCTAAATAAGCAGTGTGTCAGATTTAGTGGCACCTAGTGGTGAGGCTGCAGATTGCAACTACCTGCCTATGTCGGCCATCATTTCAATATAAATTTGTCAAAGGTAACTCTGTAAGTGGGGTTTGGTTTGTCCATTTTGTACTACTGTAGAATGAATGAATGATTTTTTTTTTATCATTAGCGTCATCCAACAAATGCTTTATAACATATTTTAAAATAAAACTGCATCACAAAATCACAGGTTATTTCACAGTTCAGTCTTAAACTAAAGATTTTGCTATCTCTTGCAGACTTAAAATAAAATTCACTAAAGAGGACTGTTTTCATGCACAACTCTAGTTTTTAACAGTGTCTTAAAGACGTGTGTTCTCACAAAAAAGGGCAATCCAACACAATGGTGTTTTTGGAAGAAGACTTTGCTTTGAAAAGACTGTATTCTGCTAATGGATCCATGTCCACATTATACACAGTCCTTTTGGCTCATGGTCTAATGCAGGGACATCAAACCCATTTTCTTTCAGGAGCCACATTCAACCCAGTTTGATCTCCAGTGGGTGGGACCAGTCAAATAATAGTATAATAACATAAATAATGATAACTCCAAACAAATTATTGTCTTTGTTTTAGTGCACCCCCCAAAAAAAAACAAAACCAACAACAAAAAATTAAATTGTGAAAAATACTTACATTTATCATTTACAAACTATCCAAACAAAAAATAATTTAATGTCATTTTTCACATAAAAACAAAGAGAAAAAGTTTAAGTTCTTGTGATTTGTAGGCAGAATAGAGGAGGTGTAGGTTCTTATGTGATTATTTTATGAGCTGACATTAGTCTGAATGTGGAATCTGTCTTAAATGTGTTGGAAACCCAGGACTGTTAACCTCTTCTGTGTCATTGTTGCTCTTTAAATTCATGTAGCTGATTGGACCCTTTGGTGGGCTGGTTTTAGCTGGTGGGCTGCATGTTTGACACCTGTGGTACCCCCTGAAATATGCTTTTTTTTTTTTTTTAGCCAAGAACCCCCAACTGTCACTTCAGAATTTTTGATAGAAAAAAAATGAGGCAATATTTGTTCCTGTGCCAAAGGTGTCTGTTTGTATTTTCACAACTTTGTAAACAAACAACATATATTTAACTGTTATATATATTTTTTTAAAAAGAAAAAATTAAAGTAATTTCATATATAAAGTGAAAAGTGCCCTCTTTCCTTCATAAGAATAATAAAAATTTTTTTCCATTAACTAATTAATGAATCTAAACAAAAAAAAATTATTACATATCTACTCAAATAAGCTAATTTTGAATCATATCGAACAGAAATGTTCTTCAAATGTTACCAAACCTTAAACAATATCATTGATAACAAAACTATTATATTGTGTTGTATATTTCAGCATCAAGTCTCATTATTTATTTTGTATTCAGTACATGATGACTTATTTAACCCATACATTATGACAACCTTATCCAAGATGTGTTTTCCTGAGTATTTTTTTTTTTTTAATCTCTTTAGGAATGGAAAAAAAACCCCAACATAATAGTTTTTTTTAAATTATTATTATTATATTGGAAGCAAAGAAACATGTATTTACAGACATACTGTGTAAAAACTGAATTTTTTTTAATGCCGTTAATCTGATGTTTTCTTACATTTTAAACAAACTATAATAGTAGCTATTAGTCAGAGAATATGCATCAAAACAAACAAACAAAAAATGTTGAAAAAAATGTGGTGATTACAGTCTAATAACAATTAGTAATTCATTTACACTGAAATATTAGGTTTATCAAGAACAGTAAAGTTACAGTAATGGTATGAATTGCAGTTTATGGGATTTTGCATAAACCTCCACTGTGTTGGCTGATATGAAAAACAATAAAACAACAAAATCCATGAATATAGAAAACAGCTGCAGAGTAAGTGTCCAGTGCAGTGACCAGTATGCATGAAAGGGTTACTTGTGCTTTTTCAAAAATAATTTCAAGGACCCCCTGGGGTTCATCCAAATAGCCCTGGGGGGTATTTACAGTGTATGATGTTGTGCACTCTGTAATGTACAGTGGACGTTTATAGCATTTGTTGCTACATGGACAAAAAAGATGAGGGAAAACCATTCTGCAAGATGTCAAAAAAAAAAAAAAAAAAAAAAATACTGATTTACTGACAGTACTGAGAAAAAGTCCCACACAAAATTACATGTATTGGTTTGGTAAAGTTCTAATAACCACACATATGCATTTCTCGGTCTCTGTATTAAGATCCAGTCTGGATATATGTGAAGTATGTACAGCAGTACAAACGACAGTTTCAGGAATAAAAAAAAATAAAAAAGCTTCTGTAAACCATAGTAGTCTTACTTAGTGTGACCTCCCTTTGCACTTAACCCGCCTTTAACCCTCTTGTACAGACAATACGAAATTTATTTTGTTGATTTTCCAGTGTTCTACAAATGTCTCTATTTGTGTTCTTTTTTGTCATGGAGTCACACTAAACAGTCATTTTAGAACCCATTAAGTTCTGTTTTTCTGTGTCTTTTCCTGTATTTTCTAGTTATATTGTAAGAAAAGAGGACAATAAATGAATACATGTGCTCGTTTCAACCCTACTAAAGGTAAACAAACACTACTGTACATTACTGCAAGGTTTAGAAAATACACAATAGCTGCCATATTATGAAAACTCGCTTCTGGAAAAAGAATGAAAGGATGAATCAAATAAAAACGCAAAAATATATCCAGCAGTATATACAGACATAAACTATACTGTATCTCATAGTAAATGCCCTATAACACTAAATGACACCAGAGGATTGCGAAAATGCCTGTGGGGAAAAACAGGGCTGAGACCTTCAAGAAAACATGTGACCTACTTGGCTTAACCTTCCTTTGTTCAAGTTTGGTCTCAGAGCCAGCTGTGACACGTCTGCTGCTGTCAGCTGGAATCATGGGATATAGGGCAGATGGATGAAGAGGAGACAGTCTGCATATATGTGTGTGTTTCTCCAGTTTGTCTGCGTAGGTGAAGATGGCAGCTTTAAGTGCTGCATGTCTGTGTGCAGCGCCGGCCGCCTGGGAACACACTGACCATATGCGGCATAATGTTGGCAGACAGGCCATGCCACCAGCAGTAAAAAAGCCGTTCAACTCTGCTCAGTCGGTTTGGTCTGACTTTGGCTGACAGCACCTGAAGACAGTAAGTACAGTATCCACATGTACAGTAATGAAAATATATAGTTGTTGAAGTCTCGTTTTCTCCACCGCATTCTCTTATTTAGCCGCACTGTCAATTAAAACCCCACACTGACTGTTCTCTCATGAGTGATTCCAGCATCACCCGTATCCCACAGAAGTTTTTCCCATGTGCAAACTTGACGAGTGAAAAGAAATACATCAGATCCTCCGATGCATTCAAAGCCCTCAAATTCCCTCCTTCATCCATGTGAACAGAGTACATTTAAATCCCCATATGACTAAGAAAATTGAGCCTTTAGGGATTTAGCACTGTAATGCTGTTGTAAGCCAAGAGCATTATGTTACTTCAGTCCTCTGTAAATTGCTTTTGTGCATTGAAAATATTCATCAATTCTGTGTCAGGAAGTGTTTTTGCTGCCCCTCGAGTCTCTCTCCAATCACGGGCTGGGTGTTTTACAGTAATACCGTGTTCCTTATCTGTCGTGACTTTTCGACGTACTGGAAGTGCTTGGGTAAATGAGCCGAGTTTCTTCTCGCCAGCAAGACAAAGCTTCCCGCTTTAATTGGGGCTCCATTTATGGGGAATAAAGCAATTGGCAGTGACCGTGCCTTTATTCACGGCAGACAACTTGCATGGATTTTATTTCATTAAAAAAAACAGAGGCGTAATTTCTCCTTCTCTGCACGTCACTTTTAAATAATGTTTAAATGGGGAGTTGACAAGTCTTCTGCATTAAAACAGTAATAGGAAGCAGGAACACTGGAAGCAACAAACCAAAACTAAATCTGATAAAGGTGTAAAAAAAAAAAACCCAAAAAAACCCCACTGAATATGATGTGAGGATGAATTCTGACTGATTTTCATTTATTGTGAATGAACAAAGGTTTTACTAGTTCCAGAATGATATCATGTTTGCACAGACAGTGAAAGATGACAAAAAAAAAAAAAAAAAAATCAACAGGAAGTGTTGCTGTACAGTGTTCAGTGCTATGAGCTCTACTTACAAATGATATTCCCACATTTATTGTTTCGACAGTTATAGCAGATGTGTCTATAAAAGTGCTCTGTAGGCAACGCTTGAAGTGCCTGAAATGTAAAATGTAATGTATTAGATTACTCAGTGACCATTATTATGCCACCCCAGAGTGGAACGCTATTATTTTTGGTTCAGTTTTTTTTTTTATTTATTTGTTAACACTTCAACAATAAAACTATTGGTTGAATTCGTACCAAATCAAGTTTATAAATTGCCAGTGACTCAGAATAGATGTGATTAGATTTTAGGAAAAGGTCAAAGTCCAAATTATTATTATTATTAATCTTCTCATTTTCTTATAATGGAGGAAATGCAACAGGTGTGAGGGGCGGGGTTTGTTGTGCTTGGCTCTATTTTAATGTTTTGGATTACTAAACTGAAGCCACTGTGAATATTTAGTAACAACAGATGTAGACACGTAAACTGCAAATACAAGTAGATAGAAAGACAAAAGCAAGGTGAATAAACTGTGACTTTGCTGCTTCAGCCAGAAAAGTTTTCACTGCATATATAGCCTTAAGTGGTGCAGACGTGCTTTAGCAAATAATGTGGACTTTAAGTGTAAGTACCCTCTAAAAACAAACTACTGATCCTACAAAGATAAGTCTTCTGATTGAAGCCAATTTAGGCCCTGTCCATACTGACGCAGGTGTTTTACAAAACACCTGGACGGGTGGGTGGGTGTGTGGATGGATGGATCGACACATAGATGATGGATGGATGGATGGATGGGTGGGTGGATGGACGGATGGACCGACACATGGATGGCGGATGGATGGGTGGGTGGACAGATGGATGGATGGACCAATGGATGGATGGATGGACCGACACATGGATGGATAGATGGATGGACCGACACATGGATGGCGGATGGATGGATGGGTGGGTGGACAGATGGATGGACGGATGGACCGACACATGGATGGATGGATGGATGGACCGACACATGTAAGGATGGACGGATGGACCAACACATGGATGGATGGATGGACCGACACATGGATGGATGGCTGGACGGATGGATGGACCGACACATGGATGGATGGATGGACCAATACATAGATAATAGATGGATGGACGGAAAGACTTATACCCAAGAATGTCCTGGACTACCCTCCCCCCCTGACATTATTACATTACTGGAAAGCCCTTTGAGGCAATTGTCATTGTGATATTGGACTATAGAAATAAAATTGAATTGAATATAAGTATATATATATGTATTATTATATGTGTGTATTTATATATGTATAAATGTGTGGGTATTTGTATGTATCTGTGTATTTGTAAGTGTATATGTGTGTATATCTATTTGTACGTGAATATGTGTACATGTGTGTAATTGGATCATATATGAAAGTCTATAACTGAACTTGTGTATCATCCTCACTTCTCTGTTCCATCCAGTCTGATCCACAGATTCACATTTTCAACAGAACCAGTGGTTTATCTGAACATTTTTACAGCATGTGGACACAGAGATTCTGTAACACAGGGGTCACCAGTCCTGGTCCTCCAGCGCCGGTACCCTGCATGTTTTAGATGTTTCACTCTTCCAACACACCCGACGGTCATTATCAGGCTTCTGCAGAGTGTGATGATAGGCTGATCATTTCAGTCAGCTGTGTTGGAGGGAAACATCTAAAACATGCAGGGTACCGGACCTCGAGGACCAGGACTGGTGACCCCCGCTGTAAAATGAAGCTTGAGCTTGAAGCTGGAGAAAATATTTGTGCAGGGACATACCCATGCTAGTGCAAACAGGGCATTACATTGTGTGTGTTCTACATTAAATATGGCTCCCTAACATCTTGAGGGGGGGGGGGGGGGGTAGCAACACCAGGCCCGGTTCACACCTTGCATAAACATCCATCCTGCGATCTGAACACAAGTGTCCAGCTGTAGGTGCGTCTGTTCACAACTGGTGTTAGAAAACATCACCAGATGTGTTTTGAGGAACTCCTTCCAATCAGATCTAACCTTCCTTTGAAATATGCAAATAAAGCAGCACATCTATCATCTATCTATATATGGCCTTAAACGCAGCACAGATTTATTTCAGTTGGAACACATTGGCTTTCTAATGTTCCTCTGCAGATTTAATTCACCGTGCTGCGTGAAGGCTACCAACGGTAGCTGTTAACGTGGAGTAGTTCCTGTGTGTTACAACACTAATCAAACTTTTGTAACCGATGATGCACTGCAGTGAATTTATTTTTACAGTTTCATCTTTTCAACATTTGTTCTGAATGCAAAGAAAAATATGCGCTATCAATAAAGAATTCTGTTCTAAGTTTTCTATATTTTATAGCCCAGAAACACTCTTTGAATTTGAATGAAAGAAAAAGAATAATAAAACATCAGATTCTACTACTTAGTTGTGGCTTTCTGTGTTATTTACTGCAGCTAATCAGTGAGACTCTGTTCATTTAACCACCTAATAACAACTCCTCATCTCCACTTTACAACACAGAAACTGTACGTGTTAGAAATAAAAATTGTAAAAAGTCCCAGATGTGTGCGGATTATGTTTGTTTATCACAATAATATAACTGAAATAACAGCAATATGTTATGTCACCGACTGACAGATTTGTGTCTAAACCTTAATATTGGAGCATCAGTACAAGGGTCAGTACCATAGTCTGGTATGGGGTCAGTACCAGAGTCCTGTACAGGGTCAGTACTATAGTCCTGTACAGGGTTAGTACCAGAGTCCTGTACAGGGTCAGTACTATAGTCCTGTATGGGGTCAGTACTATAGTCCTGTATGGGTCAGTACCAGAGTCCTGTACGGGGTCAGTACCAGAGTCCTGCATGGGTCAGTACCAGAGTCCTGTACGGGGTCAGTACCAGAGTCCTGTACAGGGTCAGTACTATAGTCCTGTACGGGGTCAGTACCAGAGTCCTGTATGGGTCAGTACCAGAGTCCTGTATGGGTCAGTACCAGAGTCCCGTACACAATATTGTGAATCCAAGGACGGTATTGCCTTGTCCTGCCTTCCTTACCTCTGATTGGATGGAACAGCTCTCCCCCTATTGGTCGTC
>JAPSES010000001.1:11151248-11177387 GCA_029822895.1 Maxillicosta whitleyi
TTCTCCTTGTCATTTTTTGTTTTTAGTATTGTATGCAGTGTTGTCATGATTTTTCTTTATTCTTTTTCTTCCAGTGTTTTACCGAGTTTTGACTGTGTAACTGCTTTGTGGAGTTCAAGCAGGTGCTGAAATGCAGTTGGACTGATTTAGAAAAAAAAAAAAAAAAAAAAAATAGCCCCAAAACAAAAACTACTGGGTCAAAATTCAAAAGGTTGTTCAGTGTGTTCCAGTTCACAGTTTGCACTTAACACCCTAAATCTCTTACTGATGTAGGGCCTTGTAAAACTTCAATTCCATTCTCTGTCTTTTTCTGTTATTCCACCTTCTTTTTGACACCAAAAACACACAATAAAGCAAAAATAATAATGATGTAATGTCTGAAGGGTTCAACAGAACAATGCACCTCCAGTGTAAAAACTCATTCAGCCCAAAGGAGATGGGGTGAAAGAGTTCAGTGATGACAAACTCCGATTTTCTAATTCTACTAAACAGAAAACAACAGCAGTGGGCAGCGTGCTGACGTGCTGGTATCAAAACAAGCCATCAGAAATAAATGGGTTACATTACAGAAAGTATGTGTTGTTTCAATCATCTATTGGTCGGGTGAAGGCCTTAGAGTGCTTCCTGTATAGAAACAGGATGAGGAGTTTTGGTAGTGCCTAAGTATGCTCCTGCCTAAGAGAAAATCCTTAATTTGTGATGCGATTTGAGTGTGTAAGTGTTGCTCTGTTCCTTCCTTCCTAGCAGCTTGACTGTGATTCATCAGTGAAAAGAAAGCAACGTTCTCATAGCACAGCTACAGTGATGTGGGGTAATATTGTTATGCTCTCCTGCAACCGTCGGAGCTCACTGACATATAAGTGCAATTAGAATCATGTTGTGTCCCGGCGAAGGTCAGCTAGTATCGCCAAGATTAACAGAGAGAGAAACGGCAGACAGTAAAAGAGTGAGAGAGCGAGGGATGCCGTCAGAGAGGAAACAAATGAAGTGACAGGACAGCAGCAGGGTTGAGTTTAGCTCAGCTCCTGTCCAGGGGCCTCTAACGCTCACACTGGTCTGGCAATTAAAAATGCATGCATCAATGGTCTATGCTGCTCTCACACAAACGAATAATAATACATCTGCACAAAGCCACACAAATGTAAAGGAATACAAGTACAGGGTGTGTGCAGCCAAATGCACTTCTTTATGCACTTACAAGGGATGGCCGGGGAGCATTGTTCCATTCGATGAATCTCTAATCAATGCAGCAGACAAATGATGCAGCAAAGTAGGAGGCCATAGACATCCTGGCTCACGGGAACACATTAACCCAATCACCTCAAAAGGTATGGATATGTCTATAGAAAGCTGTAGTTCATTGCACATGGAGCCCTTTCCAGGACAGACATTAGTAGGCCAAGGACAGTGGTGTTGATGAGATTGGTCCATATTGATTTCAATCAATACAGGACTAAACAGAGGTGTTTTTCCCTGCCACATGAGAAAACACTGTGCAACTTGGATTTGTAGCCTGTTGTTAGCAAACACCCATGGGATATCCTCTGAATGGAAACCGTGTGCATCTGTGTTTATGTATGGCCGGACATAAAGCTATCTACAGCATGTGTAGTAAAAGCAATAAATGATTAGGTAACTTCGCAGTGTTTACAAAAACCCTATCATGTCTATAATATCTGTGCATGTATTGACGGTTCAGTACAAAAGCATCCATAACAGATCTGGCCTGAGGGAGAGGCCAGCGCTTTATTGTGAGGGTGTCATCCATCTCATTCTTTCTTAAAGCTCCCACAGGACCAATAACAATCCATGTACTGCTCATGTGTGTTCGAAGCCTCGACAGTCCATAGAATCAGCAGCACTGCAGACAATGGAAGAGGTTAATATTGTAAATGGCTGCAAGATGAACACTGCAGGAGAGAGCAATACTGTAAAAGCTTTGAGAAATGGAAGGTTGAAATAAAATTGTGCACGTGTTCATACAGAACTGCACCAACAATCTGAGAATGACAAAAAGTACAGGTGACAAAGTATTTGCCCCAGACACAAATAAATGGTTTTGCTAGTTCAATGCTCCTGTTAGCCTTGACCTACAGAAATGTATGGAGCCTATACATAACAGAGTGCGTGTGTGGTGGATGGTAATTTGTTTTATTTATACACGATGACTCTTAAAAATCTACATTCACAGCCGTCTCAGATAAAACCCTTAAATGAAATCAAAGACTCATGTCTTCACGCACAAACACACATTGTCACAATTTACCAACTGGAATCAATGTGCAAGGCTTAATGTCTGAGATACAGCTGCATTGATTCAAACTGCTTGAATCAGGGCAAAGCTGGAAGGGAATCGCAGCTGAATCAATGCAGGCATTTCTGTATCAGAAAAGTCTGATATGACAGGCATATCTTTTTTTTTTTAAGGCAGCTTATAACGTCTTTTACTCTGTGTGTTTCCCCTCTGTTGTATCTGCCAGCCCTGTCAAACCAGTGAGAATTCAGATCATACATTGACCATCCCTTGCCCAAAAGCAGAGTGTAAAAAAAGAAAACTACTCTGTGCCATGCTGCCCAGCATGCCAGCTATTTTGCCAGTGATTTTATCCTGAAAAAAAGGACAAAAAAGCACAAAGTACATTTTTATGACTTTAGAAAACCTTTTAGTTTTATGCATGTATCTACTGTAGCTGTCACTGAAATACAACTTTATTGGTTGTGTATGTATTTTTGTGTGTTTGGTTATGCAGTTTTGCACCGTAAAGCTGTATTAGTTTGCTGTAAATCTCATAATTAATGACCCTTGCTGGTGGGGAAAAAAAAAATTGCACTTCAAGGTTCTATAGTCATGTGAATCATCCAGTCAGTCATGTGACATTATAAAGCAGAGACAATGAGTTTAGTTCTATATTTGGAAAATATGTGAAAACACATCTTTAAGAAGAGCTAGTCCTTACTTCTGGTTAGAGGGTGCACACTGTATGGATTACTTATTTATATTGATATGTATGTGATGTTTATGTGAAATGTGTTAAATCTGCTTCTTGATGCCAACATTATGATATTACATGGTTTGGTTTATATCATTTCAGTTTTTCACAGTGGTTCAGTGTCTGTGATATGAAAAAATAAACCAACCATTCATCAACCATCAGTCGGAGCGTTTCTTCTCTAGCCAGAAGAACAAAGTTTAGGAGCAGCTACACTTACAGTGATAACATTCCATGTATTGTGTGTGTGTGACATCTGGTGAGAGAGAACTAGAAACAGTAAGATGTACTTAAAATACTACTGAGAAATCATGCTGTATTTTGGAGATAAAGGTGTGAATTGAACTGTATTGGATTACTGCCTTCTTAAAATATATCTTAAGTAAATTAATTAGACATATATTGCTAACCCACAGAGAACTGCCATTTATTCAGCACAGTCAGATCTACAAAACTACATCACAGGGATATAGACATGTGTTTGTTTTCCTTAATCAGCCAATGAAAAGAACAATGGCTCTGTGTGAGACTTCACGGCATACAGGAATGCCTACGGCACAATCCAAGTAGTAATTATCATAACAACAATCAGCAAATACGCACAAGGCAAACACAGGAACAAAGATGAAATTGAGGGGGAAACAAACAAGAAAAAGACAATGCTCCGTGACAGCATGTAACACCCTCTGTCTGGGAACAATTAAGGTAGCTGCAGCTTTGGTACAGATGTCTATCATTAGAATTGATTGTACAGGAAGTAAAAAAGACGAGGGTAAAGCCATTGCTATGTGTGTTTGTATGCCCTGATAAGGTTTGAAAAGTAAAGAACTTCTAGCTGCAGTTGCCTCATTATGACTTCACTTAAAGAAATAAAGAAGTAACCAACACAAACTTTTATACACCCACTAAGCCAAAGGAAACAAACACCATCAAATACATACATTTTACTGTGGTGAGAGGTGTGCTTTATAGAAGCAAAGGCAGAAACAAATAATGAATAGTGTAACTGGTGCATGAGGGTACAGGACAATGTATTTATTACTGAAGCACCAGCCAAGTCTGAGAGGTTTGCCTTGGTAAAAACAACATGTCAGATTAATAAATGGAACACCAGAGTGTAACAGAGGCAATTATGTAAAAACACACAAGAATTTTGCTGGTGACACCGCTTTTTTCAGACAGACAATAAGGGCCTATCATGCAACAGGTGCCGATATAGATGTTTGTCAGGATAGTTGTTGTTTCTAGAAAAAAAAAATAATATGAAAAGCAAAAAATTCTAATTGTGTATTCATTTCCTCAGCAGGAAGGTTATCGTCATATGTGAATCTTAGATATATCTTTAACAGCTACAGTATTAATCATCTCATTTAATTGTGTGGTAAATAATATGTTCATTCAGCCAAAATAATAACTCACATCAACTCTTCTAACAAACAAGATGAGGAACTGACTCTAGATCCTGTGAATATACAGTCACTCATTGAAGTGCATATTTCTCTGATGTTCTTCCTCTTTGGTGACATTTATTATTATAACCTTTCACATCAACGTGAACAGATCATCACACTATTAAAGAAAATAAATAGTCCAGCTGTAAGATTACAACAATCATCCCCCTTTCTCGCATGTACAGTATCCAGTCAACAGGAAATATATTATTTATCAGACATGTAATGGTAATGAAGCATTTGAGGAAAAGTAATTGAACTTGTATGAAACCTGACTCGAAAAAACATCCATGACAGCAATTACAGCAGTCACTTCAGTCATGTCAGGCTGCAGATCTGTGGTTACACAAATCTGATTTTTTTTTGCGCTGATTTCATATCTGCCAAAGCACTTGGCATGGCGGCCAAGCTTACATTGTTATATGAATTGCTTAAGTCTGGACATAATCAGACATCTCTAACCCTGACCGAAGATAACACGAGAAGAAGCTGCACATATATCCGGTAAACCCCTGAGGTATTAGCCTGGGTACGACCTACATCCTTTTCACAGTGGTCTGCTTTAAGATGGGAGATGATAAACAACATTAGAGACTGAGATTTCTTTAGTAAATAACACACACTGAATTCACCAGTTTGGATGTTCTAAGGTGATTGCAGGTAAAATGGGAAAGAAACAGTGTCATGCATGTTCTGTTTTTTCCCCCTTTTCTTTAGCAATAACTGCTCTTTTTTCTCCACATCCGCATGAAATAATGTTGACTGCAGTGCATTCAAAATAGAGTGTAAATTAATGTATCAAATGAACATTATTTTGCAGTAGTTGCTTATTAAATTTTACATAATTTTCTCACTAAGCAAGATACTGATTCTGTGTATCTAAGAAATTATCTGAAGCAAAGAAGACCTTATGGTTAATTATGAAACAAACATCTATGTATGTTAGATCCATTATTTATCACACACCCACACTATTACAATATTTTTACACAGTAATAATCACAGGGCGGCATTACCATTCGTCATCTACCACTTGATCTAACAACGTCTCTATCCATCTCACTGTAAAAGATAAATGCATATAATGCAATTAACAAGAAAACACAGGATAAAAGCTAAACAGACTTGCCACAGTGCCACAGGCTTCGTTTCTGTGCATCACATCACTGAGTGTGGTCAATAAATGCACTATTTCTAGTGAGGTCCTCTATATCTAAATAGATTTTTTTCCCCTTTCCACAGGATTATGCTCAGGCCACAAATAATACTAATAAAATGCTATATGAATAAATATTTAACATTTCAAAGACACAGAGGTTAGTATCAAACAACACATGAAGAGTATTTTTGCAGCTAAAATAAAGCACTACATCTGAATATAGTTCAAGATGTTCAAAGGTACTGTGTCTGTTTTTGTTTCATCAAAACAAAAAACACACATAGAACACCTCTTCGCTAAAGATGATCACAGTTAATGATTTCCCTCTTTTTATCGTTTCTCTTGTCTCACAAATCTCACCGTTGACCTCAAACACATCTTGACAGAACTACGACGTAATCATTAAGGTCTGTCTGACACCTTGGTTAAAAGGCATACAAATGAATGCAGTGATCCTTACAAACAGGTAAACCTGGAGCAGTACTAGTGCAATCATCCTGGACACCTACCGGAGCAGGCTGCTGTGTGGTGTTGGATGGTGACTGCTAATGGTTCCCTGCCATAGGTGGGTGGAGAAGAAGAAAGACACCGATGATCTTTATAAAGCTCGTGTTTTCCACTCAGCATTTACAATGTCATTGCTGTGAATAATACATGGAAGGACACCCACCAAAAAAAACCCCCGAACAAAGGCGAAAAAAAGAGAGCATTATACCTTTTTTTTCCTCTTCGGCAGACTATCATTGAAATCATACTGCAGTGAATGGTACCAGAGATAATGCTACTTGATGGTACATGCAATGATGATTTAATTTTTGCATTTGTGTTCAGACACATAGTACTTTCCATTACATACATCGATTTTTTCCCTCACCATAGCAACATGAACATCTAGTTCCTCATCCATACCACTTGCTTATGAATCCTTTACAGCAAAGTACCTGGTTTCCTTCATAATGCGATTAGATGACCTGTTTGAAGACAGTTGGCCGCAAGACACATGCAAGCATACGTAGACACGCATCATGCTAATGCCTCCTCTGTGGCTCCTGATTCAAAATACTGGTGGCATTTTATACTGGAGGACTGTGACGAATCCTGACAACATCTCCCTTGTTACTACTCCACCTCCTCCCCCTTTTCTATCATCCCCTGCCCAACACCCCACCACCCCCAGCCCCACTCCCTTCTGTGTCATGCAAGAGGTGTTTCACTGGCAAACGGACAAAATACCTTTGTGGCAGGGAGTTTGGCATTTGTATACACCTACAACGCAGAAAAGAACATTAAGTCTTCATCATTCATCTGCTGGAGCATGGATGGAAAAATGGGAAAAAAAAGCATTTGTGGTCAAGATGCACTATTGCGTGTGTGTCACAATTTAGGGGTTTGATTTTAGAGTGCGAGGTCTGCAATTTTAATCATCAACCTAAACTAATAATAACAACACTGTCTAAGCTTGAGAGGCACAGTTTTAGGTAGCGGCTTTTGATTTTGTGCTTTGAAAATTGAATTTCATTCATCATTCAGGCCCTGCTGATGCTGGTGGTACTGTTGTGGCAGCATAAAAGAGAATGAGGGGGGGGTATGGATGACATTAAAAATGGATACGAGGCGCTGTACAATGAGAGGGGATGAAGACACAATGAGGATAAAAGGAATAACCAAAGTGGGAATATATAAGTGATGACAACAAATGATTAGGAGAGTAAAAAAAAAAAAAGGGGGAAAAAACTGTATGGTCAGAACAGGCAAGGAGAAGGAGAAAAGGAGAGTGGGATTTATTTTCACCTGTCAACTGCTCTTAAGGCCATAAACACATACAAAGCCTCTGCCTTCAGGGCATTGGGACAATATTGGTCTTTGTGTGTTTGTGTATGATGGATGATTTTCCACATTTATGTAGTTTGTCATCAGGGTGTTGACCATGTCAGGAGGCAGGCTGAAACTAATCCTCCTTGAGATATCACAAACTTTTGGCTTGTGGTACACAGCTTGTCGCAGTGAGACTGGTGCAAAACTAACTTCCTGGTAGCAGTATGAGTGCTATAATTCAGAACATCATTTATAAGGACGTAACCAGCCAGCTGCCGCGATAATGTGTCTTATCACACTGTTGCAACATCTCATGAAAAAAAGTAAGGCATGATGCTGGCAGGCAATATGTGATGAATAGGACAAAATGAGGGGAAAAACAAATGTGAGTAAAAAGGAAGTGGAGCAAAATAACACAGCAAAATTGCTTAATTCATCACCTTAATGAAAGGCTTTCCATTAAGGCTTCATGTCCAGACCGTGGTTAGGTTAATTAAATGCTCACAGGCAAATATGTACTGAAAAGTTGTGAATTAAATGAGAGCTTCAGATAAAAAAAGGAGGTGATGACTTATGCAATGTCTGCAGTTCCCGGATGTCCTGTTAAACTCTTATACTTTCTACTGGACTCTCCGCAAACATTTGAAAACTGCAACCTTGTGTTCCTTTCACAATGTGGCCAATTACGGGGAGCAGCAAAACATGAGGTTCTCTGTCAGGAGAGCTTTAACTGTGGGTACTTGTGTCTGCATTAGTGCTGGTATAGGAGGGAGGGAGAGGGAGAGGGAGAGGGAGAGGGAGAGACTCACATTTGAGGGAATGAAACAGAAACTGCAGGTGTTCCATATCATTTGTCATCTGAGTTGCAAGTAAAACATGCATTTGAGGTACGTGTAATGATCAGTATGCAAATCCTGAGTAGGCTTGCAGTTACTCTCTCTGATTGGGGTGAAAGCTGCTGTTAAGCAGTAAAAATTAAGACTCAAAAAGACCTAGAAAAATAAACCCAACCCCAGAGGCTATGGTCATAAAAAAGACTTAAGATCCAAAGCGGTTTAGCAGCCTCAACGCAAGGGGGAGAGGCAGTAATATAGAATCATCAAATGCTACATAAAAGCAAGAGACTGGTTTAAATGTAGTCTCCTTGTATAAAAAGGAAACAGTGAAATGTATGACTTTTTGTACTTTTTTGTGTGCGACACATCTGACTAAATGTGGATTAAAAAATGTACTACAGCTACTACTTCTTTATGCAGTTTGCAAGAGTGGCATGGACAACAGTCTGAGAAAAATGCTGCAAAAAGGGAGAGAGAAAGACAAGTGTAAGTGCATTCTGCAACAGCTTGCATACAGTACATGCATATAGCCTCTCGGTTTGGCACTTGCGGACAGTGACCTTGTTTGCATGATTAGTAGAACCACTGGGGCGTGATTGGCTGTTATATTATTCTCCCTCTCTCCTCTTTCTTCCTGTCATCTCTTATTTATCAGTCTGACTCTCACTCATACCATTTCTATTACCCTTGTGTTTAGGGGCACATCAACTAGCATGAACCAAAATGAATTTATTTAGCGAGATCTAAAAACATGTCTCTCTTATGTTAGAAATGGGTTTTCATTACTCTACAATCCAAGCTTTCAACACATGAGGTATTCTGGCTTTTTTCATGACATTCAAAGTTTTCTGAAAGGCAAACCCGTCAAGATACATAAGGTGTCATTTGGAAGACGGTGAATCAAATTCTTTCTAAAAGAAAAAAGAAAAAAATGGTGACAAGGTTAGCGATGGCAAAGGAATGTTTTTAGAGTAGCATAATCAATGAAAATGTCTGGAAGATAACATATAGAGCAAAACTGCTTTCATTTCAAAATTTCACAAATAAATATATAAAGTCAGTGTTTTCAACATTATATTTATTTGGCCAGTAATTTGATTTCAGTACTCAGGGTATGTGAACATGAACAGATGGTGGTTTTTGGGTCTGAATGAGGACTGTGGGTGGTGAGTCTGGTGGAGTTAGTCAAAAAACTATGTCACTGTACACCATGTTATGTTAATACATAGGATAGGAAATCGACTCCATCTCCCAAAATTCAGTAAACTGATCACACACTGACAATCTATCTTAGGATGTTTTAAACCAAGACATCTTACTCACATCCCTGAGCTTTTTTTTTTTTTTTTTTATTGCAGTAGCTAAACCTCGGCGGCATAAATTTACTAGGAAAACCCTTTTGTAAGCCTTTCTCTTATTCTAATGGTAGCCTAAATACTCCTTGTTCTAACATTGAAGGCGCACATTTTATTCATGCTGGTTTTCTTTCAGCAAAGTTAATAATGGAAACCTATTTGGATTAAATGAACATTACTTTCTTTTGTGTGATTGTGAGATTCTTCTGTTCTCAAAAGCACACATGGAAGTGAAATGGAACAGCTGGTGACCCGCCAGTGATGATTTGAGATAGGTTGACATGGACAGAATCAGGTGAAGACATCTGAGTGACGGGGGCAAAATGGTGCTCGACGGCCGACCAGTTAGGGAGTGGTTTTAACTGTCATCTCTGTTGACATGGGAACAAGAGTGGGTGATGAAGAGAGGAAGAATATGAGAGGGGGAGAAAGAGACGACAAATGGTGAGAAAGAGAGAGATGTTTGGTGCAAAAAAATAATAAATAAATAATAATAGAAATCAACACTGTTGTGAACAATGGTAGGGAGGATCTAATTTCAGAGTCTACCCTTTGCAACATCAGGAGGTAGGAAACACTGGGAAAGACATCATGCCCTGAGATAACAAGACATAGATACAATTTAGATGGACAGTGGTATTGCATAGAAGCGTCACACGGTGCAGACTAGTGTTGGTTTTGAAATGTGTGCTTCTGGGGATGCTGGGGTGAACAGGTCTGAGTGTTGTACTGCTGCACTGGCCTTCACCCAACCTTTTACATCCATAAATCACCAGAGAGCTAGTTTGTCCTACATGCAGTACAACAAAAATCCAAAAAAAAAACCCACACACACACACGCACACACGTTGATATTGAAAATACTCTTAAATGTGACCGTGTACAATACTTCTAATTCTAATCTTAGTAAAGAATTGTGGAGCAGAGTGAAAAAAAGATAATGTGTGTTAAAGTGCGCAGGGCTAATAAACAGCTGAAAGACCTTATTCATGTGACGATACTTTATGTGAAGTAGCATTGAGCCAACTTTGAGATGCATTAACATTCAGATAGAATGGGAAAGCCAAACTGAAAAGTGGATGTGAATTAATTGCTAATAATTTTTGAGTACCAGTTAAACTATTCATAGGACGGCATTATGAACATTCTCCAAACACAATAGAGCACTGAATGCTCTGATTTTTAGTCAGTAATATTAATACAAGTAAATACTCCTCTGCAGCTTCCACTCTTGCCATTATAAACTGGCTGTCATGTTGACAACTGTATAAACTTAATTTTTAGGTGAGTTTGATAAGAACATGTGTCTGACTGTATTACATTTGAATTATGATATCTCGGAATGGCTTTGACAAAATGTCTCAAAAGGCTGGCACAAATGTTGACTTTGACTTGGAAAAAACACAGTGAAACACACACTGTTCCTTGAGGGACTTTCTTCAGATTTTGCACAAATGTTCATTTGGACTCAGTAATCAAACGAAAAGACATTTTACTGGACAAAGGTCTAAGGTCAGGGTTGGGACTTTGAAAAACACATTTTTGGGCAATAAGATAAGATTTCAGATCATGATACAAGGATAGTGGACATTTCTGATTAAACTTGTGGTTTATTATGGTCTTTTTATACTTGGACCTCTTAATATGCATACTGGTGTTTTTTTTTTTTATTATTATAAATTATTCCTCTGAAAATAATTATAAAAGGGTTTCATTTGCAGGCTAATGGAGTTCCTCTTCATTGAAAAAGACATTTTCGGGTGCAAAGGATGGGCAAAACTATAAGCTTTTGCTGCTATATCTTGGCTTTTATGTTTGTTATAAGTGTACAAACCAAAAAATAAACTCAATCATTTTGTACATGCCTTTACACATACATTCACAGAAAAAAAACTCCCTTTTTTTCTTCGATTTTCTTTTGTTGATTTCCATGCCTGGTACAACTAAAGACATATTTGTTTGGACAAATATAATGATAACAATAAAAATAGCTCATGAGATTTAATTTAATTTCAGAGCTGATATCTATCCATTTTCCATGTTTTCTTGATAAAAATCACTTCAGGTCCTACATCTTCTTCTTAGTTTTCTTTTCTGTCTGTGTTAGTCACATGATACACACAGGAGCACTTATTGCATAACCATTGAGTCGGATGAGATTTGATGGTCTAATAAATTTTTTCCACAACTAGGTTTGTCCATTGGATAATTCCAATTACAATAAAATATGTAGTAGAAGAGTATATCGACAGTATGTATTAATAATACAAACATTCACTTTGAGTCAATGGTGGAATGGGAAAATGTGGTCATCGAAGGTCATTGGTTGAAGTTGCTGTAACCCCATATGTGTTTATTCATAGGACTACCGTATCTCTAGGATGCCTTGTGGGAATTCCTCCGAACTTGACATGGAAATTCTCTCAGCACCAAAGATGAAAAGATGCAAAGATAATGGACATATTTGGTTGAATTTATGGTTGTTGTTCACAACAGGACTGGAAAAATCCATCACAAATGGATTGGTAGTTTGATCATAGTTCAATTCACCAATAGATCATATTGCACAGTACATTTATGTATCATGTCAGATGAAATCAATTTTTTCCCTAGAGCTGTGTATTAGAATTTGATAATCCCATTGACAGTGTAGCACTGAATAGAGGAGAATAAACAAAGCTATTGAATTTTGACCATGATCTAAATTGTCTACTTCACACCACAAATACGTTCTCAGTTTATTGCCTTCACCATTTTATAGAGACTGCTTGTGAAGGAGGTGTTTGCAGAACAATACTAGTAAAAAGAAAGGGTGAATTATGTGAATTTATTGCCATGTCTCTCTGGAATCTATGTACAAACAACGCACACACCACATGTCCACCACAACATACCACTAACCACTAATTAACTTCTGGACACTTTCCACATGGGAGGAGGATGATGCATAGACAAATCATCAGATGACTTCATCACTGTGCTGCCCACCTTATATCTCTATTTTCTTACTGTCACCTTGCTCTGAGCGAGCCACTCAGCTGTCCCCATCCCACAGAGCTTAATGGGTCAATGATTTCTACTACAGTGCAGTCCTTTTCTTTTACATGACTCTTGACAACCAAATTGGCTCAATCCCCCTGCTCTTTTATTGTGTCTGATCATTGTTATTAACTTAAGTCCTACATTACACAGTGAATTTCCATGGACCACTTGTCCGTTGCTGCATAACTCTTAACGCTATCATCATCATCTCACTATCTTTTTCCCCCTCACAAAGACACACACATACTGTCTATGCATACACACATATTGGCAACGGTAGACCTGTGTCCAGACAGTCAGGCTTGAGCCAAATGTTTAATGAACATCGGCTGGCAGACTATCATGAGCAAACTCTGGCCCACACCACTGTTTGATGATTAGCTATAACCCACAGGGATACAGTTGCACACACACAGACACACGCTCGCTCGTTTCAAATCAACGGTTGCATTGAAACAAGACTCTCATTTCTTTCTTTTACCTTCTCACATTCACTGTTCATTGTCTTATGACACCGACTCATTTTCTCAGTTTCTCTCTTTTCCCTAATACATATATATATATGTATTTTTTTTTTTTTTTTTTAACTTTGCTCGGGTGACATTTCCCTGCTTTTACCCTCATAAGACTATGGGTGCTATTAGCCTCTATTGTCATTATTTTCCTTCTGATAGACAGCTCTTCATCTGCTGTGACAACCCAACAAAAGGGGCTTCCTTTTTTTCCAAGAACAAAAACCTAACGTCTTTTACAGTAGGAAATTACAGGAAGAGGCGACTATTGCATCCAAACAGAGCTGTATTGCATGAGGTTCTCTTCAATGTCTTCAACTGATTTGAAACAATATTTTAGTTAACTTCCAAAGTCATGTGAAATCAGGTCTTAAAATAAATATATGACCATTAATGGAAACTTGCTTCTTTAAGATAATTTTACTGCCGGTGCCATGCAGTAATTGTCAGATAAACTAATCTGCTGTGAGGAACTCCACTTGCAAGGCTGCCAGTTACTGTACTGCACCATAAACATACATAAATACATCAAAGTCAGTGTCAAACATTTATCAATAGGTTGAAAAGAGCATATAAATTAGTTGTCAGTACAAAAAAGAAAACAAAGAGAGTGTAGTCTATCAGCTCACCCGCTCGTACTTTAAACTTTCCGTTTCTACCTAGAATTATTAAAACATATGAAGGAACTCTGTGTTCTCAGCAGGTATTTTTTTTTACAGAATGCAACAGAAGAAATGTACTCAATGTTGCATCACTTTACAAAAGGCAAAAACACAAGCAAGGTGTGTGTGAAAAATTCAGATGAGATGGAAACCTGAGGAGTGTGAAAGTATTTCCCTAGCTTGTTTTAATTCAGTCATTTTCTATCATGCATCACTGTTATCTGTTGGAGACACTTTGATTTATACATAATATAAATTTTGACAGTGTGCCCCAGTCATTTTGTGGTGGGTGAATGATTTCACCCTGGTTTCAAAATAAAAAAAGAACACCAAACAGCTCAGTGGTTGTGTTACATATACAGATAGGTAAATGATGAAATATGCTGCAAAGTATCTTGAACGCATGCTTGCTGGTTCTTTCTTGATTTATACTTGTGCTCGACTGTGACTTATTTATTTAAAACTGTGCAAATCTTTTCTGGTATTCTAAGACAAAAATCTTGTGGAGAAAAAATGGTTAACAAATGGATAAACGTGAGGGGCTTGCCACCTGGGTATGCCAAGCCCTGCACTAGACTGATATTTTTGTAAATGAGGGGAGATTAGGTGTTGAAAGGCTGAAGGCTGTGTTAGGTAAATAAACCGGAACAGCTGGATGCCCCACTCTTTGGAGGAAGACGTGTATGATTACAAGTGTAATAGATTTCAGATAGACATAGATGGAGTCAATGGTTGGGATAGATCTTTTAAACTCTTTGGATGTATTGTCCCATTAGTCTGATAACTGACATTTAATGACCTTTCTAAAGGGTAGAGATTTATTTTCATCTTCCCTCTAATAAGTTATTAGTGAATAAAACAGTGCACATTGGTGAAGAACAGGACACATACATCATAAGGACACAAGATTGGAGAGTCTTTTCAGTCACTTACATTCATAAGAATTCTCTTTTGCAAAGACAAGCCAAAGTATTTGAAAATGACTGTGAGGTAAATGGAGGAATGATTGATTTGAGTACGATGACTATTTAGAAGCACCTGCAGCAATTGAAGAGCATGTCATTTACAAATATATCTTATTTTTTTCTGAATAATAGAAACAAACTGGTGGTTTTATGCACTGTGCTGGAGTATGAAGTCAGTGACAGGCATACAATTCTGATATTTGAGCCACAGTTTTCTTTGTAGAATATAAAAGAGATGTTCCTCTTTCATGTATGATGGATGCTATAGTGTGAGATATCTCTCTGTGACACCCTAACTCTTTTTCTATTTAATGAGCCCTCATGAGAGGGTGTTGTCACCAGGCCCACATGCTATTATTCAATCCACGCAAAGGCCTGGGTGTGCACATATTTTTTTTTTTTTTTATAAGCAGTCATATAAAACACAATACTAATCAGGGATACGGAAAACAACATTTGTGTTTTAGTGTATTTATAAGCGTAAGTCTTCACCAGGAATGTGCTAAATGTTTTGATAAGTGATAATTCCTCCCCGCTATGTGAGAGCCTAAGAGAAGCACCTCTGCTCTATTATTAAATCAAAACTATCATCATCGTAGCATTTCATTTATAAAATAAAAAAAAAAAAAATGAATGAAATACTCCTGACAAATGGTAATGAATCAGAAGTGAGAATCCCGCGTATGCTTTAAAGACTTTAACAGAAAACAACGATTCCACTGCATGGAATTATATTTATCTGATCAAATGTGTTCAAGACAACAGCAGAAAGTACATGAGAAGCATTCCACTAGGGTCAAAAGTCAGCAAGAAAAGAACCGGACATAATGAGAGAGAGAGAGAGAGAGAAACCGATGTATGTTTGCTTAAAGGGTCATATTTATCTAAACCCACTTATATTAGTCTTTGGTTCATTTATTTGTGTATTTGGATGCTAATAGTTCATAAAGCTTGAAGTTGAAGCTTCCAGGTGCTGCAAAACTATCTTGATATTCATTTGGGCAAAAATTTAATGGATTTCTACAACCTGTTTTAATTCCTCACTAGTTACATCACATATAAGGTCAAGGCGTCCGATGAACGTTTTTCGGAGTACGACATAATCGTTTATCAGCAGCAGCGGTTGTAGTAAAAACAGAAAATATGTCCAAACCTCGAGCCGATTACCTAAAATGTTCAGTTGTTGGTTGTATTAACGAACACCAATGGCTGAATGGGAAAAAAAAGCACGGTCTACAACCTGGAGGGGGTGGGGCTTGAAGTGGCTCATATGGATTTAAAGGACTAATGAAGAATTCACTTTATGTAGACCACAGGGAAATGTTCGAAAATGAATAATTCCATTTACAAAAGGAA
The DNA here is from genome assembly GCA_029822895.1 of Maxillicosta whitleyi. Lineage (NCBI taxonomy): Eukaryota > Metazoa > Chordata > Actinopteri > Perciformes > Neosebastidae > Maxillicosta > Maxillicosta whitleyi. The sequence continues at coordinate 11,167,392 of JAPSES010000001.1, forward strand.
AATATCACTCCTTTAAAGGAAAAAAAAAAAAGGTTACTCAATTTGCAAAGTCAACTTTCCAAAATAGCCAATTGTTGACAACAAGCAGAACAAGCAAAACGGAGAATGTCATTATCCAATTAATTTGCTTTTGAAGGAGAACATTCTCTGTGTTGGGCTGGTAAGGGAGGGTACAAAGCAAATGTGCCCAGTTATAATATTGTGTTTAAGTTATACACACTGTGTGTACCTGGTGTATCAGATCTTGGCTACCCATTCTTCGTTAAACACCATCAAAATCCAGATGCTTTGTTACACATGATCACAACTGGATCTTACTTCGACATTATTAAACATAAACACGGACATGCAGTATGAAGCAGCTGCAAAGCTCCAGCTCAGGCAGTCTGAGAACTCCCAAGCCAACCTGTGCCATCTATTGGTCAGAAAAGTGAAAGCAGCAGCAGACTTCAATGTGTGCTCAAGTGTGTGTTCCAAAACGTAGGGAATTAACACCTTTAGCGTTTCCAATATGTGTCACCTACAGGCAATGAGTGTTAAACTGCATTCATTACTTTATTTCCCATATGTACATGTTTTGTGTGCATGACAACTTATATTTTATGACTGAAAATTACAAGTGGGCAACCTATAAATGTCTTCCTTGGGGACTTCTGAGTTCAGTACATTTGTTAAAGGCAAAAAAAAAAAAAAACATTTAAATTATTTGTACATATTGAGGATGCAGAGCTTTTTTTTTCTTTTTTCTCAGGGTATTTTTATGGAAAACCTTCATCCAACACCTGTTTAAGACACCTTTTATGGTGCAGACTTGTTAAGGCAAGCACCACAAAGGTGTAAGATATCAGTTCATTCATAAAAGCAGTATTCTGTTACATTCTAATACATCGGTTTTTGTGATTTTTGTTTAACTTAAGGTTCCCACTCTTTCCCTCAAATAATTTTCCAGGATATTTTCAGCCTGGTGACATGTCCAGGGTGCATCCTGCCTTTGCCCTTAAGTAGCTGAGATAGACTCCGAGTGACCCTAGTAAGGATAAAGCGGGTTCATAATATGAATGTTTCTATGTCTCAGACATTTGATGTGCAGTCGATTATTATTTATGACAAATGTATCATAGAATAATGCAAACACACCCACAGATTACAGCGTAGCACTTCATTAACCTGACAAACTGGAGTTACAATGTTCAACTGGACTGAACTGAATTCCCAACTCAACTTTCTCTTCTCTCTTACTTTCTCTCCTGCACTTCCTCTAAAAATATTTCTATATTTCCAATAAATCACTGAAAAACTATTTCCTTTGTTTCATCTCAATTTAGACACACAAGGTCACAAGGCAGTGGGAGGATAAATAATTTTCCAGGATAACTTAACTGTTTCCAGGATAATTTATATTTTTCATATGTTTTCCATTATTGGAAAATTGGTCAGTCATTTTCCAGGTTTTCCAGTATGTGTGGGAACCCTGTTTAATGCTTGCCAGTAAGGTTTCCATGCAAATATGAATGGAATAGCGTAATTATTAGTCTTACAATTAAAACTTGCTGTAACCAATTAGACTATTGTCACCAGATTGGATTGAAACACGTGATTCTAACTGTATAAGTGTGTTACAATCATTAACAAATCCAACCAAAAGACTCCAGCTAATCAAGCTAAAACAAGTGTATAACAATGCATGTATCGCCTCGAAAACCAATCGTTAAATTGTCTTTTCACATTGACCACAAGGCTATAAACCATAGAATCGAAGGTTTCTGTTTCTTTACCGTTCACAGTCTTTTATGGTTCAGAGCCTTTCATGGTTCAGGTCAATTGCTGCTGTTTTCCTGAGCTAACTTTACTTTGGTGTCTGAGAACAAATCACACATACCCTTCCCTACTGTCTCCAATCTGACAAAACAGTGTAACAAATTAGCACTAGCTAGGAAAAGACCTTTCAAATAAATCATTAATTAAGCCAGAGAGACCTCATCATAACTAACAATGGGGTGTGAATCATGAAGGAAAAAAAAGTGAATCATTGTCTATAAATGCTATGTCAAGGGCTTGCAAATGATGGATAATTAAGTGTGGCTCTTCATCAAAAATGCTCAAATGAAATGATATACTTTACATTCCACCTTTTTCTGAACTGATGCACAGTAATATATATAAAAAAAAATTAATTCACATTAATGTAGTGAGACTGTACCAGATTCAGAATTGTATCACTTGAATCAGATTTGATTTCACTCGTTACCTTTTACATAGAGTAATAAGAAAAATAATGTAAAACTGCCGAGTGATGTGTACATATTTTTAAAAAGTAAAAATCAAAGTACATCAGCATATGATGCACAGTTCTGCAAACACATCAATAGAAGCCCAGAATCCCGGACTAGTTAACAAACTATTAACAGACTTCAGCTCTGAGGTGCTAAGGTGCGGTTATAACGTCGGAGAGATTCTGACTGTAGAGGTGATCGGCTCCACAGGAGGTTTCTGTCCTCCCTGGTTTTGCCTAAGGACACCTGCACCATCATTTGACTGTAACTGGACTCGGCACATAACACCAGGGGATCTCCTCTGCGCCTCACCGATTGATCCAGAAAGTCATTAATCAGTTTGGCTTCTCTCATCAGTTAACCACCAGTGCATGTTGCTACGTAAAGACTTTTAACCACGAGCCGTGAGCCATGTGAGTCCTACTAGAAAAATACACTACTGGGACAAAGGTCATGTCTTTCAACGTCTTCCCTGTTAATTCTACCAACGCTGCCATCTATACTTACAGAAATCTTCAGAGTTGTTTTTTTTCTTAATTTTACTCAGTGTTATACATATGTGTTTTTTTTTTTGCCATTATAATTTCTTTAAATATACTTCCTCTGAATTTCAGACTTGACTGTAGACTAAAAAAACAGCTTCTACCCAGATCCATATACTGTCCAACTTGCAGCAGTAGGTCATGGTCACTTTATTTCCACAGATGAACTGTTGCTGTTGCTAACGTTGCTGCTGCATATGCACCATCACCTTAACTGTTACTGTACATTGTGCAATATTGAACATATTCAGAGGTTTATGTTATTATATTTCAGAATAGGTTATGGTAGTTTTTATTCATTCTATGTAACTTTTGTATACTTTTGTATTTACTCTTTATTTAATATTTTCGATTTTTTTCATCCAACAAACACAGAGACTGGGGTAACTATATTTTGTTCCATCATGCCTGTTGTTTGAATGACAATAAAGCTGAGTATGATTTCTGTATTGTTATTATCTGGTCATAAATACTTCTAAGTAACCATGTTTTTCCAACTCCCCCTTAAGAGGAAATAAGCCCCCTGTTGGTTTGATAATAATTGAAAACTGACATGAATATTACTGTCTTGGTAATATTTCACATTTTCTCTCTAAATCAGAGATAATGGGAGTCCAACAAGCTGTAGGTGTGATGTATTCTAATATTTTTTGTTTATGTGATCCCCCTTATTATTACCCATGTGCATTTTGTACGCTTCTGTTTTATGTGGTTATCACAAGGTCCACGGAGAAGAAAACAAATGAAATCTTGTAAAAATATCAATCAACTGAGGAGTCTCTCAACACATGCTTTGAATCATTGACTTTGAAGAAAGAGCCCTAGACCTCTGCTTCAGTAAATCCATAGATCTAGATTCCAGAGGTACTTGAGCAGCCTGACATCTTATTGCGTTTGAACCATTAACACAAAAACACCTCCATAGCTATGGTTTAGGAGGACATGGTGTGTTAAGTCTGTGGGGCAGCTGGGCTCAGTGAGAGTCACAGTTGGACAGGCAACAAGGCAGAGCTCTCACCTATGAATATGTGTATGAAACAGTGTTACTATCAACAGGGTAATACCTTGAAGGTCTTGTGTCTCTTCTTGTTTGCCTCTGCCTCATTGCTACCATATGGCACTACCTCTATGACAACTATGTTGGCTGTGGATTTGGAGAGCTGGTGATCCAGTCAGCTTTGCACTGACACTGGTGGCGGAAGACAGAGGAGAGAGGCGTTGATTGATAAGCAAAGCTGACTACCTCAGGCTCTACTTGGCTCTGACAGGGACAAAACAGCAGTCTGCTGCGCCCGCCACTGACATTTGTTATAAATCATTGGCAATTTCATCAGTTGAGAGTGAGAGACCGAGAAAGCCAGAGAGGAAGGAAGAGAACGTCAAAAAGAGAGAAATAGACACCTCTCGTAACACTCTTTATTACACTTGTTGTTAGTTTGAGTTTAGTATCCCTTTGCTCTCCTTTTTCGATGTTGACTTCCTGTTTGTTACGACTTTTTCCTCCTGCTAAAAATGTAAAGTACATTCCTATTACTTGAAAACAAATTGTTGCTTAAGGCAAAGTTTGGGTATATGTTACATTAGCTAAGGCTCTTTCCTTGCAACCTGCAAAATAAACATCCACACAGCACATGTCAGAGTTCCAGACAATTAAATGCATGCTGGTCAGATGCCAAATTCTAGATTCTCCTCTTTTCAAAGACCTTTGAGATATGAGACACATGAAAAATATCTCAAGGGTATGTGAGATATTTTGCACAAAGTTTACAGCAACCTTGTGTTGTGAGATATAGGGTATTGCAAGTTGACAGCTGTGTCTAAATGGAGTTTTCTCCAAAAGAGAACAGCTGGAAGATCTGAATATTATCTAGGAAATGGAATATAACATACCAGTGAAAATGTAGAGGTTCTGCAGACTTGAAATATGTTGAAGTATAAGAAATATGCAATGAGAGCAGCCAAGTTATTTTGGATCAGGCAATCATACAGCACTAGGACAAATGCTTAAGTACACAACACCACTCACATTCCATTTGATAAACCAGAGAAAAGGGATGTGGATGATTTGATGGTCTACCCCTCCTCCCTCTCGCTCCAATACTATGTCTCTGCAGTGTACATCAACCCTCTCAGAAATCTTGACAAAGCTGTCACAGAGGTGCATTGGTCTGTACTCGCTGTTTGTTGGTGTTTATTTATCTCTGTTTGGATCTTCAAAGTGGATCATTTAAACCTACTAAAGTGGGTGTCAACTACTTTACCCCCTTTGATCGAGATATGAATCCTTCACAGTCTTGGGAACTGGGACAAAACAAAAGATAATGACTTGCACCTAATAAAAAAAGATGACACGAGATAGATTCAAACCAGTCATCTACAGTGCCAGTGTGAACTGTCAATGTGTGAAGATGAATTTGCACATGAAAAGCACAGTGGTTTAACTTTAAGTGTTTCATTATTTGATTCCACTACACAGCTAGACGAAGATCAGAGTATTTTTTCTTTCCCTGATCTATTTTGGTGCTCATCATTTTCCCTTCTCTAACACCTGAGACAGATTATTATCCATAAAGGAAAAAAGAGGCACATTTTGTCATTTCTTTTGGAGCAGGGTGTTTTGTAAAAGATGATACAATGGAGTGACAAAACCCAAGGCCAATTATTATTGTAATTATCCCCAAAAAAATGACACGAAGTCATCAAGATTAACTTCAGTGCTCATGGAGTATTATATACTATGTATTTCAGTAGAAATGGTCCTCTCTGATCTCTTTAAAATATTCTCCCTTCCAACTTAAACACACCCACGGTTCATTTATCCACCGTGTCTTCGTGTGGCTATTTTTCACAGGCGCCTGTGGACTATTCTTTGCATGTTTCATGAAACGATGTGGGATCATCTTTTAGTTCTGCCGGTCTCGCTCACGTACAGGGGCTTCGCATAATCACTCACTTCCTTGATAAATCATGTCCCCTTCGCTGTAGCCCAAACATCTTCCATTGTCAGAGCTCCAGCTCAGCTCACTGGAGAGACTGATGGATGATTTACAGGCAGCTAGCCTCTTCCGTCTAAAACCTTCCTAGGTGGATAAGCCTTGTTCATTAACCCCCTCAGACCGCTGAGTCTGTCCCGGTTTGCCAGACTTACACTGTCATTGTAGTAAGAAGACAGCAAAGACAGATTTGATCCGAGGGATACTTTAACAGTCTATGTTTACTTATAACCGCAGGCTATTGTGTGCAGCTGAAATGAAAAGCTGCCATTTGCTTCTTCTACCTTAAAGGGGACATATTAAACCTTCTCATACTCCAGTTAGAATTGTTCTGTGAACTATACAAAACATGTTCATGAAGTTCCCTGCTCAAAATCATCTAAACAAAAAAGTTTCACCAGCTTTGTTTTCCTGTCAGCGTCAGTAATTTTTACAGCACGCCGTTTTGTCTGACGTTTGAAAGAACCCTGAAGTGTTCTGTCTGACCACACCCCCGACTCCTCGAATTCGCTATGGCTGCCCGCAGAACGATGTTCGATCCTGAATCAGACCCAGATGCAGAGCAAGAGGAAGAGGACCGACCCAGATGGGCTGCGTACAGCCAACAACACAACACCTTTTACACATGCTTGGATAAACTAAATGTCGAATGATTTCTTCTCCTTCTTTTGAGTTTTAGCTGCTAGCTGCTTTGGCGTGCAGTTGGCAGATCGAAGTAATATGTTGGACAATCACAGCGTTATTTGTGGGCGGCGTTGGCCGTCCCTGGACAGCAAGTACACGCCCCCTTATTGGATTTCTCCCACTTATTACGTCACATGAGGAGTGAAATCTGAACGGCTCAACCAGAGCTTCTGACAAATTCATTGTTTCACAGAAAATAGCGGGTCATTTTTTTCCATACTTGGAGTGTTTATAAGACTAGACGAAACCCAAACAGAAGCAACATTACCCCAAGAAATGATTTTTGCACAATATGGCCCCTTTAATCAATAGGACAGATTTTCATGCTATGTATAAAAATTCTGACACCAAATGATGAACTTATCATCTGATAATAAATGGGTTTCAGACATGACTGATCCGGTTGGCTTAAAGCACTAAAGCAAAAAAAGAAAAAAAAGGCGGTTATGTCATTCATTCATTCATCTTCTGAACCGCTTTGTCCTTGAGAGAGCTGTGAGGGTGCTGGAGCCCTACCTACCACTGGTCGAAGGCAGGGAGGTAGTGTTCATTGCAGGTCTGATATACATAGATACGGACAACCAATCACTCTCACATTCACATCTGTGGGTAATTTTGATTTTGACCAATTCACCTGTCAGTACAAGTCTTTGGATGGTGGGAGGAAGTCAGAGGAAGTCAGAACATACAATCTCCACACAAAAAGGTGTGCCTTTGTTGTTGGAATCAAACTCAGAATCTTCTTGTTGTTGGGTGACAGTGTTATCCACTGCGTAGCATTGGCCCTTTATAGACGGGCATTTGACATTCTACTGCAGACAGACCTCGCTTTATGTAGCTGTCTAACAATGCTATGTTGTTGTCATGTCATCTTTAACACAACACACCCTAGAACATTGGAGGACATAAAAGTAGTGCTTCTTGTGATTTCCAGTATGTGGGTGTATAGGTGTGATTTAATTGCTGGTGGCTCCTTAAAAATGGCATGGCATTTTTTCTGAACAGTCAGTAATCCACTGTGTTGTGTAACCTTGTCTTTCTGCACCTTGCTTTGAGCTTCGGTGGAAAAAAATAATAAACAAAAAGAACCACTGCTCATGACAACACCATCTACGATATGTGACTATTCAGCTTGTGGTACAGTCACATCAGTACTGTGGTTCAGGAAAACTACATGAAGGTCAGTGAAGAAAGGCTCAAGACTGTGAATTTTTCTTTTCTTTTTATATAATCAGTGCAAAAGTTGTGCTTGCCATATTTTTCCATACACTGGTAAGCCATCCAGTTTTCTCAGTATTCAATACTGAGAAAACCGTCAGAAAACCAATCAGAAGTTTTGGGAGCGGGTGTGCAATGTGTCATACGCACGTCAAAGTCAGTTCCAAGTTCACAAATCTCTTTACAACTGTTGTAATTTGTTTACTTGATGCAAAAATAAGTATTGAATTACAGATTACATCCCCTATTCTTAAGTTTCCCTGAGAAAAGTGTCACAGTCATCTTATCTGTGTTCAGTTTACTTGGCACCTGTTAGTCCTGCCTTCATATTTGGTTTCAAGCCCTGCGATTCCAGATTAATTTCTCATTGAGAAAGACAGATGTCTAATAGGCTAATTTTTTCCACAAAAATTAGAAGAAACATGATTAAAAATATCCTATTCAATAATGCAGCTGCAGAAGGGAATCTTGAAATGCTTACTTTACTTATGTTTATTATATTTGTATTATTTGTTACTTACTATACAATGTGACATACGTAATTAAGAAATCCAAAAGCAAAAACTGCAACATAAAATGTGGATTTGATCTGAAAATGTTACAGTTGACAGATGTGGATAGGTCCACATTGTGCACCAGTATAAAACCAGCTTGAGTGCTAGACAACTGCTCAAATAAAGTACACGTTCAACTAATAGTAGATGTGTTAACAATGATTGCACTTTTCAGTATGATGTTCTAGATTACGCTTTGAGCTCTGTCAGTTTGTGACAATTAAAAAAAAAAAAAAAAAAAAAGTATTCCAGCTGTTGTTGGGAAGATGCAGCCTGAACAGTCCACCAGTGAATTACAGAGCAAATGCACTGAGACAGCCACTCACCATTTACACAGCCACACTTGAGTAATTTACACTCACAAATTAACTAATAATGGCTATAATTTGTGAAGAAAAGTGAGAGATGAGCAGAAATCTGCACACAGGTACTACACAGAGAGCACATAAACTAAACAATTACACATTTGCCAGTGAATTTGCAGACAACGATGAATGTGGTGTGTGTAGTTTGCTGTTAGTCTTGTGCCCCTGCTATAAAATAGTCACAAATAGAACAAAACAGTAGCTGAGCCTTAATGAAATAATTCACTTCCAGAAGCATTATTCCCAGTTTTGCCAAAAAAAGACTCCTAAAACATTGGTTATAATAACAGATATTTGCTGCAGACAAACAGACTCTATCTAGTTTACTATAATGCAATGAGTAACATGAAGCCAGGTTTTGATGGGAATTGGTCTTATAAACCACTTCAGAGTAGACACCATGGTGTACGTCGCTGCAGTTGTGCAGGCGATCTGGCAGAAAAACACTGTACATCAACTGAGGTAACTTGAGAGATCGGAGAGAAAAGAGGAAAATGAGTGAAAAATGAGAAAATTGTGTTGTGCTGTGCTTGTGTCAGGATAGAAATACTAAAAAAGAAAAAAAAAAGAAAAAAAAGCAACCTTCAGGTGTACCGAATACTGTCGTTGAAGATGACCTTTGAGGTAAACTGTAGACCAGGGGTCACTAACCTGGCAGGAGGTCGCCCACAGGGACCATGTAAGTCGCCCACAGGCCTGTTCTAAAAATAGAACTGGTCCAGTTGTCTCCAACATGTACCGCTGGCTCACAAGGCTCTTTCCACTAGTTCACCAAGGGTCAATAATATAACACAAAGTTGATTCATCATTTGGTAGAACTTGTCTAAATTAAAGTGCCGTGCCCCCCTCCCAAGACAAAACAGTCAATTAGCTGTCAATCAAACTTTTGTGCTGATTTTCTGTCTGACATTGGAGGGGGAGCAGGATGAGCCAGGTACCAGGCAGGTAGTGGGTTAGTCATGTGACAAAGTTGGCAGACTCCAGTAATGACAGAAAAAAACAAAAACACGTATTATTTTCAAAAACAATGAGACACGGACTTCTGTTTTGCAAATGTTGGAGACAAGTGTGTGAGACTGATCTGCAGCATGAGCCTGACCTGGTAAAAGATGCAACATGGAGCAGAATTTTACCAAAGTTCACAGTAACTTTTCCCAAGATTTTCCAGTGGGAATCAGCCTCCATCAAAAGAAGGTAAAAGTTGAAAACTCACCTTCAAAAACAATAGTCTCCTTTCACTAAACCCACCAAAAGGCCAGCGCTTCACTTGAGGCATCATTTAAAGTGGTTCATATCCGGGACCAGCACAAACAGCCTTTCATTGATGGAGGTAGAATTAAAGAGGCTCTGACTGCAGTAGTGGAATC
>JAPSES010000001.1:11177487-11191856 GCA_029822895.1 Maxillicosta whitleyi
TTGGTCAAGGGGGGGGGGGGCAACAGGGGCTTTCGCCCAGGGAGTAAATCACTCTAGGAACGCCACTGATTGTGTTATTGGTTTATGCACCGAATCTGCACCAAATCCAGGTGTATACAAATCCGCGTCATGTAAAGAATACATTTAATTTCATTTTATAACTGAACTCGTTGCTGCTCATCTTCATGACAGATTAAAACCTCTGTGTCTGCTACATCTAGTAATATCTAGTGCCCACCATTTAAAAATACCACAGAAACAAAACTTGCAGACACTTTTTTTTTCCCTAATGAAAGAAGAAAATATCTATTTAGAAAAATATCCTTGTTAGCATTGACAGGGCAGTATTTAGTTTTCCCTAAATGTGTGAAGAAATGACATCATGAAGTTAAACTACAATTAGAGAGATGCACAGTTTTGTAAAATGCATTTAGAAAATGAACAAGATTTTTTCCCATTGTTAAAACAAGCAACTGTGCGGTGCTTTATATATGTCACAACAGCTGTTGAGAAAAAAACTGTGTTTGGCTAGAGGTGTTTGTGCATACAGAGCAGAACCTCTGCGTATATACTATGAGCCTGTGTAGCTGCCTGTGTGGACACACACAGAACTATCTGTGAAATACATTTAGACAGCCTCTTTCCTCTTTGTCTGACATTGTAATTACCATTCAAACTAGCCAGGCTAATTACCTTGCCATTTAGAAAAATAATCAGGTTTGCGCACAAATCAAGACTAGCCATAGACGCCATGGCCTGGAAACCAAAACAATCATCAAGTCTACTGGGCATGATTATTATGTTTTCATTTAATCAAAACTTGCATTAAGTTTTGAAGTCATCAATTATTCCATCATTTAGTTCTACACAGATTATTGAACAAATCCCTAAATTATTCATTGTATTCTGTCAGTCAATGTTTCTGTTTGTACCAAATTCTAAACCCTATTCCCTCTGAGCTTCAATGTGATTAATTAATTAAAGGTAATTAATATGGCTTGTTTACAAAATATGTTTTACTGTGCCATACACATTTTCCTCATATTTGTGAAAGGGGATTGGAAAGAAGTTTAAGTTGTATGACGCTCTGAGCCAGACAGAAGCTTTTGAGCTTCGGCTTATTTCATAGTTTTTTTTTAAAATTATTATTATATTTTAATAATAAATGGCTTTAAATTATCAGAACTGTGGAAACATACAATCTGCAGGGTGGAAAAAGACTAACCAATCAGGATCAACTATAACACGGACTGGTTGTTAGAACAACATATTTTCCTGTTAAATCAAAATCTTCTCACATTATCATCGTACAAAATCTTATCCTGATAATGTACTTATGCTGTTAGAATATGATGTTTATTATTATGATGTTACAACCTATTGTTAAAATTAAAATAGTCACATTACAGTGTGATGACTGCTTATCATGCTCAGGGTGAATGGGTCTATGGAGGAATCTAGATCATTTATATAACAGTGAAATTCTGCTGTTATTGAAAATAGGCGTGGGGGTATATTGTGATTAACATGTGCACGCTGATAAGGGACTTAAGATGCATGGGGCTGTACAGAGCGAGGCATAGAACATAGTGTCAGAATGTGAAGGATCATGCCTGCATCATTAGAACAGAGCTCTTAATAACACGGAGCCTTCCTGATTGGACTCATTCTTCCTTTTGCACAGTCACACGCGTACATCGTCTATTGTGTTCATTATCAACAAAATCACCATGTACTGCTGCACAGACATGTAAAGAAGCGGCTTCATGACCACGATATGTGATTATTAAACTGTACCACTGTACCATCAGATCCTTAAAGACTATGTGAGGGTGATGTGACATTACCGAGAAATTTATATCCTTAACGCTTACGGTAACAAGATACTGACATCGTCATTTTGTATGTAAAATGTCAATACTATAGTCAAACTGTATGAATAATATTCCTCTATTTGTACTCTGGGCACCGTTTCGTGTGTGAGTTGGGGCTGGGCAATAAAGTGATAACTATATATCGCCAAATAACTTTTCCTCCATAGAAATATGAGACATGCTCGATACGGTTTCAATTGAATTCATTCGTCCATGTTTTGACAAACATGAGAACAGCCAATCATATTAAGTAGTGCCGCATCGAACCGATCACACTAGAACCACATCAGTTTAGGCTGACACACACAGCACAGGCATAAGAGCAGCCGCAACACACACACACACACGCTAATGTTTGGGCTGAAGTGGGCGGTAATGAGTGTTCCATCAGGAGAATATTTAACCAAGAGCTGAGGCGACTGGGATACAGAAAAGTAGGGGTGTAACAGTGCACTCGTTTATACTGAACCGTTTTGCTTTGGGGGCTTGTTGAGCCGCATTTTGTAATAACAGTGCATTTTCTAATAAATGTCCAAAATGTAATAACTTTTTTCATTTCATTTTGTAATAAAGCCCCATTTTGTAATAAATTTTAATACTAAAAAAAATCTGGAATTTACAGAATATTCTCTGTTAATACAACCTTTGAATAGTGTACTGATAGCTAATACAGTGATACTAATAATAGGCAAGTAAAATAAACTATGCTTTAGAATTGTTATTATGTAATGCACCATCTTCTAGAGAATAAAAAAGTTGCAAGTGCATTTTGTAATAATCTTCTCAAAATGTAATAACTTATTACATAATGCGGCAAAATTTAATACAAAATGTGTTGGGGCAGTTTATTACAAAATGTGGCAGTTTATTACAAAATTAAATTAAAAAGTTATTACATTGTGGACGTTTATTACAAAATGCACCATTATTACAAAATGGCTCAACAGGCCTTCAATACAATACAGAGGTGGACTGATGGAATACATGAAGCCTATGTGAAGAACACAAAAACTAACATTTCCACACAAACCTATTTTGGAATAAAAATTGTATTTATTTGGAGTTGACAAATGTAATGGTCTGCTTTGTTTGTGTTCTCTTTTAAAACTCGAAAGCTTTTGCCTGCTGTTACAACTTTTAGCTTAGCATTAAATATATGCACCTGTTTTATTTATCTGAAACATGTATATAATGTTCTTCAGCACATCTGTCATGTTCGTCCTGGGACAGAAAATAAATTATATTTAAATCAAAAATAATCTTCCAATATGTTCAGAACTAACTCATGAGTAACAGGAAATTTAAGCTGAATACACAAAAGTAGTGATTTGATTTATATTGTGATGCATATCGATATCGACTGATATGAAAATAATATATTGTGATGCGATTTTTTTGGTGCGAATTTTACATTCTAACACAATAGGTAACCACGTTCTAACACATAATCGTGGTTTTGCTTTCTGAAGATCACAAAACTTGAGATGGAATCCTCTCTCTCCTGCCAAATCAAAATTCCAAATGCAACCTATTTTTAACCTTTTACTTGCTGTGAATAACTTTCTCCAGTCGTATACGCCATATTGTCATAATGAAAGAGTATTTTAACTCATGTGCAAATAAATAAATATTTTTGGCCATGATGTCCAGCTCTAGCACAAAATCATATTGTTTTATAATGGAAATATCTTGTTATAGTGTGAAAAACACCTAGTTATATAAAGGACCTTTTAATGTTACAAGATGACGGTGAGTCACCTCCTACTTGACAACCATACACTTCTACAAAATCTACAGACATACCACACAATGTTTGTCAAACTAGGGATTAGCATTTTGTGGCTGTACAGCTACAAATCTGAAGTAACCACAAAAAAGTACTTTATGTTTATCATTGTGCACCCTTCAAAATGTAATGGAAAAAGGCCTAGCGTAGTTAAACAGAAGCCTATGTAATAGCCTGTCTCTGCATGTGACATCTTTTAATGGAAAAATAATACAAAACAAAACTTGGGGGGGAAAAAAAGCCCAAAAACAATCAAACAAAAAGTGTAATAACAAAAGAATCGTGTAAACTACAAAGTGGATGTCAGCTGTTAATAAAATCTGATGTTTTTTTCTGAATTTTCATGTTGATTTACTGAAAGTCCATGTATTAAAAAGAGAAATGCAGTGGAACAAGAAAATAGTCTGGTTATACAAGACTAAGCAAGCAATGGCAGCTTTTTAAATAATCTTTTTGTCCGTGCCCTTTGCTAGGCAGCAGCCATTGCCTTCCCTTTACTCCTCTACTCTGTATCTGCTATATTGTGATGCTAAACAGTGAGTTTTGACATTCAGAAGGGCTCCGCCAAAGGACAGGGCAGTGGATGCAGTAGAGAAGAGAAGGCCTTAATGGGTTCAACTGGAATGAAAGGCATCTGTTGGTCTCCACAGGCTGGAGGAGAGGAAAATGTCAAGTATGGTTGTTATGGAGGAAGCAGAGGCTCTAGGAATTTTTACCTGGATGAAAAGCAGTCTTGGACAATGCAGATGTACACGCTACATCTCCAAACTGAGTCCCTATTTGTAGCTGGTATTCTGACATGTGTTTCTGGTCCTTCAGTGTGATGGTCACATTGAAGAACTGCCTACACTCAATGGATGTCCTAAGCAGAAGAACATACAGTACTGGTTTGGGTGCAAGCGGCGTCTTATTATATTAGTGAAATCACAAAGCTGGCAGTGTCTATCATGTCTGAAAAGTCCTTGACACTATTGCTTTGGCTTTTTTTTTTTTTTTTTTAATTTGGACACATTACAAATGGGACTGGTACATAACAATACATTAATTGTATTTGTAATAGACAGAAAAAATGTGGTACCACATAAGTAAACGGACATGCCAGACCAGTAGGTGTAGGTAAGGTCAACAACATGTCAAATACCAATGAACATTATGACCATGCATACTGGTTATAAGTCATCAAAGAAATTGATAACTGATATTTCGAACAAATCTGTCAAAAAAAAAAAAAAAAAAAAAACTGGCCTAGGTTTGATATGAAAGTATCACAAGATATGTCTTATCTTAAGTTATGTATGGCTATTTACTAGCCTGGGAGCCAAACCCCAACAGCTAAAGCTTGTGCCGGGGTCTGGTAAGACTCAGCAGCAGTGTGGGCGGGATAAACGTTGTCTGTTAAGTCGTCTCTGCACTCAACGCCACATATGAGCACCAACCAATCAGAGCGATGAAGAAGGATTACGTAGTCAGCGCGACCGGAAGAACACGGTGGAATGTAGTCAAAACTGGGAGTGTAGTAACTTAGCCGTAGAGACTCTGTAGTAGTAATCGTTGGTAGTACTTGATGAATGTAGAAATGGTAGAAGGCAGAATGGAATTAAATGACTGTTGCCGTTTTTGTCAAAAGAATTTGCGAATTTGTGGCGTGCTTGTTAATTCAACTCAGATATTCGAAAAACAGAAAAAAACACAAAGTATTGCAGAGAGGCTAACGCAGCTTGGAGTGCAAAAGAAGACAAAGTCAAGCGGCATTGTAAGGATTGTCACAGACTTCTAGCAAGACTTGAATGCGATTTGCCCATGCGTCGTCCCACTAGCAGAGCATGCTGATAAATTAAACTTTTGCCGTACCCGGTGGGAAAACTCCAAATACGTCCCCTTTTTCCAAAAAAGCTTAAGTGCCATTTTCTGCTGCTCTCGCAAAGAAAAGTGTATTTTTTAAATCGTCTAGCATTGCTGCCAAAGCCAGATCAAATGACTGTTCACGGTGAGTAGCCATTGTTTTTTAGCCTCTCTGGACTACACAACCAAATGTCGCGTGTATGTCATCACTAGCTAGGCCGGCCTCCAATTCCGTTCCTCACGATTTGATTGGTCCAATCCCATTGGGATTTTCAGTGCCTTGAGTTTCTAGATGGCTCCTGTAGCAAATTCAATTTGTGGCCACAAGGGGCGTCTAGATTTCCAGGCTAGCTATTTACTATAGGTTTGCCAACTTTGAACATTCTATTTGTTTTATTGGCCCTGAATACATTTTCAAGAGCGATACGTTTATGAATTTTAGCTATAATGTAGATACTGTACTTCCTTGTACAAAAAACTGGGTCATGCGAGTTGTAGATATTTAATTCCACAAAAAGAAAAAATGAGAAATTAAGTTTATTAATTTAACTTTTAAGCACTTGTAATACATCTTAGTGGGCTTTTCAGCTATCTTCAAAAGACAATACATGATAGTGTTTGTGAGCCACACAGGGTGTGTCAGCTGAGTAGACAATCCTTCAGTGAATCCCAGGATGTGTATCTGTTCAGACTGCCAATGACTGCGGACAAATGTGTCCCTGACCACCTGCAATCAGAATGTGTCCTGAAATGTGTCCACAACTTGTATTAGAGCTGCCTGCTTGTGACTGGATTTCCCAGGGTGGATGTTGATACAAAGTCTGAACAGTCAGGGGCTAGAAACTGCATCAGAGCCAAAGCAGCAGGTCTTAAAGGTTATTGAGTTTATCGAATAGTGGATTAAAAACATGTGAAAAAGTAAGTTTATAAATCCCCCATCCTGGTTACACAATACTTTGCCCCTCCTGCTCACTGACACCCTGCCTACGCAGGAATTAAGTAAAATTCTATCTTTACATTTTTTCAAAAACCTTTCAAAACTTTGTAAAAAAAATGCAAAACATGAGAAAGCTGAGAAAGGCACATATAAAGAACATGAGTCTGAAATTTGAAAATAATTGGGTGAATAGTGTCCGAGAAATCAGTTGGACAAATTGTCTAAGTTGAAATTTTCAAAACTTTGTAAAAAAAAAAAAAAATTCTCCCCGAGGTGGGTAAGGGTACATAAACAATACTAATAATTGTAAAACAAACATCAGCAGCTTTTTCACATATTACCGACTGGTTTATCCTTAAAGGGATAGTTGTGTATTTTTACATGAATCTGTATTTCATCTCCTCATCAGTGTAGTACATCGACACTGTATCACTGTATGTTGTATCTTAATGTTTTATACATATTTATGGTATTTAACTGAACTGTTTCTATCTACTTTTTCAATCATGCTTTTAGATGTAAAGCACTTTGGTCTTGTTCATGTCGTTGTAAAGTGCGATATAAATAAAGATTGATTGATGCTCATTACACATAGGAAAGACACATAACAACAGTGGAGGTAAGAAATGTGATGGTAAGGAAAATAATTTTAAAAAAAAGTAAAGCAGGCAAGGCCTTGGTCTTTCCAAATAGAAATATTGTAAATCACTTTCATGTAGAGTAAGGCAGTGTCTTGCAGTCTTAAGTGGTCACTTCAGATTTATACAGAAATATATTCTATGATGTACGAATAACTACCTATGAAAAATAAATATAAATGCCAGATGTGAAAAGGGTCAAGCTTAGAGAGTGTGTGACATATACATTACAAGAAAGACACAAAAACACAAAAGCACACCCACATACAGCAGAAATCTAGCTGTACACTTCAAAGCTGCAGCTATCCTCACGGCATCTTCACCTAAAGTACTTAAACTTAATGTCGTGTAAGGTGAAACTATAGCTTACCCTGAATGCTTTCAAAAGTCATAGGCTTGCAAAGTGTTCATACATTTCCAGAAAGTCCCCAAGTGAGTATTTCTTCACAGGAACACTTGAGCTTGTTTGTTAATTTGTACCCCTGAGGATGCTAATCAAAGCTAGTGCTAGACTAATGAAGCTCTTTAGCCCAGAGGCCAGAGACACATACATGGCCCTGGGCTGAGTGTCTACAAGGAAGTGTATGTGTTTACATGGTGAAACGCATGCATATGGCTATGTGCTGTCAAAAAGTATGAGTGAGTCAGTGCTTGAGCTTAAATGCATAACAGCAAAGCCAAAATCCCTCTCTCGAAGGGGAATCCAGCATCAAACAGCTCCTGCTGCCTGAGGGCTGGCCTTCCTGCTCTGTCGGCATGGAAACTCCTGTCACTGCACTCAGAGCTTCTGCATCAGCGGGGGGCCACGTAGCAGGTGGAGTGGCAGCAGAAATGCAGATGAGGCAATGTGATCATTTTATCACCAAAGACTAAAGCTGTCTTGGGAATCCTCAATGACAGGAGACTTTACTTTTGCCCGTATTTCTGTGCAGGTTTGGTACAGTGAGCAAGGACACCTGAATTGGGGATGGTTTAAAGATTAGAAAGTGAGCAAAATATCAAACTATACGTTAACCTTTAGCTGAGAATCAAGCTGGTTTAATAGCAGCCATGGAAACACAGGGAAACCAACATGTAGCTCCCTCTTCCAACACCCATAGTGTTAGCCATTTGCAGTTGTTACCCTGACAGCCAGACTGATGAAATGATAAACAAATCAAGGAATGATACATGTTTGCTAGACTGACGTGCGAGAGAGGTCTGGTTCTTGAATACCACAGGTGAAAGTCAAGAATCAAAGCACTTCCCGTTGAATTGTATAAATATAAATGAATGGGTCATTTGCCTCCCATTATATGAAAAAAGGTCATATTAATCATCCCTCTAGCCTTTTCCTTCCTTGATGGCTATATGATAGGGTTCCTGGTGTTGGTAAATGTGGGAGGATCAGAAATGTGTGTGGCCAGGCGATAAGCCTGCTGTGAAATGTAATTAGCACAAAACCATGGTGAAAGTGACTTAATTTCTCACTGCATTATTAACTAAAATAGTATGTAAGAGATTAGTCTCGATTAATGTGCGTAACAGGTTCACGAGAAAGGAAGCGAGAAAGAAATATGGGGGAGGAAAAGAGATAAACAAGATTTAAAGGGATTAAAATTCAGTTCTCAGAGTCTTAAAAAAGGAATAAAAAACAAACCAAATATTAGGAAAATATTGCAAAAGAATTGTGAAAGTTTTTTTTTTTTTTTTTTTGCCTGGTGGCTTTTCTTTGTCTGCAGGAAACAAGAGGTCTGCAGCTGGACAGGCAGAGGATAAGAGCATATAATCACATAGAAAGAAAAGATGGGCATTTCAGAAGGCAGCTAAATATCAATCCCCCATTAGGAGCTTCACCTGCTGTTTGAGGCTTGAGCCTGTGTGAAAGGCCTGATTAGGGTCCTTGGCTCAACATGCTGAACACCACTTTCTATTTCACGATCCACAGCCCAGCTTCCTAATAATCCAACTAAAAGTAGATATCTGAGGAGCCTGATCGGCTTAGGACCTGGCTAAAATGTGGGATGGACAGCAGTGCAACATGGAGCAGAGTGTAAAGATGTTCGTTATCATCTGTTTTCTATTTAGGACTGACTGGGCACAGTTGAGCTTAGTGTGTGTTGGCGTGCCCATGCTGCGTTCATACACTCATCCCTCCGACCAGTCAAGTGAATATGGGGATCACCATTGCATTTTATCACCGTCTTCCATTTTGGACTATGGATTACACTTTTATGAATAATAGTATTTTTGCAAGAGGCGCTTGTGTCTTGCATTCTTAGCACAGTACATTACATAGACACCATCATATATTTCAATACAACTTCTTGTCTGTAAAACTTGAACACTATTCATTGGAAAAGACTGAGATTTTCAAAGGGAACTCTACTGTAGCAATGCAGTGAACTATGAAGAATTAAAAGACATTTCCAATCACAATCACATATCTTGTCACATTAAATCACAGACACATTTTTAACATTATATTTGCCTATGGAAGATACTCAAGGTACATTAAAGTACAATGGATGGAGAAAATACTGAAGGTAAATGTGGGAGTGAATGGTTTATTAACTAGGGACATGTCCATGGTCCATTCGCCCACATGTAGCTGTGGTGGGCTCCAGTGTCCCTGTGACCCTCACAAGGAATAAGTGGTTCAGAAAACGGCTGCATCACCTGCTGTGTTTTCAATAGTGCATTATATGTGTTTTTTAAAATATTGCAACAGAAAATGAGGCTGGAACCAAAATTCTAAAACATTTATCCTTGCTTGAGGTGTTTTTTGGCCTATTCACAAAGTTTATATGAGATAGTAGATGGAAATACCATTGCAAGAGTGTTAAATTCACATGAATGAGCAGATGCTGACCAAAAGAGCAGAAGAAGAAAAGAAAGGAGAAAGAAGAAGAGGATGAAAAAGGAGGCAGAATGAAGACTAAAGCCTAATATATTGTACAACCTTCTGCATTTGTATGGAAATTTGTTCATTTTTTATCGAGGTGGCAAGAACAAAGTTAGTTCTGGCCAGGATATGTCATATTTCACCAGTCAAGTGGTGAACGTAAGGTCCTCCTACAGCGGCACATGTCACCTGTGCTAAACATTGTAGGAAATCTGACAGAAATAGCAATACAGCAACAGACATCCATTCATATTCTTTCCCCTCTTCATGGTGACATTAACCACGGCCACACAATCAACATAGATGTCAGACACCACACAAGAAAAAAGTTCTGCTCTGTGGGTGTATCGAGAACAAGCTGTGAGAACTCCCAAACTGAAATGGGCAGAAAAAAAATCATTGTTTTCTCGCAGCCCTGGGAGTGAGAAGAAATTTGTCTGCCCTTGCGGAGTGGTTAGCAACCTTCAGTCTGGTGCTGGGGGTTGGTATCTATGGGGATTATGAGGAAACCAAATTATTCTCTACTTCTTGACATCTTCATTACAGCCATGGATACTGTATGCTACCACCTTCTGACAACACACAACCTAGTTTACTCAACCTAAATCGGCTTATGGAGACATGCCCGCAATTTCAAAATTTCACTTAGAATTTGCCTGACAATTATAAGAAAAGACAGTTAGTGACTGCTCGAGTGGCCAACTGTGTAATCAGTGAGTAATGTATTCCCTAAAACTTCTATAAAGGAAAAACTGTATCCTTCACTGCTCTCCACAATTCTCAATTACTATTCCACAAGTCTCACTGCACAGGCTGGACCTAATTACACTACCCGGTTTGTTAAGGTGCCCTCTTGCTCCATCTGTTCAATGCATGTGTGCAAAAGCGCGAACATTCCCATGAACGCACACCTTGTACAGTACTTCAGACAGACAGACAAAGGCAGGTCAAGGTACACCTGCCCATCTGGATGTGCCTTTGTCTACATGAACAGTTAAACACCTCAACCACCAATCAACTATAGCAATAAGAGAGACATGGTGACTCCAAGTGGCCGCATGATTATGGACATGAATACAGAAAGAAGTACAGCTGTTTTCAACAGCACTAGTGCCGCAACCCAGGAGAGGCCTATAACCCTGTACCCGCACATCATTAAAATGTGGCAATTTCTATGCATGTATGCATGAGTGTGTGTGTGAAAGAGGGAGAGTGAGCACTCAGTGTTCAGGAACAGAAGCTCTTTGGCAATAATCTGTCATTTTAATGAAAAGCACACGCACTGTATGTGATGTGTGGATGATATATTGTGACTAAATGCAGATAAATCAGCAACTTCTACACTTACACTTTTGAAATGGTGACGTGAAGCATCAATTCGGAAAGATCTTGGGAGGAGAGAGACTGCTCCCCTTTTTGTCTTGGGCACAGTGAAATGATTTAATAACCCCTGCTTTTTTCTGCTTGTGTCATGTCTGGGGAAAAGCAGCACGGCAAAGGAGATAAAGTGGCGACAAACAAAGTCAAAAAGTAAGGAATATACTCAGGGACTCTGCAAGGATGGGATGCCTTCTCCCATAATTGACACTGATACAGAGAGACACAAATGTGGAAGAGGAATAAAAAAGCATACAGACAATCTGTGGGATATCACTGCCCGCAGTGGAATCCACATATCACAGTTTATAAGAAGCCCAATCAAAAAGGCAAGTATCTACAGTAACTGCAGATTTCACTAGAGCATCACCCTTAAACAGCCACAGTGCTTCTCTCACTGTTACTTCTTCATAAATTCCTCACGTGTGCACAGATATAAGGAAACAAACTTCCTTTTTTAATCTTACTTTTTTGACTTTGACTTCAACTTCACATTCTCCCCAGCTTCATCTCAATGATTTTCTGCAGCACAACATCTGAAAGACACTGTGCGCTGAGATTGAAATTAAGCCTATAAGTCATCTCTTGCTACTCTTTGCACTTACACCCATTTAGAGCCTGCACTGAATAGCTGGCTTCATGAACCAAGGATCCAACATTATGTACAGAAACATAAATTCAGCAAAAAGGGTCATAAAGTTGACTCTGCAAATGCACAGCACACCAGTCCTCTGATAACTTGAGCATAGCTTTTAGGGTGAAAACCATAATGCCTTCTGGTGCAAGTGAGGGAAAAAAAAACCCCACCCGTTTCCATTTGGTATGGGGTTCACTGACTTTGTGAAATGACCTTTACATCAATTTCAAGCTCTAGTTCAGAACTATATCACACATGATAATTGTTAGGTCGGGTGTCACTAAAGACATCTGAAGTAATTACTCCTAAAGACAGGGGCATTTACTTCATCATAGATCCCACTCTTTTTATCTTAATGGATATTTCCAGGACAAGAGGGTTACAGTACACATTTACCCTTGATGTTCCTCCAACTTGTTCTGCATTAAGCATTTAGAGGCCTCTGCTCAGTAATGATTAAAGAAAAAAATTTACAGCAAGCAGAGTCATGAGGTTACTCTCAACATTAAAGTGCATACACCAGCCTCGGAATCACTGAGGTTATGATTAGGCCTTGCAAAGAAGGCAGAAATGACCAGACAGTGCCTGAAGAGATGTTTTCAGAAGCACACACAGTTAAAAACCTATGGCTGCTTCATAGATTCAATAAGTCTCTTACACCTGTGTGGCTAACCACCATCGATCCATCATTCTGTGGAGCCCAATCCAATTTAGAGTGTTGAGGAGCCCCAGAGCCCCACAGCCTTATCCTAACCCAGGCCACAGCCACCGCAAAGCCTGCTTACCTTCATCCCCTGAAGTATGCGGGTGTGTCTGTGTACTTATATGTGTAAGTGTGTATGTGTGTGCTGGGGGAGAGTGCAAACCCAGCTAAACACCTTACCTGCTGGCTCATGTTAAAGTGTGCTGAGCCAATTTGGGCTGGGGGAGGAGAGGAGATGAGCAAGAGAGGAAGCCAAGAGAAATGTAGGAAGTCGGGCCAGGACCCTACTTCAAGAATACAAAAGGAGAGGGAAAAAATACTGGAAGAAAGGGATGACGGAAGGGACAACAGGGTTCATTCAGCTCAAACCAAGACTGGGTAAAAAAAAATATAAATTTGATTCCTGTTGAAATAAATTATTAGTTCAAATATAGATTTTAACAAAATGAAAAAAAAAAAAAAAAACTTTTATTGAATTTACTCTCCTTTTGAAAATACACAGGTAATAATTTTAATTTCAATATAAGAATACAAAACGGGTTATATGGTATCGCACAAAATGACCAAGCGGATGAACTGAACTGCACTTCTTAACCCAGTTACCTTACTTTCTACACCCATTTTTTCATTCCACATTGTTTATGTTGTGTCTCATGTTAATGGTGTAACCTAATAAGATACTCATTAACGTCAATAATCCTAAACAGCCTTAGAGACAAAATGCATATATATATATATATATATATATATATATATAATCTTATCAGTATAATTAAATAGTTCAGGTAAGAGGTTTCTCAGCTGCATTAGATTTGATCCATTCAGATGTTCAAATGCTTCATAGTGAATGTGGAAATAACCCTTCTCAAATATTGATTCACTAGTAAAATCTGTGTAGTTTGACAAATTACAGTGCTTGTAGATTTTTTATGACATATTTTATTGAAATATCCTGTTTTCCCTCAGTTCCTCTGTTTTGATTTAATAATCTTTGAATTTACCTTGAGCGTTTATGAAAATGACTGATGTTTGATGATTATTACATGATCAGTAAATTAAATATAGGAAAATACCTGATTTTCACTGAAATATACAAAATGCAGAGGATAATTTTTAAATAAATGGTGATAAACCTCTTAGAAAAGATTAAATGTAGAAAAACATTCATTTGGAATGCACCACAAAAATACTTTTATGCTTTAGGGTAGAAGACTGGCTGTTTGTGCAACAACTCTGCATTATAAAGAGATACAATTATCTGTCTTCACTTCAAGATAGAAGCATCCTTAGGGTTGCAAACAGCACAGATCACACTCAGTTAGATGGTTGAGTTAGCACTAACAACAAGTGTTACAGCAATTAGCACAAAGCTAAAATGTTAACAAGATACATTTATATTCAGGTGTGCTCATCCATGTTCAGTGAATCACAAAAAAAAAAAAAAAAAAAAAATCAATATCACAGTAAGGATCTGTGAAAGTGAATTTTTTTTTTTTTGACACACTGTGGAAATTTTTAATTAATTCACTTGCTGTCGTTATACACCTTCTTGTGTGTAGCAAACTCTTTTTATTTTTATTTTCATTGTGAGGCTATCATCATAATCATTCATCACGTCTATAATGCACTGTAGTCATAATCAAACTACTCAACAGTGTCATCCAATTCTGGTGCTGGTGGTGGTGGTGGTG
>JAPSES010000001.1:11201249-11212258 GCA_029822895.1 Maxillicosta whitleyi
CCCCCCCCCCAAAAAAAAAAAAAAAAAAAAAAAAAAAAAAAAAAAAAAAACTGAAGACATTCACATCTAGTCTACTTATTTCTTTTTATAGAATAGCAGGAGTGTCTGACTGGTACTCACATCACTTTTATTGCCGCTTTACAAGCTCTTAATCTCATGTTTGAGAAGTGAAAAAAAAAAAAAAAACAGGAACTGAGTCTACTGGAAGCTGAACAGCAGAGTGAAGCATCTAATTTAGTTGTCCTTCTCTTTGAGACAAAATAAATAAAAAACTGCAGACGTAAACTGTATTTATGTGCTTAGATGTACAAATGTAGAGGTAAGATCAACAAGAGGATAAACAAAAGCAGAAAGTAAAGATGTGTTTACTCTAGTGCACAGAGAAAGAATCAGCTTGAGGAGTTGAATCAAGACAAAGCTGAACCTCCACCTCTGGGAAACGACTATAGTTATCCTCCTGTCTGTAGTGAAACTTCACTCACCATCTATTTAATCAGAGCCTGTTCCAACTGGCGTTTTCCATTGTCTGGACACGCAGCCTGTCTCTGTGTCGATGTCTACCATCTATTCAGGCCCAGGCTAATGCCTCCAGCCACTTCACTCAACAGGATGTGGCACTTATCATCAGGACAATGACCTGGCCAGTTGTAGCGGTCTGTAGCAGTCGTGCCAGAGCAAGGCAAGAAATAGGGTCAATTGAACTGGGATGGAAAAGCTAAGGAGTGGAAATGACATGCCTGGGCACAATGCATGCAGGCTGACCACTGTGTTCCCTTGGATACTTAAAAGGCAAATGGTGCAATGAGCCCAGTCAGACCACTTTCTCTATTGAATATCCTCTGTTCTGCTTCACCTGGTCAGTATAGGTAAGAGAGATGTACAGCTGTCATGTATAAGAAGTCATTAATAAATATTTCATCAGTGGTTAGTTTGTCACTGTTACACTAGATTCATGGAAAAAAACAAACAAACAAAACAAAAAAAAACAAACAAAAAACTAATGGCTCTGTTGCTCACCGGTATGTTCTATCAAGACTCAATATCATGTTGAATTTGGATGTTGTCAGGTTCTGCCCCTGTGTCAGGCCCAGTTTACACAACAATCTCTTGGGTGAAAATGACAAAAAAATTTTATCAGATATGTTTTTCATTTAGATGGCAAAGGTGTTTTTGAGGGTTGAAAACACAAAAAAGTGAAACCACCTTCCAGAGTGAAAATCTTAAAAACGCTCCACTCTCACATCACCGTCAAAAAGGTTGAAAACACAAAACTGTGTTTTCTCATCACGTAGAGTTTACATCACAGGCACACAACAGTACAGGAAAACAACAACATGTCAGATTATTTCCCTGTGACGGACCTTCAAGTTGCCCTAGCTGCTCTAATTTACATCCTAGAGTTGTTTCAGTAATTGTCACAAATCTTTATAGAGGGTAGTGGAGAGCAGAGAAGACACATTAACTACCTTCAGCAAATTATTGATGCAAAAATACAACAGAGGCTAACCAGACAGCTGTGGGTGAGACCTGGGAGGACTAGTCAGTGGTGGAACAACTTTGGTAAAGGTGTAGTTGACAACTGTGCATGGCATCAATGATGATGATGATAATAATAATAATAATAATAATAGACATTTCACACACCTTTGTACATCTAAATACTGAATAAAAAATGAGAATGCAATGCCATTTTTGTGCTTTTGGTTCAGATTGTTACTGTCTAAATGTAACCTCAGAGTCCCAATAGAAGTGGGTGGTAGTTTCACTGGAGGAGAACTCAACTAATTAAATGAAAGTCCGTATATGACTTCCTATCAATGCTTAACAGTAACTATAGTGATATCTGTAACCATTCCCATGTTAGAAGTCATCAAAATACGGGCCATTATAAGTAAAGGTATATTTTTTACGATTAAAAAAATAAAAATAAAAAAAAGATGACGTTTGAATAAATTGTTAACAAAGACTAGCCAGTGATCTAAAAAAAAATAAAAAATAAAACAGCAATAAGCAACCAGCTACGCCTTAAGAAAGACTCCAACAGTTGTAAGCAATTTGACAACACCTGTAATATATCTAAACTGAAACCACACTGAAATTCGGTGTCCTTCAAGGTGTCAAAGTGGAAGCCAAGCTCTAAACAAGGGATTGTAAAACCCTGTATATGATGATTATAATGCAGAACCATATTATACAAGTGAAAGTTCCACTGGGAAACCTTAAACTGGAAACTGTCAGAATGTTAGCAAGTTGTCGCGCTTAGCTCAAGCTGATTGGCATCTGACGGCAAGCACAAATGACACAGGAGCTAGAGGATCCGTCTGCTTCCCTCAAATCGAGTTTGGTTAAGGCAGATTCGTCAGCGTTGTTTGACAGTTGTACAGTATGTATATGGGAACATGTCAAACATGCACATCAGTTTTGTTTTTTAATAGTTACCTTCTTATGGGTTATACAAAAGTATGTCAGGAGGGACTATATCCTTACAGGTTGAACAAACTCTACCTTATTATTATCGAATGTAAAACTAGGGAATGTCTGTATTTGTCAGTTCAAAGCAAAAAGTAAGAATGCATGCATGCAATGCAAAAAGAATGCATTTGGAATTTCATTATTTTTATCCTGATGTACCAAACTCTGACGTCCAAACAGTGGTGTGATCTCTATGTAAAATTATAAACCCTGGTGTTAACATTTCTTTCTTTGTGCTGACAAAAGCCAAGTATTACTCAACTGTATGACAAGATTTAGAGCCATCTGGACACTTGTACTCTGGTCTTTTAAGGTTTTATGCTAATAGATAAAGATACAACTCTCATTTCAACTGTATAAGTCATATTTATTTCACCTGAAGATCAAAATCAGGACACATCTGGTTAATAAATTGAAAAATGAATTGGCTCGATGTTAAAGATATAATTTACTCCATGTCACAAAGACAAGCATTTAGTGTTAATTAGATCACTGTTATCTTAATATAACTACATCTTAATAAAATTATTACAATGACAACTTATGCTGGAGGAAATATGGTCAAAATGTATTATTCTTTTTTTTATTGTTGCTGCTGTTATTGCTATTATTCAATGTTACAGAGTATTTACAATATTAATGAACTGTTTTCTAGTTATGAGAACAAAAGACTAAATATTTTTCAAACATACGACAAGAAAAACACATATGTGACTAATATATTATAAGAAGCACACAGGTTGCAGTTCAAATTGTTCTTGATAAAAGAAAGATCCCCAGATCACATTTTTGGAATGTATACATTTTTCACAGTTTTCAGAAAGAAAAATTTTGGTTAATTATATGAGATTTTATGATGACAAGCCATGAGGAAGAAAAAAAAAAAAAAAAAAAAAAAGGGGGGGGGGGGCTTTGTATTGTTAAAAAATCTTCTTGATCAGCCAATAATCCAAGGTTTTTTTTTTAAATACACCGGCTGTGTACCGCAATGTAAATTGTAATTATTGTGATTGACTGATTGATTTAATTGTATGATGTCTTGGTGAGATAATGAATACATCCCTTGTATACAAACCTACACCATCTCATATAAATTCTCTTTGCAAAAAAACAAAATAACATCTTTTTTTCTGTCTCTCATGGCTCTTCTGTGCTTCTAGCATTTTTGCATGCAGGGTTGCATCTCTAGCTGTTCTTTTATTTGACGTCTTAATAGTTCATCGCTTGTAGCCATGTAGGGAATGTTAAATAAAGCTCTGATGTGTAATTTGTCGCTCCACAAACATTCCCGCTCCCAGCCTACCCTGGGAGTTAATGCAACAGATTTGTCATACACAAGCCAGGCACAGCTAGAGGAGGAGGAAAAAACACCTATTCAATCTGAATTTCAATCTCATAGGGCTCTATGCAAATGCATGCAAGCTGATGCTTTCACTCTCTCAGACTGCCAGAACACACAGTGCAGATGAGGAAACTCACACTACTGTGTAGGTAGAAGCCTACTCTGGCAGGTAAAAGACAAAAGAAAATGAGATGGAAACCAGGAGACTCTCATAATCCTGGAATACATAATTAGGCAAACTCTAAGACCAAAGTGAATGCAGATACTTGTAGCAGTTAAAGAAGCTAAAATCCATTTTGATCATTTCCTCCAGGAAACCCTCCCCCTTCTTTCCTCTGTCTCTCATTGCTGTGCCCTTCAGCATAATGGGGATATGCAGCCTCTCTGGGGCTTTTTATGGAATTGATGGATAATCAGATGCTTACACAGAAAATCTCCATTGAGGACAATCCTCCCTGACAAACAAAGAGAAAGCTCTTTAGTTAATAAATAGGCTGAGAGAGAGAGAGAAAGAGTGAGAGGGGGAGAGAGGGAGAGAGAGAGAGAAAGAGAATGAGTAAATCCTATCCTGAGTTGGCAGCACAATGCCAAATCTCTATCACATATTCCTTTCATCCTAACAATCTGTGTGCACGTATGTGTACATGTGCATGTGAGAGTGTGTGAGTGTGTGTTACATGCTGCCAGAGACATCACTTCTTGAGTATGTGACTGAGTTTGCCTTTAACTTTATCTTAATTTGAGCATATCTAAATAAATTTCAAGCTCCAGGCATATTTTTTATAAGCTTTTCTAGCAAAATTTGGCAGAAGTTTATTCTTATGATTTTGTCATTTTTGAACTACTTTATGAAATTGAAAAGTTTGCAGAACACAACTCGCAGCCCTCGTGTTTTTCCAGGTATCAGTCTGAGTGAGTCAGACATCAAGTATATATGTAAAGTATCACCATTTGTACAGGCTTAAAGCACTGCGACAAAGACGTCCTTTTTATTGCTCTGATTTGGCAAATCTGCAACATTATCATAGCAGCCCTCATTGCTGGGCAGAGTGTACAATTCCATTCTGTACTAGATGGTTATTTATAGACAGGGTGTTAACAGGACTAACACAGCTTAACAGTGTTGATTTTTTTTTTTTTTTTTAATAATCACAGCATGACAGAATGGAATACCTAATGTTTGACTAGAGGAGAAAAAAAAACAATGTACTTGAACTGGATATGACCCCGCAACTGGATGGAACTGTAAAACGGAGCATTGTGTGACTTACAGTGGCAAACTTAATTTGGTTGGGCCATACATAGCATGCCCACAACAGTGCTTTGGCCTGGATGGAGCACTATGGCTCTCTACTTGCACTCCACTGTGTGTAGGAGTGCTACAATGGCTGGCATAGTCATGTTAGCTATAGATGCTGGTGCATGGATGGGAAGGCCAAGTTAAACTGCTCTGCCAACCTTGGCTTTGTCATTGGACACGGGCCTGGAGGATGAACTGTTGAATGAGTTTCTGGCATCAGGGGGTTCCAAAAGGGAGGGGGGAAACAAAAAAGAGGGGGAAAAAAATACAACTGACAGCTGGAACCAGCTACTCTGTCATAATGTAAACAGTGGCTTCGTTTGAAAATCCTAAATAAAGTTAGCATCTCTCCTTATCACTGAACTGCAAATGAATTAACAATGTACCGTCACTGTGTTTAAAGAGACACACCATGTACAAAGGTGCACATGCAACTCAGCTAGAATGAAAACGAAAACAATAGTGTTCTGAAAAAAAAAAAAGTGAACTTGTGATAAAGCTGTAAATGGATTAAGGCACTACGCCTTAAAAACACACTCCCTGCTCAAGAATGTCTTTAAGAGTTTAAGTGTTTATATCAAACCTCAGCCATTAAGTGTAAGTCTGGTTTTTTGGTGCAGAACAGTTACAGGAGAGAGGCTCTCCTTCAACCTGGTGACTTGGGTTAAAGGTCATTTTTCCAGACATCCATCCTGCTTAAGTGTTCTGCAGCTGTAATGACGCTCCACAGCCCTGACAGATGCTTTTCTGCACTAAGGGTTAGGTCTGACCTCCCAAGAGGGGCCAAACACGAGGTGAATTTATCTACAAAGATCAATAACTAATCAATGTTCATAATTTCACTGCTTCAGGTTTGGCAGAAAATAACTTTTGCAGTTAAACCCATCAAGATATTATATATCCATATAGTCAATGGAGGAAAATACACTTTAATTTCAAAATGTGAATTACTAATGTGATCGGTTTAGTTTCACTACATTTTTATTTATGGGGAAGAGACATAAGTGATTCACTGGTCAGAAATAAGGAAGGTTAATTTGACTGTGGTATTGTTTATACATCACGGCTCTTCATTTCTTCACCAGAAAAGCACTTAAAGAGCGCAAACCTCCGCCAAGCAGCACAGTTCAGGTCACACATTTAAAGCCACTATATGAGAAAACAGGAGTTCTACTGCCATCTGGTGGACATTTGTTAAAAAAGTCAAAGTCAATAATAATAATAATTTAAAAATTCCTGGATCCAGACAGTGATCCAGATCACCTCCAAAATTTAATCATCTGTTCCTTGTCTCAGAGCGAACTTTTCCTGAAAATTTCATTAAAATCTCTTCATTACTTTTTGAGTTATCTTGCTAACTAACAAACTAACAAGCAAAAACATAACCATAAGAATTTCTTTTCATGCGTACCATTTTTTTTTTTTTTTTTTTTTACATTTTTAAAAGAAAATTAGGTGCTTTCTTTTGGATAAATTGGAACTTGTATCTGTCAAAAAAAAAAAAAAAATCAGAGTACTTAATCTCTTCAGTCATCGGATCACAGATTGATTTAGCACTCTGCTGTATGTAGGGGGCTTAAAGATGCAAGAGGTTACAGGGAAAGCAGATTAAATAGTCTCTACCTGCATTGACTTCTAGCAGCCTCCTCTTCTTCTGCTGTCGCTCTTGCTTTTCACGTTCAGCCTTCTCCTTCGCTGCCCGTGCTCGCCTCTGTTTCTCCTCCGACTCCCTCCGCCTCAGGTTCTCCTTCAGTGCTTGCTGTGTTGAGCGAGAGAAAGAGACCCAAAAAAAAGGGGAAAAAAATGACACTTTGCTAATGGAGGTTAATTGCAGAAGTCTAGAGTCTGACAAAGGCAGAGGGAGCTGTCAAACCCTACAGACATCTATACCAGGCATCTTTAAAGTCGGATAAATCTTCTCATGTGCTCTGCCACGTTGGTCTCCTGAGAATGGAAAGAATGATGATATTGTCCTAATTTTGTTTTGTTTTTTTTCTGAGACTTTAAATAAAAAATAACCTAACACTCCAATTTACTGAGATTATTAAGGGTGCTGGAGTTCTATTTTAAAACTGTTTTCATTCTCAACCCTTCATCTCTATAAAGTCTATTTTAGAGCCTAAGTCATTGTTATTGGCAACACAACAAAGAGTACAAAATCATCCCAAAGTGTTTTAATAGTAATTCTAACAAAGTGCAAAAAAATTACATAATGTTGAGCAATCGCTGAACTGAATGAAGAAACAAAACACACAACCAGTATGTATGAATTGTGGAAATTGGATGACTAGGTAGCTAGAGTAGATAATAGTAATAGTTGTAGCAAAAAGAAGTGGATGGAGGCACAGAAAATTGGATGAATTTCAGAAAATTCTGTTGAACTTTGTGATACATGCGGATTGAATACTGCTGTTTGTAGAATAGTTAAAAGTAGAATTGTACCTAATGGTCTTAGTGTTGATGTTAGGTTTCCTTTTAAAATATTAACATTTTACGAGGTCTCCAACATAGGAAAAATTGATGGAGACAATCCTTTTTCTGTATTATTGTAGAATGTAATTTGACTCAAAGGTTGAAGGCAAAACAACTACTGCTTACTTCCCCAAAAAAGAAAATAAAAAAAGCTGACGGTCAGCTCCAATCATATTTCTAATCATTCTTCTTCCTGAGATATGGATGTGTAGGCGCTGAGAAACATATGGCATCTACTGTACATCAGCCAGTGTAGTTGCAGACTCTATAATCTCTGTGCCAAAGTGTTGTTAAACTCATACAATAGCGTCAATAGCTCAGTAACGCCAGAGCCAGGAGACAAGCTGCATATGATTTAATAGAGTTTTTACGTGACCACCATCCTGATCAATAACCAGTCACTTAAAGGAACAGAGTGTGGCCTTCAATCAAATGCCCAACTCCTCCTCCTCTTAGGTTCCCCTCCTCTCCTGCTTTTTTTTAACAGGCAAGTCGGTCAAAGGATAATAATGGTAAGCCAATGTTCTCTAAAAAAAAAAAAAAAAAAAAAAAAAAAAAAAAAAAAAAAGAATAAAGAGCTGCACAATAACGAGAGACTTTCACTTATTAAAGGCCACTGATGGCGCAACAGTATAAATTCAGCCAAGAAGTGACCATGGTTAAAAATAACGGAGCAAATTGGATTCAGAACAGCTTTGCGTAGCTGATTCGATGTCAAAAAGCCATTTCAAACATTATTCACAGTTTGATAGAACATTCTCATGCCATACTCCTGTGGTTTGCACAGTTTGCTGGAGCACTCTTATAACGTGTGATTACCAAGGAGCAAAGACTTTGGTTCCAAAATGAAGCCAGTGCAAAAGTATCTGAACATGTCCTACTGCTGGCAGCTGATGGATGTGGACTCCCACAGACTTATCTCAGCCTAATCCATTTCATTGAGAACCTCTAATAGCCGATCTGCCCCATCCTGTCTCTATCAGACTGTTTAACCCTCATCTTACCATACGATTTTACACCTTAATCTTACCATGTGGGGTCTGTTTGCTCCTCAATACTTTTCTTTAAAATTAAAGCTTATAAAGACAAAATTACCTCCACACCCTGGGATTTGCTGTGGTGCAGTGCCACAACAAAATCCTAGCTGCCACGCCACACGTTTAATACAAAAAAAAAAACAACAAAAAAAAAAAAAAACACCATTGCATTTGACTTATTATACATATGTATAATAACAGTAATCAAAGCCAAAGGTGGTGCAGTGAAATGTTGCATGTGTACCTTCTTTTTTGATGGGCAGTGTATATGCAGATTATATATATATATATATATATATAAATATATATATAATTATTATTATACTTACACTATTCTAATTTAAATGATTAATCTGTTCATCAAATTATATATTTAATGAAACATTTTTTGGACAGTTTAATAGGTTCCTTTAAAAAAAAAAAATAATGCTGATAAATTGTGCTTGATGAAATTTAGTTTTACAGAGTAAATAAGATAGCATTAGCTTACATTCGATCCCTTGCAAATGACTGGTTCACCACCGCCCCACCCTTTTCCACCAAATGTAATAAACTTCAGCTCCAAAATGCCAACATAGTGACAGCCAAACCTACTGGCTTCAAAACAGCACTCCCAAAACCAATGGGTGATATTATGGTTCCTCCATCAACTAAATATATACAGTCTATGGTCATTACATACCTATTAAACCCACTAAAGTAGTTTACCATGTGATGCCTTTCTTCATTTATAAATACAATATATGTAAATAAATCAAACTGCAAATTGGTTTCAGTCTGTTAGCAGGCATTAATTTTAAAACATTTACCCCATTAACATGATAAGACACAAATGAAACTGATGAATATGAACAGGTTCAGTGATTTAAAGAGCAAGTGAAGAAAATTAACAACTCCTACTTTTAAATCAAACCATCTTCTCCACCAAATGAACTTGGTGATTTGATGGAATGACTGCTAGTTACTCATGACAACCAGCTCACAATTCACAAATGCCTATTTTCTGTAACAGGTGTCCAATTAAGAAAATTATGAGCAGAGCGAATGAGGAAAAAGAAGAGGAGAGAAGATGTGACAATATATTTTTCAGTAAGGAACATTTAAGTGATCTCCAATTTCAAGCAGACAGCTATGATGAATGCCTGATGTGAATTCAGTGCAAACTTTGACAGTCTACACTATCGAGTGGCTCTCATTAAATAGTCAACATCAATTAATATAATGAACTGTAAGTACAATTTGCACAATAACAACTAGACACAGCAACAACCTGGTAACGTGATGATAATAGTAGGAGATAGAGTATTCACATGCATTACAGTTACAACATATCCTGTCAAACCAAGCTGCTTGTTAATTAAAGACCTAAACAAGGTAAAAAATAATAATAATAATAATAAAATCAAGGTAAGTTGACAAGATGTAAATGGAAGACATGTCATCACACAAATAGACGCAAAACAGAGTTAAAACAACGCATTGATCACTACTACTTTTTTGCATTACTGTTCAGTCTATTTCTGCATTAGCGTGTTAGCATGTATAAAATAATTATTAAGCTGATGGTAAAAACTTACTAAAATTCATTCAAAGAGGGACATAAATATTCCATGGATATTTCATCCTTAAGTCACATATTTCACAAAAAAAAAAAAAAAAAAGGCCAAGGGGCTCAATTGTTGTTAGGATTCATCCTTCGGACACCGTTACTACTCTAGTGAAATTCCAATTTAATCCATCTGAAAGGCTATTTTTCCTAGTGTTGGCCAAACCATCTGAATGACTGACCAATACTGCCACCCCCCGAGCCATGCTGCCTACATGGCTCAAAACCACAGAGCAGGTGGTTTCAGCGGTATGAACATGCAGATCCACAGAGGACATCTGTGGAGGCAAAATAACATCTTATTTAAAAATAAGCTCTTTGCTGCTGTCAGGTACTCTGGTAAACAATGATTAGTCGATAACGGGTCAATAGAACAAGAGGACCCATTTAAGGAAGAGTCCTTCTAAACTTACAGAGAAGTGAGATCAGAAAAAAGTAATTGTGGGACATGCCATTAGGATACCCTTGTTAAAATGCTGATGTTAACCCGGCCAGCAAAGAAGTCAGATTGTCTTGTCAAACCACAGGACCATTTAGAGGTATAAAGTAAATATACAGCAATAAAATAAAGGTATGGTTGAGAGGAGTTACATTTAAAAAAAAAAAAAAAAAAAAAGACCTTTCTTAAATCTTTGTTGAGCAAGTGACAATTTTTGGTAATTTCTACACACATTACAAGACAGTGACAGTAACAGTTCCAGCAAGTCAACAATCTGAGGTCCAATGTGGTCTACAGGGTCTGTAAGGTCCACCTGTGTATGAACAGTGAGTGGACCTGCT
>JAPSES010000001.1:11220517-11233579 GCA_029822895.1 Maxillicosta whitleyi
TATGTTGCTAACTAACGAACAGACAAACAAACAAACAGACAAACAAACCCAGGCAAAAACAGAACCTCCTTGGCGGAAGTAAATATAACACAGTTAACACAGTACCTATACACAGTATGTGTTGCATGAAGCACATATAGAAATTTCATGTAATAATATTGTAATTTATTGTTCAAGAGGATTTTTAAGAACGTTTGAGGAAGCCCTAATTTCTGACCTTTTAAGATATTTTTGAAAGTGTCTTTGGTCAAAATTAAGATGTAACACTCACAAAACTAACTGTTACATGTACTAGTTACTGCCTTAAACCAGTCTTAAACCATACTGAAATCCAGCCAAAGCTACAGTTCTGTGTTTCCATAAATAAGGTTTCTACTACTAACATTCAAGCACAAATGTATTTTTCTGTGGTAAATTTAATGGATGTGCTAATTAAATGAGTAAAACTAAGAAATTTGGTACACAGAAGTTCAATGGTTATCTTGTTTTTTTTGTGGAGCAAAAACTTTCCTTTCCTCCATTGTAAGTGAAGTGGTCTGACAGAAAAAAAGAATTCTACAAATTGCAAACTCTTTAAAAGAGGCTGTAAAAAAAAAAAATCCACTTGATCAATACTTAAGCTAGTCGTAGGTGACAGGTGGAGGAATTAAATATATGGTGACAGATGTGGCTTCTCTTTTCCACAGCGGCATCAATTGGCATTAGGTTGATCTATATTCATATTTAGTCCTTTTGTTCTGTTAGGAGAGAGTAACACAATGCATTTTTCTAAATTCTAATCCCCCCCCGTTTCAGTTCTTGTAGCTTTTAGCAGCCAAATTTTATTTTCACTTCTCAGATGCTTCTACAGGTTACAAAAGATGGCAACAGACCTTCATATTTTACATTTGATGACTTGAATTTAAGAATTTAGATGCAAATATCCTTGAGGTAAATTTCGTCATGGCCTATGATACAAAATTTGAATAACAATTTGTTGGTGGAACAGTTAAGCCCTAATGGGTAATGCAAAATATATGTGATTGTGTCTGGTACACCTTTGCTTTCTATTGTTTTGAAAATGTAAACCAAGTAACTCAGTGTAGCTTGTGCTATAGGCATTAAGTTTCCTTACGGATATATTGCACATTCAGACTCAGTCTAGACTTACTTAACTTTTTAATTAGTGCTGTTAAGGTGAGACATTTTATACAAGGCAAGGGTTATAGTGAGGCAAAGAAGTGTAAGACAGAACTGTCAAATCCATTTCTCAGTGAACATTTCTCTGTTGCACTTAAGTTCTCTCTGCAAACTTCAACAGCAGAAGCCATCACCGCCACAACCCCAAGGCTATTGATCAAAACTACATGAAGGAGGCTGGGTACACAGTGTATTATTGAACACACACTTACACACCTGGTCTGAAACATACCTGTCAAACAGATCTAGTAGGATGACCTCAGAAGTGTGTGAATAATTAACACTGCTTCCAAGCGGATACAGCCAGCTGTCAATAAAGAAAGGAAGTAGTAAAACTGTCCAAAAAATAAGCTATTTATGATGTTATGCACTGAAGCTTTTAATTAATATTTACGTATCATCTAACAATTTGACACAGGTTAAATTGCTCTGGGTCTGGCTACATCACTTAGTATAGCCACTGCTATTAGTTGAACAGGAACTGACACTGGAAGGGTAAAAGAGTGCAAAAAAAAGAACTGATTCGCTCTTTCCAATCATTCCCTCCATCTAGAAGTTGCTTTCAGTGTAAAGTGCTTTCAGAAAAAGAGCTGAGGGAGGAACTGGGAGAAAACTGGAATTTCTAATCTCTTTCACTGTGATGTGAAGCAATAGGGAACAACACTAGTAGTTAATGTTGAAGCTGCAGAAAATGTGTTTAATCGAGTGTATCATCAAGCAAAGACTTAAAGTTTTCTGCAGGAAATTTGGTAATAAAAACCAAAAGCAGTTTCCTTTTTCATATATATATATAAGAAAGAAACAGTAGCCCGAGTAATCTCTTCTGACTTCTCTTGTTTCATTTATGACAGTAATCTCAATGAATAATGTTCTGACCGCTGCGTGAAAGCATGCGTATGTAAAGGATATAGCCATTTTACTGAAGAACATGTCGTTGGGGTCATCAGGGGAAGAGAAAGTCTCCAGGTCTCTCTCCAGCTGTAGCATCTGCCGTTCCATCTGCCGGAGGCTCTTTTCCAGATTCTCTGCAGACACTGACATACACCCACATACATCCAGACACACACGTTCATGAAAGCAAAAGAAATGGGAGCAGAGTACAACTCAATTACAAGCTCAAACAACGGCAACATTATTTTAAGTGTGAAAAAACCACAAGGAAGAAAAAAAAAAATAGACAGAAGCCAGCTCATTTGCGATGCATACTTATAGGTTCATACTGTCCCGGAAAAAAAACGTAAAAATAAATAATGACCAAAGAAAAATAAACAGCAGTGCAAAGCAAGTTCAGTAGCCTTTTTTATTATTCCAGCTGCCTATTAGATGCTCATTTGTGAACCAGAAAACAGTCTGAAAAATATAACAGCATTGCAGGCTTACAGTCTCACATAAGAAACAGCAAATGCAAAGTATTATACCTTTGTAACACCTGATACATTTCAACCCATTGTGTGCCTTTTTATAAACACAAGCAGTTTCAGAAAACCGGCGTCTTTGCACTGCAATGACTAACAAGGTAAAAATCTTCATACAACCCTCACTGTTTTCTGATGCTAAAATGTTTATTTTTCCTTTCCCATCTGCTTGTCTATCGTGCTGCACAGAAACAGCACTGGCTTCCTTAAACCTTAGTGGAATCGTAGGGTATGAGTAAAGCCAAACAGACAGTAGAAGTCCTGTTCCTTCTATTGTGCCACAGGACTTAAAATCTGAAAAAATGTCAACACTAGTTGATGACGGGCAGTTCATTTTTTGTTTTTTTGCATGTTTGGTATCATGCTCATCAGTTTAAAAGACAATTTGATGAGCCAAGAAAGTCAGTGTTT
The DNA here is from genome assembly GCA_029822895.1 of Maxillicosta whitleyi. Lineage (NCBI taxonomy): Eukaryota > Metazoa > Chordata > Actinopteri > Perciformes > Neosebastidae > Maxillicosta > Maxillicosta whitleyi. Next base: position 11,223,523 of record JAPSES010000001.1, read on the forward strand.
GTGGCAAAAAAGAAACTAAAGAAATATCTCCTTCTGTGTTAAACAGCTAAATGGAGCATGTTTTGGAACATACGATTGCACATCATCATCACAGATGCCTTTTACTTCAATCTTTGAGAACAAGGTGAAAACATGTTAAAAGATTTTGGTTCTCAAATGAATTGCAATATAGACATCAACACTGATGCAGCCCCCCCCCCCCCCACACACACACACAAAATAAAATAAAACATCAATAATCGAGAGTCATACATTCTTACACTATACTAACATTGATTACTGATTTGTCAGACTGGACAATAAAATTGTAAAGTTACATTTTTATATTGCCCTTTTGCATTGAATTTTGGGTTAACTTATTTTAATCTTATTGATATGTTAAAATGTGCATTTTACTATGCAAATTTAAGACAGGCAGAGTAATAGACAGACACAGTGTGTCTGCTACCATGCTGACCAAGTTTCAGTTCCATCTACAATGCAAGTTATGAAGCTGTAACCTACTTCATCTGGGTGTATTATTTTTATGTTTTTGCAGTTTTTTTTGTTAGCATTTCTAATTATATTATCACATTGAGTTGGATTCATTGCTGCTGCAGCTCAGAGGCTGCTGGTTCAGATTATGGTTCAGTTGTGTATTTCATACACATGCAGGTATAGTCTAAAATGGAGTTTGTGTGGATGGTTTCAATTTAATCACTAAGACATTTTAACAATAACAGTACACTTTAACTTTGACAAAAACAAAAATGTGTGAGTTAGTGAAAAACTACTGACACATTTATGACAACTACCCGGGACTGGGCCGGTTTATGTCCTACTTATAATACTATGGGGGTAAGGAGCAGTGTGGACCACTGCCCACAGAACTGAAAATGAAACTTGAAATGACAGTGACAATGACAATAAAGCACACTTTCAAAAGCAACTAAGAATTGTAATGGGATAGTTAAGTACTTATATCAGTACTTAGTATCAGCAAGTACTCAAATGTAAGCACTTGTACTTGGTCTGAAAAAAAGTGCTATTAGTGTATCTCTACTCTGATGTAACAAAGGCATAAAGGACGCGAACATTACGTGCTACTATTTTTTCGATTATCATTTTATTCTCTCACAGGTACATTTTGGGAATCGAAGTAAATATGCAAGGCAGAGTGTTTCACAAAAATGGTGGCTGTTGCAAAGTCGCATGATTTGCTTGTGTTTAAATGGGCAGGTTCTGCATGTAACATGAACATGACATGATGGGTTACCCACAAAACCTAGAATGAGACTGAGATTCATGAAAAACCAACATCTGGATTAGAAAAACCATTAGGATCGTCAAGTCTAACCCAGTTTCATTACAGTGGTATATAAAACCATTTTAAGTGATGTTTTCAACATACAATGCCTAGGTAGCTTTCCATGTCCAAATCTTGGTCCTATTTCTGGCCTGATTAAAAATGCATTCATTTTGGGATGGCTCAGAGCAAGAGTATTCAATTTTTTTTTGCATTTATCTGAGGTCAGGTACACCTTGAGGGGGTGTATGTCTAAATTTACCTTTTATTATCAGGTCTGAAAAAGCTGGCAAAGTAGCAGGTACCAAAATGAACCCAGTTTCATGGAAAGACCCAGTTTGTAATGTTTACTTCAGGATGTAATGTGGGCTTTGTTTGAGCTTCTATGTGAACATAAACTGTGTTTCATTAAGGGTTTTAGGTTTTCTTTTGTCATGGTTACACACTCATGTGGCTCACACAGATGCTGCTATAACATTCTTAATAAAATGTTTTTAGGTACGCTACTTGCTCACAAAAACAAACTGACAGAAAACACAATGTGCGGTTGAAAATTGAAGATGCAACAATTAAGATACCTTGTAAATCATTGACTGGCAAATTTCTTTCCCACCGGGTACAACAGAAGCCGTTTGGCTCTATTTGGGGGGAATATTTTTAGTAAAATAGATAAGACATTTGATTGAATTACAGGACTGTGGTGGACACGTATCCCCTCATAGCGCCCTTCTAGTTTTTAAATCTGATCACCAACTGCACTGGGTCACGCAGGTGAGAGAGCATAGGAACACTGAGCTGCACTTTTTATGTAGTTCAGTCATGGTTGACACTTTAAGCTAGCAGCAGAATATAACATATGGCTTAAACTACCCTGATTAGACCCTTCTTGACAAAAAGGCATAAGCTGCTTATTTTTAAGTAGTTTCAAATTTTCCTTGATCCTAAGTCATACTGTTCAAGGAGAAAAAAAAAAACAGACAGAGAACTTCAATGTAGTTAAGCTTCTCACCAAATTCATAGCATAAACCTCATTTACTGATGGGGACATCACATGTTGGATGCAGAAATACACTCAATGGTTCCATCAGGAATCTTAACTGAATATTTCGTAGAATATGAAGCTGTACCATTTTTTTCTTGAAATTGTACGTCAAATGAGGCATGAATGCGGTCTTTTCACTGCAAGTAAAGGTGAGCATATGTGATTTGAGTAAACAAACATGCAACGGCTCTTTTCAATCTGCTGTCACTTGTGATTGAAAGATAAAGGCTAGAGTAACAAAGGGAAAAAAAAATCCATCACACCTACTCCTTATCTGGCCATCCCTACGGCATACAGTATTTTGTCCTCAATGTCCAATTACTTTGTCCATCTCAACCAATTGTTCTGTCTTTCGGCTTATTTTTTTTCATATTCTTTTTCATCTTTAATCAGGGGCGCTGACACGAAGAGTCAAGTGACAGCGATGAAAATGCAACAGCTCACCGCTCCCTAAGAAAACCTTGTATATAGTCCCCAATGATGTCTCAATCAGAACTGTATTCACCAAGCCAGCAGCTCTGCACTTGATGACTGTTACCGTCATTTTTATTTCGGTATGAAGCTGACCTAAAGAAAGTGCCAGAGAACAGAATCCGGCTCATATAGTGGTCATGAAGTACTAAAAAAAAAAAAAAAAAATTGACATAACCCTGACAAATTACAGGGTAAAAACAGGCCTGATTTTAAGGTCTTTGAAAATCATAGACTGTAAGTGTTCACAAGCCACTGATCATACATAAGTATTAAATTATCTGTGAAACTTTAAACTCTAAAAATGGAATTTTTTCATAATTTACATAAAAGTCAGTTATGTTTTTGCCAGCGTTTGACTTTGACATCTGACATCATACCTTATTTACTACAATAACAAGTAAAGAAGACTAGAACAAAGTGCTGCTACTGACATTTAATGTGTTGGAATGACCGCTTCTCAATCAATCTACCAGGGGGTGCAGCTCTTCATTAACCACACTGGACAAATACTATGATGAAGTAAAATTTTATGAGAAGAAGTAGAAAGTCAATAATAACAAACATGGAGATAACAGAGAAAGTAAAACTAATGTGGATGCTAATATAGCAGCTTTTCAACTGGTACAGTTTAAAAGTGAAGCTTCAGGAGGGAAAAGAGAAATGAGTGTTAAAGGGGCCATATTGTGCAAAAATAATTTCTTGGGGTAATGTTGCTCCTGTTTGGGTCTCGTCTAGTCTTTTAAACACTCCAAGTCTGGAAAAAAATGACCCGCTATTTTCTGTGAATTACTACAATGAATTTGTCAGAAGCTCTGGTTGAGCCATTTTGATTTCACTTCCCATGTGACGTAATAAGGGGGAGAAATCTAATAAGGGAGCATGTACTTGCTGTCCAGGGACGGCCAACTCCGCCCACAAATGATGTCGTGATTGTCCAACATATTAGTTTGATTTGCCAACTGCGCGCTTGCTCTACGTCTGGTCTGATTCAGGATCAAACATGATTGTATAACGGTTCTGCGGGCAGCCATAGTGAATTAGGTAGCCTTTGGCTGCAGACTCGAGGGGGCGTGGTCAGACAGAACACTTTGGAGTTCTTTCGAACGTCTCTGACAAAATGGCGTGCTGTAAAAATGACTGCCGCTGACAGGGAAACAGAGCTGGTGAACCTTTTTTGTTTGGATGATTTTGAGCAGGGAACTTCATGACCATGTTTTGTATAGTCCATAGAACAATTCTAACTGGAGTATGAGAAGGTATAATATGTCCCCTTTAAGTTTCTTTTTCAGTTCTGTGGACGGTAGTCTCACCCTCATAGTATTATAAGTAGGATGTAAACTCTAGGTAGTTGTTATAATATATAATATGTTAGTAGTTTTTCACTAACTCACACATTTGCCCAGTAGTATTTTCCATCTGGGTATGTATCCGTCAGCACCTGGAAAACGGACAGAATTGCGTTTGCAGAGGACAGACATAATGCTCTGTTCGTAGCCGTCTGTGTCTTTAAACTTACTTCCTGTCACTGTTACGTTTGTCACTCATTTATTTTGTTAATTCTCCACACTGCTGACGTTCTCTGTATCTGCTGCACATAAGTGTGAATGTCAGTGATATCAGTGCGTTTGTATTGGAGAGCTTTTATGAGTACAAGTACTCACACTCAGTATTGGACCCGATACTGGAATCGGTGCTGGTGCATCCCTAAATAACAGTAAATGAATGTTTTTGTGTTCGATATGAATTCAATCCAAAAAAAAAAAAATCAAATCAAGAAAACCAAATTTGTTTGCCAGTGTTATAAAAAGATAACTCAAGTGCAAAATATGCAATTATGACGACACCAACTAATAAATAACCAACTTTACACGTCACATTTGGCAGATCAGACAAAATAATTAGAAATATGTCAACAATCAAAAAAATTACACAGACGCCCACTTTAATATAATGGTGATTTCTCTCTCTTTCTCCTAAAAACCTTGTGAAATAATCAGGCAGCATCAATTTCCTGAATGCAGTGTGGGCAGCATGCAGGACTGGAATGAGACCCGGCAGGCAGTTTGTTAATAGAAATGAGCCCAGTGATGATGCACTAGCAGAGAAAAGAAAAAGGCGAGGTTGAGAGGTTCCTTTTCTGGTAGCTTTACAATTGAGAGTGATAGTTGTTTGTGATGAGGCTCCCTGGGGTGGGAAGGCAAGTGAACGCAAACTGGAGCCAAAAAAAAAAAAAAAAAAAAAAGAAAAAGAAATGAGGCATCTGCTGCAGAAGGTATAGGAAACCTCCAAAAAATGGACGGAGATGGATCAGGGTTTGTGAGCATAGCAGCTGTGATGTTTAGTTGAGCAAACACACTTGGTGAAAACCAGACTATGCTAACACTCAATGCTCATCTGTCATATACAGGCTTACAAAAGTAAAATACTGATTGGTTTGTGGAAAGAAAGAAGAAAAAAGAAATAAAGACAAAGCCATTTCCATGTTCTTTCTTGCTCTCTCTTGGCCTTCTCTTTCTGTGTGTTAAGCAAGATGGATTTTTATGAGCAATGGGGCCTCACTGCCTCTGTGGTCCAGAGGAGTTGCAAACAGATATAAGAGGTTTTAGAAGAATAATAATTGCAACATTTGTAGAGGTCAAATCCCCCATTGACATCCTTTTATTACTCTGCCTACCTGCTGTGCTATAAATGAGACTGACTGGAGCCTGCAACCATGCATACTTACTCACAAACAGTCCCGCTACCCACAGAGCACCTCTATAGATCATTCTTTGATGTATGGAAATTAAGAGGCTGAAAAAAAAAGAGGCAGATCTGCCGTATGAGGCCAAAGCCTGACAGACAAGTGTGACTAGACTGATGGTGCCAGAGGCTGGGAACTGGGACTTGTAATGCGAGGAATCCTGGCGCATACATTTTATGTGCTGTGCGACTGCTTCATATAAAAGGAACATGAAGGTCACTGAAATGTAATTTTCGGTGCAGACTGCTCATTTTTTATACCTTTAATCTGACTCCAAAACAAAGCATGCATCTCTTATGAGATAACCACCTAAGTATAGTTGGATTTTCACATTACTGCTTAATGACTCCTCAGGGCCACAAGCCTTCAACAGACAGAGCCAAAACAGTACTTTTCCGTCTTTGCTGCAATACAAAATTTATGCAGATATTTCTATTTAGTATTACGCATAGCCTTCGAAGTGATGTTTCTACTGCTGACAGGCCTAATTTTGAAAGTTACAAGCTGAAAACAGCCTGGTTGAGCATATTAATATGTCATCATGTTTTGTCTTATTTCAACATGAAACTCAGCACCAAACACTATGCAAAAAACATCCTAATTGCCCAAACCTGCTTGCTGTGTGTATTGTGCTTATGTATGACAGCATATTAGGGCCACATAAGAAAGTAAAAATGGTTATAACTATGAGAATAAAGTCGTAATATTTTGTGAATAAAGTCATAATATAGGGACAATAAAACTGTAGTTATAAAAATCTCATTAACAAAAATAATGTCATATTTTTATAAGATTAGATTAGATAAGTCGTAATATTTTGAGAGCAAAACCATAATATGATGATAATAAAGTCATAGTTTTCAAAAAAAAAAACTCCTTTAATGAAAATAATGGACTTTCGGGAGATTAAAGTTGTAATATTTTGGAAATAAATTTGACAGTTTCCATATATAAGCTTCAATTTCCTCTTCTCTTGGATTGGACGAACCCCAGATGAAAGTATAACCTCACAAAATGTTAAGTTCTTCATTATGCGACGAGTGGGTACAACTTTATTCTCGTAAAATACTGATATTTTTCCCACCTTTCGGAATATTATGACTTTATTCTCAATATATTAGGACTTTAATCTCATAAAAGTACACCATTATTTTTTGTTAAATAATGAGTTGTTTTTTTTTAAACTACAATTTTATTCTTGTAGCGGCAGCCGTCGTACTTATTATGTGTGTCTTTGATTAGCAATGAAAAAAATGGGAAATATGTGGGAGAAAAAGGGGGACGGAAAGAAAGCGCAACACAGTCAGAAAAAAAAGGAGGTGCACAGATAGAAAGATAGACACAAGCTGACAAGTTAGACAAATATAGATGTATATGGATATATAGATACATGCTGTGTACTGTCATGTCAAAAATATGATTGTACTGCTGAGAAAAAGAGAAATATAACAGCAGACGTAAAGGGGCACTGAACTAAGCTGGAGTTCTGTTTCCATGAGAGACGAGCCTGGCACGAGGGGGGGTGGGGGGGCTGAAAGCTATTTTACACATAGTCAAAAGACAGCTGCTTCTGCAACAGGAGCACAAATCATTACTGCTATCTCTATCCAACCTTGTTTTCATGCTCAAGTAAGCTCTTTGGTTAGTGTCTATGAATGTAATGCAGCCTTTTAGTGTGTCTTCAGGCCTCACGAATGGCTGTCAGACCTGATGAAAAGGAAGCCACTCAAGAGCTTGGTTCACAAGGACAAAATGGGATTTGTGTGTCTGAATACTAGCCGTAGAAAAATGAGACATGCATTTATAATAGCGGAGAAAATAAGAAGGTGGCCAAGAAAGAACAATCCATCTATATAGATGCAAATATACAGTACACTCAGCTTGATGTCCGTGAAGTGAAGATGTGGACGTAGCTTCTGAGAGATCTAAGGAAATTTCTTTTATTTGATCTCAACCTTGCACTTAGGAGTCATGGCCAAGGGCTGGTGGACACACAGCAGGCAAAGTCGGGTGAAATAAAACACTCAACAGGCGCATCGTTATACACAGATTATCAAAGCACCAACAGAAACCAGAGGGGTCCACAAGACATGGAGTCCAAACAATTAAGTCACACATCTTATCCCTGGTATTTTTTTTCTCCCTCCTCACCCTTTCTTTCACTCCCCCATGCCGAGAACGGAACAGTGGGTGAAATCTTCCTTGAAGCTTCAAGAAACATGGTAGGACAGTATGGCTGCACATACATATATAATTGCTAACACACACAGACAGACAGACAGACAGACAGACTGCTGCTCACTGCCTCCTCCTGAGTGTTGCCTGTAGCAAAATGAGCAGGGAACATGACTACCACCCTGTCTGTCCCAGCCTACGTGTGACCTTTAGCACAGTCCAGACACACTGCCAAACTCAGACTGTTGTGTTCGCTGCGATGTGCGTGTTAATGCAGATGTGTGTGGTTAAATAGTAAAGTGCGCTTGTGTTGAACTGAGAGATCTAAAGTACTTTTAAGCAGTACTTTGTTCTTCTAAACAGTACACATGAGCTGAAGTGTTCCTAAAAAAAAAAAAAAAAATGAACCTACAACTCTCTTTAAAATATTCTACAGAGCAAGATTAATATCATATCAAAGAGTGGTGTAGGAGAGTAGATCAAACACTACTGAAGTGAAACACAATAAATGTTTACAGAATCAACAAGGAGCTAATGCCAGAATATTCCCCAGAGAGCTACACAGGTACAAATGTACAAATAAATCTTCAAGTACAACAGAGAAACACAGAAGACGCACCACTGTCTATGTGGGCTGCTCCGTGTATGAATCACTGTTTTCTTACCCCAATTACACTCATATACAGTGAAAATCTAATATCTTAAAAGTTTAGAGCTTTTATTAGTTCCCTAGAATTACTCTGCAGAAACTCAGATAAAAGTTTGACCGGAGGCTAATGAACTTCATAGTTAAAGTTTGGTGGTCTGAGTCATTATTAAATTGTGACAAAAGTTCATAACAGTGGTTTCTATAGCAGGGCATCCCACACAGCCCATTATCTGTTCATTAGACTCACCTCTATAGTCATTCAATAGCAATTTTGTCCATACCATTACCAGTGTTTATATCAGGTTATAATATTTAATGACAACACCACCGGCAGTTTCAAACACTGTTAAATGTTAACATTGAACACGGAATAATAACATTTTTAAAAAAAGCTTCTCTTATTCACCTCAAACAGAAAAGTGGCTTTTGTTTAGCTTTCTTAATTAATTATTTATTTGTCCCACACAGACGAGCAAAAAGAGAATAGGGAAAAAAGACTCTCTAGCTGGCAGTCCTTTTGATTCCTACAACAGTCACCCGACTTAATTACTCATTTTCTAAGGTGAGTTGGTGAAGCCCTATTGGTAAACATTTCCATTAAAATAAGAGCAAAACAACTGCAGTAATCACTACATTATAGCCCCTGAAAGAAAGTGGGAGGCGTTCAAAAATGATGTGAAGTACACGGGCATAGGTCAACAGCAATGTGCTTTCTGTCACATTGTGTTAAAAACTACGAAATAAACCCAAACGAATACGAACACTCCCCTTACAGCCTGTGCGTGTGAGTTATGAGGTGTGCGCTAATGTAAATTACCTCTGCTAGCTCGGTCCACATGCTCAAGGTCGTCAACAAACTTAATCACATCTGGAAAGTCCTCCTCGCATACTTGAGCCAGGAAGTGGAGTAATGTGGTCTTTTGGTCTGCTGACTTTGTGTCCTTTAGCTGTTGTGAAAGAACACATATACAATTCATGTTATACACTGGCCTCAGTACCTTAAGTCTTATGAGACTGCAATACAGAAAATGTACAGGGTGAGTATAAAGTCTCTTTATAATTTAACAAATTTATTACAAATGAAAAAGAATAGAAAAATCTGTAGAAATTAATACAAAATGAAAAGTAGATTTTGAAGGATCCATCCATTTTCAAACGCTTACTCCCTTTCGGGGTCACAGGGGGGCTGGAGCCTATCTCAACAACCACGGGCGGAAGGCGGGGTACACCCTGGATGAGCTGCCAGTTCATCGCAGGGCCACACAACTATTCACACACACATGAACACACTAGGGCCAATTTAGAGTTACCAATCAACCTATTCCCCAAATGCATGTCTTTGGCAGTGGAAGCCGGAGTGCCCGGAGAGAACCCACGCAGTCACAGAAAGAACCGATGGTCCTTCTTGCGCCACCATGCTGCCCATTGAGCGGGAGCATTAAGGACCTTGCTCAAGGACCCTCACTGGCAGCTCAGTTTTTTTTGCATGCTCTGGCTGGAATTGAACCAGCAACCATGATCTTACCACTGAGCCAGCCAGCTGCCGATATTGAAGGATTTTTTGTTTAATTTATTAAACTTTTATATGGGTAAATTAAAGGGATAGTTTGAGATTTATGACATGAATCTGTATTCCATCCCCTCATCAGTGTAGTACATCCACACTGACTTACCCCCGACAGTGTCCTG
>JAPSES010000001.1:11259755-11297284 GCA_029822895.1 Maxillicosta whitleyi
AATGTGTTTGTTACAAGGTGGGGGACATGTTAACTCATCTGTGCTTTGTGTTAATGTGGTATTTTTCCATCCAGAGGGCCGACGTGCTGTTTAGCGTCTTCCAACTTTATAGGATGGTTCTGCTACCTTTCACTACTGGATCAACTGTCCATTTATGCACACTCGACACTAACTCTACTTGGACAAACTGCTCCAAATGCGTTGCCAAGACATTCACAGTTATTCTGTACTGCAAATGGGTTAATTGCATTAAAACTGTTCATCAGATGAATCATGCCGGCTTTATCCACGTCAATTTTGACAGCCCTATAAATAAATAAAACTTAATAAAAGACATTTGTGTGCACTGCTGTTTTTTTACCTTGCAGTGTGACTTCAGAGCAGAGAAAGGTTATTAGCAGATACCTGTATCCTGGGGAGAAATGGCAAACTGATTTTGTGATCTTCGAGAGTTTCATCTAATTGGATGTTATTTATTAGCAGGAAAGAAGCCCAACGAAAGGGCAGATCTCGCTTCATGTTGTTGCTCATTTTTCTGGCACTTTTGCAATGTATCCAGCTCACTGCCATCTCTTTACAAACAGACAGAAGAGATATGGAAAGAAAAGACTGGTTTATTGTGGATGCCAAATAAGATAGACTTTAGATGATTATAGTAAGTTTGACCACATAATAGTAATTACATTTCAAATTAGATTAAGCATTTGTTTTTGATTTAAAAATGTATCTTTTTTTTTTTTTGCATTTTTAGGCAGAACATTTCCCTTGTTAGACAGAATTCTACAGAAGTGGGAGTGTATAACATAACATAAACAAACAAATCTTCGTGTTATTGATCCTAACATCAAATCAGTATGCGTATTGTTGGTTAGTTTTTAAACACCGTAATCTCACTGGTCATACTCAATAAATAAAACTAGATGAGACATGAATTGTACACCATAAACTGGACAAATTCCAATATGTGTCAAACCCCACCTGTCAGTACTTCTGAAGGACTCTGTGATTTTCACCCCCTCGTCTGTTCAACACCCACAGGAACACTGTACTATACATGGTTTATCTCCATCTATTGACAATGATGATCTCAAAGAGTTTCTCTAGAGTCTACATGAGAAATCACAGGAACAACTGAAAGTTTTGAAGGCTGTCAGTATTCTCTCTGGGTGTCCACTCACAGCAAAGTATTTGCTTGTTTGTTTCTGCCTTTTTTTCTTCTGCAAAGGAGGCAGCAACTTAAAAGACACCGCTTCATTCTTTACTTTTGACCTCATAAATGAATATTTTATTGCTTGAATATTATACACTCTTTAAAGATGTGATCCTATGAACCTATGTTGCCATAAAATGTTTATCCAACACAATGACCCAAAACCAACCAATTATAAAACAATTCTCTTCTTATTCTCACATTTACAACCCTATTATTGTGATGTGTTATTTATTAAAAACACCAAAATTACACTTGAGAGGCTTCCAAAATGACAGATCAGTCTTAAATATATCTACATTTAATGTGTCATAAATACATAATTCCATATTTGGTAGATACTACTCTCTTCAAAAGTGCAGTTACAGCGTCCAACCACAAACCTTATTATACTGCACAAACTGTTGCATACAAATAACATGACAATGTTGTTACATCAATGTATTAAGATGGCATAAGTTAATATGTTGGATAGTGAGTCTAAAGTTTTACTCAACTACATGTTAACATTAGTTTTATTTTTTATTTCCAGTAACTCCTGTCAAATCCCTGCAGCTGCTTCTAAATGTCTCGTAAATGACGACTCATTCGTCCGTTTCCTGTTAATCTGACTAAATGAGTGACTACAGGTTGCACATATTGTCAGACCATGGAATTATAATATATATAGCTATATATACAAAACTGGTTATCTCTTTATTATGTATTCATACAGGTTAGCTTTTTTCTTTTAGCTAAAATATTAGATAGGGGAATGTGTCAACTCGTAAATGAAACAGCTAAGTGAAGACTAGTCTGCAGGCTTCAGCTGCAAAAGCACTGGAATGATTATTTTTGAGTTAAGTGGGGTGCAAATGAACTGAGCGGGTAACGGAACGAAATGATGAAGTACAAATTTTATAATTAAATACACAAGAAAAGGAATAAAATAATACTAACCTTTATTTTCTGTTCCAGAACAAAAACACACCAGGGCAGATCATGCAGCCAAGTTGGAATTTAAAAGTACAGATTTAGAAAAAGAAGCAAGTACAAAAAAGGGAAGAGATGGAGACAGAGCAGAGAAAAAAAATAAAAGCTGGTTAGTGATGTTTAAAGCAAGCATTATTTTAGACATTTATTGTCAGCAGAGAGACAGCACAAAGCATTGCACTGAATACAAAGTGATGTTACAGTCAAAAGCCTGATTCTATAGGCAAAACAGTAAAAAGGGAGCAGTGATATTGAACAGTAGCAGACTTTTACCAGAAAAACAAGAAACTTATGTTTTGCAATAGCAAAGTCATAGAGTATTGTCTTCTGTCAATTCACAGTAGAAATGCTTCTAATGTTAAAATAGCAATGTGAGTCATGAATGAGTGGTAAGCCTCATTAATACTCCGTTATGTCACAGGTCATGGTCTTGGTTCTGCCATATAAACTTATATTATACATACTATATGTGTTCATGCTGCAGCTATTTAATATGCATACCAATAGGTTTTCATTCACATTTCAGTGAGAATATGAAATTCACCTGTGAGGTGAGAAGTCATATGAACTGAAACTCATAAAAGTCGATAAATCTCAGTAAATTAAAGTTTTCTGATGAGACAAAGGCAGAAACAGTCCTGTTGGATATTTGTTAATTTAGGGAAGTTCAGGCCCCCACCAAAAAGAAGATTTTTAGTCCGCTTTTCTTTACGGGTCAGTAGATAATGTATTACAATTAAATACAAAAGCTACAGCTTATGCCACATTCTTGTTTCATTCTTTTGAAGTTACTTGATGGAACTCAGAGAGGAAGGACCCCTCTTCACCCGTATGAGTCCCACCCTCTGCATATAACAGTAACAACAAAGACTGCAATTAAAGCCCTCAGATGTCAGGGGAACAGATTAAAGCCCAGAGTTCAGAGGCAGACATAGTAGCATCATTAGCTATGCTTAATTTATCATCTGTGATTATAAATCACATTGAGATAACTTCACTCATGGATCTAGTGATTAACTTCAGTTAACCCCTCACTATTCTTTAACCTGACACCAATGAGAATGACTGCAGTCAAGCAGCCCTTCCTTTTTCATCCACTGGTACATTAAGTGCTAAAGGAAATTTTCAACTTTCACAAAGCTTCATTGTGAGACACAAAATTAGTCTGAGAGTGGGAATTGTATTCCATGTGAGGAAAAATGGTTATGTATTTATAGGCATATCTCATTTAAAGAGAAACTTTGGCTAAATTTTACATATCCACTTAATGAACAGTGGATGCCAACTAAAAAATATACATATACATACATACATACATAAACGTGTGAGTAAATTAATTAAGAAATTACTCAATCTTAATATAGATTTTTCCCCCCACCATTATGGACAAATTAAAATGTTATTATTATTAAATTGTTATTTTCAGTGTTCTATATGAACTTAAGTAAAACTGTCATTACAATTGTTTTTTTTGTTTTTTGATTTTTTTTTTGTTTTTTACTGAAACTATATGCCAAAACATGTTCACAATGTATTTACTACAAGAGGCAAACATTTTGGATTTTTGTTGAAGAAAGATTTTCATTATTTTCAGAAAGGAAATTCTTGATTAAATTAATGAATTTTATATTTTACCTCGCCCTACTAGGAATAAGAAAAATCTATATTTCACTGATGCCTATATATCCAAACCAGTGTTCTCTTCATTTTGTTCTACAGCTGCACAATTTATCCTCTGAAAAGGAAAACAAAGAAGCAAAACAATATCATAAGAGTTTAAAAACAAGTCAATTACAGTACAATAATCCTTCATGTGTTACTTTAATGCAAATGTAAACATAGCTTCATATGAAATGTATACTTTAAAAAAAAAAAAGAGCAAGGAGGAGAAATCCACCAGGATCAAATTATTTAGATGGTTGAGGAAAGTAAAAACGGGTGTAGTGTTTAGAATCAAATGCATGTCATGGACTGTTTTCAAAATTGAGCTCTTGTCGTGATCCAGGCATGTTTTCACTTTAACTGAGCCGCTGTGGAAATACAACAACAAAAAAAAAGAAGAGCCATAAATATTTCACTAAACAGCTATTTATGTAAAAGCGTACAAGTCACATTATGTATGTTTATGGAAAACTTGCTCCACCGAAGATATGAGATTTAATCTGTGTGAAATAAACTAATACAACCTTTCCACTGCATACTATGGAATCATGATAACATCTCAGGAAGCCAGGAGGAAATAGGACTGCGTGCTTGGAGTTGTAATGGCACAAACTGACCAGACACTCATAGGGAAAGAATATGGGGAAAGAGGCAGGAAAATACAGTTCGACCCATGTCAGAAAAATGAGGCAATATGTGCATGTAGGTGGGGGTCAAGTTAGGGTACTCGTTATTCAATAGTTAGATGACTACATGTTATATAAACATAGATACAGAGGTTTCTGAAACTACATCAGCAACCCCTGAAGTAAAATCCTATATATTTGAGACTATACTTGCTGCCTTGGTAAGTGGCTTTAAAAGATTGGCTATTCAGGACAGAAAAGAAGTGGTAGCTCAACAGAGATCCTTGGAGCTCTACGAAGCCCACTCTCTTTTCCTTAGGAATTTAAACTCATAACTTTGCCCTTGGTGTGTAAAAAAAAAAAAAAAAAAAAGTCTTCATTCTACTGCTTCCATTTACTTGATATGGCTGGCCTCAGAATGCTGGCATAAGAGAGGGCAGGTGTGTGAACTACTAACATTCCCTTCACTATGCACACACAGTCCACACCTCCTATTTCTTATGCTCTCAGAAGTTGACGGAAGTTTTAGATTTTGTGTGCATGTGAATGCGAGTGAAGACAAACAATAGTCAGCAGCTGTTTCTCCTTACACAAAGCAAGCTGTCCACCAGCATGCTTTGAATCCGAACGCAGAAGAGCAGCTGTTGTAAGGACACAGAAGGAGAAGTGATATAAGAGAGAGATACAGCTAGAACTGGCCCCCACTGCTTCAGAAGATCACTCTCAAAGACACACGTCTGTGAAACTTTTGACCACACCCATTATCAATCGATCGAATTGAATGTATAGAGTGCCTCATCATAACAAAGGTTATTTTGTTATATTTTACAATTAGAGCTGGTGGAATTCTTAAGCCATTGCGGATGCCAAGCAGAATTCTCACACTTAGTGACAGTGATGAGGAAAAACCTCCTTTAACAGGAAGAAACCTGGAGCAGACCCCGACTCTGGAGGGGGGTCGTCAGCATTGAGCAGGTGGGCTTAAAGAGAGAGGGTTAAAGGAAGAGAAAGAGAGAGAGAGAGCAAGAGATTGGAGGAGAAGGGGAGACAAAGGGGAATACACATGGACATGCACAGCAAAATTAAATCTAACTGTGTGTGTGTGTGTGTGTGTGTGTGTGTGTGTGTGTCTTGCTTCAATACATAGGCCTACTCATTGTAGAAAAAAAATTCCTTCACATGCTGATCTGATTACCTTAAGAGATTCCCTCAGAAAGGTGCAGTGTCACATACAATCTTTACCACCATATTATTTTTGTATTACTGGTGTTGTCACACCCACGCACTACATGGGCTACTTTAGTAAAGTACACACATATTATTTTTACCCTCATTCCAAATAAAGTGAAAATCTCTAAAATAAATGATAAATAACTGTGGTAAATTGAGTACGGCAGAATTCACGGCCAGATGTATGCATCAAAAGGAATGCGGTTGTGCATGCCCGACAGTTTGGAGCATGTGCAAAATTCTTAGGGTGTAAAAATTGTACAGTGACACGGAGCACATGTGGGTTCTTATTGAAAATAGTAGGCCTGTTATATATAGAACATATGTATAATGAGTCTAATGTGACGGTGATTATTTTTTCTGTGTCAAATGAATGGTGTGGCAGCAGCGGAAACACTTGTAACCACACATCAGATGACTTTTCAGACTTTTTTTCCCCACTGCTGCAGACTTATTAACACTGATAGAGGAAAATCATCATCATCACTGTAGTTAGAGTTGAGGCACGCTTTTGCTTCAATCGTTCGGTGAGAGGTGATCATAAAACCCAATAGGTTTTCTTCTCATCTTGGCGTTCTGATAAAAATTCTGTTTAATATTATTGGTTTTAGATATGAAGGATCTTGCAAATTGCACAGTTTAATTATTATTCCCAGCAACCGATACGTGCTCTCATCAGCACCAAACAGGAAGCAGTAAAGCATAATAGACCCGAGTGTGGTTCTGTATAGTGTGTTATACTTCTGACAAGCCACTGCAACTATCACTGCTGCAAAAGGTGAGAAAACAGGATGTTCAAAACACATTCCGAATCTATAAAAAAATTCCATGTCTGATCCTAACATGCAAATGGATATTAATGAAAAACTACACAAACTGTTTGCATACAGGATGGGTGTTATAATTAACAGCACAGGAAGATGGCCATTCTATTTAATGAGTGAGGAAATAGGAAATCAACAACCCAATTTGACCACCACCATTGACTAAATGTAAGTGGTCACAATTAGTCTTGATATACAGTATGTTTCCTGTCTCTTCTCCAGGAACTTCTCTTTGTGGCATGTGTACTGTATCAGTTACTTTGTGTACGTGCTTTTGTAGAAATTATTACATGTGCTCGTAACTGCAGGGACTCATTGACTCACATAAACATATGGGACTTGCATAACTATGAGATGTCAGGACAAGTATTCCAATAAAGTACTTGTCAGAAAAAATTGCCTCGTTTCACCCGGACACTTTTATTTATTTATTTATTTTTTTTACACTGACTGTTTCTGATAGACCTGAAAAGCAATTTTCAGACAAAAATCGACAGGTCTTAGCTACTCTTTAGGGGCCAAATAATTAAGGGTTATTTTGGCTGTGTCAATAAAATGAAGTGATCTTGCCCATGAGTTGCTATAATAGCTACAATGTGAAAGGTCTGAGAAGGAAATTCTAAGGAGACAAGAAAAAAATAAAAAATTACAAAATAGTTTGTCACGGACAAAAATATCAATAGGGAAGTTGCAATTGTCAGTAACTCATAAAGTTTGAGCTGTGGTTCTCTTTGTTATTTATATTATGCCAAGTTCCATTTTGAATACATATATGGAAATTTTCTATTAAAACAAAAGGAACTAACAACTGAAAACAAAACAAAAACATTCTCTTGTTATTTTTCCCTGTATTAATAAGTCGTGTTCATTTTGTTTAGGAGAGGGCATTTACAGGAAATCAGTGTCAAGCCCTCACAAATACTGAGCAGACTCATGAGGCATCGTTAGGAATCAACTCATGTTATTTAGCACAACATTATTTATACTATTCGACCTGACCTACAAGTAAGAGGGAAAAAAATGTTGCAACTTGTTCACTGAGGATACATGTTAAAGTGGCCATGACCCAAAAAAATCACATCCCACTGTGAGCAGCCAAACAGAGGAGCTATAAAGGATACCACTGCTGTGAATACATTCACTTAGTCACACAAATAAAACAGATGTGTGTTTTTCCTTTCAGAAAGCAGCAGTATGAATGCTAATCAAGTGTGCAGATGCAGTCTTCACTAAACAGTTTTATTTACACTTGATTAAGTTGAGGTCTGCCAAAAATACAACAATGGAGGTCTCCAAACAGACTGTTGTTAGTCCCTATCCACACTCAGCAGTTTGTGCTCTGGATGGCAGGGATTCTCAACAGTGAAAGGCACAAACATCACAAAAGTATAAGGAAGTTCCAAGGGAAATAAATGAATATTTAATAAGAAAAACTGTGTGAATACTGTTTCATACTGTGTCCTTTTCAATGTTTAATGCTGATCTAGATGCGACTGCTGTTAAGTGAGATGAAACATGATGCCACATGGCTGTTAATAAGAAGACAAGTCCACATGCATGTATGCATAGAGCTGTATTTACTGATGCACAGTAGCAGTGACTTGGTGCGACAGCTCAATCCAACAGTCATGCTGCTCCAACGATCTCCACTGGGATGGAGAAAGGGAAACGGGGAAAATAAATAAAAACATAAGAGAACGGACACCAGCTTTGATTTAGTCAATAGTTTATGCCTTTCAAACCAAATATAAAATACATTACTCATGAGCAATAACAAATGAAGCAAGGGGCATGCTGGAGAGTAACAGCGCTTTTCCCTGTTCCCTCATACGATAAAACATGGCCTGTGTGCTTAAGGAAAATAAAATTCTGTGAGTTCATGTGTGCACACTCCGGGTCATTACCCTAACACATGTGTACGATTGGCAGCCTGCGGCCATCTTTTTTTTTTTTTTTTTAACCCTCTCAAGAAAACACCTGCTTGCCTGTCTGTCTACCTGTTTGCCATTTAGATCTGCCTCCATTATTCAACAACTCCTCTGTGGGGAACAAGGGTACACTGGTGTGTAGGGGGGGTCTTGTGTACCTTAAGAGATGCAGTTGTGACAGGTAGATAACACCTGGATGAATAATTCAAAGTGGCGTAAGCTAGCTGACTCAGTGACAAGACAGGAAAGAAAACACAAGACATGTGAATAAATCATCAGAGAGGGGACTAATAGACCGAACACAGGAGAGGACAAGACTGATAACATCTCGCTACATCTTGCTGTAGCTTTAATCATTCTAACAACCTTGTACATGAATATTCCAGAACTTAGAAGCAATACTAATGTATGAGGATGGTAATTGTAAGGTTTGTAAACATGCATGAACAAACGTGCTTAAATGTGGCACCCTTTGAAATCAGCGCTCACCAAGAACTCAAAAATGCTATTGAGGTGTTTGCATATAGTTGTAACTGCATGCTTCAAACACTAAAATGGCAAAAACTGACAATGTTGAAATGTAATGCATGAAATGGTCATAGAATGTGATCTGGTCTGAATCTAAAACAATTATAAGATTCCGTGCCTTTATTGAATATAGCTGTTAAACTGTCATGGAGCATTTTGAGACAGTGAGTGAACTCTTGGATTTAATAAATCGGTGAAGATCCTTTGGCAGCAATAACCTCAAGCAGCCTGCTGATCACACCGACAAAACGTTCAGGAGGAATATTGGACCATTCTTCCTGAAAGAACTACATCAGCTGTTGTGAACAGCTCATTTGAGGCTAATCCACAGTATGACTCAAATTTCTAACCACCATTTTGTGACAAATTCATGTAGAAAACTAGAACATTCACAGATTTTGTCATGCTGTGGTATATTACAGGGTTCCTACGACTAAGACTATTTAGAACAGAATTTAATGTCTATTTCATGGCCATACTGGCAAAAATGAGTGACTCTTAGAATTAAGGAAAATGTACAGTGTTTCTTTACTCCAACGCCTCGATTCCCACCGTAATGTAAAGTCAGCGATAATTGGTTCCTAATTCATTTTTAACTGATGGGTTGGACAGGGTAGAACTGAGTTTTCCAACGTTACTTTCTTTGCAGCTTGGACATTTAACAGACACATTTGAACACAATATTGTTAACACATTTCTGGCAACATAACTAAAGACCTACCATATTAAATTGAATACCTTTTGAAGACTCTTTTAAGGGATTAAATGCAGATTTGTAAATTTAAGTCTTTCTAGCCCTTCCACATCCACAGCCCATAGATAAAGGCAGTGAAATGGAGTCAAATTGACCCCAAGGAATACTCAAGGGTTAAGACCCCACAGGAACCCTAATATTAACTGTGTCCCTGAACCGATTTAAATTCATCCACATAGTCTGAATATATGTCTTACTTTCTACCATCATGCTTTAAATGGCAGTAAAATTACATCAGATATAACAGCATTAGTCTTATCTGTGCCACCCACCAGTAAATGAAATAATACATCAATAGAACCCTAGATTAAACCGTCTACTTATCCAACAGCAGAGCAACCTGGATCACACAGAGCACACTAACAAATAAACCAGCACAAAACAACATGCTTTTCCAAGTATTTTGTTGTCAGCGAAGACACAAAGCTATTAATACTCCAGCACAAATGAACGTCGGTACATGTGTCCAACATGACGGAAACATATTCACACAAATCTGTCTTGCTTTATCGTAGCCAGTGTTTTCTACATTCAATAACATTCAAGATTTTAGCCAAGCTGCCGCAGTCATGAGCCAGAATGACAAGACAGGGGGAGAGAATGCGAGGAACTAGAAGGTACTGAATCAAAAAAAGAGGATGTTAGAAAAACGGGGTACACGGGGTTTGTACACATTTTTCAAGGTCAAATTCACGTTCTTTTCAAGCACTTTTAAGGGTCATTTTCAAGTTATCACTGGGGTAAAATACATATCTACAGGAATAGTCATGATGTCATGTCATTATATTATAAACATGTAAATTTATGTGTCATAATAGCAAAAAGAAGAGAAATTAAAGGAGAAAGCAAAGGTTTATCTAAAATAAGGGAAGACACTTGGCATTCTTCAGACACACTTGCACTGAGACAAAGATTAAGATAAAAATCTACCTGAGGTTGACCTGAGATCACCTGGTAATTTTCTTTTTTGATGTTGAATGTTTTTACTTTCAAAATGTATGACCTTCCTGTAAGTAGCTTTGGCTTGACATCTAACCTGGCAGAGTTAACTTTTTTTTTTTTTTTTTAAATCCCACCACAGTTATAATTGCAAACACTTCCAAGCACATAAACTAAAACACAACACTGAAATTCAAACACTTTGAAGGTTTTTAAGCACCTGTATAAACCCTATATACAGTGAAGAAGGTCTTTGTGACAAAAATGATTATTGGAAACAACACAACAATGCTGTCCTGTGAGAACCATAAATTTCTAAAAACTAAACTCTTCCTGAGCATGCAATATTTAGTGATATCTGGTGTTCAGACTTACAGATTGCACTGTTCTGTCCTCATTTACAGAGTGACGGATGAGGCAATCAAATGTCATAGAGAGAAGAGTTAAGAAGTATGTAAAGATTAGGAAGGGACTCACCTGTTCTTTGTGAACCAAAAGTGATTGCAACTCTGCTGAGCAATTCTGGTTTTGCATATTGGTCCTCGTCAACCAGCACCCAGAAACTGTTCTCAGACATCTCCTGGGGTCGGATCTAAAAGGACACATTGTTAAGTTTAGCACATTTAACTGATACGTATAAATTCATAAAAAGGTGAACATTAGAGGTCGCTGTACAGAGCCTGTTCAGAGCCTATTAACAAAAGAAGCTTGACTTCAGCATGAAATGTCTAATACAGTCTGAAATGTCTAATGCAATACAGTTTAATTATTCTAAAACTGACAGGGGCCATAAATTATTTTTTACAAGAATTTTGTTCTCAACATCATCACCATATGTGAGGGTCTCATCCAGCTGTGCAATAAGGCCATCCCTCCTTATGTCTTACCAAAAGCTAAACCTGAAAGCATATGGGGAAGTTTGCTGAACACCTGTACTAATGTACAGATGAGATTAAATTATTAATCACACAAAACTCCACTATCACTTGTGTTGTAAACTAATACTTCACTGCAGTGAGAAACATCTGTAAATGCACCAAAGAGGCTCCTCTGACAATTAATAGCATCTGATCATCTGTTATTTCAAATTATTATTGGCTTGGCAAAGAGACATAGGAGGCTGTTGTTTAACTTCTGAAAAACATCTGTAGCGTTCATCTGTGGTGTTGTGATGCTGCCAATAAAACTCAAGAACAAAGTTTAGAAAAGGACAGCTATAAATATCTGACATGCGTGTTTACATTTTTCTCCTGAAACTTTCTATTATCTGTAATTCAGCTATGAAAAATCGTATCCAACAGACGATGAAAAATATACCATTCCATTTAGGAAATTGTAACACTCAAAGTCATCACTTTATTATAGACACTGGTGCAATGTAGCGCAATTCAATATAATAGCTTGCAATAAATCCTTTCACTCAGAAGCTTTCAGTTTTGTGCAAGTCTCAGAGATGTGTTCTTTCACCTCTGGTTTCATTCTAGTTGTACTTTCTAGTAGATTTTTAAGGTACTGTTCATGATTTATTTTATCTCATATTTGTATAAATGCACTTTCTGTTTTTGAAAATTATATGAAGTAGTTCGAGACAACTTCAAACTTTGACTTAATGCAACTTAATTGAATTTGGGCAAAAAACAAATAATAGAATTTAACTTGAAAGCTTGCGACACTTTGAAAACAGTTGTGACAGAGCAAAAATTAAAGAGAAAAGTGTAAGAATATACAAGTAAAACTATTCTATAAGACTTTTCAATTGGAAACTTGAGTGATAACAGGGGAGGTGATAACAGGAATCCCGACTGGACATGAAAGGAGTATCCTCCAAAGGTTTGGTATGGGAAGGAAGGTATGATTCAGATAGTTTGAGGAAATACAATCTGAAAATATATAACACAATGAAAAACCTTTGTATCATTTCTGTGCAGAAACACCACCCAGTTCATGTCAGATGACAGAGCGGCAGCCGGAATGTGTGCCATGTTCAGATGAGTCCATGTTTCAGCTTGTTTTGGGGATAAACAAATGTTGGATTCTATTTTTCCAAAGATTAAAAATACCATCCAGACACTTATCAGCAAAGGTGTAAAACCAGCTTCTGTGATAGTATATAGTGCCTACCATCACAGAAAACTTTCAACAAAAATTTCCAAACTTTTCTGTGAATGACACCTGTATGAAGTAAGACGTAGCATCTGATTCCTACCTTGGACCAGTTCAGGCGCTTTATGGATGTTTCAGGCTTGAATTCCTTCTTAGGCTTTAGTCCATAAGGCAGTGCATGATGGGTAGGGGAGCCTAGAGCGCCGCCAAATCCCAGTGGGGGTGGAGGAGGGGCACCAAAGGGAGGAGGCACTCCGGGTGGAGGGGGAGGGGCAGGACAGCCAGGTAAGGGAGGTGGGGGAGGTGGTGGCGGGGGCACTACCGCCCCCGGTGCAGAGGCAGAGGCTGGAGGCCCCGACACAAGTGTTGAGGAAGGTGATGGCTGAACAGAATGGCCAGAAGGCAGGCCCACAGGTACAGCACCAAACTGGACAGCAGAAATGGAAACACTCACACTCACGGTACCATCAATTCACAAAAAAACATTAGATTTTTATTCAATTAACAGGCAAAGATTGTCAATCTTGATCTGTATATCATGATGCATATTGAGTCATTGCATTCTTAAAGTAAAGTCATGTGATAAATTAACAACGCTTATTTAATACAGCCAAGTGTTTTATTAAGGTTTATGTTCAGTCATCAACTCTGTCCCATATGCCACAGCTTGAATAAAGCTCTAATACAAGAGGTATACTTCTGTATAGATATTTGTTTTTTCTGTTTCAGCACCCAGCATGATGAGTTACTAGAGGAAGGAGCAGGTCTTTGGTCTTTATTCTTTAGTCTTTGCACAAATAGCACTGACAATTCAATGAGCAGATTGAAGAAATGTGGCTGAATTGCATTTCAACAAGGACAACCTTCAGAGTAACCTGATCTTTGTCTTCATCAATTATGATTGCACTGCAATCACTGTATTTCATTTATATCATACAGACAACTATTATTATATTATTAAAAATATGTATGCAGGAATACATATGTGTTATATTGTTGTTGTTATTATATTGATATTCATATAAAATAATAATTGCTATTATTTATATAGAGATGAGAAGAAATGGAGATTGGGGGTAGGAGTATATAGGTTTTCACTTTTTGCTGCTCCTTTTCGAGCATTTTTAATTTTATTAAGTTTTATTTCATTTTATTTTCCTCTCTTTTGTTTACCTATTAACCTTTTATGTATCATTACTGATATTTTGTTGGTTGGTTTTGTCTTGATTTCACCGTCTTCATGTTAGAAATGAAGATTTCAAAGATCAAAACTATTATCAAAGTGAATTCTTTTTTTTTTTTAATAAAAAAATAAGAAATACTGACAACTGAAAGGAAGTGAAGCACGGCAACTACAGCATCTGCCAAATGCTCAGCACAGAATGATTCCCTACCAGTAGCAGTGTGCTAGGCATAACGGAGACGTGTTCTTTCAACCGTCCAGCAGAGGCCAAATGCTCATAAGTGGTCCAGATTGTGTCCAGAGCATGATTTGTTTTTTCCAAAGCTAAAAATCAAATGTTATAGCCAGGGCTCCACAGCTCTGTAAATTGTATCATATAGAGCAAATGGTTTATTGATCCATGCACAAGTTTTAGATTAAATACGCACACTAAAGGTCAGCCCTGGGCCCATATTCTTCTGTTGCCTCTAGAGAGAAGAACACCTTTGTTGAATTTACAAGTGTGTGCACAAATCTGTGTTGTTAGCGTCAGGGTGACACAGTCTCTGAAACAAAGTGTGTATGCCCACATGGGCTAACATTGGGTAAATGTACCACCCTCATTTCAAGCAAGGTACTATTTGAGTATTCATTCTGTGTTTGCTCTCTCAAATTGAAAAATTATCAGGAAAATAAAAAGGAAGTTCTCATCCCCTCTCTGAGAGGGTAGTTATCTCACAGTGCCAGGGCGTGGGAGCAACTCTCTGGAGTGTTAGGGGGGTTGAAGAAAGGCCCAGTAGTAAGGCTGAAGGGGGTTGTCAGAATAAATTGCTTTTGGAACACTTCCTCTTATGGGATAGAGATCAGAGAATTAGAAATGGACAATATGGAGGACTGGTCAGTGTTCTCATTAGACTTAGTGTCAGCTAGCCAACAGAGCAGCCGCCATGTCAAACCAAACAGCAGACTCTAGTGGATAAAACCCCCACCCATAGCGTACCCCCAAAATAACAAGAACATTATGGGAAACAAGAAAAGAAAGCTGAATCCTGCTGAAGTCCTATGGCAGAATAAAGGCCCCTTTCAGTTCCTCACACTTTATACCAGTTTAAAGAAATGTTCAGTCTTAAACAATATCTAAAGGCTGAGAGAGGTTCTGTCATTTTAAGGAGTTATACACAGTGTCGATATTCCAAGCTATGAAAAGCAAAGGGAAGCTGTGTAGAAGGTACTCTTGGCTACTAAAATCACCAACAAATGAATGGTACAGCTCCACAGACTGTATTACGAGCTGAATAAATGTGAAGCTCATTGTTGATACATGTCTTACTGTTGCACTAAAATCATATTCTATTGAACGGATCGAATTTTATTGACACAAACATTCAATAACCGATGCATCGTGATATCATTCCAAACTTTTCATTCACTTGCAGGTTTTCGACCGGTGCACTGGGATCATGCAGGCGCATGTCTGCGTATCGATACGTATCGGATAATCTTCCCATCCCTAACGTCTATATTATGTTATCATCAAGTTCTCTTCCTTTACACCAAAACTCAAAATAACAACATCTTATGATCTCAAGACAGTCTTACTTGTATCAGCTGATATATTACACTATAGCTCTGTTAGCTTAGCTGTGTTTCTAGACATAAAACCGGAGTAAAACCACAAATCACCTGTTTTTTACATTGTTCTGTCAACAGCTGTAAAGAAAAAAAATAAAAATAAAAACTCTGTTTAGAACTTTGTGCAGCGCTGAAAACAACAGCAGTATTTGTATTTTCACTTTCCCGCACTTTGATGAGACTCAAAGATGCAATGCCTCACTACTCCCTCCAATGGTCAAGTACATTCACAGTGATATGTTGGCCCTTGGCTCTGAATAAATCCAGTCCAATACAATATATTGATGTCTGCTGAGGTCAGAACCCTTTACTCTAAACCAGAGGTCATTTTAGTTCAGGAGTCATGTACTGGTCAATGTGATCTGAAGAGGGCCAGACCTTTAAAATAATAACATGATAACTCTAAACTTTTCTCTATGTTTTGTGTAAAAAAAAATTAAAATTAATTCTGATAATGAAAAAAAAGTGCAATTTTAACAATATTATACCTCAGCTTATCATTTATACATGTACATTACCTACATTTTGGGGCAGGAAGAATATGCCTCTATTATGCTGTTATATGACAGACTTTAATCCATAAGCCAGGGGGTCCGTCCAAGGGATGAGTGATGCTCCCCTCTCAGCTTTCTTGATTCAAATGCCCTATGACAATGTCGCCCCCGCGTTGTGCTTTTGCCCCCCCCCCCCGAAAATCTTCCAGTGACTGCTGCTAAGGAGTTCCCCATTCTGACAAACTGAGCTATTTCAGTTCTGTTCATTTTCTCCACAACCTACGATGCAAGGTGGGCTTATTCTTGCACGAATTGAAGATCTTTGTGTGTGTTTGTGTGAGCTTTGTGCTCAACTAACCAGGCCCAGGTTTCACACCGAGTAAGTGAATTGAGACTAGATTTGCATTATATTTCGATAAATATACTTTTTGTTTGTTGAGGTGCCTTATGATTTTTCCAATGTAAAATATGTGACATGGGTCAAAAAGGTTGGGAGACACTACTCTAAACAATCAAACAATGATGAATCAAGTAGGTTTTGAAAAATATTTTAAAATACAACTAATATAACATATAGCTCCTTTAGCTGTGCAGGGAAAACACTTGGAAAAAATAGAAAAATAAATCTATGTCAGGTTTACCTGTGACCTAAAGGCCTGAAGCTCTGCTTGGAGTTCCAAAATTTTCTCTTCACACTTAACCAGCTGAGCTTGGGTCTCCTGTTTGCATAAAAACTCCTCATCAAACTAAAAAAGGGAAACACAAATCCACATTAACCAAACCCTCAGCAAACAAATGTATTGAGTTAATGCAAACAGGAAACAACAAAACAGCATTTGTTATAATTACTTCAACCTATTAAATGATATAAAGATTTTGTACAATCAACATTCATTTTGCCTCAATTAACTTCATCTACTGATTGCATTTTGACCTTTGAAACACACTTAATAAAGTCCATTAAGTACTACAAAAATGCCAATCAGTGTGTTTATCATTCTAATCAGCATCTCCAACCTGCTGTTTCCGAGCATTCAATTAATCACAGCAGTCAAACCAGTTGACCTTACATATTTTACAAGCATTGGTGTGCTTGTGTTGTTATGTGATGAAAACTACAACACAGCTTTTGCTTTAACTATTGCTGCTAAAAGAAACAGCCCTTTTTGGTTCTTTAGATACTAATGCAAGCTAAAAAATGTTACTTAATAGTCAGAATGTAGGAAAAATATCCAAAAATTGCTTTGGTTATATTTACCTTCTGTGCCAGTTCAGAAGCTCTTTGCTCATACTCATCAATTCGGGCTTTATCTACACACACCTCTGTAAACACAAAAGGAATGAAATCAATAAAATCTTACTCAAATGTTTGGTTATTGACATATCTTGCATAAGTGACTTGCCTAAGAGGTGGCTGAAGTCAACATCTAGACGTTTACGGTAGCCAAAGTCCGGGTCAGTACCACTGCGATGGAGCACGATTTGAGACACACACTCCTCAATTATCTTGAAGTACTGAGGCCTAAGAGAGAGAAAATACTTCAGAATTGCACAAAAAGTAGATATAGAGACAGACAGATAGATAACATAGGTATTTATGAATTGTCCAGTAATCTTTCCTAATAAGAAGACTTTATTAGATTATATTAATGTAGTGGAGAAATGAGGATACACTGTTTTAAATGTTTGTAGATTTAGCATTAATGTTGCCTTTCATAAAAAAAAATATCACAATTATTTCAATCAATTTAAAACCCAAGATCAATTTAAATACAACAAGCAGCACTCCCAATTATTAGTATTGAGGAAATCTTAACCTCTCGTAATTATTTTAGAAGAAAGCAGTCCAATCAGACATAGCCACAGGGTGCAGACCAATTAAAGTGTTGGTTTTAGGATGGGAGGAAAACCACAGGTGATGTATTTCATATATTCTTCATATTGGAGGTCTATCTTTTGATCAAGGTTTAACTCATACCCAGCTGTGACTGAACCAACATAAAATAAGCCTTTGAAAAGTACCATTAATAGGAGATTAGAAACAGTCTGGAGCTGTGGTTCTCCAGTTCAGTATGGTGCTGAATGAGATGTTAAAGCCATCGTACACAGGGAATTTTGAACAATAGAAGAAGCCTTGGAAATGATGAAAGATACAGTATTCTCTTTGTTAGCTGGTGTCACTGAAGGGGTTTAAGGCAGATGAAGTGAGACCTCAACAAAACCAAAGCTTTTCACCAGAGCACATCATTAGCAATTTCAAAAGGTGCTTAGCCCTCTGCTTATATGTGCATTTCGCCAAGTTGTGACATTAAAATGGATGGGATTTTTTAGTGCTTTTATACTTTACTGGCACTCAAAATACTTTTCAATGGGTTTCTTTCACCGGTGACAGCAGAGCTGCCACCTGGAGCAACACAAGGTTCAGCATCTCACCTAAGAACACTTTGACATACTAACAAGAGGAGTCTGCTACTGAACCTGTAACCTTGCAGTTTATAGACAAGGCACTCTACTTCCTGAGCCACAGTTGCATTACTAAGCATTATTCTATATGATTCGTTGCAAGTATTGTACATACTGTACCTGACTGAAAGATCACAGGTTTAGTAAAGAAAATTCAAGACCTGACAACTGTAACATGTAAAAAACACAAATATATAAATAGCATAGGGTAAAGGACGAAAAAATCCCAAATATAAAAAGAGACACACTGTTTAAAGTATAACCTACAGTTATGAAGTTTTGATCATCATTTTTCTATGTGTGTAGAGAGGAGTTGTACCTGACCAAGTAGTCATTGCGTACAAGCATCAGATGCTGCAGTATGGAGAGAAAATAGGGCTCTGCACTGCTGTCCTTCACCATGCTGTGCACAACACTGAACACATCCCCTGCATCAGTATAGAGAGTCAAGGATTCTGTATTAACTGAAGACAGACTACAACACCACTGAAAAAGGTAAAAATGCCTAAAATAAAAGGCGTTTCTAAAAGCTCAGTGGACTTTTATTTGATTTTTAGGCTACTTCTTGTTATCGAACATCTGAGCAGAAATAATTACAAAGAGGTAATAAACACTTTCACACCAGAATTATGAAAAGCAATGATCTTTTAGTAATAATACAAAAGGATATTCCAACTCGCTCTTGATGTCTTCTAGTCTATGAGAGAACTCTATCATGTCTTCTTCTTTGTGCTCCTCAAATACTTTCAGCTGAATGTCAAGGGCTTCATTCCTGATTGTTACCAGTTGCTGCAGATGAATTGTAAAGAACAAGGAAAGAGAAATTGCAGATGGATACAGTTAAAAAAGTACGAAAAATTCATTTAAAAAAAAAAAAAAAAAAGGCTCTGTGATATCAGCTATTAAAGAGCCTGTGTAAAGACAAGGAGCTTGTTCTAAACACTATTATTCTTTATGATATACAGGTGTGGGGGCCAGCTCCTCATTTTAATTTATTTGCTTTCTTGGCAGCTACAGCAGCATTGTTTACAACAGATAAACATGTTAGGTAGATGGTATAAAAGCCAGTGGGAAGATTATTAGCCCAGGCACTAGAAATTTTATTGGTTTCTGGGAGCTGGCATGGAACGAGGAGGACGTGCAAAGTCTCCCTTATGTTTTATAAATTATTTGTTGGAGCAAATCTCCAATACTTTACTAGAGTGGACAACTCATTTAAATATTAATACAAGGTCAGTGCAAGTTTATAATGTGTCTTTGTGTGTGTGTAGTTGTATTGTACTTACCGGCAATATCTCTTTCAGGCCACAGCGTATAAATTCATTTCTAATGTGCAGCCTGAAGTCCAACTCATCTGGAGATGTTACTAGTGCATTGATGAGTTGCATGCATGCTACCTGCAACATGAAGAGCACATGCAACAATGAAATGAAAAGAGAGAAATATGATGGATGATTTTTTTTTTTCTCACAAGTTGATGAAAAGCATGCTGACATGCATTTTAAATGAGTTATGTCCCTAGGAAGCCGAGGACCATAACTAATGCATGTCTATTTTCTCCCGTCCCCAACTAGGGGGGCTGATTTTAATATTAATGTAGCAACTGCAGACCCATACACACAAAACTAACTAACAGTCAATTTAAGGGCAAACGCGCTCTTTTGGAAGCTGTTTTTCACTCCCCTCTGAGTTTGGTTTACTGCACAGGGACCGCTGCATCCTGTGACTCTTCAACTAGCCCGGCAAACACAGACAGAAAACTCAATTATTGATCAGTAAAGTAGCCCAGTCATGTGTGAAAAGAGGGTATGGCGATGCTAGAGCCCAAGAAGGATATTCCGATGTGCAGTTTCATGGCACACTTTTACTTCATAATTTTTCATTACCCAGACACTCAATTCTAGTATCTGAATGGCTCATTCTTAAATAGAAGAAAGCAACATGGCTAAATGTCTTAAAAAAAAATGTTGAAGTGTTATTGAGCTTACTTGATATGTTAGCTGCACCCATTTCCTAAAACATACAGCTCAGGTTTAGTAACGTTTGGCAGAATTTTCTAAGCTCAGTAATTATTTATATTATTTATATTTCTAATCAAATATCCACCTGGATATTTCATTCATTTCATTCAATTCTTCTTAAACTACTCCTCTTTTTTTTTTAAGCTGGAGCTTTACAGTCACTACAGAAGGATTCACAGATCACTGCCATTTTTAAGCATCGCTAAAGCTCTCTGCGTGAAGGTGTGCTTTATTAGGATGCATTTGTAATGTTGTAGGGTAAGTCTAAGTGAGTTGAAAACCTCCAAAACAAAAAGTTAAACTTCTAAATTTAAAAACCGCAGACATGTTCTAATTCATTTGAATCCATTACTGAAAGGCTGATGATAAAGTACGATGTACACATCACTGACTGTGCTGATGATTAAAACCTCTCGCATGGAGAATTTTCTGGTATCCTTGGCTTTACAGAATGAATGCATTTAGCCAACAGTTAAGGGACACCAAAATCAAAGGTTGCCAAGGGAGACGGTGTATAAATGGAAGACAAAAGCTGCACATTGGAAATTAGAATAACAATAACTAAACATTCATAACATCCAGAGGTAAAAGGAATCTGTATGGTGTATTAGGTAGTGGTAGGAAACGAGTCAACAGTTAACAAAGGTCTTTCAGTCACTGTCCCTTAAAATGTAAATTCACATTTGTAGGGTTTTTTTTTTTTTTTTTTTTTAATCCTGTTTACTAAATCTCTCTGAATGTAAGCTTTCAGGGAAGCCCAAAAATTCTCATTTCCACAAATTCAGTTTAGAATGAAAAAAGTTAAGAACTAAATCTTGACAAAAAGACATTATCAAACTAAGACTGTATTGGTGACTAGGAAACCCCAGAGCCTACGGAAGTCATGATCTGGAAATGGTTGTCGCAAATTTCACTTGAGAGAAACCTGCAGGATGAAACAAGGAGTCTGTTCTGCACATGTACTTTGCACTTACTTGTAATTGAACCGAGCGATCCCTCAGTCCCTGCACAATGGGACTAAACCTCTCAATGGCTCGCCATTCCCCTGCTGTGGTGATAGCTTCAAGGACCTTCTCTAAACTGCACAAGAACATGAAATGCATGACTGAACAACTGAAAAAAATGTGAAAGAATATTGTATATTAATTCGAGGGGATCCTGGGCATTATTTCCCTGACTGAAGTGCAGATGGGCTTTTTCAGGTGACATCACCACCTTGTCCTTAAAATATGACTAAACTGTTTGACTTGATTCATGATCAAAGGGTTTTTACAACTGAAGATGATAAACTACTTACGGTCCAGGATTTAGTTTTCTGCAGGGAATGTTTGCTTTTGGGTAATCAATAGATGTTTTCTTTCAATATTAGAAAAAAACATACAGAAGTATTGACAGAGAGCAGAACATACGTGTTTTCTTCGCCGACTATACAGATGGCCGACAGCAACTTTACCACATCAGTCATCATGGCAGACTGGACAGGATCGATAGCTCTTGCCAGTAAGGAAAGACTTCTCTCCTCCCCCAGGATTCGATCCAAGCCATACTGCAATGAGCAGAGGAAAAAAATATGCTGTAATTCTGCCCATTTGCAACAACAGCAATACAATATCACATCTAATCAAATGTTTCAAGTTTGTTATTCATTTTATACCATATCCATCATGAATTACCAAATGTCTGAGTAAAGTTGAAATAAAGGGTAACAATATCCAGTGACTGCTTTTTTTGGTAATTCAATACAAACAGTACAATGCAGTACAATGTCTAAGAATTTCAGAAACTTTCAGGCCTGTAATTACGTCTGGACAATGAAAATAATCTATCATCAGCGGGTTATATTATATAAAGAAAACAACTTCACAATGTCTACTGTCTAATTTTAAAATGGTCAATTACACACGATTGAAATTAATTTAGTCTTTGAAAAGATGGGTTATTTTTTCCTTCACTTCATTTGTTTTTTCTGGATTAAAAAACTACTTAAAAAAAAAACCCACTTAAGAGCATTCTTTAATCATCCCCATTTGTGTCGAAAATGAATTGTTAGCAGTGGTTGATCAAGATGAGTTTTTTTTCCTCTGTTAAACATGTTGTCTGTTGACATATACAATCATCCACTATGTTCTATTTCTTAGTGATTAGTTTCTATAGGTGGGAAATGTCTCATTCACATCTGCTTATACTGTATATAGTTTAAACCATTATGTGTCCTACAGATGAAATGAAGTTTATTCAAGGCAAGATTTACAGTATGATAACTTTAAGTAAAACATCATGCCATTGATGACAGACAATAGACAAAGCAACTGTGTGTCTTGAAGCAGAAAGACAGAAGAAGAAAAGGCTGCACTGACAGCTGGCAGAGAACACCTGTCTTCTTGGCATTGTGGGTACATCCCATCCCAAGATGCCTCTTTAGCCAGGGAAAGGTCTGGGCTGACAGAGAGGCCTACGGGTAAATGCTGGCGTCTGGCGCCTGTTGAGACGCAGGATTACATGAGACCTTACAGCACACTTTGTGCCAGAGCGGCTGTATATCTGTCTCCGCTGGGTTTTAGCTCCATGTGGCATGATTTTTTTTTTTTCTTTAAAGCTACTATGGATGAACTGCACACAAACAAGAAGAGCTGAAGCATTATGGCATAAAGCTCCACAGAGAGTGAAAAAAAAAAAAAACAACAGAAGTATATGTCCAACCACTGGGCTCTAGGCAACAACTTAGTATTGACACATGCAGTACAAATGTTCAATCACAATAGAAATTTTCACAGATTGATTTGACATAACTCTAATTTGTTTAAAATAACCAAATTGTAAATATAAGTAATTATTAAATAACAACAGTGAATACAATGACTGCATGAGCCATATTTCACTGCACCATTTTTGGTTTTGGTTACAGGACATTCACTGTTTTGGTCACATAATATCCATAGTTGCATTCATTTTTGATTATTAACGATGGGAAATCAGACCGCTGCATCAAGGTTTTATCACATCCTAAATTAGTCTGGACTGGAGGTTAATCCTTGTGTGAAAATGATGTCTCATTCTCCCTGAACCATTCTGTCTCAGGCTGGATGATCCTGATCAATCCTGGCATTTTGACATTATACAAATGAGAGGCTACTTACTGCATCAGTTAGAGTTAAATAAACGGCCCAGACAAAAAAGAAAAAAATAACAGCCTGGATTTAACTAAGCAAATAGTTCAGATCCTTCCATGGGTAAGTACAATGTATGTTCAAGTGCATTAAAATTGTAGGTTATAAATAACTAGGGCTTCTTAAGAAACTGTATTAAATAAAGAAAATTAAGCCAAATCGGTGTGATTTCAGGTGTCTGACTACATTTTTGCTCTCCTTTCAACATCTCTATCAAAAATACCATGTATATTCTTTACTTATCCTCTTAGTTAGAGTGCCAGGAGCTAAACTTGTATACAAATTGGATACATTCATTAAGTAGAATGGTTAAGACTAGTGATATGCACTGTACATGGGCACATATACACAGCTGGCACATTTGTTCACCATCTCAATAACAGCTTTACCACTTTAACTCCCTTGTTAACATGCTGTTTCACAAATCCTGAGTCATCAGAACCAACCAATTCCAGAGTGGGACACTGGGACATGTTACAGGCTATGAACTTAGAAAGTGTAATTGTGGCAAGAGTGTCATCCACATGACATCAGAACATTATTAAAACTACTTTGAACTGGCTCAATATTGCTGTGAAGCTGCTCTTCTCTTCCCTGGCCATAAGCCTGAAATCCCAAAAGACTAATTGGCAACTGCATGGAAATGCTAGATGTTTTGTGAATATGACTTAAATTTCCTTTGGAGATCACATTCAAAATGTGTTATAAGCTATTTTTGGGACAAAAGTACCAGCTGTTAGGACACCCACCAGTCCAAGTTTCCCCTTAGTAACTCCTAAATGTTTATTAAATTTTTTTTTTAAAAATTAAAAAAAACCTCCAGAGAAGAGAGTTATTGTGAAATAGTGTGAGACATGTTTAATCTGTGTACTATTAATCAGATTAGACACAAGAGTCATATAATTGACATGTTGGAAATACAAGGTAAGAGATCACAGGCTATGTTTGTTAAAAAAAAAAAAAAAAAAAAAAAAAAAAAAAGCTATTGATTAAAAACTGTGAAAATCAAATTAATGGTCAATGTCAACAGTGGGTGATATATATAGCCATTACCTTGTTGTTCATGAAGGCTTTGAGACACTGGATGACTTTATGTTGGTTCTTTTTGTCGATCTTCTCCTGCCTAGGAACATAAATTATTATCAATGTGTAAGCACGGATATGTTTAATAACCAAACCAACTTAAGAAACAAGGCTTTAATTGTGTCTTTATAAAATATTGATCCAATATGTAAGTATGGTGTATAGATTCGTACAGCATTTTGAGTTTAGAAAATTAATACAGTAGGTTTAGGCACAAGAAAAAAATTTAAGAGCATACATGAACTTACTGTTTCTTTACAAGTAACCTCTCCAAAATGTCCAACAGCAGTCCAAGACCTTCATGGCCAAAACTCTGCACCCAACTGCAATGGTAAACATGAAATCCACATCATGACAAAGTAAAACTGAGATTATTATCATACTCATCACCCTGTACATAAAGCTTCAAGGCATAAAGCACAATGTACAGTTCATACTATTGTGCTAAAAAAAAGGACATAACATCCAGATAGTTAAAGTTTACTAAGAATGCACTTGCAAAAACTTACAGAAATAGGCCACATTTGCCTTAGTAGCCACAAGTCATTGGTTTTATGGACTAAATCATGAACTAAATGTCATCGAAAAAAACACACTTTGCAGACATTTGAAATATTTATAATAAACCATAAGTGACAGGGACATTTAAATATTTCAAACCTTGACATTACCTGCTGAAACAGGAAGGGGGAAAAAAAAAATCACAAATCAACAGGTTAGAGGTCAAAAGACAGTTGACGCAAAGTGGAAAAAACCCTTATGATGCAAGTGACATTTTGTGAGTCATACCCTACACAAGCTTCATCAAAGAACTTATGAACAAATAAAAATCTGGCTGCTCTCTACAAAAGATTTGATTTGAGACACATCTTGTAGAAAAGGTGCCTTAGATGGTAACAGGACATTACCCACTGCCTACAAAATAATAGAAGCAATAATGAAAACTTAGGAGCAACGTGTAATATAGATTCATTTTCCTTTTAAAGGGCACATTTCCTTTGTCTAGTAAAGACGCCACCCTTTTAAAGGGCAATGCCGAGTATGTCTGCAAAAGGAAGCACGCTAATAATATTATATGCACATTAGTCCTGAGCAGATATCAAATACTAATGTCATATCGGCAACAGGAAAGAAAACATCTTTATGCAGTGTTTAACTTATATTTAAATGGGACACCAGGAGTAGAAAATATACTGTGTGCACAAAGAGATCCATTAGGTATGCAGAAAACAGAGATGACAGCGTGAGAGAGATTATAAGCAACTGCACCTCCTTCCTAATTGAAACTGAATAACATCTCTCAACATTAGCATTCTGCATCTGTTCTGTTCTAATCAACAGGCTGCATGCCTCTCAGCATCAAATCTACAGAAACTCTCAAGGTGACAACATAAAATGGGAAGTGGTTATCTGAATTTAATTTCTTGAAAAGGACGATGGGGGTTGTATGAGCTCACTTATCTGTTGTTGCATTGTTATGTACATTTAAGAATAAACCTAGAGAATACAATTATAATGAGAATGGAATGTGGTTTTCATTTAGCTAATCTAAACTCAGTAAGTCTGAAAGGTCTTCAGTGTACCACCTTAACCACTTGACATGTAAATTCTCATGTTTACCAGTATAAAGAAAAAAACAACTTCATCCCTCATCCTTTTCTAATCATCGAAAAATGTTTTGTCTTAGAGATGTGACAGCTCGGTGATTGCAACCTTTATTCAATTGGCAGGATTCAGTATGTTTACGTTGGGCTGAAAAATATTGCAGATACCATCACTATCTTAATTCTGTGTGCACTACATGTAACATGCAACCACTTACAATTTCACAATTTTGATGTCTTTTGTTTATTCATGTTTGAATAATGATGCACAAAAACCAGGCACTTCGAATCCAGTTGCTCAAATCTGTCAGTGACATGACAACGTGATATTTCAATTTAGGCCCAAAAATCTGTCATACAAGACAGTTCAAAAAGAATGTAGTATAAAAAAAAAGGTAAACCCATTTAAACTGAGGCACTTCAAAGAGGAGAAAAAAAAAGAAGCACTGTAGAAGTCCACATCAACAAATGTGACAGCATGTTAAAGACAAGGTCAAGAAAATGAGGAAGGCTGTCAAAAACTGCCATAGCCATGTTGATATAGACAGGAAAGTCTACTGTCAAGGTACCAAAGGAGTGAGGAGCTCATGTTTGTATGGAGAAAAAAAAAAATTCAATTTAGCTTCGACTTCTCACTGGGCCATGGATCAGGCCGTTCCGGATACAGAGCGGGTAGGGTGGGGGTCTCGACAAGAGCTTCATTGAAATGCATAGCTCAGTAGCAACTGCATGCTAGTTTTTCATCATCAGTAAGTGAGGCAGAGAGCAAAGGAAAATAATCATTTGATCTAAAGCAGGACTTATTGCAGGGGAAAACAACAGGCCTGCACTGCCAAGTTCTACTGCAACAAATTCAAAAGACATCCAACTTAAAACACAAGTGAAATACAGAAAGAGATAGTAGTGACATAACGCAGCTTTCAGAGGCTTCTAGTAAAGGGCACAGAACCAGTAGAAGATGTCAAAGGCCAGGAAGAGGCAATCTGATATCTTTCTGTAACTCATCTTCAAGAGTGGAAAAAACAGTTTGAGGCAATAAAAAGTGTATGTCTGCTACCAGAGAAGGTCACAAAGAGCTGGGGTTAGGCAGATGAGAAAGCCATCAAACCATGTGTTTCCCGTTTGCCACAGTTATTGATGTGAATGACATTGCCTCACAAGATGGATGGTTTTTTCATCTTGAAATTCTTGCCTTTCAAAATGACGTTCAGATGAAATTCAGGGCTTCCACTCACATGAAAGGTGAATTTTGGGACCTGCTCTCACACAAGTATTACAACCCAGGGAGATGTGCCTTTTGCCAGTTAGCTTTATTTGGATCATGCTACCTGTGTGAATACTTTCCATTTTTCCCCTTCATGAAAACCAAAAAGGTACAGTTCAGATGTGTGCTGACAGATGATTGCCTGTATGACAGCCATGACCATTTTAAATTAGTGTCATCCTTTCAATACCACACATTGTGTAGTAAGGTAATCTATGCCCATTAAAGGCATGTCCCATCCATACAGCATTCATTATTAATAATAAGACCACTAGCACCATTATCATTACTGTTTTACTAAAGACTCATTTATGTTACTTTATTTTATTCATGAATGTCAACCGCTTGTACAGTAGTTTGATTTGATTGCTTCTTAAAGTACTAGAAAGATTGATTAATTGCAGAATTATAATTGTTTTGTAAGCATCCTGTATTCATGCAGCAATTTACGACACTTAAAAGTGAAAATATCAGTGTCGTTGCTAATGAAAGAAGAGTAGAATAATAGTCTAAGTAGTCACATGCATCACTATAATTGACCAGAATGTGTAAGATGTGGATTTGGAAGAATACTGTGACCCGTGTCTTTATCCATGTGTAGTTTCGTGGTACATATTTAACATGCAGTCTTTGGAAACTCTACGGTGATTAAAGTTTTATTTTATTTTTATTTTTATAAGTTTTATTCAAGTTTTATTTTGTGTTTTCATGCTCTGGCAGCCTTTGTTTTTTTTGTTAGTTCTAACATTTGGCACTCCCCCCATATCCCAAATGAGAAACTTCAATCACATTCTCCATCTAAATGTCCAGGGTGTCTGGATCTGTGTGGTGCAAAAATGATCTAAAAAAAAAACCAAAAAACACATTTTTCACTGTTTTTCAGACTAGACTGCAATTACAACAAACTCTGAAGTCAGACTGCCCCCAGAACAAAAGTTACTGCGTATAATACATATCTGTGCAGACAGTATTACTCTATAGTAGGGGTGTCAAACTCATTTTAGTTCATGGGTCACATACAGTCTAATATGGTATAAAGTGGGCCAGACCAGTAAAATAATCGAAATGATAAGAACTTTTGAGTGAAAAAATTTTAATTCTGTAATGAAAATGTTAAAATCTATGAATTGTGCTTGAACATAACATGAACAAATATGAACAACCTGAAAATTGTTAAGTAAAATAAGCACAATGTTGACAGTATTACATCTTAGTTTATCATTTCTACATAGGAATCGCAACTTGGAGATCACAGTGGATCTACAAATACACAAAATATTAAATAACAGGGAGAATATTATTAAAATTCCACATACTTCTCTTAAAAGATATCAGGTTATTAATTTTTTTTAATAAAATGCTAGTCTGTAAATGTAAACATTTTTGTGTTTACTTTTTTTTACACTAAAACAAAAAGAAAACTTATCTGTTTTCATTATTTACAGGTTATTGTGATATTATTTTACTGGTCTGACCCACTTTAGATTGAATTGATCGAAAATTATTTTAAAATCCTTGATTGTTAATATCTTCAGTGTAATAATTTTTGCATTTCACAAATTCATCCCAGGGGCCAGATTGAACCCTTTGGGGGGGCTGGATTTGGTTTCTGGGCCACATGTTTGACCCCAGTGCTCTATAGCATGACTCGGTACATGTTTGGCATGTGCTCCATTTGTTTCATCAGCTCAAAGTGGTTGCATAATATGTGTAAACACCAGCACTTTGACTACTCACAGTTTATTTTTATTGACATGTTGAAATATCAATGCTTTTTAAAGTTGTCAACTGATTTAGGACAATAATTAAATATACAAATGTCTACATTTTGACCTTAGCAATCAGTAGCTATTGGACTATCCCTTTCACTGTTGACGCTGCAGCAGAGGCTGATAGGTTAGTGTTTTTCCATGTTAACCAAAGGAATATGTTGATTTAACATTTGTTTCTTCTGAAGGTCCCCTGTGGCCAATAAGCACAGCCTACAGTTTTTGGTATCGATAATAAAAATCCAGTATGGGCAGCAATTCAGACACCCAGAACCATTCTAATGGTTTCTTTCTTTCTTATACAGTTAAGACTCTAGAGATATTTACCACATAGACCTAGACATATACAGGGTCAGCAATAAGGAGTTCTTTGCTTGTTTTGGGCAAGAAACGGCCGTACCAGGCTAGTAAATCTAGAAACTCACTTGCCAAATCTGCTAAGTACTAAAAAAAGAAGGAAAAAAAAAAGAACTTAACACATTTTTAATAGAGAAAGTGGCATTGGGTAAATGTATTTATGAGCTCAAGTGCAAATGGGTATTTCAATTATCCCAGAGTTTAATTTGCAGCAAGGCGGAAAAAATTGGGTCACTTTTCAAAAGGTACATAAAGTCCCCCTCCCCCCCCCAAAAAAAAAAAAAAAAAATCACAGGAGCATCACAAAAAGAGCAGACTACATTTCATCTTTAACGACTGCTAATAAACAAAACAACTCGTACAGTAGGAGAAACATGTTCTGATTCAATCAGGAAAGTAAAAAAAGAACATGAATGCTGAATCCTGCAGTAGAGTGTTTACTGCCACATGCTTTTACAGATAAAATTAAAAAACATTTCTATATCTTTTCAAAGGTTGATAAAAGAATTTCCATGAACATTCATAACCTTTAAGTGCATGAGCAGGAGTGTACTTAAGGTAATTTTTGCATGAAAATTAAATAGCAACCTTCTCTAATTGAAGATTACTTTCATATTCACTTAAAATACAACTAAAAGCCATTGGGAAAATAACCTATTTTCTAAGGATTGTAATTAGATGCAAATTAGGCCAAGTGAAATTACAACAAAAGGCCATACCAGCATCACAATTTACAAATATAAAGAAAAACCCAGTTTCTTTGTCTATATTTAACAGAGATAGAATCTTATCAGCGTGTGGTTAAAAAAAAAAGTTGAACCAAAATGTATTTATAATATATGCATCAGGATGGGAAAACCCCCATCAAAAATTAAGGTTATCTTGCTGTTCCGAGAAATTTTAATTAGCTTTCATTCATTCATTTCATTGTCTGATTGAAATTCTGCATCCACAGCCTAAGCCTGACTTAGTATTTAGATGTCATTTAGTTCATCATATCAATTAAAAACTGATACATTGAAGTGAAATGTTAACAACAATACAACTGTTTGAGACAACTGTTACCACTAAAACACCCTCAGATCTGCACAAAATCCCACAGGTGACCTAGAAATTATATTTGGTCCTCTAGTTCCCGCTCCATTAAAAAAACAAAAAACATCTATATATAGATTAATTCTCCTGTCAGTGCCCTTGACCAAGATACTGAGATCTTGAGTTGGTCCCTGAGAAGAAGAGAAAAAAAATGCAAAATTCCTTATGGGGATAATAAAGTGAGCTGATTTTACCCTTTAATTAAATCTGATCTGAAAATTTAAATCCAAATTTACCTTAAAATGAAGATTTTTCATTCCAAAAATTCATAATCTATAAAATTTCAAGACTTTTCTGAGCATGGGAACCTTTTTATATACATATGTTCTATATAACTAAAACAATTCCTTGCATTGTTCAAATACTACCTGAAACTGACATGTAGGAAAAGTATTCTACATTACTGGTCAGTATCCCATAATCTTGATACAACAGACACTGTGTACAAAGTTTATCTGATAATTAGTGCTAAATTTAAATACAGTGAGGACTAATTAATACTTCTTTTTAGCAGCATGTTGTGATTACACTTCACCAAAAGATGCAACAGAAGCAAAGCACCATTCAAGTGAGGGCTATCATCTTAGAAAGACACCAAGAAACAGTATGAAAGAGGAAGCATTAAAAAATAAGGAAAACAAATTCATCATCCCGTTCCCTGGGAAACAAAAACAGTCATAAATCAAAGAGAAAAATGAGGCACCTTATCAGGCTAACTTCACAGCTAAGGTAGCTTGACTTCTAACGGTGTCTCAGGAGAATGCCTCCAAGGTTCCCATGCAATACTGCACAGTGTTACACTCCGCTACAGCCGTTATGAACCAGAAATAAAAAATTAACTTTAAAATGGTGTTCCGCGCCTAGTAAGTTAAGTGACTACAAGATGGCTCTCCAGAGACAGAGAAAGAGTAGGCTCTAGTCACAGTTATGTGGGACATTGGAAATAAAAATAGAGGTCATTTCATTCAGTAGCAAATGAATAATGATGCCAACGCAGACTGTCATTAACATTAAATTACTATTATTAACACCAAAATTGCTTGTAAATAAAGTATCCAAAAATCTGGGTATTAGAAATAAAACTGAATCCATTTTGGATGTGACACATAGGTTTTGAGAATCAACCAGCTGAGGCAGTGAAAATACATTATTTTAGTTTGGGATGATAGATTTAATGACCATCTATCCCATGGTTGTTGAGATTTGCACAGAATAACAATATATGAAGCTCATTATTGAACCAAGGAGCAGCATGGCACCACCTAAGTCATCTGAATAGCACAGAGTCCCTAAGCAATCTCAGAAAATCTTGAAAAATAATGTTTTCTTGTGGCAGGACCCTGAAATCCTCCATAAATATGTCCAAATCTTTCACAAATTTGTTGGAAATGCTGGACTTAAGACAGTGTTCAAGCCATTTCAAAACCTAGTCTCTCTCTCAGTCAGCTTGAGACCCAGGAAATGCATTTAGTACCATCTCAAGCCCCAAACATCCCCACTACATCGACATTCATACATTACTGAGCACAACACAGGAGTTCAAGATTATTGAACGCACTGAAAAATAATGACCAGAGGAATGAACTTTTTCACTCACCAGCTACAGACGGATATGTTTGGGAAAGGCCTGAATAGTGCAATCCATTTCCCAAAAATGCAAAAATACCAAAAGAAAGGGTACTGAATTCTGAACCTCAAAACTTTACACACTCTACACTTTGATTAGGGCTTTTAAAGCAGAGTGCACAGCCACTGGAGCAATGTTTAAATATATCACTACAGATGAGAGACAAGGAAATAGAATAGGGTGCGGATTTCCTTACACCTTTGTGTTGTTTTTCATTTTCTATCCAAAAAAAAAAAAAAAAACAGGAGGTGTGTGTATTCCTTTTTTTATGACAATACCATCAGTGTGGAGTGTTTAAACCTCTGTGAATCGTTGTGTACAGTGCACAGGTGGCAGGTGTATGAGAGACAAGGTGAGAAACAAGGTTTATTAAAAATGTGTGGGCATGGAAGAGGGATGCGAAACTTTACCTTTGTGTATAGCTACACCAAAAAAAATTAATCTGAGGCCTTAAACCTGAAGGTCAGTTTTAATATAATATCAAAAACCAATTTCCACTTGTTTGTCAGATCCATTTATCAAATCCATTTAAAACAATTACATCCTATAGCCTTGCCGGTCTTGTGTCTCATACTGTGGCCTCTCTGCAGGAAAAGAGGGAGTACGCTACAATGGCTAAGGTGGTTAAAGTGTAAAATGGTCTGAGGAAAGCGTCATAAGGTGTCAGTCTATACAAGGAGAATACAACTACCAGATATTGGGTTCAGTGAGGGGTGTTTTCAGTGGTAATGCCAAGAAAATGGTCAGCATCCAGAAAACAGCAGCAGACAAAACGCCTGTACTGCTATTAGACCTCCGAACTCAGGATGGTAATGGTGCTTTTATGTAGCAAAGGGTTGTTGGTGTCAGAGCTCGAACACTTCCATCACAAATGCCATATGGTGGAAGAAAAAAAAATTAGTAGTTGAGGTTGTCATATGACAGACACTTTCATAACACAAATTAAATATATTCAGAGTTTTAAAAAGAAATGGTAATGGTGCTTTTATGTAGCAGTGGGTTGTTGGTGCCAGAGCTCAACTACTTCCATCATAAATGCCATATGGTTGAAGAAAAAATATGTAGTAGTTGAGGTTGTTATATGACAAACTCTCTCATAGCACAAATTAGATATATTCAGAGTAAAAAAAAAAAAAAAAAAGTTGTGAAAGTGTCTGTGCAATTGTTATCCTCACCTTGAAATATTCTAAGAAATCATGGAGGCATGTTTACAAAACCAGACAACTGTTGCCACTTTCATTTTAATAGTATCTATCACCACTGAGGATGCACCGACTGTGACACTCTGACATACAGTGTTATTACTGAAATAACCATCTAGCCAATAGCTGGTGCCAATAATGGTTTTTTTTTCTGTGTTTTTTGTTATTACTTATTCCATTTTTGTGAGAGGAACACAAAAAAATGTTCATTATTCAAAAACAAATGAGGTGTTTTTCCAAATGGCTCAGCCCTTCATCACACAATTTTGTACAAAATCAATCATACAAATTTATGAAGAGACCTTTAACGTAGCTATTTTATTTTATTTTTTTGGCTCACCTCCTATCAGCATGTATTAGCACTGGAGTGTACAACTGCATGTCTCATCCTCCTCCCATCTTGGTTCTATTTTATTTATTTTACTTACATTTTTACCGTTATTAAATTATTTGTAATATTTTTTTAATCCTTTTTTTTGTTACTGAGGTTGTTTTTGTTGTTTTGTTTTCTCTTTTTTGTCTGGGGAATGCATTTATTTTGTTTCCACAATAGACACATTGCATCACCACATTGACATTCTGTATTGTTATACTTTTGCTTCAGTAGAAAATGCATTGCTATTTGTATTGTCAAAAAAGATTTACAATAAAATAAAAATGTTAATCAAAAAAAAAAAAAAAAGGGGAGACCTTTAACGTATGTATAACAGATACACGTCAGCCATTGCCATCAGTGAACATTATCTTATTTGCAGACAGCCGATGGCAGTCAACAAGGCCAATATTATCGACGTTCAGCAGATTTATCAGTGCATCCCTGGGATTCGCTATTGATGTCTAATATGGATATTAATTCTTTGTCTCTAATTAAAGACAGGAAGATGTCTGTCCTGCTGTCTGAGCTTTACGAAACAACACTGTGCTGCAAATCATATGGAGGTCACATGATTCTCTTAAAGTCGACAAACCTGTCTCCATTACATTTTCAAA
Source organism: Maxillicosta whitleyi (assembly GCA_029822895.1). Lineage (NCBI taxonomy): Eukaryota > Metazoa > Chordata > Actinopteri > Perciformes > Neosebastidae > Maxillicosta > Maxillicosta whitleyi. The sequence continues at coordinate 11,294,462 of JAPSES010000001.1, forward strand.
TATTACATCTCATGAAGGATGTAATCAGCTGTAGGAGTGCATAAATTTATCGGTTGCGGGCAAACAAGGGGATATTAGATCTATGATAGAGGTGATTGTTTGTATGATTGAATTTCTGTTTTCTCAAAGATAGATGAAGGCCTGATAGAAAATTTGACCTTTTTAATGATAAAGGTTTCTTTGTTTCCTGATATTTCTGAGCATCATGCATTTGTCTGCGGTCTTCTGAAATAGAGGTCGACGACAGTATATTTTTATAGGCCAAAACAATAATAATAATAATTTGTAGTAGAAAAAAAAGATAGTCTGATGTAATCAAAATGATCACTGCCACACCCATAAGAAGCTTGACATTTAAAATACATCATGTCTGGAATTAACTATCCTTCACTTTGTTATACTTTTGATAGTACTGTATTATTTAATCATAATGTATCTCAAATAAATTAACAGTAGTTGTTTTGTTTTTCCATGTCTAGCTCTAAAGTACAAAGCATGTCTTTGGTGTTCATTTCTGAATGTCACTGATTCTGATCAATAACGAAGTAAGACCCATAATCTCAGTTCTCATGATTAAAAGCTGGGGACCGTCTTCGTAGAGCTGCAGTGCTCAAGAGGTTCTTCAAAACAGAGTGATGTCTCTGTTCATTTCTACCTACACCCTATGCGCTGTCACCCATGCAGTGCTTTGCAGGTAGGAGGTGTAAAGCACAGGTGGGTGAGAGAGCTATTCACATGCAAACTTTAAAAAGACAAGTGCGGCAGTGGGAAGGCTTTATTAGCCATGAAAGAGATTCCAGCTGTGCTACCATCATACAAATAAATTTGTTTTTATTCACTGATACTGAACTAGGTAGAAGCCAAAGAAGCTAAAATAAAATCAGCAGACTGGATAGGCAGGGAATTTTAAACCCCTTTCCTCCAAAAGAGCGTCAACATCAACCAAAATAGAGACACTGCTGGAGGATGCCAGGTGAAAACGCATTAAAAAGATAAACAAGCTGCTATACTCAGCTGTGATGGTTAAATAAATATGTTACTCAAAGTATTTTTTCTTTGCTGTATCACAGAGCTTGACCTCAGTACAAATATGAGTAATATTTACAATCTGTTGTATTGTTTTTGTAGCTTTTTGCTGCCTTTAATAGGAGGCTCAATGTCAACAAATCTCTATAATCAGACTGGATTTCACATTTCCACCCCCTATCAAACAAGTTGTCACTTTTTGTGCATACAATCACCTCTGTTCCAAACACACAGGCGATAGAGAAAAGGGGGAAAAACAAATTCAAGAGTCCATAAGATGATGCAAGACCCCAGTCATCTCTAATCAGCAGTGAAAAGCAGGACAGAAGGAATTAGAGGCTAGCACAAAGAGGCACTGCATTCTTAGCTGAACACAAACTATCAACCCATTGCATCAGCTCATCAATGGCAACTAAAAAAAAAATAAAAAAAAAGCTAATTGTATTAAAACAAACTCCGTGTGCATGCATGTGATATAGCAATTTGTACAATGTTCAGGCTCAGGTTAACGGCCTTTGAGAGAACATAGGCTCTAATCACTGTAATCAAAACATGCCAAACACTGAAAAAAGATCACATTTGACTGGAATCCATTTCTTCTGATTTTTCCTTAGGTTTGGATGAACTGCAAATATTTTTTTCTTGACAGCAGGAATTATTTTCAACTTACCAAAACTCTCAATTAATCCTCCTGTAAAAGCCAGGAAGCTTTTTACAGCATAAACCTTTAAGTTTGATGTATAAAGGACCTAGTACTTTGAACATTGTGTTACTCAATTACATTTTTCCTATTTTCATGCCTTTTGCTCCACTGCATTGAATTAATGCATAATTATTTTAATGAAGTAGGAAAATATGAAAAGTTACAAACCTTGTAAGTCATTAGATTAATTCATGTTTCTACGTAAGCATTGTACAGGGGGAAGAACATTTCTATTGTCATAATCTTACACTGTACCTGACAGGATTGCTGGTAAGAGACACTCGCAGTGAGTCCAAACAAGCAAACAGACGTTCGTCCATCACTCCTGATTTCAGCTCACCCAGAAATTCCTGAGGAGATATCTGATGGCTGCTCCTCAAGCTACCCTGGAAGAAAAATGGAAGAAGAAGAAATCTCTTCAGGGCAGTCAGGAAAGAAGTAATAAAAAACAACAACATTCATTCAAAAAGAAAACACAATCACAGGAAGAACTAGTGTTGAGTATTTTCATTTACCTAAAAAAATTGTCATGCATAAGAAGTAGATCAATCATACAACTCCCTGTATTCAGAACCACTTCTGAATCTCAAATTCCATAGAAATTGCAAATATACTTGAACAAATTATACAAGAAAATCTCCAGTAAGATGAGAGTGTTCATGTACTTTGCTTGAAGCAGAAGCAATCGTCTATTAACTCAGAGTTTAAAAGGGGTTACCAAAAATTATACAGCTTTGACAATGTTGTGCTGAGGTGTAGGTAAAAAACATCAGAACTTTTGCAGGATAGTCAAAAGGTATTTTATCTCTGCCACTCTAATGCTCACGGCTTGTGCTCTAAGCTTGTTTGGTCAAGTTTTAAACAAGCAGCAACCTCCTGGACTTAAAAGTGAAGCCAATGTGGAAGCGCCAAAATCTGTAGTAAACTGTTACACTCGCAAAGGGAGTAGAAATAAACAGGTTTAGAAAAATTTGGTCTAATCTCCATTTACCCAAGTTTATGTCAAACTGGTGACACTAAAGTGACACATAAGGTAGTAAATTCAAAATGTCATAAATTTAAAAGCCTTCGTATCAATTCCTATAGAAAGACTA
>JAPSES010000001.1:11307210-11320312 GCA_029822895.1 Maxillicosta whitleyi
AAGGTTCTGTGTCCGGTGCGTCTTTGTGAGTCTTCTCTCTGATTTTTGCTGAATTTTTGAAAGAATAAAAAATTTGCATCTACTTAAAGTGGGCCATACTTTGATGGTTTATAACAGGGAAGTGGTTAGAGATATCAGTGTAGTTACTATTGAGCATTGATCGGAAGTTATAGATGGACTTTAATTTGGGTCCATGACCTTTGTCCTCAACTGACCTTGAAGAGTCAAACTCATGGTCATCGATGTCTAGATTTCAACAATCGTTTTCTCTGAAACTACTGGTCGGTTTCATTTCTCATGTTCATATTTAGTTTCCTTGGGAAAATATATACAAAGTCAGTTGTGAGACATTCAGATTTTTGATGAATTTTTGAAATACAAAAAAATTGCACTAATAAGATAGTAGGTTAATTAGTTTATTTGAATTGGCCATAGGCGTGAAAGTGATTGGTTGTTCGTCTCTATATGTCGACCCTATGATGAACTGGCGACACGTCAGCAATAGGGCGCTGGGATAGGCTCCAACACTCCCATGACCCTTTCAAAGATAAAGCCGTTCAGAAGATGAATAAAAACTTGCTTTTACTTATAACAGACCATATTTTTATGTTTTATAACTTGGAAATGGTGAGAAATAATAATATAATTACTATTGAGCACTGATAGGAAGCTGCATTTGAATTTTTATTTGGGTCCATAACCTTTGACCTTGAGTGACCTCTAATGGTGAAACTCTGTGTCACCCATACGTAGATTTCACCAGTTTTCTTCTCCATAACTACTGGTTGGAGTCATTTCAAATTTTATATGTAGCTTCGTATAAAGGTTGTTCACAGTGTGGAGAAATTTGAATAATTATTATTATTATTATTATTTTATATTAGACACTTGCCTTTACTTATAATGGTCCATATTTTAATGGTTTATAACATGGAATTGGTTACAAATATCACTATAGTCACTATTGAGTACTGATAGGAAGTCATATATAAACTTTCATTGAATTAGTTGAGTTCTCCAGTGAAAGTACCACCCACATCTATTAGGAGATTGATCTCCTGCATCACCACCACAGGACTCTAACATAGCAACAGAACCTGGTCCTAATTTTCTCCATCCGTCATGATCTTCAAACTCTTATCCTTTTGTTAGGGTCCCCGTACGTTTGGTGGCGGTGGAAACGCAGGCAGCAATTTATCTACCACTGCTTCAACCTCCCGAAGCCGGGACTCGTACCAGCAGAGGAGACGGGACGACAGGGTGGAAAGACCCGAATCTAGACAAGACGGAAACTACCGAGAGCTGGTGAGAAAAATAGACTTCCAAACACGTTGAATAATTACAGTCTTAAATAATGACTTAATGCGACATTTCTGCTTTGGTGCTCGGTTTCTTTGGCCTGTTTTGAAGTCTCATTTCATGGCTCATAAAGGTGCAGCGTGGGTTATGAGATCGTAGAAATCTAAATGAAGCCTGGCCGAGATTTCTAAGACAGTCCATTAGTGTAGCTTTGTACTGTGACAAGCCAGTTTCTAGACTTAACTGGGGCAACCTTTTAGGCTAAAAATATAAACAAAATGAAACAGGATATTATGTATTGTGTTTGGCTTGGAAATGTGTTAATTATGTTTTTTTTTTTTTTTTGAAGCGCTTTTTCCTACTTATCCGAAGTGTAACGAAACTCAGATCATTTCTGGCCCAATTAAAAAGGAAAGAGAACAGTTGCCACTAGTTTTGTTAATAAATCTGTGTTATTCTATTTAAAAACTTCCTTTTTATTTCAACACACTTCCGTGTAAACTTCAGCTTTTCGTATTTGTGGTAAACACTTCATTAAATCATACATTACCAAGACATTCATGACTGTATTAACAAACACACAGCAGATGAGATGGTTTAAACGCCACCAGATCCTGTAGCTTCTTTACACGTCTTTGTTTTGTTTGTTGTTTGTGTGCAGGTGGATGAACGTGCTCTGAGAGACATCATGGAGATGGGCTTTAACAGGGAGGCTGCTCGACAGGCTCTGATGGATAATAACAACAACCTTGAGGTGGCACTTAACAGCCTACTGACTGGATCTTCTGGTAGCAGACCTGGCCCTGTGGTAGCAGAATCTAACAAGCCCCAACCCAGAGGTCCGCACACACTCTGAAACGCACACAAAAAACAAATATTGTGCTTGTTTTGACCTCAAATGAATGCCCCGTGCCCTCGAACGCTCAGTGTTGCAATAGAGTGCAGAGTGAACAGACAGACTAAAACACAGGGGAAAATCACCTTCAGGTTCACACTTGCGGATTTGCTTGTTTTAGTCCATTTACTCCAAATTGCATATATACACTTTACTGCCAATAGTTTTCACAAGCACGCCTTAAGGTTTTAGATGGATGGTCTGCTTAACCTGCAGTCATTGTTTGTATTTATTTCAGCACTCTGAATCAACTTGCAGCAACTTAGAAGGCGTTTCATCACACTAAACAACCGACTGCATTTTCTATCATTATGTGTTAAAACAACAGTGGACACAAACTCGTAGATAAGCTTTTATTGTTGTTGCATTCACAGAAGCTGTGAGGCAGCCGTCGCATGTTAACCATTTTAGATCGAGTTTGTTTTTTTTTCCTTCATCGCTTACAAATTAGCGTTAGGTGTTTTGTTTGTTTTTCGCAGTGTCATAACATTTTATAAACGTGTTCTGCCTTCCATTCCATAAGTATTTCTGTGTGATTACATGCACTGAACAAAAAGTAGACTAACATACAGACAAAAACACAGCCCTTCCAAGCATGACTACAACACTAACATCTATTTTTTTTCCTCCTCAGTCAGAGGGAAAGGAAGAGGCAGGTCCAGAAATGAAGATGAGGAGGAGGGAGCAGGAGGGCGGCCATCTGGACCAAGCACCTTATTTGACTTTTTGGAATCCAAGATGGGAGTTTTTTCCATTGAGGGTGGGTAAACTGATTGAATCTAAAATGAAGCCTCTTGCAAATCACAGTTATCATGCAAGGAAAAACTAAAAAAATATATAGTACTTTGTGAATATTCTAGGCCCTCATCCTCGGCCTTTCTTCAGATCTGACTTGGGAAGCAAAATCTCCTATTAAAGTTTAAGGAAATATTGATGTTTGTATCTCAAATCAGCATGAACAGGACATCTTACAGCTGCGGCCATGATGTGTCCTAGAATTTCTGTTCATATAGTTTATAAACGTCAATATTTCCTTAAAGTTTAATGGGAGAATTTTCTTCCTAAGTGAGACGTGAAGAAAGTAGATGATTAGTTGTGATCGAACATTATTATTTAGTCAGAGCATGAAAAATATTTTAGACATTTAGAAGTAGAACATTTTAACTTGTAGTTATGAATTTTTAAAAAATGCTAAATTAATGTTGACTGACATGAAGTACAAACCATCTCCGAGGCAATTTGGAAGCAAAGTTAACAATTTAAACAAAATGTAAATGTAGCCAGTGTAATGATATTTATCACAATATAAACTATGTTATATGTAAGTTTTGCCTTTTTTTATTATTATTATTATTATTATTATACAGTGGTTTTAACTGAAAACTGTCTAATGCAACAACTTTTTCAGTTAAATTTTTTAAATAATTTTGATTGGTTTATTTTTTTAACAGATTGTCCTTTACAATAGACAGGATTTTTAAGGTACAACTGTGAAACTTGTGTCCCCTACAGAGGACAAAAAAGCATTGCTGTGTCTCAGGAGGATATAGTGTATGTACAGCAGTAGAAACAAAAGTTTCAGGGTAAAAACAGCTTCTGTAAACCAAAGTGAGTGTGTTTAGTTTGCATTTAACATGTTTTTAACCTTTTAATTCAGACAATATGAGAGTTTTTTCGGATAATTCTAGTGTTATGTAAATACATATTTAGCCTGTAGAGTTTAATAACTTACTACTTTAGTTTGATTTGTGTTTTGCACTATATGCATGCACATTTTTACTTCACTTTCTATAATTCTCTTGACCATTGAATTTCCTCAATCAAGTTTCATCTAATCTCTAATTGATTTGCTGATGTTTTATACCAGGATTCCTTGAACGCATGTTTCTACTTGTTCATGTTGCTTCTTGTCATAGGGTCAGGGTCACATTAATGATGCTGACTGCAAGCCAAAGGATATTTTTAAAATATAGTTCATGTGCTTTTATTTAAAAAATGACTTTAACCCTTGAAACACATTGAGTTCTGCTTTTTGTGCATGTTTCCTGTATTTCTTTGTTGTATGTGATGAAAAGAGAATAAACTAATAAATGTGTGTGCACATTTCAACCCTGCAAAACAACAAAACTACAGGTGGCCTAAGACTTTTGCACAATACTATATATTATATGTTTAGGGAATTAGTTTTCTTTAAAGATTCAATTCCGTCCTCAGTGATTTTCTTTTCATTAAATTAAATGTAATGTGAGGTTACATTTTCCCGTTTGTGTTTTGTCTTCACAGAACCAAGGAGCCAGCCACCTCAGAGACAACATGACAGTAAAGTGAATTATTCCAACTCAGACTATTACTCCAAAGACGCATCTCACAACAAGTTCTCGTCACATAATGACAGCAGGCAGCAAAGGAACGACAGGCCACCTCGTTTCCATAGGGACACTGACTTTCCAAAACCTGGCCAGGAGCCACTCTCTAACTCTGCATCCTCCCAAACATCAGGTCAAGGTCAGCACTGGAAGGGCCAGGAGAGGTGGTCCCGTGGCCCGCCGGACAGGTTGCAAAATGACAGAAGAGAGATGCGGGATGAGCAGATCTTTCCGTCTGGTTTCACCTCCTCTTTCACACGATCCAAAGAACCCCAGCAGCAGATGGATTTTAGCGGGTCTTTCCACCAGCAATCCAGAAATGGAGACAGTGGCGGAAACATGGGTGGATCGTCTCACAGGAGGGGGCCAAGAGACAACGCACCCACCTCTAAAATGACTAATTCTGCGAGCAATGACTCAGATGGAAGAGGCGGTCACAAACGCACAGACGGGAAATTTGAAGAATTCAACAACAGCAGAAGAAAGGGGAAGCCCGAACGACCAAATTCAGATAACTTCGACAGACAAAAGGATAACGGTCCGCCAAACTGCAACTCAAGAGGCGGAGGCTCAGGATTCAGCACAGGGGAGCCCCCATATATCCAAAACGGCGACATGGAACACAAAAGAACTGGGCCAATCAAGCCGCCAAACTCAGCCGGACCCCCCAACAGGGACGGCCCCTCCAACAGGGACGGCCCTCCCAAGAAAAACACGTCGAATAACCCGGGATCTAAAAGACGGTCAGGTCAAGGCAAAGGCCCTCGAGGACCAGAGAGAAGTCATGTGATGGACCAGATGTGGAAACCTGGAGACCAGTGTCTGGCACTCTACTGGGAAGACAGCAAGGTATACATACATCTGTCATCTGTCTAGAGCTTCATGTAAAACCACATCATACAAAAATTTGTGTGTTCGTGGAACTCAATTTTTCATGGACACACTTTTAACAGTTCACGTCAGTATCACCTGGTGAACCGTTTACCTGAAGATATTTGTATTAAAATAATTGGATTCTCCTTTTTTCTTCTCCATCTGTGTGTTTGTGCAGTTTTACCACGCCAGAATAGATGCTGTACACCCATCAGGCTCCACGGCTGTAGTCGTGTTCAGTGATTATGGAAACTGCGAAGAAGTCCTGCTGCATAACATCAAACCTGTGGCTGCTGACGTCTCGGTGAGAACAAGAGACCTTTGATACCGCTGTACTTTCACAGATGATAGAATATGATATTATTCATCATTCAGAGTTTTTGTGGGTCCTTGATAAATCTTTAACCCTTTAACCCCTAACGTATCTGTGGTGAGCATTCTGTTTGTATGATTTTTTTTTTCAAATATTCCTAAAAATTCAACCATTTGCTCGATAACAAAAATTTCAAAATGCTCTAATAGGATCGACTTTGCGCTTTCCGTAGACATCTGGGCATGCTCAGTACACCTCCTGTTGCCTGTGTAATTGGGGGATAAATCACAGAGCAGTGAGTGAGACCAACTCCAGATAAAAAAAATAGATGGTTTGGGCTTGTTGAGCTCGTTTTTTATTTTTACTGTTTGCAGTGGTGTCATGATTTTCCTTTTTTTTTTCTTTTTTTTTTTTTACTGTATTTTTTACAGTGTACCTGGTTTTTGGATTTCAACCAGGTGCCAAAAACAACTGGAATGAGTTTTTAAAAATAGCCAAAATTCAATTAGTTCTTGTTGTTCAGTGTGTTAGAGTTCACAGTTCATGTTGGAAATTCTAAATCTCTTATTGATGTACATTCTGAGTGCCATTTTTTAGTAAAAACCTGTAAAACTTGAATTCCTCTCTGTCTTTTTCTGTTATTCCACGCTGTTTCAACACCTAAAACACACAATAAAGCAAAACCACTGAAGAAAGAGAACACAAGCACATACTGCCAGCATCTTTTATGACACTTATACAGCTGCAAATTCACAGCAGCATGTGTCATTGAAATAATGTGTCAGGGGTTAAAGGGTTAAAAGTCTAAAAATCCAATAATGTGAATTGTAGCCCTTAAAAATGTCTTAAAAAAATATGTTAACTACACTTAAAAATCAAGTGCGTAAGGATTTAAGATGATTTAATTACATAAATGAATGATAATATTTTAATTCTATATCCATGAGTATATAATCACAATACAAAATTTAAAAAAATGAATTGTTGTGTTTTTCTTACATTTTGAATGAACCATTCTTATCTATGGAGGGAGTGGGTGGCCTTTCATGTTGTTTCTAGAGCAACTAAAACTGAATTTCCGCTTTTTTTTTTTTTTTTTTTAACTTTTTTTGACATCCCATTTTTAGGTGATTTACTGTCTCTTACTGTGTTTGAGTGTGGAGCACAGTTAATCTCGCTTTAACTAAAGAGCCAGAGTGGACAAAACAAACTCTGCCTCTAATGAGGAGCTAGCAGAGGTGAAGGCATATTGGAACCCTTAAAAATGATTGGATTATTAAGCTAATATTAGTTTTATGAAGTTGCAGTAACAAAGTTTCACTTCTAAATGGGTTTTGGGGGAAAATGCAAACTGTGGAACGTGACAAGAGTTTGATGATATACGCCCAGTCAGCGTCACGGTGGGATGTATAGGCAAATGGAGCATCTACTTATAAAAAAACAAAAAAAACAAATTCTCAAACGAACCTGTTAAACTCTGTTAGTGGTCTCATACAGGGGTGTCAGAATTGTTCTAGTTCAGGGGCCACATACAGCCCAATACGATGGAAGTGGACTGGAACAGTAAATTAATAACAATGACGTATAAACAATAGGAGTGCAACGGTACACATCGTACCAAGCCATACGCCCCTCTCAGGTCAGTACGAGCATAGACCATGGTACGGCTCATTTGTTATTTTCAAATGACTTTTCTGGACAACTCGTGTTTTTATTACAGCTTTGCGAGACGACTTACTTAAGGAATCCTGCTGTCGTTGGTTGGAGCTGGATGTAGAGCAGAGCCCTTCTATGTCCAAATACCCTGCACAATATTTACATTAGTGTCCACTTCAGTATAACCTCCGCTGTAGTTGCCATGTTTGTTATTGATTTTCTCCTCAAAAAACTTTACTCTTATTGTGGTATTCATGCAGTATGTTAATTAGGAGTATCACCCTCTAGTGGACTGATTGAGAAACGCTCATTCCAACGTACATGACGCATTGAAATATTACAGCAGTGATGTTTGACAACATCAGAAACGGACGTATGTATTTACATATGGAAAATGAGCATAAATGAGGCTTAAGGCTCCATCAGCTCCCAGACGCACAGGTGGGCTCTGCGTCCAAACCGTACGTACTGTGAACTGTGTCTCAAGAACTGTACGGTAACATAGATAACCTGTACCGTTGCATCTCTAATAAATAATGTCAACTCCAAAGTTTTCTGTATATTTTAGAGCGAAAAATTACATAATGGAAATGTTTACATCTACAAATTATCCTTTAAAAAATGTGAATACCATGAACAATTATGAACAAGTTGAAATTTCTTATGAAAAACCAGTGCAGTTTTAACAGTTATATGCCTCTTATAATCATTTACACATGTGCATTACAACTTACAGATCAGTGGATCTACAAATACAGAAAACATTTAATAACAGGCAGAATATTATTAAAATTTCAGGTTGTTCATATTTGATTAGAAATAAAAATATTGTTATTATGACAGTATCGCACTGATCTGCTCCACGTGAAATTGAATTGGTCTGAATGTGGAACCTGAACTAAAATGATTAATATCTTCAGTGTAAATGTATCCCACGGGCTGGACCGGACCCTTGTGATGGGCTGGTTTTGGCCCACGGGCTGTATGTTTGGCACCTGTGCTTTAGTAGCAAAATCTGACTGAAATCAGCACATTTACTGATGGTCGAAGCTTGTTGACTAGTAACCTTGTGCAAGTGAATGCTTGTATTAAAAACTTTGAGATATGACAGTAACAGAGTTACAGTGGACGTCAAGAACTGCAGAAAAAGCAGCACACATTTTCTTTTATATCCTTAATCCCTCTCATCTCCTTTGGCAAATGAAGTGGGAGGGTATAGCTTTTAGCATGACTGCCTGTTGTTTATCACTATTTGTTGGAGTGGCTCCTTTTTAGATTTTGGCAAGCAGTGAACCACAAGAGATGTTAGAGTGAATGTAAATGTACTTTTAAGCAAATCCATTCTCTTATTTTTCACCATAGATTATACTTTATCAGTTTTATGTCAAAATGGCTTCTTATGTTGTGTTGTATGGCACAAGTTCATATTGTATATCAAGATGTTTGTCATCATTTTTTAAAGTTACTAACCCCTTCAATATTTCCCAGCAAATTACCTGCGTTCTGTGCTGAAAGTAGATAAAGTCAAACCTAACATCACTAGCACTGTTTAATGTTCTGGAAAGATATGCCATCCTCAGATAACTTTACTTTTAGCCAGTATGGATGTGAAATGGGACTTATTTTAGATGAGATGAGTTACAGTAAGATAAGATCTTTCTTTTCTTTAGAATCTTTATCTTTGTCAGTAGTTTGTTACACGCGGAAACATGCACCACACACTGAAATTTGTCTTCTGCCTTTAACCCATCACTAGATCATCATGCATCACACACCCTGCATGCTAGGAGCAGTGGACTTGCCATGTTGGGCGCCCAGGGAGAAAATGGGTGGGGGTTAAGTACCTTGCTCAAGGGCACATCAGCCAACAACTTTCTGTCGGTCCAGGGAATCAAACCAGCGACCCTTCGGTCAGAAGCCGACTATTCAGCCATCTAGGCCAGTGTCTCCCAACCTTTTTTACGCCACAGCACATATTTGACATGAGAAAAATCACAAGTCACACCACCAACAAAAATGTCACAAAGAGTATATTTATTGAATTGGAACATAAAGCTCAGAGGGGAGGGGGGGGGCACCAGTGACTGTAGTTACAGACTGGATCATTGGTGTGTGCAGTTTATGGATCTGGATCAGACTGTGGACTTACAGAACCAATCAGGTGGAACTGGATCTTTTTCCACAGCACACCTGATGACTTCTGATGGCACACTAATGTGCCACGGTACACTGGTTGAAACACTGATCTAGGCCACGGGTGCCCCCATGAGGCGAGATGCGTTGAGACAAGAAAAGACTTTGACAGTTAACAGTAACAATATGGAACAGGCATGTGAAGAGGAGTGGAAAAACAACAAAGTGAAAAATGAAATAAAACATAAAGTGGGGGAAAGAAAGAAATCTGGTATTTATATACATTTAGAATAAAATATTTACATTGTGGTTGCACATGTACATGATGGGTGTATGTGTGGGTTGGGGTTGGGGGGACGTCGATGGCTCCTTCTTACACTGGGGGTGTAAAGGTCTGGTGCTGCAGGAGCTGCTCAGGGCCTCTACAGTGTGATGCAGGGGGTGGGAGGGGTTGTCCATGATGGATGTCCGCTTGGCCGACATCCGTCTGCCCACCCCCTCCTCGATGGAGTCCAACGGGTCCAGTGCCCTTCATTCTGATTCATAAAAGAGTCTGACTCCCTGATTATGAAAAGAATACATTTTGGTTCATGTTCCAAGAGGGCAGTCAGCACAAACTAATCTCAGAACCGCATGAAATGTTCGTTACCAGGAGGAAGATGATGGTTACTACGACAGCTCGCTAGAGTTTCGCCGGGGGGGAGATGGACAGCCCAGACGCACCAGACCCACGCAGCAGTACTACCAACCGCCCAGAGCACGAGATTAATATATCTGCGTTTACCCCAACAGAGATGACAGGTACAGGACAAAGAGGACATTTCAGCTTTTGTTGCCTTTGGAAACGGTCTGTAAACACCAGGATGTGGTTTTAACTCACCGGCCGATTCGTCCGGAGCTAACGTGAAGACACAGTGACCACCATCGTCTTTGTTAGCAGTTTCTTCAAACATATTCTGATGAAACTACTGGTTAGAGTCAGTCAAAATGTTATCCGTTGCTTCTTTTGGATAATATCTACAAAGTGTGCTTACAGTTTTGAGAAATTTTAGATTTTTTATTTATTTTATTTATTTTTAAGAGTTTTTGAAATACTAAAAATGCGCTGTTACTTCTAGTGGTCCATATTTTAATGGCTTATAACACAGAAATGGTTACATATCAGTATAGTTACTATTGAGGAAGTCATATATGGACTTTAACTTGGGTTCATGACCTTTGACCTTGAGCGACCTTGAAAGTCACCATCTAAATTTCAGCAGTCTTCTCCGAAACAACTGATCGGATTAATTTCAAATTTCAATGTAGCTTCTTTTGGATAGTGTGTACAAACTTTGTCCACAGTTTTCAGTAATTTAGATTTTTTAAATTTTTGACCAATTTTTTGACATATTACAAATTTGTCAATATTTTAATGACTTATAAGATGTAAAAGGTTATAGATATCAATGCCCTTACTATTGAGGACTGGTAGGAAGTTTTGTTTTTATTATTGTTTAAAGCTGCACCATCTTGTTATCCTGTTTCTGCGTTTTCCTAGTAAATAGGGTAGGCATAAATATCAGCTGACACCTTTTCACCCATGTTCAATATGGAAATCCAAACTGTTTATATGTACGTTAAATAGATGAATAAAAAACTGCTACTACTGAAGTCATAAATTGACTTTAATTGCTTTAGTTGAATATTATAGTGACAGAACCTGATAACCTCACAAATTCAACTTGTTACTGATTCTTGATAGAACATGCCAGTGACCTACAAGGCCATTGGTTCTATTTTCTTGGTGAAATGATAAATCCCAGTAGCATTTTTTTGGCACATTTTTTTGTAACCTTTTATCATTTAACATTATTGCATGTGCCCATATAATAATAATAATAATGTGTGTTTCTCCATCTTTTCAACAGTGCTTGTCCCACATCTTTAACGACAGAGGATTTGTCACCTTTCTGCGACTATCCAGAGTGCTTCCTGTATTTTTTAAGTGTCCACATTGTCAGGACACAGAACTTCAAAGGGCTTGGACAACATGTGAACATAAAGAATCCTGACATGAGCACCTGTAGATTTTGTTAAAGACATATCTACTGTATATGTTGTGAAGATTTGTTAACTGGATGCATTAAAATAAACAGTATGTATAAATAGTATGTAGCAGATTTGTTGTTTTTATGTGTTTTAATTTTAAGTAGCTGATGAATAAACTAATGCAGAGCAGAAAAAGAAACCTCACAGGGTCCATGGATTTATTTATATAGAGGTGACACTTATAGATTTAAGATAGTCATTATTAAAGTAGGACTGTGCATACATGCCTCTGGTTTTGACTAATCGTTTTCCCATAGTTTACCATCATCATTTCTCCACATTGTGGACAGGCAGAGGCACTACTAGTCAATAGCAAGCAGCTCAGGCTCATTTGTTGTGTTCTCTGAAGCAAAACCAAAGGGTAAGACAATCTCTTCCCCCTGTAATAGAGATGGTAACAGCGGAGAGATATCATTTTGCACATTACAAAAGGAACTGTACCTAACTGTTCAAGCATTGCACACACACGAGCGGGGTGGCTTTATGGACTCGTGCTGTGCGAAAGACAAGTTTTACACATCAAGAAATAATCTCCACCAAGACTCCAATTTCACTCTTACCCACGGTGGGAGATAGACGGACAATGAAGCAGGGTTCAGCACAAAGGTCGCTGTCCTATTCTGTATCACTGGTCCAAAGGATTTGCTTTATTTTCCAACTGAGGCGCCAAGTAAGCATAGATGAATAATTAACGGGTGGTAATATGGAAACCTATCCCTTTAGCCCTTTAGGGAGGAACTGAAAGTGAAGCTCTCTAAAGCAGCCCTGACCGACTAACTATGGCACTGGCCAAATAATCATAAAGGATTGATTTTCAATCAGATTAGCTGGCGTTCGAGGTTAGGAACTGTCCATTTTATATAATTTGTCTAATACAATCACAGGAAAAAAAATGATTAGACCATCAAGTCATTAAAAACAAGGGTTATGCAGTCAAGTACTAACTCCTGTGTGTGCATGTAACAAACAAACAGAAAACATCGAAGGTCTAAAAGCACTGTTTTTCTCAGTACAATGACGTAGATATTGATGTAAGAACTGAAGTGAGTTTGGTTATTATCAAGAAAATATGGGAAATGGATAGATATTAGCTCTGAAATTGAACTATTATGAGTTATTTTTGTTCTATTCATCCAAACAAATGTAGCTTTAGTTGTACCAGGCATTAAAATGATCAAGAAATTGAAGAAAAACAGGGGTGGTCTAATAATTTTTTCCACAACTGTAATTTAAATTATTTGAGCAGTGATAATTATTAGATTTTTATTTAAAGAAAGCAATAATAATAATAATAACGATAATACAGAAATATTTTTATTTAGCTCAACTCAAAGTTGCAGATTTTTCACTTATTGTTTTCTTAAAACACACTTAAACAGATGATTTTAATTTATATTTGTCCACACAAATGTAGTTGTACCAGGCATTAAAATGACCAAGAGATTGCAGAAAACAAGAGGGGGGGGGGGGGGGGGT
>JAPSES010000001.1:11320412-11337963 GCA_029822895.1 Maxillicosta whitleyi
TCTCTCTCTCTCTCTCTCTTTATATATATATATATATATATATATATATATATATACATAACCTTTTCTTTTTATTATAATTCATTTATACTTGTAACACCCAATAATTCTGATCCTCATTAGATTAGATTAGATTAGATTAGATTAGATAAAACTTTATTGATCTCTTGGGCAGATCCCTCAGGAATTTGAGATTCCAATAACAGCACAACACTAAATGTACAATATAAGAAACAATCTAAGAATATAGTAATACATTGTTTATATAAAAGACTCTACCCCCCACCCCCCAAAAAATAAATAAAAATAAAACAGTATTGAAGAAACAGGCAGTTGCACATTGAGTACTAATAAAAACAAGTAACAGAGTGGTAATAATAAATGACTGTGTTTTCTGGACTATAAGACACTACTTTTTTCCCCATGTTTCGAATCCTGCAGTCTATAATACCATGTGGCTAATCTGTGGATTTTTTACGCTCTTAGCAGTTAGAGCAAAAGCAAGACAGACAGGTGGAAGAGGTGATGCACCCAGGAGGACGCTAGTTTGTGGTGAAGTCTATCTGAGGCTGTTCAACTCCGACATTGAAGAAGAGGACCTCAGTGATTTCAGTGCACAGGAGGAAGGTGGAGACAGCAATCAATGACTTTTTTTTTTTTTTAACCAGCCATGTTACTCCTGTGTTACAGGCACTGTTTGGAAAAAAGCAGTGAAGGGATAGAAATGAATTTTTCAAAAACCTTTCTGTTTACCATTTTTCTGTGTAAATATGTCATATTACAATGTGGACACTGGGCTTATAATCAGCTGTGGCCTACATATGTAAAACTGTATTTTTCTTTTAAAATTTGGTGGGTGTGGATTATATTCAGGTGTGCTTTATAGTCCTGAAAATATGATAGTACTAATAATAATAAATAATAATTAACTATTATGTTGTTATAATATTATAATATGCACAATATGTCGCTCTGCATTTACTCGCTGCATTGTTCACCGAAAAGCAAGTGTTTTCCTATATTTATTTATATTTTTCCAATATTCTACAGTTGTGTGACCCAACAGGATACTGAACGTGAATGTCAGTATTTCTTTTACTGACCAGAGGAAATCCAAGTAATTGTATGAAAACTGAGAGTGAGTCTACCACTACCATCATTTGTCAAACTTCATGGGTTTAATTGTTGATGCTGCAAAAGGCCACAGTGTTTCCACATTGACTTCAGAGCCTTTGAATGTCCAACAATTACACATCTGATCCTGCTAAAAAACTCAGAAACTATTTTATCTGATTTATTCAAATGTATTGGTAGAACTAATGGTTAGTTATTCAACACTTCAGATCAGTAAATAGTCGTTGTTGATGTCTGTGAGGGTTAATGTAACAGACCTGTGACTGGAAAAAATAAAATAACTGTATTCTTACGCAGTTTGCTCTCACTATACTAACATTTCTATTACTATAAATGATCAGCTTTTTTATATGATGGTGTAAGGTTTTGGTCAGTACAAGTTTCTGGCAATAACAGAATTTTAGATTTTTGTTTGAAGCTAAAGGACATCATTCGAGGACATCTCTACAAGGAAACTCTCAGACAAGAGATGAAAACTTTAATTCCACTGTTTAATTGCTTCGAACAAGACAAAGACGACACAAGGAAATGGCAAATTCAACCATTCTTAAAAAGATTACACTCCCAGGAAATCGTCAACACAGAATATTAAAGGGTTCAAGTCTCCAGAATGGTCTGTTTACACAATGTACATTTATTCTGTATTTTTCACTTGTGGAAGGCTTAGAGGTGCTGTTTGCACATGAATCAAAGAGTATAAAGTAAAACCACCATCTGGTAGATGGCTATACGACCAACATGCAAAACAAGTGACTTCATGTGCATGCTTTGTTTGGATTTCTAGGCAAATGTAATTTGTATTGCAAAGCCAAGCACTTATTCACGGGGTGAAATTATTACAGTAGTAGTGTTGGAAAAGACAGTGGAAGTCACACTCCCCAGCATCATTTGAATAAGGCCTGTCTGGCTGTGGACACAGTGGGGGAGGAGTACATCTATTTGGAATATATGTTTGTTTGTTTGTTTTAACTTCACAGACATTCTAAGCTAAGAACTGAGGATTGTTAATTTCACAACATGAAAGTAAAGCATTTCACACACATTTTCATTTATTAAATGGTTGTAGGGATATAACTCAAGCTTAAAATGTGGAACATGCATGTCTGACTGTTGAAAATCACTTGTACTCTGTGCTCTGTGTTATGCAGGAGGCGTCAGGTTATAACATCAACATTTTGCTTCCAATTATTCAGAGAATGGTTTTATGATGTACATGTTCTGCTTGTGCTGCAGAAACACACAGCAAAGCCGTGTCAGAAATAAGTAAACAGACATGTCATATATCGACTAGTATTGTCAAATGATTACAATTTTTAATCCAATTAATCACAGGATCGCTGTTGATTAATTGAGGTTAATTATGATTAAATATAATACATTTTTAAATCTATATTAATTGCATTTCATTTCACATGAGCAAACAAACTCAATAAAGAAGGAAATATATATGCATTTAACGTCTTTGTCATAAGCTGGGTAACACGTTAGCCCAAGTGCTAGCAAAATCCCAGACTAGCTAACGTACGCTTCACGTTAAGCGCTTAAATTAAAAAAAAAAACAAAACACTCCTTCCTGCAGAGTGTGTATAAGACTTTATGTAAGTGGACTGTTTCATCTTGGTTCATATTTCCATCTTTTCACGGTCATCAGATATGACCCATTTGGATGTTCAGAGGCTTCAGAGTAACCATGGAAACACTGTCATCTTCTACAACATTGATGGATGTTGGATCAATGACACTGGATGGAAACACTTGTTTTTTTTATTCAGTTACTGATGTCTTTGCTGAAAAACTCACTTTTTCTTTAGGTTTCTCTATTTCGATTTAATAACCTTGGAATAAACTTGGTTTTCATGAGAATCTAAATCAAGTATAGGAAATTAAATGTAGGAAAATATATTATTTACATTGAAAAATGCAAAATACAGAGGATAGAATATAGAATATTATAAGAAAGTATGATAAATCACTTAAGAAACATTTCATTTGGAAACTGCCATAAAAGTAGTACTGGGTCTTTATTGGTTAAACAGTATTGTAATAAACTGAAATGTTATGCAATTATCTTTATCAATTATCAACTATCAACTATTATATTTGTAAATGTTGTCATAATTTGAAGGGGATAAAAAATTACTTGTCTTTTTTCTTTGACTGTGATGCAATTTCCCCCCAAGATAATTCTCCATGGGACTTTGGCTCTCAGTGTTTTCTGCAGCTTTCTCCTCTCAGTCCAAGTCATCATAATAAATGTAAATATAGCACGAGCTGACTGTGTCTCACACCACTGTGGAAAAGAAAATGCATTTTCACTCTTCAGTGTTGAGTAAAGTCTGACTGAATCTGATCAGTTATAGATTTTTCCAACTGTCAGTCACATATTTAACCTTTAAATGCCTGCTGAAGCTCAATTCTCTTCAATCTGCAAGTCTCTCCATAGCTTGGAAAAATGAGATTTTTTTTTTTTGTCACACTACTTTCATTACAACATGATGAAAGGTTATTAGAGAAATTCTAACTTAATTTGTGAATTTTTCATCTTTAACCCTTTATCATGCAAGTGACTATTTTTGGTAATCTCCACAAACATTAATTATGGGGTTAATCCCATGCCTCAGTAAGGTCAAGAAGCATGTTGGTATTTATAACACTACACAATGACTGATTTTATAGAAATTTACCTGTAAATAGTGAATATGAGTGATTTTTTTTGTCAGTTTATGACCTTAAAATCGTTGTTTTATTGCATGTGTCTATTTTTTTTTGCAAGTGGTGCTTGGATATTTTGGGGCAAGAGGAGGTAGATGATCATATCCAATAACATACTATGGTTGAAATTCTGACTTTTATAGTATTTCAGTGAATGCCCGAAAAAGGTAGCCTGGCCATCCCTCCATCTTTATAAAGACAAATCCATCTGGAATCACAGACGTGATGCTTTTGTCAGAGAAACTTAAGAATACAGGGTGTGATCTGTCATTATTTTTAAGTCAAGTAAATGACTGACAACAGCTGAAAAGAGATTTGTGGACTCGGAACTGACTTTGGCTCACAATGAAAAGAAATTGAGAAAAGTATGACACACTGCGAAACACCCGCCCCTGAGAATTGTGACTGGTCTGTATAATAATAACAATAAGTATGATAATTAATTTTCTTTATAGGCGCCTTTCTTGGCACTCAAAGACACAGTACAATAAACAGGAGAGTATAGAATAGTCTGGGCATATTTCACATTGACTGGCCCAAATTCCAGACAGTTTTTATCAGTATTGAATACACTTAGAAAACCGGATGGCTGTCCAGGCTCCTATAAAAGGTTAAGTTCTGAGCACAGGTTGCAGTCATGCTGGGTTGCTCTCTGCAAACTTTGCCTCGTGCTCTGTCCTCCATCTGGATCTGCAGGTAATAAGGTCTATAACCCAAGGTTCATGGACATATTTTTGCCCAAACTATTCTTCATCCTCTAGTAATATACATACATTTATCAATCACTGTGCTTTCTCTAACTTTGGGCATATGACTAAGATTCTATACACTTGTTCACAGAGAAGTGCTTTTGGGACTAGATTCCTCAATCTCTTGTATTGAGCAATCTGTTCTCACAAGCAAATTCCAATAAATGCCTCCTGTGTAGTACATCCAGTCTTCAGCTTGTCTTTCTACACCTGCCCACAGAAAAATCCCCATCAAGGCAATTATGGAATTTTCGCTCAGTTAATGCCAAAAATCTATCGAACACTGCAGCTTTAAATCCAGCTCCATGGTCGATTATACTTTAATCATATTCTGCAAATGTAAGAATAATGTACACCTCTATTTGCCGCATAGAGATAATATTTTTACTTTATGTAACATATAACCCATTTAATCATTCCGACTGACTGATTCATGCAACAGTACTTATTAAGAAAAAGTTTGGCCCCGTCTCAAACTTCAGGGTTATTACTGGAACTGTGGTTGAGAGGCTCAACTCTTAATGAGCGAGATAGGTGCTGCTTGTCAGTGGTAATGGTGTTTTCAGTGTGCAGCAGACCATGGCCTTACATGGGTCATTCGTCAAACATCCTGCCAACATTTGTTGCCAAGCACCTCTTGCGTTACTCATAACACATGACAATATAATGGTCAAATGGGGCCAGTTAGTTTGGCCAAAGACAGTATGGACCGAGGGTGAATGATAAATCAGCCGTTGGGTATTGATTCTTACTTTTATCACATATGGGTCTACACAGCAAAGCAAACATGAAGTAAAGCCCCTCTCTGTCACTTTTATGGGCCCTGTCCAGCTGCATCTAATGGCTACACAACACATGAAGAACAACTGTTTAGTCCGGGTTGTGAAGTGACTTTAGGTGTTAAAATAATTCGATTGCCACTCACAAACATGCCCTCTACCGCCATTTTTCATCATACAATCTGTGTGCCAGCAGGTCTGTTTCATTTGGAGTGTTTTCATAATCTGAGTCTATTCTTAACCCATAAAGGCTCAAATATCCACCATCAACCAAAAGCAATCTAAACTGTCAATCCACTAATCCTATAAATCCACGTAAATAATTGGTGTAATTGGTGCAGATTGTTGTCTTTTTGTGGTCATCAGATTTGACCCATTTGGACGTTCAGAAGTTCCCTAATGAGCGAGGAAACACCAGCATCTTCTATAAAATTAATTCATCAGTAAAACCCATGGAGTTGGATCAGTGACAGTGTATTTCTGTTTCGACACAATGACCCTTGACTTTACTCTGAGCTGGACATCTTCATGATCAATCAATTAAATACAGGAAAATAGATGATTTTCAATAGAAAAATTCCAAATTCAGTGGATAATATTGTAAGAAAGTAAGTTTCTTTCGGCTTTTCCCTTCAGCAGTCACCACAGCGAATCATGTTCGCATGTTAATTTGGCACAGGTTTTTACATCAGATGCCCTTCCTGACACAACTCTCTGTATTTATCTGGGCTTGGGACTGGCACAATGAGACACTGCCCCCTTGTGGATATAGGTTTAAGGATGTAAAGCATAAATGACCTTACCCAAGGGCTCACCTGAGGATCGTACGAGCCATCTTCCGCACCAAAGTCAATAGTTTAAACCACTAAGCTACGTGATAAATTACTTAGGAATGGTTAAATAGAGAGAGAAACTGCCACAAAAGTCACACTGGGTTTTTATGGGTTAATGTTTTTGAAGTGCGAAGCAAAAGGAGTTGTAGTTACTATTTAAATGGGCATATCACTGGAGTGGTGTTACCTGTATGGATGTGTCTACCTTCATGTGAGTCTCTGCGAAACATTTTGAAGTTGTGATCTTGTAGCTCCTCATATCATCTGTGGATAATCATGTTAGTTCCGCTACTCATCATCCTGACTCCAGTTTTACAAAACACCTAGAAACGCTTGCGTAGAACTGAGATGCCATTCTGAGAATCTGGTGGCTCTGATTAAGCACGCTCCTAACGTCATGGAAGACACAGCCAAGCTGTGATGCTGATGATCAAAGAAGACAAAGAGTTTAACACAACATTCCTTTCATGCCAAAAACAGAAGCTTTCTCTGGTGTCAAAGGTTGAACAAGTGTCTGTTTTCCATTAGATTAGCCTTGTGAAGTTGAGCCAAGCATGAAAAACTAGGGATCTTAGTGTTTGCTCTAAGTATCTGCTCTCATAAGACAGCCAGTTCTGGCTCTTATACTTTAATGCAACAACACAGAATAAAATTGTACTAGTTCCAAAAACACATCTAAAGTGTAAATGAAAACCGAATGTAATGATTTTCAAATTTCATAAACAGTATTGTATTCATAATAGAGCACAGTAATGTGTTGAAACTGAGAAAATGTATAATATTAAGAAAAAATACCTCGTTTGAATTTGATTGCAGTAACATATTAGGAGACATCGAACAGCTGGAAAAGTAAGTGAACCTAAAAAGAAACAGCTGAAGTGTCTGAATCTGCCTTTACGTTGTGGAATCCTTTCAGAATTATCTTCCCTTGGACAAAAGATTCTGTGAATCTGTAGAAACATCTATTGACCACGATCAAAGATGTAAATCAGCACTGGATACCTGTGATCTATGGACCCTCAAGCAGCACTGCATTAAAACCAGACATGAATCTGTAATAGAAATCACAAACACTTATAGAAGTCACCATCTGTGAATACAGTTCATGGTGCCACCCATAAAGATCTATCATGAAGGAGAAACCATATGTGAACGTGATCCAAGCCGCATTTCTCTGATTGTATGGGGGTGCATGATTGCCTATGGAATGGAGAGCTTGCACATCTGGAAAGGCATCGTACCCTCCTATATCCTATCCTATCCTCTCTTCACGATGTTTTTCAGAGAAGGCCTTTACATATTTCTGCAGGACAATGTTAAAGCCCAAACTGCATCCATCACAACAGCACGTCTTCATAATAGAGGACTCTGGGGACACAAATGGGACAGCATAGTTCTCCACACTCTCCAGTACCTGGTCTCTTCACTTCCCTGACTTTTATAGACTATTGTTAAAAAATAAGATGCTTTACAGTGTTTAAAATAACCCTGCCCAAACTTTTTGGAGACATGTTACATGATATATTTTCCATGACATGTACATGTTTTCTATGTACATAAAACAGGGGAGTCAAACATCTGGCCCGGGGGCCAAAACCAGCCCACCAAAGGCTCCAATCCGGCCCGCGAGATGAATTAGTGGAATACAAAAATTACACTGAAGATATAAACAATCAAAGATGTTAAAATAATTGTTGGTCAGTTCAATCTAAATTGGGTCAGACCAATAAAACACTATCATAATAAACTGTAAATAATGAAAACCCCATTTTTTCCCTCTTTTTTAATGAAAAAAAGTTAAATTACAGAAAAATGTTTACATTTACTGATTAGCCTTTTATAAAAATAAAAAAAATGTAAACATCTTGAACAAATATAAAGAACCAGAAATGTCTCAACAGAAATAAATATAATTGTACCAATATTCTACCTGTTTTTGAATATTTTGTGTATTTGTAGATCCACTGTGATCTGTACGTTATAATGTACATGTGAAAATGAGGAACTGAGGCCAAACAATGGCATACTGTAAACTGTAAAAATTGCACTTTTTTTTATTAATCAATTTCCTTTTGTTCATGGTTGTTCATGTTTTTAAAGGATAGTTTGTATATGTAAACATTTTAAAAATACAATTTTACTTTTTCCACACTAATACATTGAAATTACACGTATAATTGTGGAATGATCTATATATTATTGTGTTATTATTTTAATGTTCTGACCTACTTCAAGTCATATTGGGCTGTATGTGACCTCTGAACCAACATGAGTTTGACACCCCTGGTCCAAAACATTGTTGTCAGCCTTTTTTAACAAACACCCCCTCCCCCTCCAAAAAACTGGGGGTGGGGCTGAGCGGTCCTGGGGGAGCTTATATAGGTAGCACCCTTTCATCTTCAGCCTTTCATCCACATGGTACTGACATTGTCGGTGTCCTGAAAGGGTAGTTTTTGAGAACAAGTCCCAGAGCAGAAAAATCTCACAATGCCGCCCTTGTGTTGCCATGTGGATAGACAAAATGCTACTTTTGGGAAACAATAATGCAATACCATGTGACAAGAAAAAGAAAAACCCCGAATGTAACATCCAATAACAACAACAACAACAATGTCAGATTACAGAGTTGTGTTTGTGCTTCTAAGTTTATTAGCACTACTCCAACAAAACCTGGTAATATTGTATCAATTTGACAACCAGCGGAGACACATAAACAAATTCACACATCAGATACTTTTAAATCCACCACGGTGTCCTGGTAGAAGGGCGACTCGGACCCTGTATTCTTCTGTGCTTTCATTGTATCCTGCAGCTCTGTCTGTGTACAGCAGCACATATAGATGTGGCACATGTATTACACCCTTTTCCTGTTTTCATCTGGAGGCTGATATTTCTCGAAATGATACGTGTATGGACTTTTAGAATCCGCAAAAGAAAAATACCACGAGTATTGTTGTCTGGATGTAGTCTAACTTATATCCATTCGTTTTCTGAACTCGTTTTATCTTCACTAGAGTTGTGGGGGTCACTGGAGCCTATCCCAATTACTTACGAACGAAGGCGGGGTGCACCCTGGACATGTCACCAGTTCATCACAGGTCTGAAGATATAGAGACAAACAGTGACTCTCACATCCACTCCTATGGGCAATTTATGCCATGTAGCCACTACATGGTACCGGCTCAATTCAACCCTTTTGTGTTTTCATTGCAAAGTAGGACCAGGAATCTGGTACCTGGTGCTAGTTTTTTTGTATCACCTTCACCGAAGTTCCAGAATAGGGGAACGGATACCAAAACATGATGTGTGAACACTGCTGACCACTGATTGGCTGAGTTGTCATTGTGTTATCAATGTGTGACCCACCATTTAAAAAAAAAAAAAAAAACTAGATTCGAAGGGTTACAGTAAATATACTGGTAGGATCAGACCGCAAAACTACACTGTGGTCAGTCGAGGACGTTCAGACATTTTTGTCATTGGTGGTGGCTGACAAAAAATTCTTCTCCTCTTCCTCTTTGTTTTCACTGTCATCTGTGTCACGTTGTACATGACGTCGCAGAATTTACATGCCGTGCCACTATGATGGCCATGTCAGTCGTATCCTGTAATGGAAACGGCCTCCAGGAATAGTACCTGGAACCTGAGTCGAGTCTAGTCAAGCTGGTTCCATGTAGTGGAAACATGGCATTAGATTAACTGATTAACCTATCAGTGCATGTCTGTGGATGATGGGACGAAGCCAGCGTGAACATGCAAACTCCACACACAAAGGTCCCACCCCCATCGACTGGTGTTGGAATCAAACACAGGACCTTGTTGCTGTGACGCACGAGTGCTATCCACTGCTCCACCGTGTCTACATGCAGCAAAATCCGGTCCCTTTATTCCCTGCTACAGCTCTTCATTAACAATGTGACAAAAAAAAATGAACATGTTCTTAAACAGCATTTGTTGGAGCTTCATACCAGTGTCAGTCCACTCTGTGTTCATACAAAAGTTAATTATGGTTTTGACGTTTTACCACGGGGTTGCCCTTGACCAGATAATACATGGATTATATTTACTGTGTAACACAATACAGCTGGATTTATCTGGACTGTCAGGTTCCTCAGAGGATGAATGGGCCACTCGCCTCATGTTATAACCTTAGCCCCCAGTTCAATGATTTTCCTAATTATGTGATTACTGTAGTGGAGGTAGAGAACTATGACGCACAGCTCTACTGGTGACCCTAAGGCCAAACAGATTATTATTTGGTTCTGGGTGAAGTTTTTCATAAAACTTTTTCATTTCAGCTGAATTGTGCTTTAAAGTTTATCTAAAGGACACACAATGTTCTGATATTAGTTCAGAGAAATTCTCGGAAAGGCCTTGCTTCAGAAGCCCCTATGAAAATGAAGCAGAAAAAAAAAAAAAATCAATGCACTTTCATGAAATATTCCGGGATTCTTCATATTTAATTCAATTTACCTTGGTTTCAGAATATTTAAGGTTTAGACTAATAATCAGTCAGTCATATGTATTTGTGTCAGGGTGAAGTGCGCTCATATAGTCGTCTTCTTAAGTGTTCCCCTAAAGTGACCCACAATCAATAAAACAAACACAAATGATACAAACACGCTATGGTCAATAAAGAAACACCCAGACGACAATAAATCACCACTTGACACTTTAAAACCACCTTATATCTAAAAGGAGTCTATTCCAGTCCCGAGGACGAGCAGAAGCTTTGTCACCATGGTTTCACATTTCAAGACCACAAAGCTCTGCAGTGACCTTGTCCCATCAGTACAGTCTGAGGTTCTCATATCAGGAAACTAAGCTTCAACCCGACTGTGAAATTCTTTGCAGTTAATCTGGAGAATATTAAATGTTATCCTTCAAGCAGCGGGAATAAATGGAAAAATTCAGAGAGACCTTAAAACTGTGGCGACAAGCTGCGTAAGTGGTGTTAGTAATAATGCTTGTCTGATTTCTTTTTAGTTTCTTAAATCTGATCGAGACTTGATTTGACATCCAACTCCGACATAAAATGTAGTTATTATAACACATTTTAAAAATATATTTATTTCAAATATAAAAAACAAGGGGGAAAAGTAAGTAAGTAAGTAAATAAATAAATAAATTTGGAGCAAAATGAAGTACAACTTATATACTACCCCATCTTTTTCTACTGATCACCCATGTCAGCTCCTCAAAGAACTTTAACAAATCTTACACATCAGAATAAATTCTAAACAATCCCGCACAAGACAAAAAATATTATAAAAAAATATAAAATATTGTCTTGTTTGTTTGTTTTGATGGTGTCTTTTGTCTGATGGAACCTCTTCCCAGGTCAACATTGTAAATGAGAAGCTGTTCTCAATTGATTTTACCTGGTAAAATAAAGGTAAAATAAATAAATAAATAAATACTATACACATCAAAATAAACTGTCTGTTTCGTATCCATGTTATGCATATAAATAGATATCACTTTAAAGCTGCGTATGACTTACATCCCCTATTTTTCATCAGATCTGTAAAACTCATGTCATAGTATCACAAATCCAACAGTCCTTTCCGGACGATAAACAATGTCAAAGTGTAACAACTCCAACATAAACACTGTATGTGTTTACGAACACGGCCGGTATGTCAGTCGGACATTTTCAGAAATTTGTCACAACATGCATTATGGGAAGTGGAGCTACATGCGCCTGCTTTTGACTGATGGACATGTTTGTTGTTGCTGCTACAGAGGCTGAGCTTCTCACAATGCATGTCGTGACAAACTTCTGAAAATGCTCTGTTTGTAAAGACAGTGTTTTTGGTGGAGTACACTTCAGAATTGTTCACCTTGAGGACATAGGTCTCAGGTCTGTAATCATGAAAATTCATGATACTTAGGCTAGGACTTGGGTTTTACAGATCTAATGAAAAATTGGTGATGAAAGCTTTAAACATAAGTAGGTACAAGAAATTCCAGATTCAAAAGGACACTCCAATATATGGAAATAAATCAACCAAAAAAGAAAACAAACATCACAGAAAACTGTGACTTCCACAATACTCAATGTCCAAAAAGAAATAGGATTTAGAAATTCTAAACAAACAAAAACAAAACACTACAACAGTTCAGTTATAATGCTACATCTGTCTTTTTCTTTTCAATATACTGTATGTAAATAAGACTAATAAAACCAAAATGTAAAACATACATTGTAGTGATTCTTTTTGTTATGGTAGGTTCAACCCATCAAAGTTTATTTATAGAGAAGACCGAAGTGTTTTACATCTAAAGAGTATGATTAAATTATAAGATAGCAACACTTTAATCCAATGACTATAAATATGCGTAAAACAATAAGACACAACACACAGTGATAAAAAAAAAAAAAAAGGTTATGTTTATTTGTCTGAAGCTAGAACATAAAGAAGTGAAATAGTACATTTTAAGTTGTGGATTGAAACTTTGGAACAGTCCCAAATACCCCCAGATTGAAACTGTTCTATAAATGTACATGGTCTGGACAGAGGGTTTTAATACTGATGTTACATCAATATTCTGTCTTACATTGTTAACCCTTATGTGTTCCTTGGGGTCAGATTCAGATTGATAAGACTTTATTAATCCAGAAAGCACAATTCAGTTCACAGTTACCCTGCCTTATTGAACGTCCAAACAATTAGGGACAAACAAACAAATGCAAAACATTCATATCTGTATATGATATCCACATATGAGACCCCGTTTCACTGCCTTCGTCTATGGGATGTGGATGTGGAAAGCAGTGGAAGGGTTAATGTGTGTGTGTTGTTGATCATCTATTCTAGTTGATATGTGTTGTCTATTATCTTCTGGTGTTGTTCTTATTGTTGTTGTTGTGCTGCCCTTTACCATTAGTGGTATTGTACTTTCATTTGTACTATTGTTAGTATGTAATATATATATATAATGTAAGCTGACGGTTAACTGTTACCCATGGTAACAACACCAGAAATGCACCATTTTGTTTCTATTTTTCACACACATTTTGGTTATATAATGTAAATACTGTCCATTTAGTTTATTCTAATCTAACTATAGCCTATTCTTTTCATTCTTCTCAAAGTCTAAGGACAGAAGTGAGTATTTAAATGTTTTTATGTAAAGTTATTTGATGATGAGAATGGGGGTGGGATTAAATATGCCTTCTTCTTTCTCCTTTTGGAGTGTAAATGAATGATTTTGGAATTTTTTTTAACTTGCATGTATGGTGCTTAAATATGTCAAACTAAAAAACATAAACAACTTCATATTATATCAAAAACTTGTTTCAAATTAACAATTTCATTGTTATTTATTAAGAAAATGACCCATTGAAATAACAAAATAGTCCTTGTTGACAAATAATAACCAAAAATGTCAATATTTTATGTGACTACCTTTGGTGCAGATAACAGTTCGCATACTTTCTGACATTGTTTTTATGTAGTTTTACACAGGAATGAAAGATAATAACTTCACAAAAAATAGTAATTTGCTGCATTTTTGGAAAACATTAAACTTGAAAATGTATGGACAGCAACAATAGTTATATTTTATCATTAAATATATGGTTTTGATAAAAAGATCTTGCATATACTGGTGGATTAACCATTATAGAAACATAAAGATATTTAGGTAAAACACAAATACTGTTAAATTATGGCAGCAGTGGAAAACACCTTATACTGAGTGGAGGTGGGATCATACATTTGTTAAGAACTGTATTGTATAAATGCTTGAAATAAACAATAAATAAAAAGTCTTCTGCGATGGTAGCTGTTGACCCTCGGCTCTGAGTCTTCATCTCGTTTTGATGTGATTTTTCATGTGAATCCAACACATAAAACCTCTGTGAACTCTGCGTCACCAGCGTCACAGCCTTTTCATGCACAATCACCAAATTAGGGTCCAGAGTGTGTGCTGAGCTAAGTTTGTCCGACGAAGCACCTAAAATCCCTTCAATTCGAGGATTAACCCGTGGACAATAGAGATCGCACACTGGAGCCACAAACCAGTGATCACTACAGATGATGAATGCCATAAGGCTTTTATTCCCCTAAGAGGCTTATGCTGTATATCAGGAAAGGTTATTTATTTCTTCCAGTGTCTGGATATATGGATTTTTCTGTACAGTCATTACACATATGGAGAGGTGAGGGTATGCTAGTTGAAGAATATTATATAACCAGAAGAACCACAGGGTTCGTAATAGAATAAAAAGACATGTATTAATAACAGCCTGTAGAGGAAAATGAAACCGCACCATAACTGTGAGGATCATCAATCATTTAGACAGCAGGGCCGTGGATTTACCTTATACGATCATGTGAGTGACACGGACGTACGGATGACTGACAGGACTTGACAAATGTGGCCTTCGAAGCACTGCCTGATTGAACTACATGTATAAATGCACAGAACTGTTCAGTATTGTATTACTATTCACATGGGTACCGTGCTTTTGTTCATTGATATATGGCCTTGGTGAAGAATCAAATGTACTTTATGTAAATTAAAGATTTAATATTATAAATAAGTGATTTTATTTTTTATATTTTAACCATTTTACATGTAATTTTAACCTACACTGTCAAATGTAATATTTGTAGTTGCTTAAAAGAGTGATATATTTAAATAAAAATGGAATTATTCATTTTAAAACATGTCCCTGAGTTCTATATAAACTATAAATGCTCTGTTTGGGTCTGAATTCTTCATTAATTCAACTCCACAGGTCCATTTTCAACCCTATTTCTAAATAAAGACACCAGAAAGGTGGTTTTGAGCGTTGGCCCTTTAAATGCAAATGAGCCACTTCATTCCCCGCCCCCTGCTGTGTCCTGTTCAACTAACAGCTGAACATTTTAGGTAATTACATCGAAGTTTGGACAAATTTTCATTATGTTGTACTCGTGGAAATGTTCATCAGAAGTATTGACCTTAAATGTGCAAATGTTTTGAAGTAACTAGTTTTCCTTACATTTTTAGTTTGTTTTTTTTTTTGTTCTTTTTTGTTGTTAAATGAACAGCTGTTAATTTGAATCATTTTTTTCTTGACGTCTGTGCATATTTCCATCTGTTCATGAGTTGCTGAGAAGTCTTTAGTGAACACACACTTAAGTTCTAAACAGTCATCAGTAATCCTTTTTCTTCACTTTTCTCTTTTTTCATAAAATAACATTTGAGTTTTTAGGAGCATCTACACGATCAGTAAAGTAAAAAATAAGAAAAAGTAAATTAAACATAGGAAAATAAATGATTTTCACTTAAAAATGTAAAATACAGAGGATAAAATTATAATATATAGTGATAAATATATAGGAAATAAATAAATCAATAGGAAAGGTTAAATGTAGAGGAAAAATCTATCTATTTTCCTCTACATTTAACTACATTTTTTTAAATCACAAAAATACGTATCGTCTTCTGGTCTTTGATGGTTAAATGCAGAAGCTGAAGTTCATTACATGTACAATAAAAGGAAACTTGACTTTTCTAGGAGAATACAAACATAGTGTCATTTATGATACTTTGCTCTTATTATTAATATAAAAACGCCCACACAGTTACAGGAGGATGATCAACAAAAAGATCATTTACGATGCATTAAAATTGGAAAGCATTTAAAATATTCCAAAATGTTAATATCTATTGTAAATAAAGGTGTCGAGATGGAATAATATTAAGCTTTGTGTGTTTTTAATCATAAATATATATTCATCCGAATGAGATGATGAGAGGAAGAGTAATAAATATGCAAACTAGGATTTCTCTGTTGTGAAACCAGTTTAATTACTGGTTTTCTGTACTCATTATCCCAGTATTATGGCTGAAAGTATTCCATACAGGGATTTGTTTTTCATGGTATTTACCTTAGCGTGTTATTTTGAGGATAACAACCCTTCTGCTCTTCTTGGGGGGTTGTATTTGTTTTTTTTTGCTGTTGTTTTTTTTTTTTTTTTTAACTTGGAACAGACAATAAAGATTTTTTTTTTCCTGTTTTACATTGTACATAATGCATTCCATGTTCACATAAATCAGGGTTGTATAATCCAATCTCTGAGGCAGCAAAAAAAAAAACAAAAAACATTTGCATAAGGACTATTCCACAGCATTTGCATCAGCTTTTACCTCCTCATGCGACTCGTGCACATCCACTGACACCACTGTGTATTAGAGCTTACATTATACATTACAGTATAACATAAAGTGCTGCCTTTGAATATTATATATGAATCTATGAAGATGATGCAGCACTGATTAAGCCATTATTTTTCCAAAATAAACTGTTTAATAACTGTTGATCCATTAATTCTTTCAAAACATGCGAATAGTGTAAAATATAGTTTATCGTCTTTTAAATGGTCATCACATATGACCCATTTGGATGTTTAGAGGCCCCATGGTTACCGTGGAAACACTGTCACCTTCTACAACATTTGATTCACCAGTAAAACTCATGGAGTTGGATCAATGACGGTGAATGGAAATGCTTGTTTTTACTTTCACTTATTGATAATTTTGCTGAAAAAGTCACTTTTTCTTCAGTTTTCTCTCTTACTGATATATTGATATATTGTTATTATATATTATCCTTGAGTTTTCCTGCAGAGCTAAATTAAATATATGAAAATACACGATAGTAGAAAGTAGAAAATGCAAAATACAGAGGATAATATTGTAATGAATGAAAGAATGAATCAAATATTTTATTTCAGTTACGTACAAACCACATACATGTAAAGAACATATGATTTACACAATTTGTAACAGAAAAAGGAAGAAGTTGAATCCCCAGGTTTATTTGTGATTCTCCAAGTCCATATCTGAAGTTGCAGAAAAATAAAACATGAGCCAGAATTAATCTATGTTCAGTTTTTTATTTTTTATTTATTTATTTATTTTTTTTACGTCACTTAGAAATCATTGTACTTTCATAGCTCTGGAGAATTCCAAGCCAATAACAGAAACACAGTGATATTTAACATTTGTTCTTGCTTTATAATTTATAATTCCCTCCTCTGAACTTATTATTATTATTTTTTAATACAAACAGGAAGGCTTTTACTGTTAGCATGAAACATAATGTCCATTGTTTTTAAATAATATATTGATAATAAATGGCGATGACTCACTTAAGAAAAGTTAACTAGAGAGAACATTTTATTTGAGGACTACCACAAAACTAGCACTGAGTCTTTGTGTGTTAAAAATAACAATGCAAGATTAAGAACTCTTTTTCTTCAGAAAACTTTAAGAAAACATGGAAAATGGATAAATATCAGCTCTGAAATTAAACTATTATGAGCTATTTTTTGTTGTTATCTTT